>BSBK01001221.1:0-1200000 GCA_027943335.1 Chamaecyparis obtusa | reverse complement strand
AACTGCTACATAATGGCTGCCCAAAATTTAGCATTCATTCCTAACATTTAATATTAACATAAAATAAAATTGTAATATGTAACTTAAAATTGAAAAAAGTAGTCAAATTGAAATTTTAAATTGGGCAAGAGATTTCGGATATCCAATATTATTGAATATCTAAAATTATCGGATATTCGATATTTTTGAATATCCGATTAGGCTTGGTATTTGCCTTGGGCAATGTCAAATGTGAATGGTCAACCCATTAGGCATGTTCAGAAGATTTGTTTTGATCTCGAGACTTCAACCATGTAGCTAATGAATTTTTTTTCACCTGAAATTGATGAAATGAAAAGGGTTTCTTAAAGACATTATCAACTTTCCATCAATATAATTGTTGTCAAATTTTGAGTTCAGTAAGTAATTATTACTTTTTTTTTAATTGAGTTATCTTTAAATTCGTAATTGACATACTAATTGAAAAATAACTATAACTTTCCAACTGTTTAATCTTTTTGAAATCTGAAACATGCGTCACATTCTATGCTATGCCTACTATAAGAAAAAATAAATTTCAATTTTGTAAAGTTTAGAATTAGTTAAGGTGGTCAGACATGAGATTTTTTTATTCTGAATAAGTTGTAGCATAAAATTTATAATTAATTATTTATTTGGGAAAAATTAAACTAAAGTATGTGTCACATCCGGACATGAGTCTACTACTTATATCCAAAATCTTGGAAAAATATATCATCATTTGATTATGATTAAGGTGGTTAGACATACATGTACTTTTTATCTTTTCCTTGAAATTTTTGTACTACTGCATTGAAATATAAAATTTTGAACAATTAGATTAATTTTTTTTCAGACAAGGGTTGGTAGTTTAGAAACTACGTTCAATTTCTTATAGATTCTATTATTACAAATTTTTCACATAAGGTTGATAAGATGTTCAACTTTTTACGTCAAGTTGACTAACCCTGGTTTTTTTATTTTTCATTGCTACTTAAGGCCATAGTTTGGTATACCATGATCCTGCACATACCCATAAGTCTATGATCATTTGATAAGTCACTACACTTGGTTTAAAATGTTTTCACATGAGTCAAGGGATCACCTTTTCCATTGTAAATTTCTAAGTGAGGGATTTTCATATATTGAGGAATAATAACACAAATAATATCTTGGAATAATTGGCTAGCAATGTCACAAGTAGGGATGTTGTATTTGGATTGGGTTATGGAAGCTAGTTGTTACTATAAGGATAATAAATTTGGTCAAGCTTATTAATGGTTGCTTCAATGGATAGGTTGGTATTGGACATGTTTGATAGTGAAGGATGTGGTACATTATGAGAAATAGATGAGGCATTCAAATATGTACAAGTGGAGCATTATTATAAGTAGGTATAGGCGATAGTTGGGAAATACATGTAACACTAATATGAGGATGTATGATAGGATTAGGAATTCCTCCAAGAATAGCATGTTCGATATTGATAGTTTGTATAGATGTAGCCATAATAGGTGGAGAAAAGATAGACACATTAGGTATGAATGTTGGAATGGGAATGGAATTATCAAAATTATTATTAGGATTCAAAAAATTAAGAGATTTAATAAAAAATTCATAGACATGATATTATCATTGATAATATGAGATATGCCATACAACAAATCCACACCACTTTCAACATTTTGGACCACCCTTCTCAATATTTCAATCAAGGGGATTACCCCACTATTTGAATGTTCTTTACCCATCCAATGCTCAATATTTTGAGAATCATTGACAAGATTTTCCACTGGGATAGGAGACACTCGAGTTATGGGGTCACTCTCCTCATGTAAAGTATGAGATTTCTTGAGTGATTTTTCAACATTTTTGGATTGTATTTCATGTGTAGGAATAGAGGGGTCACCAAAATTACCATAAAAAAATGTTAGTTGACTCAGGCTCTATACCATTAAGGAAAACCACAACCTATAACTTCTTATCATGGGGATATTAGATGTAGGGCTCAAGTTTATAAAAATCATGCACAAAGATGTAAAAGAAGGGAATATCTAAACAAAAAGAATTTTTTAAAAATTGACCATTTAAGCATAAAATAAACATGAATCTCTAAATGCATAAAATGCAATAAGCATACAAAGTAAATCTAGATATCAAATTATATTTAAAGAAGTTATAAAATGCATAAGGTTAACCAAAATGTAAGGTGGGAATGGGGTTCACTATGATGTATGAACAAACTAGAAAGCTTAGACCTATCTTCTCTTACATTGGGAGGAAGATGATCCACTAGGTCTCAAAAGAGATGAAGTACTAGGAAGATGAAATGATCCTTCATTATAATGGAAGGTTAAAACTATGTAATTGTAGATGAAGAATGTAAGATCAAGGTTCAAATGAAGTGAATTGAGGGTTTTCATTATGTACAAGTAGACTGAGAATATATATACATATTCTAGAAAACATTTTATAACAACATATTGTAATTGACCTAAGATCTTAATTGAAAGATAAAACAAATTCATATGGGCACCTTAGATAACCTATTCCTAGGACCAAGGTACTTCACTTGACCTATTCCAAATAGTTTTAATTAAGATGAGGTACAAAGTATAGCTCTTAACTTGATCTATATATAGATTTTCCCACACATGTGTCACTTGTATCTATAGACAAAAATGAGGGAAAATGTTGTGTAGAAAGGGGTTTTCCTAAGTCAAACCCTAGTTTATGAATCAATCTTGAATTAGAAATAAGTGGAAATTTAATTGAAAGTGTGATGAAGAATAGCGAGGGCTAGATCTAAATATAGAATTCTTATACCTCCATAAACTTTTTTGAGCTCATGAAGAAGCTTTAAGTTGACCCAAAGTTGACATGAGGATAGGAAGAACATGGACTCCTTCACAAGATGCTTAGATCTTCAAATATTCCTTGTCTTCAATGCCTTGATGATTGAACTCTTTCCTTAAAACTTGAAAATGAAAATTCATAATGGAGAGATTGATTTGATCCTTATGGATTAGATTAGATGTCAAAATAAGGGAGACAAGCTTGATTTTATATCTCTCATAATATTTTGGGGTGCAAAATTCAATGAAGCCTGACGTGGGTTTAAAATTCCTTCCAGAATAAAGTAACCATCAAGAAATTTCAATTTGTGCATGTTCATTGAGGAATAAAGCACCCTAATTGGCCTATTCTCAAGAACGAGGTTCCCAAGGCACCTTGTTACACCCAATTTGGCCTCAAATTGGGACCTGAGGTCCTATTTGGAAAAATAAAGTTGAAATTACTTGTAGAATCGGGTTGGATCAAGTATATTAGGAACAAAAGGATAGGAATGCTAAAATAGGGCCTAAATAAGAAATAAATTGCATAGGGATGAAATTTATGATGCTAGATTTAGGTATTTCATGTGTTGGGATAAAGGTATCAACTAAATTACCATGGAAAATGCTAGTTGATTTGGTCTCTATGCCATTATGGGAAGCCATAAGTCTATAAATTCTTCTCATGAGGATGTCAAATGTAGGGTTCAAGATCATAAAACTCATGCATAGTGCTATACATGAAAGAAATGTCTAAATAGTACAAATTTTTAACAAATTGACCATTTAAACAATGCATAAAATGACCTAAACTTGAATATCTAAATGCTTAAAATTTAATAAGAATACAAAATAGATCTATACGTCCAAATCATATTTAAATAAGATGTACAAGATATGTTGGGTTCACCAAAATGTGAGGTGGGAGATAGGACTCACTAGGATATGTGGACAAGCTATGAAGCTTATGCGTATCTCCTCTTACATTGGAAGGAATATGATCCATTAGGCCTAAAGAAAGGATAAAACACTAGGTGGACGTAATGATCCTTCAATACTAAGATTGTTGTAGCTATGCAATCATGGGTGGAGAATGTAAGAATATGGGCCAAATAGAGTGAATTGATGCTTTTATGAGTGTAAAAGGATCCTGAGAACAAACAAATAGACTATGGTAAGGATCCAATAATAACACATTATAATTGACTTTTGAACCAAATACAAGGCTAAAATGGAGAGATTGGATCACCCTTGGTGACCTTGTCTCAGAACTATGGCACCTTGCTTGACTTTCTCCTAACAATTTTAGTTCCAATGAGTTGCATACTATAGGTCTTCACCCGTTCTCTCTTTAATTAATATTTTTGTCTGTCTATCATTTGAACCTGCAAACATAAAAGAAGGTAAATATTGTGTAGAAAGGGGCTTGCCTAACTCAAAGCCTAATTTAGGAATTAACATTGAATTGGAAATAAATTAAAATTAAATTGAGAGTGTGTCAAAGAATAGAAAGGGCTAGATTCAAAAAATAGAGTGCTTATATCTCCATAAACCATCTTGAGCTCAAGTAGATGCTTGAAGTTGACTTGATGTTTACTCTAGGATAAGAAGATCATGGATTCCATAAAAAATGCTTGTCTCTATAAATTGCTCCTTGTGTTCAATGCCTTGATGATTGCTCTCTTGCCTTAGAAATTGAAAATGCAAAATTGTAGTTGATAGCTTGATTTGAAATTGAGTGATTATCAAAATGAGGGAGGGTAGCTTGATTTTATACCTCTCCCAACATTTTAGGGTGTAAAAATTGATGAATACGATGTGAGTTTAAAAATACCACTAAAATAATATAACCATTGAGCGGAGATTTCGCCTAACCATTAGGGAGCATGCCTCCATAATTGGCCTTTTTCTTGGGAGCAGGGTGACCTGTTCCCCCGAATGTGGCATCGAATTGGGACATGAGGTCCTATTTGAAAAAAGTAAGCTACAATTAAATATACATTCAAGTTGGATCAAGCATATCATGCATGGAAGGCTACGAACACTAAAATAGGACTAATCTGAGCAAGGAATTGGATAGGAATTATGATGCTAGAAAAGGAATGATGGACACACCTGTCAGACTTAAGAGTAGAAAAAGACAAATGTTTTTCCTATGCTACATTTTAGATCAGAGGTTGCATACAATTTATAATGAACCCACCGTCCTAACCGTGGAAGCCATAAGGATTGTCTTTAGCAAGGATTTTTTTACCACTACCAACAAACACAAGGTCGATACTAATATATCTTCATGCTTCCAAGTTTCACTGTTGGACATTAGGGAGGGAAAATGTAAAGCATTGTTGTTTCTTCGACTAGTTTCTAAAGATGAAGTGTTGGTCAGTGAGATCAAGCTAGTGGTGCTTACAAAGCCTATGGCTGGCTTACTATGGCTAGATGACATCTCAAAGCTCTTGAAACTAGAGGCTGAAGTAGTGAGGAAACCCTCCAGTCTTGGGCTAGACACTCAAGGTTTGGAAAAACATAGGTTTTGGGTCTGTTGGTGTTCAAAAATGCTTATGCCACTTAGGGCTGCCAATATGCCTTGAGACTAATGTTAGGAGTGGTTAGTTCCAAGTATGGGAGCTCTGCAAGGCAACTGGAACAACTATAAGGACAAGACTACCCTCTACACTTCTGGCTCTGCAAAACCAAGGCAGGTTAACCTAACCCAGTATAAACTATACTTCACACACCAAAGACTGGGTTTGAATAACAGATAAAAGGATAGTAAGAAAGTACTAAATAATAACCACACATTCATTAACTCTCCATTACAATGGGGTGGAACCTTACACGACCAAATACTGAAAACTTAAGGATGGTTCTCAATTTCATGTGTTTGAATCATAACAACCTCAATCAGGATATGTCAACAAAGAAATACTTATCTAGGCCAGTGCCTCATCCATTGGGCAAGGTTTCTTAGACAGACTACACACACACACACCAGAATATATCTGAGATTCAAAACCATAAACACATTTACAATCTCCTTTACTACTTACAAAATATCCTTACATAGACAAGAGATAAATCTATGTCCCATCTGGAGCATCATTTAATTTAATCCTGGATTAGAACTCAAGAATGAAGACCTATACATAAAATGGTTATGCAATGAACTAGAAAGTTCAAAATTTATCTATGTTGACACAAAGGAGAGATAAGAATCATGTGCCTGTATTAAGTGTGAAGAATCCTCAAGTGTATACAATCAATCCAAAGGAACCATGCTTGCAAACTACAGCTTAGACCTGCAATTTTCTTTCTATTGTCAAAATATACCAAAACAGGTCATTACAATTCAGACTGGGCATAAGACTCACAACCAGAAAAGTTTGAAAACCTAACTCCCAATGACCTCGAATGATCATAAAAATCCCTTTATACCAAGGTTACAATGCAAGCACAATGATCATTTCCAACTCAAAATTCAAAAACACCTAACCCCCCCCCCCCCCCCCCGAGGAGTTAACACAGACAAGACAGGGATCAAGCCGCAACATGCTAGCCCAAACAATCCATTTCAACAGCCAACTAGCCCTGTACTAGCTCAAGTACCAAATTATCATCAAACCCTAAGAAATCTAGCCACATTTGACCTCTGCAACACATTTCAGGGTACTGTTTCATTTACTCCCCTACGACAAGACACTCCTCTGCAACTATCATGGCAGCCTGGACCACTCCGCAGCATTTGACAATCCATTCTACCCACTCTGGCCGCTCAAAAATTGAATTGTTGGTACCTCTATCGTTGCAAAACCCTCTATAAAATTTGAAATTAAATCCCAACAGTCACCCCAAGAGTTTAAAACACGGTCGTAGATTCAATCCTTTCCCGACAAATCAGGCGGCCCAATATAATTCATAACAGTCTCGGGCCCCTTGAAAAGTCATCTACCACCTCATAAATCCCTCAGCGAATGAAAACTAAGCATGTCAGCAGCACAGCAATGTGGACCCACCTTAACTCTGCAACAGCACCATCATAACAGTTGTCGCATGATCGCATAGCCAGGAAACGAGCTATGTGAACATGCGATAACCGGTAGACCTTTACCTTGCTGCATAACCGCCGCCACTACTAACACAAAGTGTTAGTCACATGATCACATAGCCTTGAAAAAGGCTATGTGAACATATGACTAACCACCAGCTCAGCACTGCCACCACCACACTAACCAATGAAAAGTGCCCACATCACCAAGAGCGCTGGCCCTATGCCCCCTTTCTTCCAGACATGACCACCACCGCAGCACCACATGGCACCTAATAGAAATTTGCCACCTCACCACTGCGGATGCCACATTACCACCTACCACCAGGCTCTAGGGACATGTGTCAACCGGTCGCATGATCACATGTCAGAAAACTTTGACATGTGATCATGCGACAACCAACCATAGGCCGCCACATAGCCACCAACGGGACCACCACCAAAGAAGCTTTACCTTTTGGAGGATCAGATGGTTGTCAAAAAAGCGTGGAGGATAAACATCATGCATCTTCACCATGCGAACATATGACAACCACTGATCTCGTCCAAACTTTAACCGTGCTGGAAGCATGAAGAACCGGGTCCCACCGACAAACTGCCACCTCACCACTACAGACACGTGTCAACTAGTCGCATGATCGCATAGCCAAAAATTGGGCTATGCGATCATGCGATAGCCAACCAAAGGCCGCCACATGACTGCCAACAGGACCACATCCTTTCCACCAACCGACCCCATAGGCAAGAAGTAATTGGTCGCATGGTCACATATCAGAAAAATCTGACATGCGATCATGCGATAACCAATCATTTTGAAACCTTTGAAGACTCAGGCCCACCATCCATCGCACTTGCGCAGTTAGGGAATGCCAACAAATAGGAAACTGTGAGGTCGAAAACACACAAGGTTTTCGACGGAAAAGATCAAAAATACACAAGGTTTTTGATGCCAAAAAATAAGCACACAAAATCTAGAAGGCACATGGCTGAAAACAATGAGGGTTTTCACATAGATCGAAAACATCATGGATTTTCAAAAACACTGTGGGTTTTCAACACTATGGCAAATTCTTGAAATTGTTTCCTGCAAACCTTAAAACTTTAATCTCCCTAGATTTTACGATTCAACACGTGCAATTTGGACTAGAGCTTGGTGACACAATGAAGAATATAGGGCAGGACACTTCAAGAAAACTTGCAAGGAAATGGGTCATTTTCAAAAGATTTTGCATTGACAGGAAAATGGACCAACAGTGGCTCTAGTTGGGGACATGTATCTCCTACAGATACAATGAGGACCTCAGATCTCTAGGAAGAAGCAGACCACCCACTGGAAAAAGCATAGAGGCCTCAAAAAACACAGGGAATAGGAAAGAAAGACACACAACAGGAAAAGGGAAAACTATACAAAGTGTACATTTTTACAAAAACCTGCAGCAACAAACATGAGTTAATTCCTACCTCTGTAAAAAATTTGATTTATATTTCTTCCTTCATGAGGCACACCAGACATTTTATTTTCATTTGTCTCCATAGGCTTGTCAACATGTTCAATCAGCAAATCAGGAAAAACAAAGTAACTATCTTCATAGTGCATGTAAAAAAAATTTGCACTCTCTTCTCCTTGCTCACTATGAAGAAAAGATTCAGCATGCCAATGATCAACACCTCTATACTGAAACTGATCTTCACCTACTAATTCATGCATGCTATCAACTGGAAACACAAAAGCCTCATATTCTACCTGCAGAAAGGCCTCATTCATACCTTGACTTTGCGTTTCCACATGTGTAACGGCTGGACCTTGAATGAATAATGAGACCTATATGAAGACCCAATTACATCACATTCAAACACCACTTCCTTGTCTTCATACTTTGAGGATGAGTCACTCTCAGAATCAACATGCTCACACTGATTTGTGCAATGCAAAAATTGAGAAACAATTTCATCTTCAGATTCAGAAAGAGAAGACATACCCTCACTACCAAAAGAGTGCTTACTTCTCTCAATACTTTCCTCTTCCCATGTTGCATCCCTGTTATTGCAGACATCTTCCTTGTCAGGAATAAGGACTGGAAACTCTGGCATTAAATCATCTTGTCTAAAGTAGTCTATGCAAGAATTATCATCTGCATCATATTCAATATTCTCCTCTTCACAAAAAACATCATCAAACCGGGACAAGAAGACTACCCTCTCATGTTGACAAGAAGAAAAATCTGCAGACAAAAAGGAAATACTATCAACCTTAGATTCATCTTCAACACTCTCATATGCATTGGCCTCAACATCAGCTTCATAATCAACACTTTCTGCATAATGAGACTCAACATTAGAGACACTGGCCTCCTCATGATCATCATAAGGAACAACAGTCCTAGCAATCTCTTGTCCTCCTCTAACTGCCAGATCTCAGCATTGCTCTCCGCAATCTTCTTCTTAAGAGTAGCAATCTTGATGAGAAGATTCTCATAGTCATTATCACTCATGATGGGATCAATAGAGAACTACCCACTAATACTCATCCCTTTATGCAGTGCTTAACACTTGATAGGGATACATTTCAACTCTTGAGAAATACCTGGATGTATTGGAGCAGCTGCAAGAAATGTGTGATTGGAGTCACCTTCAAATCACCCTTAACACTTTGTAGAGCCGCCACCTCCTTGCAGAGGAAAAGAGAAGAAAGCTGAGACCTCTTCCAACTTAGACTTTCGAATCAGCAACTCACAATACACCCCACATAGAGTCCTCTTATGATTCCTCTCTTGACTTAACACTATAAGTCATAGGAGCCCAAATGTCTGCTACCTCTGTCACTGCAAGTCCACCTCTTTTCTTTGTAGCCTTCCTTCAAATGTGCACACTAGTGTACATCAGAGAACTTGGAGTCACCACTCACCAAAATGTGAGAAATCATTGAAAAATAATTCAGGAACTAGGACTTTCAGACTTAACAATGACAGACAAAACAGACCTGACTCTCTTGGTAAAATAGGAGGAATGTCTTCTTTACCAAACATGACTCTATACCATGGCTCCCCAGTAGAGTCACCATCTTGTTGTGTTAAAAAATGCTTATGCCACTTAGGGCTACCAATATGCCTTGAGACTAATGTTAGGAGTGGTTAGTTCCAAGTATGGGAGCTCTGCAAGGTAACTGGACCAACTATAGAGACAAGACTGCCCTCTACACTTTTGGCTCTGCAAAACCAAGGCAGGTGCACCTAACCCAATATAAACTATACTTCACACACTAAAGACTGGGTTTGAATAATAGATAAAAGGATGGTAAGAAAGTACTAAATGATAACCACACATTCATTGACTCTCCATTACTATGGGGTGGAACCTTACACAACCAAATACTGAAAACTTAAGGATGGTTCTCAATTTCATGTGTTTGAATCATAACAACCTCAATCAGGATATGTCAACAAAGAAATACTTATCTAGGCTAGTGCCTCATCCATTGGGCAAGGTTTCTTAGACAGACTACACACACACACCAGAATATATCTGAAATTCAAAGCCATAAACACATTTACAATCTTTTTTACTACTTACAGAATATCCTTACATAGACAAGAGATAAATCTATGTCCCATCTGGAGCATCATTTAATCTAATCCTGGATTAGAACTCAAGAATGAAGACCTATACATAAAATGGTTATGCAATGAACTAGAAAGTTCAAAATTTATCTATGTTGACACAAAGGAGAGATAAGAATCATGTGTCTGTATTAAGTATGAAGAATCCTCAAGTGTATACAATCAATCCAAAGGAACCATGCTTGCAAACTACAGCTTAGACCTACAATTTTCTTTCTATTGTCAAAATATACCAAAACAAGTCATTACAATTCAGACTGGGCAGAAGACTCACAACCAGAAAAGTTTGAAAACCTAACTCCCAATGACCTCGAATGATGATAAAAATCCCTTTATACCAGGGTTACAATGCAAGCACAATGATCATTTCCAACTCAAAATTCAAAAACACCTAACCCCCCCTGAGGAGTTAACATAGACAAGACAGGGATCAAGCCGCAGCATGCTAGCCCAAACAATCCATTTCAATAGCCAACTAGCCCTGTACTGGTCCAAGTACCAAATTATCATCAAACCCTAAAAAATCCAACCACATTTGACCTCTGCAACACATTTCAGGGTACTGTTTCATTTACTCCCCTACGGCAAGACACTCCTCCGCAACTATCATGGTAGCCTGGACCACTCCGCAACGTTTGACAATCCATTCTACCCACTCTGGCCACTCAAAAATTGAATTCTTGGTACCTCTGTCATTGCAAAACCCTCTGCAAAATTTGAAATTAAATCCCAACGGTCACCCCAAGAGTTTAAAATGCGGTCGTAGATTCAATCCTTTCCCAGCAAATCGGGGGGCCCAATATAATTCATAACAGTCGCGAGCCCCTTGAAAAGTCATCTGCCACCTCATAAATCCCTTGGTGAATGAAAATCGAGCATGTCAACAACACGACACTGTGGACCCACCTTAACTACGCAACATCGCCATCATAACAGTTGTCGCATGATCGCATAGCCAGGAAACGGGCTATGCGAACATGCGACAACCCGCAGACCTTTACCTTGCCGCATAACTGCCGCCGCTACTAACACAAAGTGTCAGTCGCATGATCGCATAGCCTTGAAAAAGGCTATGCGAACATGTAACTAACTACCAGCTCATCACTGCCACCGCCACGCTAACCAATGAAAAGTGCCCACGTCACCAAGAGCGCTGGCCCCACGCCCCCTTTCTTCCAGACATGACCACCACCGCAGCACCACGTGGCACCCAATAGAAATTCACCACCTCACCACCACGAACACCACATTAGCACCTGCCACCGGGCCCCAAGGACACATGTCAACCGGTCGCATGATCACATGTCAGAAAACTCTGACATGCGATCATGCAACAGCCAACCATAGGCCGCCACATAGCCACCAACGAGACCACCGCCAAAGAAGCTTTACCTTTTGGAGGATCAGACGGTTGTCACAAAAGTGTGGAGGATAAACATCGTGCATCTTCACCATGCGAACATACAACAACCACCGATCTTGTCCAAACTTTAACCATGCTAGAAGCATGAAGAACCGGGTCCCACCGACGAACTGCCACCTCACCACCGCAGACACGTGTCAACTAGTCGCATGATCGCATAGCCAAAAACTGGGCTATGCAATCATGCGACAGCCAACCAAAGGCCGCCACATGACTGCCAACAGGACCACACCCTTTCCACCAACTGGCCCCACGGGCAAGAAGTAACCAGTCGCATGGTCGCATATCAGAAAAATCTGACATGCGATCATGTGACAACCAATCATTTTGAAACCTTTGAAGACCCGGGCCCACCATCCATCGCACTTGCGCAATTAGGGAATGTCAACAAACAGGAAACTGTGAGGTCGAAAACATAGTATTTTTTACGGAAAAGATCGAAAACACACAAGGTTTTTGATGCCAAAAGATAAGCGTACAAAAGATGGAAAGCACAAGGCTGAAAACAAGGAGGGTTTTCACATAGACCGAAAACATCATGGATTTTCAAAAACACTGTGGGTTTTCGACACTGTGGCAGATTCTTGAAATTATTTCCTGCAAACCTTAAAACTTTAATATCTCCCTGGATTTTACGATTCAGCACGTGCAATTTGGACTAGAGCTTGGTGACACAATGAAGAACACAGGGTAGGACACTTCAAGAAAACTTGCAAAGAAATGGGCCATTTGCAAAAGATTTTGCATTGACAGAAAAATGGACCAACAGGGTCTAGGTTGGAAAGGAATTTTTGCAGAGTGCAATGGGTATGAGAAAAATAGTTCCCCTTGGTTGAATAATTTACAAACGTAGTGAGCTTCAAGGTCTTCTATGAAGGCAATTAAGGTAAAATATGGTTTTGAAATTCTAATATTTTGGTATATTTTTGGAATGCCTTTGGCCTCATCATAATGCTTCTATGGTGGAAGGTGGATATGAGGACGAACTATATTTGGCTCTTAGTTGGTGATAATGGTTTCATATACTAGTCTCTCTGGTCTTATCAATGAGTCAGTTTGGTGTCACTTTGTCTATAATTGAGAGATACTAACTTCTCTAGCCTTATGGATATATCAGTCTAGTGTCATTTTGTAATAATGGCCCTAATAGAACCATATGTAATTATGAAGTATAAAAGGCATATATTCATAGAAAGTCATTTAGTATATAGATAAAATATAGTCAATAATGGTTATCAATAGTTGTAGGAATGATTTTGTGCCGTATATTTGTCTAGAATATAATAATTATAGAAGATGCATAACATTACAATTTTCTAAAATATATAATATATCTTCAGCTTCAATTGTTTATCGAATAAAGAAATAAAAAAACATGTCATTGACTCCTCTTATCTCTCGTGAATCCACAAAAATCTAATAGAACTAACTTGAAATGAATACATATATTTTAATATTCAACATGATAAAATACTCATCCAATCTATAAGTTCACAAATATCGGATCTCATTTTTAAAGAGAGAGTTTAGTTATGCCTCATCAAATGTACACATCTTTAAAGATTTACTTTTAAGAAGAAAATATATTTCCACTTACTAATAATGATAATGACAAGATCAGCGACATGACAACTCAAATCCAACTTTAAGAGCCACACTCATTTTTATATTAAATTTAAATGCGCTTGCTTTAGATCACCTCATGATCTCCATAATTATTGATGCAAGTTCCAAAAATGAAAGAGACTTTTGGCTAATAAGGAAGAAGGGAAAGGACCTATGGGAAGAAAAATACCTAATATTTTTTATGCTATAGAATTCAAATCAACATGTTTCTTCAATCTGATTTTTTATTAAAAACGTTATATTTTAAAGTAGTTTAGATTACAATATAAAAATAAGATAAATATTTAATATTTAAAATTTCAACTCTTAAAAAATCATATGTAAAATAAGTTTAATTAAATAAATTAAATTTTCTATTATTAAATTTGATATCACATTATCATGTTTTTATTAAGATATTATATTTTTTTTATTAAACTTATATAACATCACAAGATTTATTACAATTTATATATAAGAAACACATTCATTCATTTATTAATAATGTCACTAACAACCTAAAGACTATAAGTTCAACAAAATACAAACATAACAAGTGTCACGTAGTGGCTAAGTACTTGCCTTTAGTTATAGTAGAAACTAGAGTAGAAGTAATAGTATATTAATTTTTCAATTATTATGTTTTATATAGTTATAGTAGAAGTAATAACTTTTTATAATTTAAAAGTTTTAGTGTAGAATATATTGATAGCATTAATGATAGTTAAATTATAAGAATGGAAATGTGTTCCATAATCTTAATTTTAATTAAATATATTTTAATTAATGATTAAATTACATCATTATAATTATTTGTTTTTGACCTCTTAGAACCTCCTAATAAATAAAATTGTAACTCTTTCAATTAAAATATACATATTGTAACTACTGAATATATAAATAAATATTTATTAATATATGTAAAATTTACAAATAGACTCTTAATTGTCACTTTTTTATTTGTTTAAAATTAATAATTAAATTCAAAAGGGCCATAAGTGGACCGCTCACCTTAAAAAGAACATAAACCAATTGATCAAATGTTAAGATGTATGGAATCAAATATCTAAGATATAAGCCAATAATATGATATGTTTTTTAGTTTAATCAATTAAGTTTCTTTATTATGCCTGAGAATAAATTTTATAATTACAAAGTTTCATCAGAAATTAAATTAAACAAAAGTATAACATCCAATGCATCTTTATTCGAATCATTATTACCCTTGTTGAATATTTTACACCATTTTGTTGAAAATGATCGCGACTGGTTTTGAAAACTGTGGGCGAGATCAGGAATTTGATAACCAAACACAATTGCTCTTCATTGAAAAATATTAACTATGACGAACAAATATCAAAGATTCTATATTAGCTGTCATGCTTTGTCTACGGTTCATTACGTCAATCTCTGGATAATATTTAATAGTACTGTCTCATTCTTCTTTCTGGTCTGATTTCTCTTTCCTGGTCAGGGATTTCTAGTGTACTGGAATGGCCAGCCTCTCCATAACACCCTTGCTACTCAACAGATTATTTGCACTGATATGATCATTTGTTGACATTTATTAATTAGATTTAAAAATGAAAAATAGTACTAGTTCTATTGACATTTATTAATTTGGTTCTGTTGTTGACATTTATTTATTTATTTTAAGAAAAAGTGGTGTAACCACCATATTTTATTAATCTGGTTCAATAACTCCCCCGTGGAAGAACCAGTAAGAAACCCCGGGATCATAGTTATATACATGCATATATCTGAGGATATATAAATACATAAATATTACATATTTCAAGCAATATGTCAATATTTCTTATCTAGTTTTAGATCATACTCCAAAAAGCCTTCAAAAGTGCCCTAATGACAGTGACATGTACAATACGCCGATTGTGTTAATTTTTCCTATGACAACAACATTTTATACATCTAACCACCACCAAACTCCAAGCCAGTCAGATGTGTATTAAGGTCAGGGACCCGCAAAAGAGCTCGCGGGCTACCAGGGAAGACGCAGGGAAGATGTGGATTTGGCAGCTCCATGATGTCTAACACATCATTAACCTGAATGCTGACTTTGTTTGCCAAGTGAAACCTCAAACGCCTCTTCGAGAATCGAAGTGCATTTTCTGCGAATTGAGCATCTTGCGAACAGAGGGAGCGTTTAATACTTTCATAGATTAGAAAGCAATCGTGATTTGAGAGCAACTCATGATGCAAAAATAGTCCACCAACTAGCGCCAAACCATCCCATAGTTCATACTGCTGAACAGCCCTCGAGAGCGCATTGTGAGCCAGCGAAGACACCAAAGACATTGACTAGGATAAGTCCATCACGTTGCAAATGCTCCACAAATGAGAGTCCAATATTTCTTCCCCAACAACCAATTGAATTGCATCCCTTATTGCTTGCGACTGGCATATAAACATTGATGAAAATGAGCCCTCATCGATGTGAGATGGCAGAGCCTCTTCCAAAAGTTCCAATCGCATCCTAACTCTATAATTTCTGGGCATGACTTCATGGTGATAGCAGGCACACTGTCTGCATTACATCACCTAACTAACCCACAAATCCATTGGCTCCCAGCTTGTAACTCGACAATGAGTGATGGATATGATCAAAAGCCCACATATTTGTAGTTGTAATAAATTGCCAAGTACAGCCAAAATAAAATCAGGATATCCCAAGTGTGAGAGAGATTATGCATAAGTTTCAATGTCATTTTTGGAACTTGGGATTTTGCCAATAGTACATTGATTAAACTTTCTCAACCACAAACACATGTGTGCTGATGAACTTGCAGATGGGGAAATAGATATGCCTGCACAAATGATACACAAGCAAGTTGTGTTTTTATTAAAAGTTATTAAAATTTATATCTACTATGTACTTCTCACATGCCAAATACTATGGCATATGAAAACTATCCGTGCCTCCCATTAAACACACAAATGGAATTGTACTTGGGGCAAATACATAAACCGTTTATGCATACATCTGTTAAAGAACAAACTTCACATCTGGACATTTGAGGCATCAACTGCACATGACACTATTTCTCGACTATAGATTTCCTTCAACTTGGCATCTTGATTAATAATTGAATCATCATTAATAGCCACCAGTTCATACCCATCACAACCTTTGTTTGCTAGATGGTCTGCTAGTCTATTACCCTCTCTAAGCGTGTGAGATATCTGAACTTCTTGAAATGAATCCAGTAACAGCCAAATCTGCTGAAGGATGTATGATAGTTTCCAGTTATGGGATATTCTGCTTATACATGCTGATATAATCACTATTGAATCTCCCTCTATTTGAATCTATCGGAAGCCTCCATTTTTTGCTAATATTAGACCTTCTAATAATGCCTTGGCCTCAGCCATATTGTTTGTGCCATCAGGAAGCGTGCAACATTTTACTGCTAGTAATATTCCTTGAAAATTTTGGATATAAATTCCCACCCCTGATTTACCTGGATTCCCTCTTGAGTAGCCATCAAAGTTAATCTTGCTAAACCCTTTGGATGGCGGCATCCACTTAATCCCTTATCTGTCCAACATTTTATTTGGTTTTGGTTGATAACACCAACCAAAAGGAGCATGTATTTGTTTACACTCTCGCAATATAAACGAGTCACATGATGTCATAATTAGATTATGTTTAAGCTTATTATGACTAGCATTAACTAGTTCTGATATCGATCTTTCTATTTGAGTTGTGACCACTTGGATTGTCGAAAATTGTCTGCGAAAGATTCTTTTATTTCTCTCCCACCAAATTGCCCAGACCACTATTGCTGGAGTGCACTTCCAAATTGCTGAAAAAAGGGAGGATGAATATAGTTGTGGCCATGAGTCAAACAGGTCCCTTAGCTTGCATGGAAGAGGAGTTGGATATTGTAACTTTCTAAGGACAAAATGCCAGCATTCTTGAGCAAATTCACATTTTAAGAATAGGTGGTCTGTGTCTTCTTGATGATTATCACAATGCAGACAATTAAAAGGCTAAGCTATATTAAGTCTCTAAAGCCGCTCGCTTGTTAATGCCCTATTATTCAAAGCTAGCCAAGAAAAGCATCCTACTTTTGGTAATGTTAGATTATTCCAGTAGAAGGAATAAGCTCAGGATGGTTGCTTGGTTGTGTCTCTTTGCTGAATAAGTTTATATCCATCCTTAATATTAAAATTCACATCTGCCTCCGGTGCCCAAATCAAATTATCCTCCAAGTTTGATAAGTAGATCAGTCTTTGAGACAAGATTTTTTGAAATAATTGAATCTGTTGTGGTGAGAGAGGTAGCTCTTGGGGGTCTTTCCAAATTACTTTCCTTGAGTGCAAGCATATAGCAGATACATATCCAATTAAGTGAATACCCCAAACATTTTCTGCTATAGAGATAATATCCTCCATTCCAATGTCATTTTTACTAATCAAAGGTGGTGCCCCACTCCATGAGTCACGCCAAAACTTGACTGATTGACCATTATTGACTTCCCATGTAATATACTTGCATATTAAATCTCTGGAACAGATCATGAAGTCCCAAATGGCTGACCCTTTAGGGGGGTCAAATACTGATATAATTCTAGCTGTGTTAGAATCATCTAAGTACTTGGCTTGCATAATTTGGCACCAAATATTATGTGGCTTAGAATACATTTGCCATACTGATTTGCCCCCAAATGCTATGTTCCACTTTTGTAGATCATGAATCCTTGCCCCAGCCAGCTGCTTAACTTGCGCCAATTTCTCTATCGACACTAAAGGGATTTTCTTTACTCTGTTCATGTTCTCAGTCCATAGAAAATCTCTAATCAGTTTCTGAATTTTTTGAATGACCGACATAGGAGCCTTGAGGACTGATAAGTAATAATTGGGGATTGCTAAGAGAACTGTTTTGATTAAAAGTATTCTACCTGAGAGAGACAACTACCTTGCTTTCCATGCAACCACCCTAGCTTTAATCCTTTCGATGATTGGTGTCCAATAACTAATTTTATTTGCCCCCATGAAAAATGGGATACCAAGGTAGACTGATGGAAGGAAATCCACTGAAAATCCAAGAAGGTTAACAATTTTATTAGATACAATTTGATTTGTATTAAACATATATATCTTGGATTTGAGAGGATTAACTCTCTTATTTGATGCTATAGTATACAGGTCCAAGGTTTCTTTGATTTGCCTGGCCTCCCTGATGTTTGATGTACCAAATAATAATGTATCATCAATGAAAAGTGAGTAAGTCACTGAAATATTTGTTTGACCAATTTGCACACCTAGCCACTTGCCTGACACTTTCTTCTGAAGTATGAACCTACTAAATGTCTCTGCCATTATAATGAATAAGACTAGTGATAAAGGATCCCCCTGCCTAACTCCTTGTGTAGATGAAAAATAACCCGCCAGAGCACCATTTATCAAAACTGAAAAAGATGCACCCGAAACACAAGCTTTTACCCATTTACACCAACTTCTTGAAAATCCAAATTTTTGTAGGACCTTAAGGAGGAAATCTCAACTAACTCTGTCATATGCTTTCATCATGTCTAGTTTAATAATGAAATGTGCTGATTTACTATTGTGGATAGAATGAAGAACTTCATGAGCCACTAGAGCTCCTTCCATTGTCTCTCTACCTAGAACGAAGCCCCCTTGTGGATGTGAGACAATCTTAGGGATAAGGTACTGCATCCTTAAATAAATAACCTTTGTGATGATTTTATAGATAGTATTGCATAAGGATATCGGTCGGAAGTCTGCAAATGTCTTTGGATTTTGCACTTTTGAAATAATGGCTATATTAGTGGCGTTGAAGTTTTTCAACATGGTCTTGCTAGTCCTTGATTCTTCTATAACATCCAATAATTCCCATCCAATCCAGTCCCAGCATACTTGAAAGAATAGAGCAGTAAAGCTATCTAGGCCTGGGGCTTTGTCCGGAGGTAAGGAAAAGACCACTTTTTTTAATTCCTAAATGGTAAATGGAGCCATGAGTTTTAAATTTTCCACTGTTGAAATCATGTTGGGGATTGCCTCTAGTAGTTCCTCCATTGGAGGTGGCAGTGGACAAGCAATGGCAGGAGGGGCTAACAAATTTTGAAAAAATATGACCCCTTCATCTTGTATGCTTTGAGGTTCTGACAATAAGATGCCATTGTCAGCTTTGGTTATAGAGAGAATACGATTGCTTGCTATTTTTAATTTAGCTAACGCATGAAAGTATTTTGTATTTCTATCCCCCTCTTTTAGCCAAAGTTCTCTTGACTTCTACCTCCAGTATTCCTCTTCTCTGCTGCATATTTCCTCCCACTCTTGTACTAGACTTTTCTGAGTAGTGAAGGAGTCATTATTCATCCCTTTTTTTATAATAGTGTTATATATGTCCTCTAATTTGGCCTTGACTATTTCTTTCTCTTTAAAAATATTCTTAAATATTGTCTCATTCCATTTCTTGATCCACTGTTTGGTGAGCTTCATCTTGTGTGCAAACTGGTACATTTTAGTTCCATCTATCGTGGGCACTGAATTCCAGCAATGCTTAAGTGAATTCAAAAAACTTGGGTGACGTAACCACATTCTTTCAAACTTGAATGATGGTCTATGTTGGAAATCTTGTTTTGTTACTATCATGTACAGATGCAGACAAATTGGGAAATGATCTGAACTTGGTTGTGGTAGAATTTCTTAGTGAAATGTAACATTGACTAATTTCTAGCATTGGGAGAGGAGAAATCTATCTAATCTGATCACTAATTGAGAGAAGTCTGCCCTTTTGTTGGTCCATGTAAATGAACCATTTGATGGCACAACATCCATTAGGCCATTATCTTCAACAAAATTTGCAAAGTCTTGAATTGTCCTCATTGGTGGACAAATTCCACCCATTTTTTCTAACAGTTTTAAAATGGCATTAAAATCCCCCCCATTATGATATGTGTGTTTGATTGAAGTTGTAAAAATTGAGTAATCTTTGACCACAATCTCAATTTGTCTTGGGTTGTTGTGGGCCCGTAAACATTAAACAATAATATTTTAGTATCAAAATATTCCAATCTGATGGCTTGCCAATTATCTTTCTTCTCAATAATTTGGACTTAAAAAAGATTAGTATCCCAGAGGATAGCCAGCCCACCTGATGCACCTATCGCTGGACTATGAACAACATTTCATTTTGTCCATATACCAATAGTTTTGTTAAAAACCTCATCTGACATCTTTGTTTCTTGAAGTAGTATAATATCCACTTTTATAGAATCAATTTCTAGCTTGATTCTATTTCTTTTGTCAGAGGCATTGAGTCCTCTGACATTCCAAGATGCTATCTTCATTGCTGACAAGGAGAACCTTTTGTTCTCCTCATCAATCTTTTGGAAGGTGTGAACTTCCCATCCAGTGTTGATTGAATTCCAGCTTCAATTTCTTCTTTGACTATAGTACTTTTAGGCTTTCTACCTCTTTTTTTTGATGGAGCCTTGGCTTGTGCTTGATGTAATGGTGATTTCTCAATTGATAGTGACATATTAGGGTCAAAAGCCATAGGACCTGCTCCTACAACACAAGTGGTATTGTTTGGGCCATCACATATTTCCTGATTAGTCCCATCAATAACCGAATCTGGATCAACATGCAATTCTTGGTCATATCCTGCTAGGTTTTCCTCTGATGTAGGAAATGTGTTACTCTATATCCATTCTACAATGCGGGAGTGAACAGTCTCCTCTGATTCAAATGGAGGCACCAACATACTAGCTGCATTCCTGTAGTCTTTATTATGGTCGACGGATATAGCTTCTCTCTGCCCATTAACTCTCCCCTTAGATTGACTGGTAGAATCTGAAGAAGAAGAGCCTTTAGAATCCGTACTGAGCTCATTTACCACTCGAGCCTTATTGTTGTCACTTTGCTGGTGCATGTTTAGAATCTGATGCTCTTCAAGCGGTTGCATATTCTCTTCTACTAGAATAGTGGTAAAACCATCACTCAGGCATTTATGTTGATCTTGTTTGTTGTACACACCTTCATACTGAAGGATCCCCTCTTCTTCTGCTATTTCATATATTATTTTGGTAGCTAGGTCTGTCAATAACTCTTCTGAAATTTTCCTAGTTCACAGATTTACCAACACCTCTTTATCAAACACATCATTTGTAATTGGATTTGTAGCAGGAGAATCTAAAAACATTAAGTGTTGTACTATGTCATCCTGATTGAAACTTGAGTCTTCTGATTTATTCCAATCTAACAAGGCAGGCTACTTGGAGGCACTCGAGAACACCATAATGATACTTATAGCCCAATAAAAGTAGATAGAAGCTTCATATGGGTAAATCTTGTTAGGCAGCACTTCAACAGAGTATGGTGAAGAAGATTTCAATTCCGCTTGTTGAGGGATATGTGATATGGAGCACTGGAAAGGATTTGTACAGAAGTTATCACATACCCTCAATTGGGTTAATGGCTGGGATTGACAATGAGTTGTGAAATGCCCTAATTGATGTTGATATAACATGATAGTCTCCTCATTTTGAGGATGAATTTGCTGATCCCACTTCCCCCATTTGGATTTTAGGGAAATACATTTTGGCAATTCAGAAGTCCCATCATGAAGGATACACACTCTAACTTCTCAGTGCAGCACCTCAAATGGTATTAGGTCATGCTTAGCAAAGATACCAAGCTGATTAGCAATGATTTCTACTATGTCCAGATCTCTGAATTCTAAAAGAAAGTTTGGCAAGGCAATCCAAATGGGGAAGAAAAGTGGAGTTCTATCTTGTAGTTTTAGATTAGGGGTCCATACTGCAGTAAAGAGTCCAACTCCTTTGTAGAACCAACTTTTGAGTTGATGACATTTATTAATTAGATTGAAAAATGAAAAACAGTGGTTCTGTAAACAAACTATCTCATCAAATAATCTGCTAGATAGAGGTTCCCCTCCATAACATGAGCTGACTTTATTTTAGTCTTGATTTTGTAAGGGCCATCTTTAATGCAATGTAGTGTCTAGGGAGAGGATCTGTGGTCATTTTAAAATGTGTTTCAATAGTACCTTTGTTTGATTTATTACTTATATCTAACGTCTCAGGTCATTTCATATCCCAGCCTATCTGACATCTTTTGCATGTGCTGCTGGAAAATAATATTAAAATTTTAAAAACCTTTTCAGTAATTCTTCTGTGAGTTTATGATCCTGCACATACGCCCTAATCAAGTTCTTTAACTGAACTCCTTACAACAGGATCCCTGTTAACTCAAACAAGGAGAACCATAGTAAGTCCTACCAACGGTGTAAAACATTATTTGTATTTGCAGAGAAAAGTTAATTTCTATAGTAATAATTGATAGTAAATTTATATACAAATGCTATATCAGTTTCTGAATTCAATTCATACAAGATTTCATTGATACACAAGCCATAAAAAATATAAAAGCACACATTTATATTCAAGATAATTAAGAGTTAGGTTTAAATGAATGAGAGAAACTCATACAGAACGTAGTTTCAAAGCCAGGGAAATTGGCATGGGAGTTCCGAAAATGCAAAAAAATGAAATGATATTTTCACAACGGACAGAAGAGAGAGAGAGAGAGAGAGAAGGTGCAGTTTAAGGAAATGCTAAAAATAGAAATAACATTTTCACAACGGGCAGAAACATTATGATTTAAGACACAACCAAAATGTACGTTTCTGAATTTTCACCAAGAAATGCAGCAGGTGATAAATACTCCAAGCCTTACCATATTAATGGAATCTGCGAGGCACAACCATGAATGATTGAAAGCAAGATTTCCTACCACCCCACAATTGATTCAACTGTGGATTGAGCCAGTTGTGCATAAAAGAGAGGGATCGGGTTGAGTGAGGTATAACGAATATGAAATTTCCCACCAATACTTCCATGTTTCATAAGCAGTTGATAGAACTTTAAAAAGGAAACAAATTAAAACAACGACCTCTTTCAATTAGATTATAATGAAATCTAGCAAAACGGACCCAGACTCGCTCTGCAACACCCGGATTGCCACACGGTATCTAATGCAAGAACCAAATCTAAGGTTTTTCTTTTGACAAACCAGTAATCTAGATTAAACTTTCTTTTGAAATTCAAATACTGACAATATAAAAAAAATTAATAATAAATAATAGTAAGAACCACATCCATAACCAAAAGAGTAAAGTTGCCCTAAATTTTGCAATGGGAGAACATTCAGCAGTTTATCTCACCAAGATTTATCTTCATATTTCTTTAAAGATGTGCAAATATAAATGTTCTCTCGCCGGTATTTCTCATTGCTTATGGTTTAAATAAGAAATCCCTGAACATAAAAGTGAGAAGGAAGAAGTATTTAGGTATTGGTGTGGATATAAAATAATTAAAATGAATACAAGACCGCTTTCTCCTGTGATAAGCATGGGCTCTTTGACTGCAACGTTAGGATAACGATATTTTGCAAAAGACTGATTTGGTGATTAGGGATCTGGACAAACTATAGAAAGAACCATGACCGTCTTAGTCTCAACATCCTCCAGCACGGTAAAGATTCTCCCAAACTAGAAAAGCTCAAGACAAAGTTTTCCATACAACACCATGCAATCATTTTACTGCCAATCTTCAAGTCGTTGAGCTTCACCGGAACAAGATCAGTTGGAGATTCTGTTCGTTCATGGCGCGCTTCGTGTGTTCTCAATGACCTGTATTCCAATGACTTGTGCAATATTTCTTGGTATTGTTGTTCAGTTCAGAAGCTTTCTCTTGAAGAAAAAGAAACCGTTTTTAAATATCTTTAATTTTCATCTACGGGCATTTCCTTTCAAAAAGAAACATTGGATTAAATAAAGAAAATACTGATAAAATGACAACAATAGTAGAATATGGGAAAATCGCTGAACAAGTGTGCAACAGAGCAAGCAGCAGTTGCCGAAAAAAAATGATTTAGTTGCCAATAAAAATGAATTGGTTGCGTATAAGAGCTCAAATGCAATCACCCAATGAAATGTTAAATAAATAATTTACAGATATTATAAAGCTAAAAATTTTGCATCTATATACGCATAAATATAAAATTCATAATGAAATGTAAAATAGAGTTTATTTTCATTGGTCTAGCAAAGTTCATTTAATCACTCGTTAACTTAAAAACTCAAAAAGTGATACAATAGTATTTAGCCACCCAATCATACCATACCGTATACATTACCTAAATGGAGATTAAAACCAGCAAAAAGGTTTATAGAAAACTGTTAATGTCTGTGATAAGCATTTTTTTGTGCTTTGGATACTAAAATTAAATATTGAATGACAGTGCATTTTCCCCTGCTTTTTTGACTGTGGGTGTCCACCAATTCATACCGGCTTGCCCGGTGGTCGCCCCTGGTAGTGCGGCTTACCGGCTGCTACGGTATATTTGTTTTTACGTTACGAGAGCGCCCGCAATTGACGGAACAAATTTATGATGCAATATTTTGTTTGTTTTGGTAGCTTGCATTGACGTTGTTTACTAGTGTTATGGTTAATTGACTGAAATTTGAATGGGGTCTTTTGGCATTTGATTACTTATTAAGATTACTAGATTATGTTTTGTAGTTTAAATTGAATGGAAAGTTGTTATACAATGGTTTTCTTTAATGAGAAGAATAATGGTATCGATGTATAATTTAGTTTCTAATGTAGTTTTAATTATGTTTTTATTTATTTTATATTTTTTTAATTAAAAACTTTAAGGAAATATAACAAATAAATTATGTTTGATAAAATAAGAATTAATAAAATTTAATTAGTTGATAAGTTTTCTTTTAAATTAAGTTTAATGATTGTTTTTATATATTAGATATTTTTAAAAATTTATAGAATTGTATCAATTTATAAAAAATAAATTTCTTACTAGTAAAAATAAGTGAGAACACTTTATTAATATATAAATATAATTTTTACTAAATAAATTACATATTTTTTGATATTTTATTAAAAAATATTAAGATGAAATTATATAAAACATAATGCAAAAGATGCCTTAATATTATTGGATGAGTAAAAGAACTTCTTAAAAAATATAAAATTGAATTACATAAAAACATGATAATTTGATACAAGCAAAAGACACCTTCATATTATTAGATGAATAAAATAACTTCTACATTAAATACTTTATTTAAAAGTTTTTGAGAAGATAAAAAGTTAATAAAACTCCATCTAAAATTTTCATTTAAAAAAAAGTTAATAAAATTTGATTTCTTTATTACAACCCCTCCCTACACTAAATGTTCAGTAGATCATTCATATTCATAAGAAATAAATTCTTATCAAAAGACACCCATCAAATATTATTTGATTAATAAATTTAACTGCAAAATCTCACACACATCTTTTAAAAAAATCTACAATCCCTATCAACAAATCCACTAAACCCATCTTAACAATGGAGATGTTCGTTTTAAAATTGCCTTGAGAAGTGCTCAAATTTTCTGTCAGTTTTATGGTGATTTACATGCACTCAACCTCTCTGGAATGCATTCAAACTCCATGAAATAAATCTCCAGTCCCTTATTTGTAAGTAAGAAAAAATTACAGCTATCATCGGAAACCAAAATTAATTGAAAAACCACCATTTCCATGAATTTCTCTCATCCTTAAAAAAAAAAAACAACCCACTTTATACATACACAAAGCAGATCAGAGGGATTTCAATCTCCAACTCTGTCATTAAACGAGAAGCCCACATCTCATTCAGAGACATACAATGGAAAAGCAAAGGGATAAAAAAGAAAAAAAAAACCCAATTACGCAACAAAATTATACATTGGGAATACGATGAAATTGATACTGAGTATTTACTTTCAAGTTGCGTTGAGTAGAACGCCAGGCGATTACTGCCTTTCCCGAGTTCTTCCCCACTTTCTTCTCCCCTGCAATACAACTTCTGCAAGTGAAAAGATAAAACACGTTGCACATCCGGAGCTTCGAACTCCTGCCCTTGCCCTTACAAAATCTCCGCGCAGACTCAATATAACGGCTTATAACCAACTTCTCACTGGAGTTGCTCAGTTCACACACATTCTGGTGTCTCATCGTCTCCATAGTATAACAGCCTCACAAGATCTTAGGAAAAAAGGAAAAATATCTCAGGCTTAATTCTCCAAGAAGTGGGCAAAGTAATTTAATCAAGCCTGAGAAGGAATCGCAGAGATTGTATATATAACAATTATATGGCCTACTTTAAGCCGGTGCCCTTTAAGCCACCGTTTATCTGTGAGTGATGGAAGGGTTGGCCACACGTTTCATTTCGTTTTGCTCGTACATTGGATGGATGTGATGTGGGATCCATAGAATTGATGTGTATGAAGTGTTTTGTGTATTGTTATATGGCAGACAGCTGCAGAAACATGAAACCACATTTCATGGAATAATTTGTACTGTCATGATGGGAGGAGTGTATCTATGCGTAATCCATGACAAAACATGTCGACATCTATCTGTGTAGAGAGAGGGAGATTACATGCTAAGAAGTGTCCTTCAAACGGCTTCTATTGGCCACGTAAATGTGGTACTAGGACCTGTTCTGTACCACCATTCAGTCTAAGCTCAATAATTCCATGGATTCTTGAACAGAAACACCTGTCACCAATTTCGGTGTTCAAGAATTAAGAAAACGAGGTAAAACTGGTGCTCCTCGTTCTGGCGGCCGCCAAAACTCCTCGTTTTAGAGTGATATTGGTGAGTTGTTTTAACTATGACATCAATTTAAACTAGTAATGGGATGTTGGTGTGCAATGGTTATGTTGAAAAAGGTATGGAAGGTCTATTAAGAAAAAAACACAGTCTTTTTTTGCTAGTTTTTATGTAATACATGATGTCAAGTGATAGGTTATTTAGAAAATAATGTTGTGTAAAGACCAATTCTAATTCAAAAGAGACATGTAAGTTCTACAATAGAAAATTTGGAGAGTCGAACACAAAAAAAGTCCACTAAACACAAGGACTTTTCCATACAATAACTTTCATTCCTCTGAATAATAAAATACAATAATCTGAAAAATAATGTCATCAACATCAAAGTATAAAATAGAAATCGACCATACTGTCGAATAGTACATCATGAGTAAATAATACATAAGGGATGTCAACCATACTGACACACATCAAACATCAAAGCACATAGATACAAATACAATAGAGTACAAGACCAAATAGGTCGAAATGATACAAGATATCCAAATATAAGTCATCGGACTATCAGTCGTCCATCTGCATATTCTTGTCTCCTATGCCATCAAACTATCAAAAGTCATTGGACTATCAGTCGTCCATCTGCATATTCTTGTCTCCTATGCCATCAGACTGTCAATCATCCATCTGCAAATCTCAAGACGGAAATGTGATCCAAGCATTTGTTTCGCCCAACTACGGAGTGGTTAGCTCCCTCGAGGCTCATCCTAAAATGAAGAGCACAACGACCTTGCTTGAGGAACTTGTCAACTTGACACTGATGGATCAGAAAGGAATCTGGTGCAAACTGTGAACTAACTACTTTTTTATACATAAATTAGAACTAACACAGATATGGCAGAGAGAAAAGAATAATAACCAACACAAATTCACTTATGTGTTTCCATAGCTTAGGCCTAAGCATTTAATATCAGATTTCTACTGGTAGGTAAAATAAAGAAATATTTACCCTTCTTTGTTCATCCATATTCGACACCCTTTCCCATTTCATAATTCTTAAAGCAAAGATACAAAAAAAAATCACATAAACAAATTACCAAATAATTTATGATCCCTGAAACATCATTCAAAATTCATAGAATTAATCTTCTAAGATAAAGTAAAATGTGGCTTAAAATGAAGGTTGGTAACAATGTTTACACTAAGGTGGTCACAACTGAAAATATGGGTATGTTTTTGTATAACTCTTCAAGTTAATCTTGAAAACACAATTCAAACAATAGAAGTGTTTTAAATCTTTCAACTAATATGCAAACTTAATCCTTTTATTTTTCATCTAATAATTTCACAAAGAGAAGTTCATCAAATAGAATATACAAGAATTTAAAACTCATCTTTTCTTATCTATTATCTTAGCATATATAAATAAATTGACTGTTCTTAAAAAAATTTCTATTTAAAATAACCTTAAGAAAAATATCAGGCAGTCACACGATTGCAGGTTCCTTTCCTATCATGCTTTGGTCAGGAAGTATGTTGGCTCCTTCGTAGTGCTTGCTAGATTCTTTCTTCCTATCACGATCTAGGACAAGAAGTATGTTTTTACAGTTTCCACCTTTGTTGTTTTGTACAGACGTTTCTTCTCCTTTGTTTTATCCCTCTTCTAGCCCCTTCATGTCTTCTTCCTGTTGCTCACAGCCCTCCTCTATTATATATCTTTGTTCTTTGATAGCTACACACCACCTCTAATCCTCAAAAGCATGTTCTTTTTCTCCTTGTGTGATCTCTACCATACTATATCTGTTCCATGTTGTTCACCATTCCAAAACTTTTTCTTCCTTCCCGCACTAGTGATTTCCCCCTCTCTATTCTCTGATGCCCCCTTTTCTGAGCATATAAGTATTTTTATATTCCTTTCTTCATTGTTTCCTCATGTTTATCTCCTCCTTTTCCTTCTACTATGAGAGTCCTTAAATTCCCTTCCATCCTCCCTAAACTACCTCTAACCATCATTGTCACCCCTTCAACTTAGCGTCATCTCCTTCTTATTTCGTAACTTTCTCTCTTCTTATTTCCCGTCTCCTTTCCAAAATGTGGTGAACTACATATTTTACCTTACATTCCCTAATTCCCACATGTCCAAGCTGCTCTCCTAGTTTAATAAAAAATGTCGCCTCCATTCTATTTCCTATTCTACATGCTAAGTAGAGTTTGAACTCACGATTCTCTTTCTTCTTCATACATTGTCGAGCTTCTTATTCCATTCATTTCCCCTTCCAACTCTTTTTTCTCTCTGTCATTCACCATGACTCCTCCTTCCAATGTGGAGAACAGACCATTGACCATGTGCACAATGAAAGGAAATTAACTATTTTTTTATAAACATAATAGACCCTCCTCTATCTGTCTTGAGCCCATTCACACCACCAGATCATCGAGTTTAAACAATGACCCACCAGTCTCTTCCATAAAATGCGATTATTAAGCCATCAAATGTGATATTCAAGTTACATATGATAAATGATAATTAAAACCAATCCCCCTGATTCAACTTTTGTGGCACGTGTTCAAAACTTTTGGTTCCCGTGCTAATTTTTTACAGGAATTTCTCTCTCCCTTTCTCTGTGCACACAAGGAGGGATTAAAACTTATTTTGATTGATTCCAAAAATAGTCCCCCTTAATCAGAGCCAATGAATACTTAACAAAAAAGACTGGTATAACACAGAGTCTTGTTATCAGTCTTCTTTCCATGAAGTGGTAAGAGAATAACATAGGCAGTGGTTTAAAATTCATAAATACAATCCATCATATATGAATTCATTTAATTTAAATCTATATTTACTTTAAGTAAAAGACTAAAATTAACTCAAAATTAGATAATTAAAACTATAATCTAACATTTAAAAAGTAGTTAATCAGATTTCATCACTTTTAAAGAAATTAAATTAATTTCTATTCAGTCAATTTTCTCATGCATTTGATTTATAACGAAATAGAAATAAGAAAGAGAATTCATTAATATAAAAACATATAACTAAGTGGTGTGTGCTTGCAACCATTTATTATTATTTCGATCTCATCCCTGCTGACAAAATAAATCCCTCTACCTCGATCATATTTCCATCTTCATCTCTTGTAGATCATACTAACACTCAAATGGTCATCAATAGGTTAGTCCATTAAATCCATAATCAAATTGAAATACATAATTCATTTATATAACATTATCTTAAATCGACATTCATAATGTATTTCAATTTCCATAGCTTCATTAATTTATTTCATAAATTAATTAAAAGAAGCATAATAACAACTATATGTATAATATCTATTTAATACGACTTGGGTCGACAAACATTCGACCAAGTCAACACAAGTCAAACAAAGTTGCTATAAAGTCCTACAAATCAAGAGAACCAAGTCGAGTTATGACATCTATCCCCTCTAAGAGGAGACATTGACCTGAGGTCTTATGAAAGCATACAAAAAAAATTCTACTAAAAATATAACATAACATAAATGAAGTCTAAGCAAATAACTGTGGAAATGATTTATGCATGTCTTTTACATCTTCCCAAGTAGCACCATTGATAGAGAGCTGGTCCCACTGGACCTTAAATACTATACTACATCTCTTTTATGCACCCTGATGGTACGCTGATCAACAAGGTGGGTAGGCTGTACCAACACCGCCCTCGGATCCTAAACCTGCAATGCATGCCAATCTAGGATATGAGATGCATCTGGATGGTAGGGTTTCAATAAAGAAACATGAAAAACATTATGGATTTGGGCAAGAGTGGGTGGTAGAGAAGTTTGTAGGCAACGAGGTTGATAACCTCAAAAATATCAAATGGACCCACATATCTTGGTGCAAGATTTGAAGACTTTACAAAAGAAATTGAGCTTTTATGTGGTTTCACACACAAAAACACCTTGTCACCTTTCTAAAACTATTTGAAAGTATGATTTCTATCCGCATAACTCTCTTGTCTATCAATTTATTCCTTCAAGTGAGTATGAATTAGAGTCATTTGTTCTTCCATCTCTCTAAACATATCATGACCAATAATGATCTTGTCCTCTACTCTATCCCAACTGATAGTAGTACGATACTTTTGTCCATAAAGTGCTTCAAATGGTGTCATTCCCAAAGAAGCATGGTAAGAGTTATTGTACGAAACCTCCACCAATGGAAGAAACTCTTCCCACTTGTACTACAGATCCATGCAATAAATATGGAGTAAATCTTCAATGACTTGATTCATTCTCTTAGTTTATCCATCTGTCTATGGATGATAAGCAATACTAAAATTCAGCCTAGCTCCCAAGGAAGGATTCAAGGTTGTCCAAAACCTTGATGTCATCCTAGTATCTCTGTCAGATATGATAGTCTCAGGTACACCGTGTAATCTCAAAATCTCGTGAATAAACTTCTTGGCCAAAGCCAAAGATCCATCTCTCAAGCTCCCTAGAATAAAGTGAGCTACCTTGATTAGTTTATCAGCTACAACCAAGATTACATCATGTCTACGTCGTGTCATGGGTAAACGCTGGATAAAATCCATAATGATGACTTGTCATTTATACTCAGGTATATCATGTGGGTATAAAAGTCTTGTTGGGTGGACATGTTCAGCTTTAACTCGTTGACATTCTAAACACTAGGCTAGAAAAGTTGTCACATCTCGATTTATCCTTGATAAAAAATACAATGGCCTCAAATCGGCAATTATCTTGTTTACTCTTGGATGTCCTGAAAATAGAGTGCAATGCATCTTATCTAAAACCAACTTCCTCAACCCTTCTTGGTTGGGAATGTACATCCTATCTTGGTATCTTATGATACCATCATCCTCAAAAGTGTATACGTCAAAACACTGATCTAATGGATTTGAAAGCAATGTTGACTTGACCATCTCATAGTGGTCATCACCTGAAAGATTCTCTAGCACATGCTCTCTTATTCAAGTCCTAAATGTAGAAATAGCAGATATGTGCCTTCTTCTTCTGAGAGCATTAGCTACTCTATTCTATTTCCCTTTAATATACTCAATGTTGAAATCATACTCACTTAGAAACTCCAACCAACATCATGTGATTTGGGTTAGTCCCTTAATCAAAATCAATTAATAAAGAGATAATCATGAACATACATGTAATCATAGATGAACAATAATCATGACAACATAAAATAGAATCATATATGTAACATATAAAGAACCCGATTGTTAAGGAGATCTTGAAACTATATTAAATAGAATTCATATATCAGTCAGGATGTAAGAATCACAATATCAAAATCAACCCTTTAGTCATTATAACTAATTTAGCCAAGGAAAATCATAATCATTGATAAGGAGCACCTAACATAGTAAACATATAGATCTTTCAGGTGACCGCATAACATCAAGGTCCTAAAATATCATGGACACATAAGAAGATATGAATACACATGAGGGAATACACTAGAAAATATTGTCAAAACTAGAATGTAAAGTTATTATAGATGGAATAGAATGAATTAGTAAAACACCTCAAGAAGAATCATACATTTATCAATAACAACCAAAGCATAAAAGTACCTACAAAATTCCCTAACTTTCAACAAGCATATCAAGGACATGTTAGGGTTGGAGGGGTATTACATATATTGTTTGGATGTTTGACATACTTAGCTATTCCTAATTTATTCCTTCAATAAATTTATGTATCTCACTATTTTATTCAATCCCTCATTATTATTTCCTAACTAGATTGTCAAAATATAGTATTTCTCAGTGTATTCCTACACATTCATTTGTTTTTTCATTAATTTTAATAGTTATTTTAACTGAACAAATTGACAATTCATAGGAATTGACTTAATTTTTTAGTTCTTCATCATTATGTCCCATCTCCCATTATTAGGTTTACCCTCTCTATTTGTTCCTAATTGGAATTCCTTCCAAAAAATGGAAGTGTGCCCATTCATCTTAGTCTTAGAAAAATTTACTCTATTTAGAGAATGTCTTCATACTCAAGATGTTCTAAATCATTTATCTAATATATAATTTTTTCAAGATTTAGACTTTAAAAATAATTTGGAATATCTACACTTGTTTTATTATCAATGATTGATTTATCTTTTTAAATTATTTCTTATTTATCACCTTATTCATCTTTTCTCTACTCTACTCAATATGGTTGGTTTCTAATAATTCATTATTTTCATAATTTCTAGAGAAAAGGTTTATTTTATAATTATCTTCAAAACTATACATCAATGTCTTTATAGCCTTCACCATCTCAAGCACCCCTTCACAACCCCGACAACATTAAGAATACCATATCTCCTCCATGGTAGCATTTTAGGTTTAGTGTAAACAACCCCATGTTATTGGATTATCCACAATCATTATAATAAATTACCTCATTACCAATGCTCTATTTTGCAATCTTGTTTTGGGCTGCCTTATTTTAGTAATATGTTCATAACCGTCACCTTCCTACTAGAGATGACTTGTATAATTCCTTTGAGGTGCAAAAAAATGTAATTGTTTAATATGCATTGCCACAACATTGATGGTTTGTATACAACACACCTTTTAGCACACTTTAATCATGACTATTACATCATAACTCAAGAGTCTTGTGCTATGTTAAAATGCATTATCGTTCTTAGTTATCAAGGTAATATTACTAAACTAAATAAATCAACCATGCTCACTCTATTGAATTATTAGTTTTGACATGTATAGAATAGAACATAAAATATGAATATATTTGTTTTTCAAATTTGGATGAGTACATAAAATAGTATAGAATATATAATTCATACATTTTTACAAATAATGAAGACAATATTAAAAGTAATGAAAAATTAAAATCTTCTTGTATTTAGATTTTAAAAAGAGAAGAAGAGAGAGAACACATAGTTAGCACATCATACTAGTTTTTCATTTTGAAACATGACAAACTAGTAAATATTGATAAAGTACAACTAATTGAATATCGGGACGAACTAAAGAAATAGTGATTAGAGATCACTGAGCTATTGAAGTGATATGTAAGATGATTAAATTAGTCAATGTGTTGTCATTGATGTCAACTATTTTTTACAGTAGTTATCATGATAGTTACAAACATTTGAACATTTGTTGAAGGAAGAAAAGATGAAGAACTAAGATATCTACATGAGGAAAATATGGATATGATAGATAAGGATAAGGTAAACATTGGGTAACTTATTGATGAGTCTATGACTTTATATTGTTGACTTGAGCATGTTACATTAATCTATGATGAAGAGATCTAAAATTGAACAAGTCAATGTGGTCGATAATTGGAGATTTATGTATACACCGAGCCAGTGCAGTGTATACCGAGTGACAATAATAATCAAGATAGTTATCATCAACGCATTTCTATATTAACCGAGTATGGATGAAAACATTAAATGCTAAGAGCAACCGACTGAATTTGATGAGCTGGAAATTGTTATGATTTCAAGGTTAATGATAAAGTTAGTTATGAGATCCACCACTGACAAAATTCAGAGATGATCTAAAGGATGAGATTGAAACGTATTAATGACACATCTGTCAAGGAAGGTTTAAGCAGAAAATTGGATGAAGGAGATTAAGAGGCAAAATCTAATGGCTAATATGAAAATGGTTTACTTGTCTATATAAGAGATATGAGTTTCATTATTGAAACATGCTGGACAAAAGGAGACTGCAGAGATTTCACATGAAGATTGTATTCATGCACTCCTGATCAAACTGGTTATTGAAAGAACCGAGCTGCAGACATTATCAAGTGTTAGAGAACTATTTATTGAGTGAAAGTAAGTTGATAAATATTGAGGAAGTGAATTGATTAATGATCAGAGGATTTTATGAGCATAACATAGATCTGAATATTTGCAATTGAGTTGTATTTGAATCAGATCAGTACTGTATCAATTTAACCATTGATTCAAAAAATCTCTTAACCAAGTGGACTTAACAGTCTTATTGTACTATCCTATGACATTCATTGAATGTAAAGTGTTATCTTGTTGACCCCTGTCATGTCCCATTTTCAAAACAATTAAAATTAATAAATTTTGCTAAGGGTGGCAGGTCAAAAAGTGAAGTTTCAGGAAAAGGGGCTAATCTTTGGAAACCAATGGATTAATAAATGTTAAATTTTATTAAAATATGTCTTATTCACCCCTCTTGGTTGTGAGTTAGGGTTAATCCCTCTTTTAAAGGGGTTTGGAGGCATTTCAGACTCATTCTTGAACTTGATTTTTGCTCATTGCTTTGTTGTTCTTCAGAGGCTGCCAAACATGTGGAGAAGGAGACCCAAAGATGAGAGTTTGTAGTTTATAGGAAGGCTAAGGATGGGAGTTTGAGGCCATTCCATGTGCAAGCTAATGCAAAGTTTTCCCTTGTGCTGAACAGTGCAGATTTGTGAGTTTTCGGGTATGTTTTTGTAAGATTTTGATGTTTCCGATTGAGTTTTTCATATCAGTTTGGGTTGCTGCTATATTGTAGATATTTTGATATTAAAATAGAGCTAATATATATGTATTGGGTTGTGATTCTACTTATATGATATATTTTTTAGTGTTTTATGGTGTTTCTGGGCTATTTTGTGTTGTTTTCGGGAGCCCGATGAGCATTATATTTGTCCTCCATTTTGGAGCTATTGTGTAAACTCTATGTAGATCTAGAAATGTTATTTTGTATGCCATTATGCTAGCAAAATTTCTATAAAAATGTCTACTTTCAGATTTATCAATAATATGTGAAGTTGTGAAGTTTTTTGGCACTATTTCGGGCATACCTGATTTGGGTTTTATTGAGAAATTGCATAATCTTTCAAAGTGCTGATTGTTTGATTTAATAATCTGATTAAAGGGTTTAAATATGATATAAAAATCAGAAAGGGGACATTTCAGTGGTATCAGAGCTATGATCTTGCCAGCCTGAGGGTTTGTAGAAGTTTGCATGCAACCGAGTGAAAGAGAAAAGAGATATTTACAATGAGAAAAGAATAAAGAAATTTTTCTCAAACCACCAAATGGAAATAAAAGTATAAAAGCCAAGGAAGAAACAAGAATGGCTGACCCAGATGAGATGGCAAAAAAATTCTTGCAAGACATCCATAACACTCAAAAACAAACAGTGGATAGTTTGGCAGAAACTAGAGAGGCTTTGTGGTTATTGACAGAAAAAATCCAAGGAGTTGTATCTACTAATGAGAGAGGGAGAACTTTAGAGGAGCCAAGAAATTTGAAACCCACACCCTCTAAATCAACAAAAACTATTTTCTTGAGATGAGCCACCAGTACCAAATCCATCTCTTAATCCTATGGAAGAGGTTACAAGTAACTTGATTGCATTACGAGCTACTTACAATGGCTTAGATGATGACTTTCGCAGTTTGGTACCTTTTAGAGAATATGTGGATATGGTGAACACTTTGATGGCTAAGAAAGAGTATAAGAGGGAGATGGACATAAGTGGAAGAGAACTCAAAAATAAAATAAGAAAATTTACCACACCTACTTTTGATGGAACAAATAAATTTTTTGCGAGAGAATGGCTACAAAAATTACAGACCTTCTTCACACTTAACCCCACAAAGGAGAGTGATGCCATCCAATTCACAAGTCTACACTTGGAAAATGCAGCCTATGATTGGTGGTTTCATGGAATGACTACTCAAGGTCATGATCAGGTAACTACATTTGATGATTTTAGTCAAAGAGTGATAGATAGATTTGATCTCAAAGATGATGAAGAGTATTTTAAAGAATTGTCAAAGTTGAGACAGACCAAATCAGTTAATGAGTATTTAGAAGAATCTCAAAAAGTGGTTGTTATGGTACCTGATATGAGTGAAAAGAGGATTATTTATCTCTTTCTTGATGGTTTGGAAGATTTAGTTAAGGGTTTGGTTAAGGCTTTCTCACCCTCAACCTTATAGGAAGCTATCAAAAGAAGTTGGCAGCTTGAAACTTGTGTGCCTATGAAACTAGTCACTAATAAAAAACCCCCAAATATTTGGCAACATAAGGGAAATTTTCAGAAAAAGACTTTTCCATCACCACCACCAAAGAATGTGACAAATGCAACAAAAAAAAGGTAGATGAAGCGACTAGGAGTGAACTACGAAGGAAAAAGCTTTGTTTCACTTGTAGAGAGCCATGGTTTCTAGGACACAGATGTTTGGGGAAAGGTCAAGTGCACTATATTGAGGTTCCTTCAGAATCTGATTTAGATGAGCATGAGGAATTTCATGACACTAAGGAGGAGGATGAAGAAGAGAAAGAAAAAGAAATCAGCAAGGATGACATTTTGGCAGCATTATCAGGAGTTCCAAGATACCATCCCTTTTGAATTCGAGGGGTACTAGTAGGGCAAAGGTTGACAGTTCTTCTTGATAGTGGGGCAACTCACAACTTTATTGATGAGGGATTTGTCATGGAAAGAGGACTTAAAGTATAAGATTTTGAGGGATTCAATGTTACTGTAGTTGATGGATTCACTATGCCTTGCACACGGGTTGTGAAACAACTCAAGATGACCGTAGGAGATTATGAGCTATGTGATGACTTCTATGTTGTTGACATTGGGGAAACAAATCTTGTATTGGGTGTTCAATATTTGCACTCTATTGGAGGCTATTACATGAACCATCAAACTATGGAGTTCAAATTTCATTCCAATGGAAAAGAATTCTTATTGAGAGGCTTATCAAATGAAGCACTTAGGGTGGTCACTGCAAAGAGGATGGAGAGGTCTTTTTGAAGAGGACAAGTAGCATGGGTAGCAGGAGTCATAATCCACCAAACAAGCTCCTCAAAGAATCAAGGTAATTTCCATTTTGAAATACAAAATATTCTTGATAAGCATAGTATAGTTTTCAATTATTTGCTTTTAGGATTACCACCAGATAGAGGTTTTGAGCATGTTATAGAGTTAGAATAGGGTTCCAAACCAGTTATAACCACTCCATACCACCATCCAAGAGGTTACAAGGAAGAAATAGAAAAAATATTAAGGAACTCCTGAACATGGGATTCATAAGGCCTAGCTCTAGTCCATTTGCATCATCTATGGTACTTGTCAAGAAAAAAGGATGGTACAATGAGAATGTGTATAGACTACAATGCTCTAAACAAGAAGACCATCAAAAATAGGTATCTCATACCACACATAGATGAATTCATTAATGAGTTACATGGTGCTGTATACTTCTCAAAAATTGACTTAAGATCAGGTTACCATCAAATCCACATGAGGAGGGAAGATTTGGAAAAGACTGCTTTCAGATGTCACTTTGGGCACTTTGAATTTCTTGTTATGCCATATGGCCTCACTATTGAACCAGCAACATTCCAATCTTGTATGAATAAGGTATTCAAAAAGCATCTTTAAAAAAAAAAATTGTGTTCTTTGATGATATCTTGATTTATAGTAAAACATGGAAAGAGCATCTAGAGCACATAGACACTATTTTGGGAATCTTGGAGCAGCAATCCTTCTATGCTAAGTTATCTAACTGTGATTTTTTGTTGACTAAGATCCTATACTTGGGACATATTATAATTTCTAAAGGACTACAAGTTGATCAACAAAAAATTCAGGCAATTTTGGATTGGCCTCCACCTACTAATCTTACACAGTTGAGAGGTTTCTTCAGGTTGTGTAGCTACTATAGGAGGCTTGTCAAGAGATTTTCTCAGCTTGTTTCCCCCTTGGCTGATTTGACAAAGAAAGGAGTCTTTATTTGGATAGAAGAGGTACACAAAATATTTGGTAAGCTTAAGGAGGTAATGAGTTCATGCCCTGTGCTTGCAATTCTAGATTTCTCTTTACCTTTTGTTGTTGAATGTGATTCTTCTGGAGAAGGTATAGGGGCTTTCCTAACTCAAAGGGGACATCCAATAGCATTTGAGAGAAGAAAATTAAATCAATCAGAGAAAGGTTATTCCATCTATGATAAGGAAATGTTGGCAATCGTGCATGCACTTTATAAGTTTAGACAATATTTGGTATGTGGGAGATTCATTGTAAAGACAGACCATAATAGCCTCAAGTTCTTCTTGAACCAAAGGGATTTGACTGATTGTCAACAAAAATGGGTGAGAAAATTGCAAGCTTATGATTTTGATATTGAATATGTGAAAGGAAAGAATAATGTGGTTGTTGATGCTCTTTCAAGGAAGCCCACCTTATGTTCCTTAACATCCATCTCTGCTGATTGGAAAGTATCCATAATTTTAGAATATGCTAAAGATTCATTTTCCACCAAGATTTTGGATAATTTAGTGGATGATAACAGGTACAAGGTTGTTGATGAGCTAATTTATTACAAGAATGGGATATTCTTAGTACCAAGATCAAAGACTAAGGAAAGGATATTGAGGGCTTTTCATGACACACCATTGGCTGGCCATCAAAGATACTTCAAGACATATAGGAAACTTCAAGAGTGGTTTGCATGGAAGGGTATGAAGGAGGATGTCCTTAAACACATTAAAGAGTGCATGGTATGCCAAAAAAACAAGAGTGAGCAAATTTTTCCTATAGGGTTGTTGCAGCCACTTCCTATTCCTAAACAAAAATGGGAAAGTATTTCCATGGATTTCATCACTGGGTTGCCCAAGACTCAAGGTAAGGATTTCATATATGTGGTGGTAGATAGACTAACTAAGTATGCACATTTCTTTCCCATCGCATCTGATTTCAAGGCATCACAAGTGGTAGAATTGTTCTTCAAGGAAATTTTTAGGTTACATGGCTTGCCTAGAAACATTGTTAGTGATCGAGACAGTAGATTCCTTAGCTCTTTTCTGAAGGAGCTCTTTCATTTGGCATGAATTGAACTCACTCCCAGTACTAGCTATCACCCTCAAATAGATGGAAAAATATAGATAGTTAATAAATGGATAGAGAGATATTTGAGGAACTATGTTTCAAATCAACAACATGCTTTGGTGAAATGGTTGCACCTAGGGGAATATTGTTACAATACATCTTATCACATGTCTATTGGTATGCCTACTTTTCATGCTCTCTATGGTTATGATGCCCTTTCCTTTTTTGATCTAGTACTTTCAAATAGAAGAGTACCTATAGCAAGTGATTTTATTAAGCAAAGCCAGAACATATTAAGGTCCCTCAAGGATAATCTACAACATGCACAAAACCAACAGAAGTTGTACGCTGATAGGAAAAGGACTAAAAGATCTTTTGAGGTGGGAGACTTGGTATTTGTTAGGTTGCAGCGATATAAGAAAAGTACCTTGAAGAGGAGTGGGGTAGAGAAGCTCAAGCCAAGGTTCTGTGGGCCTTATAAGATCATCAGGAAGATAGGAGAGGTAGCTTATGAATTGGAGCTCCCACCAAATAGAAAAATACATAATGTTTTCCATGTCTCTTGCCTAAAGAAGGTTTTGGGCCAAAAAATCATAGTATCTATAGAATTACCACATCTTGATGATGAAGGGAAAATAGTCTTAATACCAAAAGAAGTTTTGGATACAAGAGAAAAAAGATTGAGAAATAGGAGCATCACAGAGCATTTGGTCAAATGGAAAGGATTACCATTGGAGGGTGCAACTTGGGAAGGAAAACATATTCTTGAGCATCCCAACCTTCATTTCTTGAGGACAAGCAATATTTGGGAGGGAGGACTTGTCATGTCCCCCTTTCAAAACAATTAAAATTAATAAATTTTGCTAAGGTAAGTCAAAAAGTGAAGTTTCGGGAAAAGGGGCTAATCTTTGGAAACCAATTGATTAATAAATGTTAAATATTATTAAAATATGTCTTATTCACCCCTCTTGGTCATGAGTTAGGGTTATTCCCTCTTTTAAAGGGGTTTGGAGGCATTTCAGGCTCATTCTTGAACTTGATTTTTGCTCATTGCTTTGTTGTTCTTCAGAGGCTGCCAAACCTGTGGAGAAGGAGACCCAAAGATGGGAGTTTGAAGGTTTATAGGAAGGCTAAGGATGTGAGTTTGAGGCTATTCCATGTGCAAGCTCATGCAGATTTTTCCCTTGTGCTGAATAGTGCAGATTTGTGAGTTTTTGGGTGTGTTTTTGTAAGATTTTGGTGTTTTTGGTTGAGTTTTTCATATCAGTTTGGGTTGCAGCTATATTGTAGTTATTTTGATGTTAAAATAGAGCTAAATATATGTATTTGGTAATGATTCTACTTTTATGATATATTTTTAGTGTTTTATAGTGTTTTCGGGCTATTTTGTGTTATTTTTGGGAGCCCGATGAGCATTGTATTTGTCCTCCATTTTGGAGCTGTTGTGTAAACTCCATGAAAATTTGGAAATGTCATTTTGTAGGCCATTATTCTAGTGAATTTTTTTTTAAATGTCTACTTTCAGATTTATCAATAATATGTGAAGCTGTGAAGGTTTTTGGCACTATTTCGGGCATACCCGATTTGGGTCTTATTGAGAAATTGCATAATCTTTCAAAGTGTTGATTGTTTGATTTAATGATCTGATTAGAGGATTTAAATATGATATAAAAATTAGAAAGGGGATATTTCAACCCCATAGTGAATGCTGGTCAAAAGTTAACTATTAGTGGTAAATCCTCTAACCAGGTCACACCTAACAGTGTGCATTGTAACCTTTAACAAGGTTGGCTCTTTACCGAGATCACTTTAGAAGAGTGAATTATTTTGAGTTACCGGTCCCAGGTGGTTTTTCACTTAGCAGGGTTTTGATGTTAAATCATTTTGTTATGTGTTATTTGTTATGATTATTTTTCTATCATATTTTACATACTATATAGTTGATTTAGTTGGTAATCACAGTTTGGATAATTACTAGTAATCGATAAAGTGAAGAGACATATTGATATTTTATGTTACCGAGTTGCATAATTTGTTGAAATTGTTTTGTAAGGTACATTTGTGTATTTGGGACTGTAGGATAACTGATCTAACTGATTCACCCCCCCCCTCTCAGTTATTCTAACAATTGGTATTTGAGCGTATTGGTTGCTTGGAAGAAAGTTTTAAGGACATGAGCAGAAAGATCACAAGATGTATAAGAGGGAAGTGTCGAAGCTGAACAAAGATAACTTTACCACATGGAAAAGCCAGATGAGGCTTCACATATCTGGAATCAAAGAATCTGCTATACCTTTACTTGACAATGGCTACAAAAAACCAAATGTTGGACCTTTGACTCTTGATCAGTTAAGAGACAGACATGAACACAATATTACTATGATAGAGATAGAGAATGTTGAATTTGAGGATGTCAAGGATTGCACTACAATGAAGAAAATGTGGGATAAAATTTCTCTAGTTTATGGTGGTCATGTGAATGTGATGAGAGCTAGACCTGAAAGCTTGAGAGGAAGATTTGATGACTTGAAGATGAAATAAGGAGAGAACATCACACAATAATCAAACTGAATCAAAGAGGTAGTCAATGCTATCTGAGGAGCAGGAGGTATTATTTCTGAAGATAATGTGGTAAGTAAGATACTGAGAACCTTGTTGACTATCTATGCAATCAGAATATCTTCTATTTATGAAATGAGGTATGCACCTAATAGCACTCTTACTCTTGATAGTCTAATTGGAAAGTTAAAAACTTTTGAGCTGAATAATTTTGACAATATTGCTGTACCGAATGTTGAGTCTGCTTTTATGTCATCTATTAAGATTGGTAAATCTAGTAGTAAGCATAATATAAAGAATGAAAGTGAAGGTAATACTAAAGATGAGCTTGATAAGCTTGAAGCACTTATGAACTGAAGACTACAAAAAGGTAAAGGAAGGTATAAGGGAAAGTTACCTTTAGCTTGTTTTAATTGTAAAGAGGTTGGCCATATTAATGCTAGATGTCCTAACATGAAAGAGGAAGATAAAGACCGATCTGGTGATGGAAAGTTTGGCAGAAGGAATAATAGAGGAAACCAACACTACAACAAAGACAATCGAGATTACAAAGATAAAGGAAAAAAGACATGTTACCTTGTTGGAGAAAATGAAGATGACACCGACACCGACACTGATGATGAAATTGAAGTGGTATTTGTTGCAATGAAAGATGATTCAGAAGATGAGGAAAGATATATAGAAATAACACTTATTTATAAAGTTAGTAAGAATGATACTTGGATAATTAATAGTGGTTGTACACATCACATGACTGGTGATGAAGATAAGTTTGATCATCTTGAGCATTATAATGGAGGATAAGTGAAAATGGAAAATGATACACCTTGTCACGTGAAAGGAAAAGGGTCTATTTTATTGAATGATAGAATTAGATGTGATAATGCATAATGGGTAAAAGGACTTAACTATAATTTGTTGAGTGTAGCACAAATGAATAACTCAGGTCACCAAGTTGCATTTTAAAGCAAGAAGGTGCAAATATATGATGAAAATGGAAAGCTTGTTGGTACTGGAGGACAATCAAAAGGTAATTTATTTTATCTTGACAATGCTAAAACTTCTTGTTTATTGGTTAAGAATGTAGATGTATGGTTATGGCATAAGAGGCTATGCCATGTAAACTTTGATAACATGATTAAGATCAGTAGAAAGAGAAAATTTAGAGGATTGCTGAGTCTAACCAAACCTGATCATGTTATGTGCCATCAATGTCAGAAAGGAAAGATGACTAAATCTAGTTTTAAAAGTAAGGAATATTCATCTAAAGGTATTTTGGAGTTGGTACACACCGACCTATGTGGTCCTATGAGAACTCAAAGCTACTATGGTGATAAATATTTTATTTTATTTTTTGATGACTACTCTAGGCTGATGACAGTAATGTTCTTAAAAGAAAAATCTGAGGCATTCAAATTATTTAAATGGTATAAGGCTAAATTTGAAAAAGAAACCAGAAAAGAATTGAAATGCTTAAGGTCTGATAGAGGAGGTGAGTTTGTTTCTGATGAATTCATTAATTTTTGTAATGAGCATGGAATCAAAAGACAAGTTTTTGCACCTAGAACATCGTAGCAGAATGAGATTGTTGAAAGGAGGAACCAATCTATTGTTGATTGTGCTAGAACATTGATGATTGAGAAAAATGTTGCACAAATGTACTAGAGAGAGGCAGTTAGCACTGCAGTATACACCCTTAACCGAGTTCAACTGAAGAAAGACATGACAAACAAGACACCTTACGCATTATGGCTTGGATATACACTGAGTGTAAGTTATTTCAGAATCTTTGGTAGTAAGTATTATATTCTGAAAGATGATAGGAATGGTAAATTTGACTCTAAAGGTGATGAAGGAATATTTTTAGGATATTCTACTAAGAGTAAAGCTTATAAATGTTTCAACAAGGCTACTAATAAAATGATAGAAAGTACTAATGTAAGAGTTGATGAGTTTACTGACAATAATGATGAAGAAAGCATGAAGGAACCAAAAGAGTATGGTAGGTTTACTTATGTTGAAGATCCAGATTATATACCAAAGACACAGGTTGAGTCTACCAAGCATCATGAAAATGCTACTGAGAATTAGCAAATGAAAACCAAGAATCAAGAAGAAGCTACCAAGCAGGAAAATAAACCTGAACCGAATGATGAGAAAAGAAGAGAACAAGTGCTAGCAAGATTTGTTAGAAGACACCATCCGTAGAATCAAATCATTGGAGATAAGAAAGTTGGTATGTTGACCCGAAGTAAGTTAAGACATAACACATGCTTATTTTGTGAGTTTGAACCTAAGAATGTTAGGGATGCACTTGAAAATGATGAATGGATCAATGCTATGAATGAGGAAATTGAACAGATTGAGAAGAATAAGACATGGACATTAGTACCCAGACCAAAAGATAAAAATATTATTGGTAGTAAGTGGATTTTCAGGAACAAGTTAAATGAAAATGGTGAGGTCACTAGGAATAAGGCAAGACTTGTTTGCAAGTGATATGCACAAGAAGAAGGTATTGATTATGGTGAAACCATTGCACATGTTGCTATACTTGAAGGAATCCATATACTACTTGCTTATGTTGCACATAAGGGATTCAAAGTATATCAAATGGATGTGAAATCAACTTTTCTGAATGAAATTCTTGAGGAGGTCTAAATAGAAGAAACAAAAGGTTTTGTTGATCTGAATCAGAAGAACATGGTATGTAGACTGCACAAAGCTTTATATGGACTGAAGCAAGCACTAAGGGCATAGTATGAAAGACTACATGCTTATCTTATCAGTATTGGCTTTGTAAGAACTAGTGAAAAAAATAATTGTACATGAAAGGAGAATCTGATGATAATATTTTGATTGCTGAAATATTTGTTGATGATATAATCTTTGGTGGATATGATTTGATTTGAAAATATTTTGCTGATGAAATGAGAATGGAATTTGAGATGTCAATGTTTGGAGAGATTAAATTCTTTCTAGGTTTGCAGATTATACAACAGAATGATGAGATTTTCATCACTCAATCAAAATACATTAAAGAAGTATTAAATAATTTTGGCATGGAAGATGTAAAATCGGTAGGAAGACCAATGGTAACTAGATGTAAGTTGACAAAGGATGATGAATCTATAGAAGTAAATCAGACACTGTACCAATCTATGATTGGAAAATTGATGTATGTAGTACATAATAGGCCTGATATTGCACATGTGGTTGGGATTGTGGCAAGATTTTCTGCCAATCCTAAAGATTCACATATGGTTGTAGTTAAAAGAATTTTGAGATACTTGAAGAAGATAGAAGACTATGATTTATGGTACACAATGGAAGGAAAATTTGAACTCCAAGTTTATACAAATACAGATTGGGCTGGAAACATTGATGATAAGAAGAGCACAACTAGTGGAGCATTCTTTTTAGGAGAAAGGCTTGTGACTTGGATCAACAAGAAACAAGTATGCATTTCTCAGTCTACTGCTGAAGTAGAGTATGTTGATGTTGTTGCAAATTGTTCAAATATTGCTTGGATTAAACAAGTGCTGGAAGGAATGAATAAGGTAATCACTGACCCAGTGATTATATATTGTGACAACATTAGTGCTATAAATATTTCCAAGAATCATGTGATGCATTCAAAGAAAAATCATATATCTATTAAGTATCACTACTTAAGAGAACAAGTTCAAGAGAAGCAGGTGAAACTAGAATTTGTAACATCTAAAGAACAACTTGCTGATATCTTTACCAAACCCTTACCAAAGGACACATTTAAATATTTGAGGACTAGACTTGGGGTCCATCCCCTATCTATCAGTCACTGAGGTGATCAGGAGGTTGCATCAACCTATACTTATCAGAAGATCATTCATGTTGATGCACATAGCTCACACTTTAGTTTTGCTAAGGTTGTGAAAGATTGTAGAAGCTGGAACATGAATTTGTTTATTAGTACACTGAAGGTACTTGATATGAACCGAACAACAAAGAATTACTTGGCTGTTGAAGAGCTGTTTGTTTATTTTGGCATTGTTGTTAAAGGGAGACTGACTACATATGAAAAATCAGTTAGTGAGAACACAAACAGGGAGAGAGACTTCATACTGGAATATTTGTTGCCAAGAACAACAATCTAAGAACTAAAAAGATCAAATACACAGGGAGAGTTTGCATGTAATGCTATTTTGTTTTGTAGTGATTAAACATATTAAATATCAAGCTAGGGAGAGCTTACCGAGCTATATCATTTACTTACATAGTTTTAGAATGTATGTTTGGTATGTGTATGACATATTTTCATATTGCTTTTGTTTCCATCAATGCCAAAGGGAGAGATTGATGAACTACAACTGATTGAATATCTGGACAAACTAAAGAAATAATGATTAGAGATCACCAAGCTACTGAAGTGATATGTAAGATGATTAAATTAGTCAATATATTGTCATTGATGTCAACTAGTTTTAACAGCACTTATCATGATAGTTACAAACATCTGTTGAAGGAAGAAAAGATGAAGAACTAAGATATCTACATGAGGAAAAGATGGATATGATAGATAAGGATAAGGTAAACATTGGGTAAATTATTGATGAGTCTATGGCTTTATATTGTTGACTTGAGCATGTTACATTAATCTATTATGAAGAAGAGATTTGAAATTGAACAAGTCAATGTGGTCAGTAATTGAAGATTTCTATATACACCAAGCTAGTGCAGTGTATACCGAGTGATAGTAATAACTGAGCTAGTTATTACTGATGCATTTCTATATTAACTAAGTATGGATGAAAATATTAAATGCTAAGAACAACCAACTGAATTTGATGAGCTGGAAATTGTTATGATTTTGAGGTTAATGATAAAGTTAGTTATGAGATCCATGACTGACAAAATTCAGAGATGATCTAAAGGATGAGATTGAAACCTATTAATGACACATCTGTCGAGGAAGGTTTAAGCGACAAAATGGATGAAGGAGATTAAGAGGCAAAATCTAATGGCTGATATGAAAATGGTTTACTTGTCTATATAAGAGATATGAGTTTCATTATTGAAACACGCTAGACAAAAGGAGACTACATATATTTTGCATGAAGATTGTATTCATGCATTCCTGATCAAACTGGTTATTGAAAGAAATGAGTTGTAGACATTACCGAGTGTTAGAGAACTATTTACCGAGTGAAAGTAAGTTGAGAAATATTGAGGAAGTGAATTGATTAATGATCAGAGGATTTTATGAGCATAACATAGATCTGAATATTTTCAATTAAGTTGCATTTCAATTAGATTCGCATTGTATCAGTTTAACCATTGATTCAAAAAATCTCTTAACCAAGTGGACTTAACAATCTTATTGTACTATCTTATGACATTCATTGAATGTAAAGTGTTATCTTGTTGACCCCATAGTGAATGCTAGTCAAAAGTTAACTGTTAGTGATAAATCCTCTAACCAGGTCACACCTAACAGTGTGCATTGTAACCTTTAACAAGGTTGGCTCTTTACCAAGCTCACTTTAGAAGAGTGAATTATTTTGGGTTACTGGTCCCAGGTGGTTTGTCCCTTAGCAGGGTTTTCACGTTAAATCATTGTGTTATGTGTTATTTGTTATGGTTATTTTTCTATTATACTTTACATACTGCATAGTTGATTTAGTTGGTAATCACAATTTGGATAATTACTGGTAATCGGTAAAGTGAATGGATAGATTGATATTTTATGTTACCGAGCTGCATAATTTATTGAAATTATTTTGTGTTATAAACTAAGTTTGTGCCTTTGTTTCAAGCTCTCTTGGTCTTGATAACTTAGTATAACATGGGAATCATCTCCAAGTGTGGGACCTATGCTAACTGAGATGAGACCTCCAGGTTCTAGGCTAGTTCCTCTTGGATAATCACCTTAATTTGCTTCTTGACATGAAAAATAAAAATCTTGGAAGGAAAGGGATAGGAGTACTTGAAAGGGAAAAGAATGAAAGAAAACTACCTACTAGGTGATACACCAAAATTAGGGTTTGGATCTTAGTATAGAGGATGCAATTAATGAACAAATTAGGTCTAGGAGGTCACAACTCACTGAATAGGCTTGCATAAGTGTTTCATAGAAGAGTCTGCAATAGAAAGAGACTATTCAGGGAAAAAGAGGATTTCACAAACAATAGCATTACTGAGGATTTAGACATAATTTATGACCTGCAAGCAAACATTCACTTCCACAACTCGGCATAGGAATGAGACAAGATTGTTAGGGGGTTGAAGTATACCCACAAAAGCATTCACATCCAATCATCAACAATAACACACAATAGTTGCAGAAAGAGAGAGGGATCAAGAACCCTAAGATATCACTGAAACATCATACACTTCAATTCAATAAGAGAGAATTCAGACAAGGAAGTATGGGGACAGAAAGAATGTCACAAAATACCTCTGCAATATTTGAATCATCAATGAAAGATTACAGAATGTGGAAAACCAGAGGGCAGGAAGAAATGCCATGGATAGCTTTCCAAGAAAGAGACTTTCTTTTTTACAAAATGTAAACTCCCCACTCAAAAGCTCTCAAAATACAATATATACATCCTCCTTTTTGCACCCAGACAAAAAGTTAAAACCTAACTAGGGTTAAAGATTTTACATGAGAAAAACCAACCCTAAATCTATCAATTCTGATCATAAATATATCTCTGCAAAATCATAGCCGATCAGATATTTCTTTGAGTGCCCTTCCCTATACCTACAATCAACCTGCAGACAAGCAACCCAGACTCATTTACCTCTCTGAAAATTGGCCCGCCATGAATGCACTGATTTGGTACTCTTAGAAAACAAGAAATGACCAAAGATGGCCGCCCAGATCTTTACATCATTTTCCTTTAACTGCAAATGTCCTAGAGACATAAATTCTCTGAACTACCTCACCGTTCGTGGCCTGCAAATCAAATACTGCCAAAAAACCCTCTTAGAACTATTTGAATTTGAAATTTTAATGGCTAGCCGGTCATTTTAAAATGTGACCGTCGATATCCTTTTATTTCCCAGCAAATGAATGACCACAATACGCTGAGGAAACAACTTAAACTTCCTCTGTGACAGGTCAACTGCCACCTGGAAGTCAGCAACCAATGAAACGCAAGCAAATCAACATGTTTGACAGACTTGGACCCACGACTTGCATAAAGAGCATTGAATGGTTGTCATTATACCGTGATGCTAAAGGATGAGCATCTTGACCAAATGGTATAATGACGACCACAAGATCAAACCGGGCGTGAAATGCTTTGAAGAAGACTGACCCCATGAGCCTACTAACAAACTCCACATTGCACACTCACCAACCAATCAAATGCTGCCAAACGGATCCATGTCGCATGCCCTTCTGACAATAGGACCCACGACAGACTAAGATCACATCGGATGGTTGTCACAAGATCGCAAGGGCTTGGAAGATCCCTTGTGATCAAGTGACAACTGTAGATCTTTAGTCTACTGACATCCCTACAGATACTCTAACATGGTCCTACCAATAGAGCCCAGCTATCGTCTGATTGACCAATGAAGAATGAGCACGTCAGAAACCAAGGACCCACCTGACAAAGCCCGGAGATAAAGAAAGATCAATGGCGGGCACATGATCTCATGTGTCAGAAAAGCTCCTTTAGATCATGCACCAGTCGTTAGATCATCGTCGACTGACAACCCACCAGGCCCACACTGACATGGCACCACATCACCAACCTTGACCAATCAAAAATGCACAGCTCAGACAACGTGGCTGGACCCACTAACAAACACACTCTAGAGGCAGGAAGATCAACGATCGTCGCAAGATCTCATGGAATCTTTCGGGGCCATGAGATCATGTGACAACCGTTAGATCTAGAATCTTGATTTGGCCACTAAACCGAGACCGCCAATCAAAATGGTAATCTCTCACCAAATCGCTAAGTGTTAAAGGGTTAACCACTGGGAATCAGAGATTTGGCGACTGAAGGATTTAATTACGCATATGGAAATTGATGGAACTTAAGTGGCCGATAAAGTAAACTGCAAATTAGAATAGGGCCTTAGGGTTTTTTGGGTAACGACTAGTTTTATGAATTTTTAACTACAGACTAGGGGATAAAACAATTTGCAGAGGCCAGAGGACAAGGCACGACTTCATGAAATTTTTAGGGATGCTTGGCAGGATAAAAATAGAGACCTGGGGATAGATTTTGGCCAAATTTGCATGCATAGGAAAATTAGGGTAACATTTTGGTGATTTCTGCTGGATGTCAGCCTGCTAGACATGGAAAACCAGTGGCCTTGACATAATCCGTTGGGCATGGGGTCATCAAAAATCAAAATTCTCACAGGGAGACAGAACTTGTGCACAAGAACTTCTTGGAAAGCAAGAAACTAACCTAGAAAATAGGGAAAGAAAGTAGAAAAACATATTTACAAGAATTTATAGAGAGGGATTAACCTCAAAGTAGGGTTTCAAGTGGAAGCCATTCACTGATATTGGCAAGGCATCTCCTTCAAGGGTTGATAGTTGAAAAGCATTAGACCCCTTGCACTCTGTTATAACAAATGGTCCACCCCAAAATGAGTCAAATTTGGTATGTCTGCCAGATTTGGATCTGAACTCATCCCACTTGAGGACTACATCCCCAACCTTGAAATTTCTAGCCCTGGCTCTTTTATCAAAACTTTTCTTTGTTTGAATCTGATGGAACTCCATATCTTTCATAGATTTGTCTCTAAGTTCTTCTAACTCCATCAACTAAGCATATCTGATTTGCAAGGGATCTCCTTCATCAAATAGGGCATACTAAGTGGCCAAGTCTAGAGCTGGTAATTCAGTTGAAATGGACAACCTAGCCTCCTTACCATATACTAGCACATAAGGGGAATTCCCAATAATCCTCTTTGGAGTGATTCTTTCTAACCATAATGTAGACCTCAGTTTAGTATGCCAATCCCTTTGGTTGTCCTGTAGAGTCTTCTTGATTATCCTAATCAAATTCTTGTTTGTTGATTTTTCCAAACCATTGCCTTGGGGGTAGTAATTTGAACTGGTATTCAGATAAATGCCATTCTTGACTGCCCACTCTGAGACTTTGAGGTATGTGAATGCCAATGCATTATCTGAAATTATTGAATCTGGAATGCCAAATCTGTGAATTATATCATCATAAAAACTTAAGACAACACTCTCATTTGATTCTTTTAATGCAATTGCTTCTATCCATCTGGTGAAGTAATTTGTTGCAATGATTATCCATTTATGGCCTGCACTAGATGGAGGATTGATCATGCCAATGAAGTCTATGCCCCACTTCATGAAAGGTTGCTCTGTTCTGACTGGCTATAGGGGCAAGGCTGCAAGCCTTTCTTTTCCTACAAACATGGCACACTTGATGCATTTTCTGACATAATCATGAATATCCTTAAAGATAGATGGCCAATAGTATCCAGCCCTCATGATCTTAAAAGCAGTAGTCCTAGGAGAAAAGTGACCTCCAAAAGGTCCATCATGAAACTCAAATAGGACGTCAGCTATCTTTTTTGAATCTATGCATCTTAAAAGGACACCATTTTAATCCTTTCTGAAAAGAACTTCATTTATCAGCACAAAAGGAATAGATTGTAATCTATAATACCTTCTTTTTGTTGAATCTAGGCCTATAGGACATTTTCTTGTCTTCAAATAATTGATCATATTAGGCAACTAGCTTGTTGCCTTGGCTTGTTCTTCTGTAGAAGGCACAACCAAAGATGCATCCATTTGCTCTAATTTCTTTAAACTTTCATCCCCTGCCAAATGCTCACAAGGACCTCTTCCTCTAACCAACTTAGTAGTTTGAATACCTATGTCATATTCCATCACCTTGGTGATCCAACCAACTCTTTTCTCATTTAGGTCCTTGGAAAGAAAAAATTCTTTGACACTTGGATGAGTAACCTTTAAATGTACCTTGCTATGGGTCAATAGATATCTAAACTTTTTAAAGCTTTTCACCATAGCAAGTACATGTTTCTCTACAAAAGAGTATCTCTGTTCATACTCCTCTAAACCTTTGCTAAAGAAAGCAATAGGCTGCTCCAATCCATCTGAATTTTCTTGAGTCAACATTGCAGATATAGCATCATGACCTCCATAAGCATAAAGGATAAAATCCTTACTAAAATTTGGGTTTAGGAGAGCAGGGGCTTCTGTTAAGGCCTCCTTGATAGCTTGGAAATTGACTTTCCCTTCTCTGGTCCAACTAAAAGCTGAACTCTTCTTCAACATGGTTGTCAAAGGCTTTAGTAAATCTGCAATGTTAGGCAAGAACCTCCTAACAAAGTTAATCTTTCCTATGAAAGATTGGAGACTTTTCTTGTGATGTGGCAATGGTAGCTCTAGGATAGCTACAATTCTCTCAAGATCTAATGTGATCCCTTGTTTGGATACTACATATCCCAACAATTTTCCTTCATGAACTGCAAACACACATTTTCTTGGGATTAAGAGATATCCCAAACTCTCTACACCTTTCAAAAATCTTCCTTAGATGTTTGATATGGTCTGCTGCATGCTTTGAATAGATAGTTATGTCATCTAAGTAGACCAACACAAATTTGTACATGAGGCTTTTAAAGGCCATGTCCATTGCCTTTTGAAATGTAGCACCTGCATTTGACAAACCAAAGGGCATTTTTTGATATGTCATGGTTCCCCACTTGGTTGTAAATGCAGTCTTGTATTGATCCTCTTCATTCACTAAGATCTGATTGTATCTTGAATAGCCATCCAATAATGAAAATCTCTCGGATCTAGAGACACATTGTAAGATTTTTTCCATAGAGGGTAATGGATGGCGGTCCTTTAATGAAGCTTTGTTAAGATCCCTAAAGTCAACACATAACCTCAACTCCCCATTCTTCTTCCTGACAGGAACAAGGTTGGAAACCCAACTAGTATGCTTGATGGGGTAGATGATACCACTTTCTATTAGTTTGAGTACTTCTTTATGCATAAGTGGCTCAAGCTTGGGATTAACAAGCCTTTGTTTATGCCTCACTGGTTTGGCATTAGGCTCTAATTCAATAGTGTGCTGAGCAAGGGCAGGGTTAAAACCTTTGAGGTCCTCATATTGCCATGCAAAAACATCACTGAATTCCTTGAATAACTGAGTGTAAGCTTTCTTTTCCAAATCAATGTTCACTTTTCCAAATTGTAGCCTCTTACCTGGTTCCAACTCTAATTCAACACAATGTTCTTGTTGGACTACCATGCCAGCTTTATTTTTCTTGACTTCATCATCCTTGTTGAAGACAGTCTCTAAGGTGACAAGACCTCTAGGCATCTTATTGGACTTAAGTTGTATTACTTGATCACCATAGTTTTGTGATAGCCTATCTTGATTATGTCTTGAAAAAAAATCTTTTTCAAACAAGAATTGCAGAATTTGTTCATCATTGTCAAACACTTTCCAATTGACATCATTATCAGGAATAGAAGGTCTGACAATCACTTTGATATATTGTTGATCTACCTCTTTTGAAATGCTATTTGGAATATCATACTGAGATCCAACAACAGCTAACCTATCTACATTTTGGTTTAGTTTCCTAGGGATAGCAACAATATTGAAAGCACAAAAATCTTCAATTGCGTCCTAAACTCTATGCTTGTATGCTTTCATGGTGTCATTTTTTGTTGCACTTATCCCTCTTACTTGGCTGATAAATAATTCACTATCACCATAAACTTTTAAGGCCTTAAGCCCTCTTTTTCTAGCCCACTCTAGTCCATTGGCTAGACTTTCATACTCTGCAGTATTGCTAGTGCAGGAGAAATTGAATCTAAAGGTTGTGTAATACCTTTCTCCTTTTGGGGACACTAGCATAGCACCACCACTAGAACCATGTCTACTTCTAGCTCCATCAAAAAATAGCTCCCAAACCTGATTGCTCTGATCCTCTGAATCAGTGTCTTCTTTGAAAAGGCTTGGCTCTATGGATCCACTTTCTTGTATCAAATAACTTCCCAAACCAAAATCCCAAACAAGATTTTCTTGGGCCTCTGAAGCTCTTTCATCTAGAAGAATATCAAGGATACTTTCTATCTTTGTGCTTGCTTCACTAATGGTTTGGAAGTCACTGTCATCAAATATAGGGCAATTTACATTGATGGTATTGGACACATATGGCTCTATATGGTGTGTTGCTAATGGTTCTGACTTAATGGTGACCTTGGTCTCATACCTTGTATGAAATAACATGTGAGACCAATCAGAAGATAAGTAGCCTCTTATCTTGGCTGTAAACTCCCTTGAAAGACATATAGCAAATAATGCAGGGAGATCTATGATGTATATATCAAGGAGGATGGAGAAGTTAGGACTAGCATGTAGGATCAGACTGGTATCCTTGGCCACACCTATAGTATTGATTGAGGATCCGTCAAGTTGGGTAACCTTCTTTTGGAAGGGTTCATATTTTAGTCCTAATTGGTCAGCCACTTTCTTGGGCATTACAGTGCTAGTAGCTCCACTATCTACCATACAATTATGCACTAAAGATTTTCCAATAATTAGGGATACATAAAAGGGAGGTGGCTTTGAATTCCTACCTTGCATGGTGTTGGCCTTGGAGTTTCTACTTAGAGCCTCCTTTTCTTGATCAGTGTTAACCAACACTAGCTTTGCAGCTTCTTTTGCAGGCTGAGGAGTTGTTACTTCAGTCGTGGCCTTCTTCAAAATTTTAGGTTGTCCTGGAAGAGACAAAGAGTCCCACATGGACATGGTGACATTCACCTTCTTCATGTTGTCTACAATATTAAAAGGTGTCACAGTGTGTACTCTTTGTTGTGCCTTCACCATAATGGGCTCCACTTCTTTAGATTGTTGGCCTTCTTTGCTTGTGATGATAGGAGCCTCCTTAGGTGTGATGGGATTAGCTTGTTGTAGTGGCTCTACAAATGTAGTGGCTTTGGCATTGGAATCTGCTCTTTCCATGTCTTGAGCTCTTCTTTTTGCTCTTGTATAGGAAATAAAAGCAACCTCATCATTGACTACATTGAAGTCAGACTGCTCCTAATTGAAAAGAGCAGTCTCATTCTCTTGTGATTCTTGTTGAGGAACTATTCCATTGGATGAAGCTTCTGATTGAGCTTGTGAGGCATTTTGAACATGTAGCCTAATTATGAGGCTGATTAAAAGGAAAGCACCATTCATTATCCATAGCCATATTATTTTGACTAGGAAACATATCCCTCACTAGATTTGTAGAATTTAGAGGTGGAGGGTTATATGGTTGGAATGGTCTCTGATTAAAACTTTGTCTTTATCCTTGATACCCTCCTTAGTATGGTGACCTATTTTGTTGATAAGGTTGTCCTTGATTTTGATATTGCTGATTAGGACCTTAGCCTTGTGGCTAAAAGGGTGGTCTGATTCCTTGACCTTGTTTCTTCAAATTTGTGACCTCTTTAGTCAAGGTCTACAACAAATTGGTCATTTCTTGCTGACTTCTTTGTTGGCTATTCTTTATCTCTTGTAACTCTTGAGAGATACTAGCTGTTAGCTCTTGACCACTGGTACTAGCCTGAGGTGTTGATATGGTGGGAATAGGAGTAAATGGGGGTACTTGGGCAGGTGCAGTGGGTTGAAGGCTAGGGAAAATGGGCATTGGAGGCCTTCTAGAAATCATGCCTGCTTGGATTAAATAGTTCTTAGCCCTGAAAGCTATGTCAAAGGCCTGGGGTAAGGAAGTACCACCCATAGATTGGATCATGAAAAAAATTTGACCATTTAGACTTTGCAAGTAATAAAAGAAAGCATGGTCAGCTAATGGTCTCATAGAGACTGGAATTCTATTCCATGTCTTGAGGAACCTACTATTGTAATCTGTCATTTGTTCTTGAGGGTCTCTCTTAATAGTTGTTAACTGCTCAACTAGAGACAAGTTATCTGATTTTTCCTCAAAATGCTTACTTAATGCATCTCCTAACTCATCCCATGAAGTAATAGAACCAACAGTTAGAGTTCTAAACCATTCAAGAGCCATACCTTTTAGAGAGGCTACTAATAATTTTGTGGCCACATCTTCTTGAGTAATATTGTGTATGCTGCAGATGGTGGTCACATCTCTTATGTGCTTGAAAGCAGTTGTCTGCCCTTCACCTGTGAAATCAGGTACACTCTTTAGTGCCACCAAGGGCACATCATGATGTTGAGCAAAGGCTAATGGACTCCCTTGGTTGAAAGGTGCAAAGGCAAACTGTCTTGCCATTGTAGGAGTTGGAATATGAAGATTAACAACTATGTGAGTTGTATTTACTGCTGGATTTGAATCCTCCTCTAGATCTCTAGTTAGAGATCTGCCTCTCCTTCTAGAATGAAAGGGCAAAGGTCTCCTTTCTGAAGTATTAGGTGGTGTAGACTAAACTCTCCTTGCAAGGGATGTTCTTTGAGTTGACCTGCCTTTATGACTTATTTCTGAGGGCAACTCTGAGAATTTAGTGGGCTTTGAGCTCCTAGTCTCAATCTTTCTCATAAACCTTAAACAAGGTTGGCCTGGATCTTTGAAATCAATGGAGCTGCCAGATATACTTGATAGAACACTTCTAAAAGCTTGTATTATGTAATCTGTATATCAGAGATAACATAATCTTCAAACAATGAACTTCTTTTGTTTGTAGTAGTGTCCCACCGGGCGTGCCAGAATTGTTATACACTAAGTTTGTGCCTTTGTTTCAAGCTCTCTTGGTCTTGATAACTTAGTATAACATGGGAATCATCTCCAGGTGTGGGACCTATGCTAACTGAGATGAGACCTCCAGGTTCTAGGCTGGTTCCTCTTGGATAATCACCTTAATTTGCTTCTTGACATGAAAAATAAAAATCTTGGAGGGAAAGGGATAGAAGGAGTACTTGAAAGGGAAAAGACTGAAAGCAAACTACCTACTAGGTGATACACCGAAATTAGGGTTTGGATCTCAGTATAGAGGATGAAATTAATGAACAACTTAGGTCTAGGAGGTCACAACTCACTGAATAGGCTTGCATAAGTGTTTCATAGAAGAGTCTGCAACAGAAAGAGACTATTCAGGGAAAAAGAGGATTTCACAAACAATAGCATTACTGAGGATTTAGACACAATTTATGACTTGGAAGCAAACATTCACTTCCACAACTTGGCACAGGAAGGAGACAAGATTGTTAGGGGGTTGAAGTATACCCACAAAAGCATTCACATCCAATCATCCACAATAACACACAATAGTTGCCGAAAGAGAGAGGGATCAGGAACCCTAAGATATCATTGAAACATCATATACTTCAATTCAATAAGAGAGAATTCAGACAAGGAAGTATGGGGATAGAAAGAATGTCACAAAATACCTCTGCAATATCTGAATCATCAATGAAAGATTATAGAATGTGGAAAACCAGAGGGCGGGAAGAAATGCCACGGATAGCTTTCTAAGAAAGAGACTTTCTTTTTTACAAAATGTGAACTCCCCGCTCAAAAGCTCTCAAAATACAATATATACATCCTCCCTTTTTCACGCAGACAAAAAGTCAAAACCTAACTAGGGTTAAAGATTTTACATGAGAAAAATTGACCCTAAATCTGCCAGTTCTGATCATAAATATATCTCTGCAAAATCATAGCCAATCAGATATTTCTTTGAGTGCCCTTCCCTATACCTACAATCAGCCTGCAAACAAGCAACCCAGAATCATCTACCTCTCTGCAAATTGGCCCACCATGAATGCACTGATTTGGTACTTTCAGAAAACAAGAAATGACCAAAGACGGCCGCCCAAATCTTTACATCATTTTCCTTTAACTGCAAATGTCCTGGAGACATAAATTCTCTGAACTACCTCGCCGCTCGTGGCCTGCAAATCAAATACTGGCAAAAAACCCTCTTAGAACTATTTGAATTTGAAATTTTAATGGCTAGTCTGTCATTTTAAAATGCGACCATCGATATCCTTTTATTTCCTGACAAATGAACGACCACGATACGCTGAGGAAAGAACTTAAACTTCCCCCTCTGATAGGTCAGCTGCCACCTGAAAGTCAGCAACCAATGAAATGCGAGCAAATCAACATGTCTGACAGACTTGGACCCACGACCTGCAGAAAGAGCATTAGATGGTTGTTGTTATACCACAATGCTAAAGGACGAGCATCTTGACCAAATGGTATAACGATGACTACAAGATCAAACCAGGCATTAAATGCTTTGAAGAAGACTGACCCCACGAGCCCACTAACAAACTCCACGTTGCACACTCATCAATCAATCAAATGCTGCCAAATGGATCCACGTCGCATGCCCTTCTGACAACAGGACCCACAGCAGACTAAAATCACATCGGACGGTTGTCGCAAGATCGCAAGGGCTTGGAAGATCCCTTGCAATCAAGCGACAACCGTAGATCTTCAGTCTACTGAAATCCCTATAGATACTCTGACACGGTCCTACCAATAGTGCCCAACTATCATCTAACCGACCAATGAAGAATGAGCGCGTCAGAAACTGAGGACCCACCTAACAGAGCCCGGAGATAAAGAAAGATCAACGGCGGGCGCATGATCTCATGTGGCAGAAAAGCTCCTTCAGATCATGCACCAGCCGTTAGATCATCGTCGACTGACAACCCGCCGGGCCCGCACTGACATGGCGCCACATCACCAACCCTGACCAATCACAAATGCACAACTCAGACAATGTGGTGGGACCCACTGACAAACGCACTCTGCAGGTAGGAAGATCAATGATCGTCGTAATTTCTCATGGAATCTTTTGGGGCCATGAGATCATGCGTCAACCATCAAATCTAGAATCTTGATTTGGCCGCTGAACCGAGACCGCCAACCGCTCGCCAAATCGCTAAGTGTTAAGGGGTTAATCATCGAGAATCGGAGATTTGGCGACTGAAGGATTTAATTGCACACATGGAAATTGATGGAACTTAAGTGGCTGATAAAGTAAACTACAAATTAGAATAGGGCCTTAGGGTTTTTTGTGTAACGGCTAGTTTTATGAATTTTTAACTGTAGACCAGGCGATAAAACAATTTGCAGAGGCTAGAGGACAAGGCACGACTTCATGAAATTTTCAGGGATGCTTGGCAGGATAAAAACAGAGACCTGGGGATAGATTTTGGCCAAATTTACATGCACAGGAAAATTAGGGTAACATTTTGTAAGGTACATCTTTGTATTTGGGACTGTAGGATAAGTGATCTAACTGATTCACCCCCCCTCTCAGTTATTCTAACAAATATAACTTCTATCAATTTTATTAGTTTAATAAGCTTTTGCAAAACATAAAGTTGGCTCAAATTTCCAACCCAAACTAGGCATAACAAGATGGATTCTTAAGAAAATAAACGCAAATCATATTATACAATGTGCCACATCATAATTTGAAACATGAAATAAGGTAAGAATGTTAGTGCATGGCTTATTTGTTAGTTATAATGTGCATGTGCTATAATGCTAGTCCATAATGCTTTAATTTTCCATCAAATTCTTGTGGACACATTTTTACTCCACATCTTTGTGCACCTATTGTGATAAAAGATAAAAATAATTATTAAAATACTATGTAGTTGTACTCTAACACTCTCATATAAATGTTCCTCAATGATTATCAGTCATGTCAAGTACTGATTAAAATATATTTGGATATTTCCTTTTATACAACACACTCGTGAGTAAATTGAAATAATTTGCATTAAAGTTGGCTCAAACTACAACTAGAAAAGGGGGACCATGGACCCCCTTTAAAACTTTTAGATTTAAGAGTTTTATGTTCAAATTCATGCACATGGAAGTGGCCTTGGGAAATTTTGCACCACAGATATGCATCAAGATAATGAACAATAAGAATTCAAAATCAGGTCTCAACCTTTTGAAGCATGGAAATGTAATCATGCTAAGATTGGGCCCATCCAAAAATATACCAACATTGACCCAAGGCAATTTTGCATCACAAATATGCATCAAGATAATGAATGATGAAAATTTCAAATCAAGTCTCAACATTTTGAAGCGTGGAAATGGTGCTAGGATTAGGTCCATCCAAAAATACACCAACTTTGACCTAGGTCAATGTTGCACCATAAATATGTATCAAGATAATGAGCTATGATAATTCCAAATCAAGTCTCAACTTTTTGAAGCGTGGAAGAATCATGCTAGGATAAGGTCCATCCAAAAGTATAACAACTGACCTAGGGCAATTTTGCACCACACATATGCATCAAGATAATGAGTGACGAGAATTCTAAATCAAGTCTCAACTTTTTGAATTGGAAGCATGGAATTGAGCTAGGATTAGGTCCACCCAAATATACACCAATTTCTATATTAATTATTAGACAAATAGACATATAATAAAAAATCCAAAACAAAAAGAACACGTTTATAATAAAAACTTTCTATTATAATTGAGAAAAAAAAAGAACAAAAAGATGCTAATATCTATATAATCTAGATGTTTCCAAATAAAATATGAAAGGAAAAGCAAATGTCTAGTCCTACGTGGCTCATTGTCCATCGTTGAAGTCATAAAAGAGTTGACAAATGTTGACAAATGGGTGATGGGATCATAATAAAGAAGGAAAAAGTACGAAGGTTGAAGGATGTGAGTATGGAGATGTTATAATGGTATGGGGTGCATAAAGCTTTGAACCAATACGAGAATGTGAAAAAAAGGCAGATAATAATTTGCAACACGGAAACCAGTATACATTGGTCGATTTCTGTAGTTATTGACCACCAAAGAGTGGTGGACCATACTTTGTGGAAGAGTAGCTTTGAGTTTTTTTCTTAAACTATTAAATAACATTATTATATATTTTTATTGGTGTGCGAGGAACTTTAAAGATAAATATTTTACATGTTTCTCTAAATTGGGTGGAATAAAATGTCATAGAGCATTGTTTTTATTATTATTATTTTGTTTAGATCTCAAACTTTACGTTTTTCAAGTTGGATCAATAAATTTAAAAAAGAACCAACTTGAAGTTTATTACTATTATATTTTAACATGTGGAAAGTTCAAGTTATCTCATGGATTGTTTTGGTTAGAGTGTTTCTTTTGGGTTGCAACTTTTTCTTTTTGGGTTGCAACTTTTTCTTTTGTATAAATTATATATAGCATACATAATGTGTGAGTATTCGATTTGATTTTTTCTATTTATAAATTAATAAGATTTGAAATATATTATTTTTAAATATGTATCAATTTAAAGTTTAATTTTATATTATTTTAACATTTGCTAAGTTCAAGTTGTGTCATAGATTGGTTAGAATGTTCTTTTGGGTTGCAACTTTTTCTTTTACTTTTGTTTTTATAAGTTGTAGTAGCATACTATATTTATTAATGTGTGAGCACTTGATTTGGTTCCTTTTGCCTATAAATTAATAATTAATAAGATTTAACATTTATTATTTTAAAATATCTACCAACTTGAAGTTTAATTCTAAATTATTTTAACACGTGTTAATAAGTTCAAGTTGTGTCATGGATTGGTTAGCATTTTCCTTTTGGGTTGTTACTTCATGGTTTACTTTTATTTGTATAAGTTGTATTGTTTCAGTTTTTCTTTTCGGATTAAGTTAATTTACAATTTATTTACAGAACATGGGATGATGATTTTGATTGAAAAATTATGTAATCAAATCTTGATTAACCATTATAGTCTATTTATCTCAAATTTTGAGTTTTCGATTTGACTTTCTCAAAATGTAATTGATACCCACTACTTTCCATGTTTAAAGTCTTGAGTTGGGTTTCCAAGAATGTGTTTTTGAACACATCTCATCCATAATTAGTTTTGTCATAGAATCACATCCCAGTATTAACATCATTCACTTGTTGTTTCATTACTGTACTTGAGTTACACCATAGTTTAAATATCTCCTCAACATGTTTTTTTAAAATATTTGTACCCCAATAAAGAGGATTGACTATCATCAAGGATGACAATGGTTATTCTTGTGTCTATGGCATTCCCCATCATCATTTATAACATAGGGTGTTAGTGTTTAAGAATTATACACCTAGGATAAAATGTCAAGAATTGTTTGAGCAAGCATATGGGCAACTATTCTCAACATCTAGAACAACATAGGAGGAAAATAGCATTGGGCATTATGGTCTTGCGGTTTGGGTTTTTTCATAGTCTTGAGCCAATTGTGGCAGTCTTTTATGTTCATTGGTGCCATTGTCATAGTTTGAACACTTTGAGTTTGAGCCTACACACATTAAAGAGAGGGAAAATGTTATTTTGTATAGGGGTTTTCCTTAATAAAACTATGTGTGGTGTTCTCACCTCCACAACAATAATGATGATTATGATAAAAAAAAATTATGTACTCTTAGGAGAGAAGAGATAAAGAAAATAACATTAGTGTTAAAATGACAATGATAACTTAGATGTGAAGTCCTTGTTAGAGTTCCAAATAAGGTGGTGATAAAGTCCTACAAGTGAGGGTACAAGGTATATTAATAACAATACATAAGATACAAAATTACTTATTTACAAATGAAGATGTTCTTGATAATATCCTCATACTTCTTAGGTTGAGAGAGATTGATTGGGTTGATTGCTTAGATTTATGACTCAACCTTCCAAAATATGAATGGAGTCACATTTATATGTGACTTACACCTTTCCACCAAAAACTATTTAAGAAAAACTAACAATAAGGTCATGACCATTAAGGGCCCTAGTTCATATTTGAAATTTAAATTTTGGACCCAAATTAGTAGGACACTGGTATTGTGTAATAGAAGTGATCCTAGACTAAAATGTCCATTAACCTAGGTCAATAATTCTCCCATTAAATTATGAGGGGTTGTGAATAGGCTTGGTTTCTATCCTCAAGGAAGAGTCAATTCATCTCAAGCTTGAACTTTTGTTAATTTTTTAGGGACGAGGGTTGGTTAATTGTGTGCAATAGACTATACTAAAGATGGATAAATTTAAAAAGTTTAATTGTCTACAAAAGATACAAAATACAAATGTAGAAATAGAGAGAACATCTGGAAATGAGATATGCAAAGGAACTAAATTCTAAAATTTGGAGCTGACTATACAAGACTTAAACTTGTTAGGTGCGCAACTGTCCACAAATTATTTTGAGGAGAGTGTGTGTGAAAATAAAATTAGAAAGGTTCTAGGAACTGTCATCAAATATGGGGGAAAAGTAACAAGATGCTAGCATGTACCTCTAGTTTCCTATGGTTTTTTATTCTATAGCTTGATAATGCATGTTATAATCTAGTCTTTCTGTGACATTATTATATTTAAAATCCTTTGGATTTGAGCCTATATGCATGAAAGAGGGGGCAATATTATTTTGTTTAGGGGCTTGAGTCAAACCTTGTGTTAGTATTCTCACCTCCAATAATAGTAAGGATGAGGCTGCTAACAATTACATGCTCTTAATGGACTAGAGGAAAAATGAATAATATGAATGTTGTTTAATGACAATAATAACTTAGATGTAATTCTCTTTCTTGGATCCATACAAGTTGATAATAAATTTTTGTAAGGTTTAGTAATAACAAAATAAAATGAATAAGAAACAAAGACTTGGTTGAAATAATATTGTAGATCATAATATCCTTGATAGTGTCTCACCTGGTAATTTGATAAGATGAATCCTCGTAATTCTCTTCTATTTAGCTTGGTAATGGAGAGGGGATTTATATGTATATCAAACTAACACCTTTGTGGATAAAATTAATAAAATTTTGATTTTAGGTTAGCAATAAGGTCATGTCCATAAAGAACTTGAAGCTAGAATTTTAATCGTTAAATTTGGATTAAAACTAGCAAGACTCTAGTACTAGGCACTAGAGTCTTCTCCTATTTGTTTTTTCAAAGGGCCAAAAGCAAGAGGAATTGACCTAGATTGGTAATGGAAGCCTGAGACAAGTTCATTTTCATTCTAAACATCATTTGAAATTATGATGGATAATTATTTATGACCTTACATTTAACCCTTACTTTAGCAAGGCATACCCGTAGTAAAGTTTAGAGTAGTTAAGGTCAAGGAACATATTAATCTATATTTGCATTCATAATCATAAAAAACATGAATTAGACTCATTGAGAAATAAAAAATATTACAACTACAAGAGCATAAATGTTACATATACTCTTTAATAAAGCATGCTAAATATAAAAACACAAACAAAACATGTAAAACATGAAATACATAGAGAAAGCATGCAAGACACAATGTAGACATGAAAGGTAAAAAGAAAATACATAAGGTACACAAGGAATGAAGCAACACATAAAACACTTATAATGATAATATAAGCAAGGAAAGATTTCAAGTCAGTGAGGTAAAGAGACCATGGTATTGTTACCCCAACTAATATTGATACCCAAATTGATGATGTGTTAGTAAATGAGTCTATCCTTTTTTATATATTATAAATTCTTTAATCAGTATCAATATTAGTTTTCAATGAATTATGGTACAGCTCTTGGTTGGATTTTCAATAAATTTTCAAATAATCAAAATTGCATTTGCAAGATCATACTTTTTACCAGAAAGTAAATAAGGCATTCACAGTAATTCACACATAAAAATGTCTCAATCACTGCATTGAAAGGAATTGTATGAATTCAACGAAGCTCATAGACTTTGGTTTACTACACATCTAAAAATATGAAACTGGAATACTTGCAATTCTATCACCTTCCATTCTAGAGCCAGTTTGATGCCAATAACTAATGTTTCATATTCATCTATATTATTGGAGCACATGGAAATAGTAGCTTATGTGATTTTGGAATTATTGATCCTTGAGGTGTAATCAATAATATGCCCGCTCCTGAGCCATGTTACATATAGGAACTATCAAAGTATAATTTCCATGTTTTTGCCTCAATATTGATTATTTCTGAATCTGCAAATTCCACTTGAATAGGATATTCATATTATAATGGTGCCTTTGCTAGTTGATCTGCTATGAATTGGACTTTAATTGTCTTTCTATCCACATACTCTATATCAAATTCTCTCAACACCATGACCCATTTGGCCAACCTTCCTGTCAAAGTTGTTTTTCTTAGAAGATACTTTATTGGATCAATTTTAGCTATGAGTTTGATCTTATGAGATAACATAAAATGTCTTAGTTTTTGGGAAGCAAATACTACTACCAAATATTCTCTTTCTATGAAACTGTAATTTAACTCATATTTCACCAAGGTTTTGCTTATGCATTTGAATAGGATGAAATGGTATCCACCCTAAAATGTATGGGGGAAATATGAGATCTACTTCTAAATCCACATTCCCAAAGGAGAGATCCAAATTGATCAATCGAAAGGTTAATGCACAATTGAATCAATCTATGGAGAATATGAAAGAGGAAGAAAACCTTATATTTCCCTATGGATAATATATGCTTGAAATCTGAAATAATTAAAAGGCAAATACTAACCTCAAAATAGGGTAGATCTGGAAAATGCTAATTTTTTATGTCTGTGTGTAGTTTCGGGCAATTCTCCAACCTATTTCAGACTGGAAATGCCGAGACGAAGAAAACCCAAAAAACTTTTATCTAACAACAGGTAGTCTTTGACCCCGATAAAAGGTCAAAGGCTACATTAATATTTTGAAGGTCGACCTCAACTTTGTTTGCAGATCTCAAAAGTTCACCGAAAAGGGTATCCAAATCCAAGCTCAGATCCGTAGTTCCACACCTGTACCTACAAGAAAAAGAGGGTTTTTGTTGTTTGTATGGGGGGTTTGCCTTGGTCAAACCCCAATTTAGGAATTAACCTTGAAATTGTATTGTGCATAAACAAAGTAAATGAAACAATTCACCTTGCTTATGTTGAAGTCCTTGTAGAGGATTCGAATCCTCAAATCCACAAGTAGGGATGCTCCAATGGATGTAGAATGAATGTAGGATGTCTCAAATCAATGGCATTTGATCTCCAACACCAATCTTGAAAGGATCTTTTCATATGAGGAGGCTTGGATGAATGTGGAAGGATGGATCTTCAAGGAGGCTCCAAAGAGATTGAATCCTTCAATGGCTAACAATGGATCTCCTTGATGAATGAATGCTTGAACACTTGAATGCTTGAATTCACCTGCTTGCACTTGAGAGCTTACTCATGAAATTTCTTGAGATGAGATATGAAAACTAGATTGAGAGATGGATTGAAATGAGAGAGGAAGGCTTCCTTTTATAGTGATCTAGGGCACAAACCTCTAGAGAAGGCTGACATTGGGGAATTAAATCCTAATTAACCTTAACCCTTAGAAATGGACCCATATTAAATGCAATTTAAGGATTTACCATTCTGAAACCCGAAATGGCTGACCCGAAAGTGGGAAAACAAACATTTTTGAAACTCGACACCTGAAAATCATGGGAACCTAAAATTTGAAATCTGGGTCAAGGATGAGGTAGACCCTGCCCTAGGTCAGGGTCAAGGTCATCCCTAACCTAGGTCAGGGTCAAGGTTGACTTTGACCTTGAGGTCAAAAACCTCAAGACCTCAATCCAGAGTGTTCAGAAATGCAAAAATAAAGTGGAAAATAGGTGCAGAGAGAAGCATAATGGGGGAGAAAGCCAGATACATGCAAAGACCCAATCAAGGTGCTTAACATGACCCTAGACTACTTACTCAGAGGTCTAAAAGCTCTTATCATGGAAGTGCTTCCATTTTAAGATGATACATTAAGCCCCCACTTTAGCAAGAGTATGGACTCAATGCAAACTCTTGGCAAAGGAGATCAAAATGAAAAGATAATCTTATCGTAATCCAAGGGAAAAAGAGAGACCTCAAGCCCCTAGGGACTCAAGTCTTCGTCGACTCCAAGATCACAATAAGAGAGACATCTCTAGAGAGAGAGAAAGAGAGGGTGTGATTATCTCACCCAATGAGAACTTATGTCCCATTGTGAACCACACAAGGAAACAGTGCAACTGGAAAGATGGAATTGAATCACCTAGTGAATGTGGCTACTCACTAGTCAACCCATCAAGGATTCACCCTTAGGAATATTATATTCCATAAGAATAAAACCAAAAACAAAAGAGATCCAGTCTTAAGGACACCTTCGACCTTAAGGGATAAAAAAAAAATATATACTTATTTGAAACTGGAGTGATCAAGAGATCCTAAAATATAAATCCATGCTTTAAGGATTAGTTACGAATCCAAAAAGGGAGAAAAGGTATCTTGAAAAATAATATATGCATATCGAAAAGTGTGTGTGTGTGCAATAGGTGAGTAGAGCATATGCCCCCATGTTAAAGTCATTGCTAACACTTTAACAGGAGCGATGGCTTTAACAAAAACATAAACAACTCCACTGATTACGTTTCCACGTTGAGATGCCCCTAGATGAAGAAAAATAAAGGGAAATATCACAGAAACATACAGAGAAAACATAAGGGATCTACCTAATGTGGGGTCACTATGATCATAAGATATATATATATATATATATATATATATATATATATATATATATATATATATATATATATATATATATATATATATATATATATATATATATATATATATATATATATATATATATATATATATATTATTGCAAATGAATTGACATCATTCCCCAAAAGAAAGTAGAACTACAATCACAAAGGAGGAAAGATTACATAAGATATACAAAGAAGAATCTTTTCCGACCATGATGTGGAGACCAAAAAGAATTAATGCTACCACGTCTCGAATCCAAGCAGATTACACAAGGAAACATTTGCGAACAATAGCACAGTTTTGACATAACATGAAACAACATATAGAAGAATAGAGATACATATAGAGGAATTGAACAACAGTTTCAATTCCTTTATCACCTTGCACCAAATGAGTAACAAGGATCGTATAAAAGAATCTAACAACATTTAGAAAACACATTACAGGAGAAGCACAATATAGAAGGCAAACAAATAACAAAGCTACCGTGAAGGACAAGCTGAACAAGCATGCCGCCTACTCTCCCCATCTCATTGTATATCATTTAGGGAAGGTGGGTAACTCGTAAGAGGGACTACATCCAACACAGTAGGAATGATAGCCAGTTCCAAACAAGGATCCTCTTGAGAATCACAATGTTCGACACTAGGTGTAAGAGCTAATTGTGATAAAAGCATATTATGTAAATCAATGTCAATGTCAATAGTCTCATATTCATCACTAACATCATCAGTATCATCAAGAGTATCTTCTTCATCCAAATTAATCAAAATAGGATATAAGATAAAAATATAATCATCACAATCATGCATCTTAACATCATTATTAGTAACAATATCATGCATAGTCTTATCTGAAGAAGGTAGAGATCTTTGAAGAAAAGAATTATGAGCTTTAGCATGAGCATGACGCTTCTTACGACATTCATTAGAAGATCAATTATGCTTTGATTTACTTGAAATAGGTTGAGAACTAAGAGGAATAATCATAGAATCCTTCATAGGTTCTTTAGGAAGATCGATAGGATTATCAACAATAAGAGGAACTTGATTAACAGAACTAGAAGCCATAGTTAAAGGAGGTATCGAAGGTGTAGGAAAAAGACCATGATTAAGATCAATAGGAGGTATGCTTAATTCAAGAATCTTATGATGTTTATAAGCTTGATATGAACGGAAAAAATTATTAGGGTGAAGAGGACATGAATTAGGTAATGAAGGCCAAGAGAAATCAAGAGCAACACAATCTCTAGGCCTAGAAGGCTGATATAAACTATGATTAGCCATCTTCACTTCTTCATCATGAAAAAATTTAAGACATTTATGGATAGGTGAAGCAACAACATGCATGGCATTCAACCAAGGAAAACCTAGCTTAACTTGAAATTGATCAGAAGTAGGAACAACAACAAAGGTAGTGTTCACAATTTTTCCACAAAGTTCAACCAGTAAAGTAATAGAACCAAATGATGGATAAAGAAAACCATTACAAGAATGAATCCACACATCTGATGTATCATAAGAATCATGTTGTAAGCTTTTCATAAAAAGATTTTCTTTGGTAATAATATTGACTAAGGATGTAGGATCAAAAAGACAACCATGAGTAGGTTTTTGAGAAATCCTAGCATAAATGTAAATGGGACCATCAGGAGCTTTAATAGTCTCAGAGTCATCAAAGGTAATCAAAAGTTCCCGAGGTCTTTTATTCTTAGGTTGTTGTCGAGGTTTAGGTTGAGTTTTCAATTTAGGCTTAGGTTTTGGTTGAGGTTGAGATTGAACTTGAGGTTGAATTTGAGGTTGAGGTTGAGGTTGAGATACAGATTGACCAACATGCTCCACTTGATTAACAACATGATTGAGATCATCCATCTTTGAATCATACACAATTTCCATAGCAGATGGCTGAGCAATGGTATTAGTATCATGTGTAGGTAAAGGATTCATATAGATTTGAAGGTTTTGATTAGGAGGAGAGACAAATTTGTTCCCACTACCATCAAGATTATCAACAGATAAGGCATTAGAATCAATTAAGTCTTGAACCTTATGATTTAAAGAATAACACTTTTCAGTATCATGACCATTCTAACGGTGATATTGACAAAAAGCTTTAGGATCAAAATATTTAGATGCAATTGTAGCAAGTAATAGAGGTCGAATAGGAGGTAAAGTAATCATATTAGTAGTTAATAACCTATTCATAATAGCATGTAAAGATTCAAAAAGAGGAGTAAATGTATAATTTAATTGAAAAGAAGTGGATGTAGAAGTGGCATTATGAGATGCAACAACAACTTGATCAACAACTGCATTCGCTTTTTTGTTTATCTTGACATAGTTGTTGAATTTTTGAAATTTGTTTGGATTAGGAGAAGCATCACTTTTATCAACTGGAATAGGAGCCATTGGAGTGTTTCTCTCAAATTGACTCACTTGTAATTGATAATGATGAAGTGCTGCACAAAGTTGTTGAAAAGAGGTAAATTCAGTAAGCAGAATCTTATCTCTAATATCCTTTTGCAAATTTGAAATAAACATATGTTGAATATCAATATCAAGAACAAGATAGGAAATCTAAGCATACAAATGCTTAAATCTACTAATAAATTCAATTAATTTTTCCTTAGCACTTTGTTTACAATGCATCAAATCAGTCAAAGACACTTGCGGGCCAATATTGTTTTAAAATTGTTGAATAAAGGCATTAGCAAGTTGTGGAAAGGAATCAATAGAATAAGGAGGCAAGGAACAATACCATTGTAAGGCCTTGTCATAGAAATTTATAGCAAATAGTTTGGCTAAAATCCTATGGTCATGAGCATAATCACTCAAAGGATTTGGAATGTTTTAACATGATGAACAGGGTCTCCTTTTCCATTATAATTCTCAAGACGAGGCATATCGACTTGTTGAGAAACAGGAGTATGAATAATGTCTCGGGATAAAGGAATTCCCATGTCACATGTAGGAATACTAAACTTATTTTGAGTTAGGGAAGCAAGTTGTTGTAAGGATGACACAGTTTGAGCCAAACTGATGATTGTTGAATCATTAGATGAAATAGGAGTAGAAACATTAGAAACACTAGGTACAGTGTAAGAAGCTGCAGGAATAGAAGACACAACTAGAGGAACACTAGGAACTATAGTTGGAAGTGGATTGGAATAAGTAAAAGGAACATTATGATATGAAGGTTGTGATGTAGGAAGGGACACAGGAGGGAAACTCATAGGAATAGAGGGAACTGTCACAGTCACCAAAGAAGGAGTATAGGTAGGAATACTATGTAAAGGATTAGCAGAGCGTTCTACACCAGTGATAGGAGGAATCAACCCTAAATCTTGAGCTTCTTGAGCTAGAGGTTTAACATTTGAATGCACGAGGTGAGTAATACCATGCAAGAGGTTAACACCTTGATCACTATCATGAAGAACTTTATTAAGAGCCTCTATATCTTGAGTAGAATCTTGATTATGGTTCTCTTGAATAAGCCAATTACCCATTTTATCAAGTTTAGTTGAAAGTTTTTGGACTTGTTCAAGAGGAACTCTTAAAGAATCATCTTCATCATGATATGAGTGAGAAGAGTTTTGCTCCATAATAGGATTGGAATCATTAAGAATCAAATTATCATCCGGGATCCTAAGGAAAGGAGATGAAGATTCATGATCAAAGGCATCCATGAGTCTACGACTTCTTCTAATTGGAATGTTATAAGTAGGACTAATAGTAGTAAAGCTCATAAACCAATGCAATACAAATGAACTAAACTAAGAACACATAAAACATGAATATTTTTTTATTTTTGCAATCTAATTAGCATGCAAGATTTAACATAAATGAGAAATCTAATACCAACAAGATAAAAGGAAATAAAATAAAATAGGGCATCTAATTCCACAAAAGAAAGGAGAGTAGGTATGTCGGGTTCACCAAAATAAATAGGGTGAAATAGTATCCACCCTAAAATGATCTGAGTACCCAAAATGTATAAGATAAAATATGGATGGGGAACTAGAACAATGGTTCGCACATAAAAAAGACCCCAAAGACAATATTTTACACATACATTTGAATTGTAAGGGAAATACTTGAAATCAGATAAAATAAGATACATACCTCATGATGAAATTAATTTGGAAATACCTATTTTCTAGTGCTCATATTCCCAAAGGAGAGATCCAAATTGATCAACCAAAAGGTTAATGCACAATTGAATCAATCTATGGAGAATATGAAAGAGGAAGAAAACCTTATATTTCCCTATGGATAATATGTGCTTGAAATCTAAAATAATTAAAAGGTAAATACTAACCTCAAAATAGGGCAGATCTGGAAAATGCCAATTTCTAATGTCTGTGTGTAGTTTCGAGCAATTCTGCAACCTGTTTTAGACTGGAAATGTCGTGACGAAGAAAACCCATAAAACTTTTATCTTTCTGACAATAGGTAGTCTTTGACCTCGATAAAAGGTCAAAGGCTACATTAACATTTTGAAGGTCGATCTTGACTTTGTTCCCAGATCTCGAAAGTTCTCTGAAAAGGGTATCCAAATCCAAGCTTAGATATGAAGTTCCACACATGTACCTACAAGAAAAAGAGGGTTTTTTTTTGTTTGTATGGGGGGTTTGCCTTGGTCAAACCCCAATTTAGGAATTAACCTTGAAATAGAATTGAAATTGTATTGTGCATAAACAAAGTAAATGAAACAATTCACCTTGCTTATGTTGAAGTCCTTGTAGAGGATTCAAATTCTCACACTAGTAAATTTTACCCTATTTTTTGATGAGGATTAGTCAAATTTTTGATACCCATTGTGTTAGAAAGTAAAGTTGACCAAGATAACTGAGAGGGGGGGTGAATCAGTTATCTGATGATTATAACTTTTATCAACTTCAACAACATTAAACCATGTAAGCAATATAATTACTAACCATAGAAAGATATTCATACACAATAACACAATGACACAAGATATGTTGACTAGGGAACCTCTTGATCAAAAGAGTAAACCCTGGTGGGAATTATGCCTACAAAAGATGCACTAATATTAATACTCCTTGTGAAAGGATGGACTCTGTTAGGAGTCTTATGAAATACATTCAATACATATGAATCCTTGTTAGGAGATTTTGAATCCCTGTTAAAAGATTCTAACCTTGTTAAGAGTTATGGAAGACAGAAGGACCCACTGCCCAAACAGCTTCAAGGTAAGATCACTGAACACACTGTCCAAATAATCTTTTTATTACTCAATAGAATAATATGTTACCTCTTCTCTGACTATGCCAAACCACACTCACTGTTACACAAGATCTCAATTTCAGATCTCTGTACCTCGCATGTCTTCCTTCACAAATTCGCTTTCATACTTAGCTCTTTTCTTCACTTCATGCATACACCATCACACTCAACCACAATCCAACAAGGAAATACATTAATTCCTTTATACCACACTCAAATAATTACAAATGAGTTGGCATACAATTACAACATAAAAGTTTCCACACACTACATCAAAATTACACAAAACTGTCAGCTTCCAACTACAATAATTCTTCACTCATGTGACCTCAAAGTTTGTGCTATCATCCATGTCACTAAAAATGTGTCTTCAACTTCCCTTTAACTACACAAAACTATATTCTATCTCGATTAGGAGATATCATTTGATTCCCACAAACCGCTACTCAAGAACACTGCCTGAGTACTGCTTCCACAAAAGTGCTCATAACTTCCATGAATAAATGAATTAATATCTATGCTCTTAACCATAGACATATAACATATCAAGGAGTATATCCTAAACATTGCATAGCTCCAACTACAATAACCCATGTGGGCTAATCCAAACTTTGTTTGCTTCTCTGCAAGTCTCTGATAAATCACTATGTTGACATCAATGACAATCATAGTCATGAATGCAACAAAAACTGCTATAGAATGGCTGCCAAACATTTAGCATTCATTCCTAACAATCTCTCCCATTGGCATTCATGGCAACATAGATGAAAAAACATCCAATGTTCCAAAAATCCAATACTGCAACAGCTACTCCAAATCCTCTTCATCAATCAAATCTTGCTTCATTTTCCTATTCAATTCTCTCCAATAGATGTTTCAGATGGTTTTCATGTATACTTCTCCCCCATTAACATAAATGATAGAAAGTTCATCACTATGTCAACAACAACTCAATGTCAAAAGACACTATTCAGAAAATACATTCATTAGAGTCCTCATGACTCAGCTCAGATACACATACTCCCCCATAGAGGAAGTACCAACATCCAGTCCAAAAGAAAGATAAGGCTCATATACTACTAGATGGATGCAACCAACTGCATCACTTTTCAAAAGTAGGCTGGGGCATAACCCCAAGCATACCTCTCAGATACTCAAATGTATCCTTAGGCAAAGGCTTTGTGAATATATATGCTATTTGCTCCTTTGTACTTATGTACTCAAGTCTAACTTCTCTCTCAGCAACTTTCTCTTACAACATGATACTTAATCTCTATATGCTTTGTCTTAAAATGTAATATAGGATTCTTAGACATACTAACTATGATGGTGTTGTCACAATGTATGACAACAGGCTCAACAAACTTTATTCCAATATCCTTTAGCATTTGCTTCATCCAAATTATCGGGTTACAATTGTTTGCTGCTGCTACATATTTTTCTTCTGTTGTGCTTTGTGAGATACAATTCTACTCCTTGCTTAGCCAAGAAACCAATCTTCCTCCAAGAAAAAATGCTCCACCATTGGTTCTTTTCTTATCATCAACACTGCCTCCCCAATCAGCATCTGTATAAGCACATAGGGTAAAATTATCAGATTTTTCATACCATAATCCATAGTCCATTGTGCCTCTTAAATATCTTAGTATCCTCTTTACTGCTGCATAATGTGATTCTCTAGGTTCATCTTGAAATCTTGCTACAATTCTAACTGAATGTGCTATATTAGGTCTTGTATGAGTCAAATACTGCAATCCTCCAATCATAGATCTGTATTTCTTCTATTCCACTATAGGAGTCTCATCTATGCTAGATAACTTATGTCTAGTCACCATGGGTGTTCCAACTGGTTTAAAATTCTCCATTCCAAATCTTTTCAACAAGTCATTCAGGTACTTTGTTTGACTTACAAAGATACCATCATTATTTTGTGTTATCTGTAATCCCAAAAAGTATTTCATTTCACCAATCATACTCATTTCAAATTCAGTCTTCATTTCATCAGCAAATTTGTCACTAGCTTCATCTTCTCCTCCAAACATAATATCATCAACAAAAATAACTATAACCAACAAACCATTTTCAATTTATTTTGTGTACAGATTGCTATCGGCTATTTCTTTTGTAAATTCCAATTTTAACAAATACATATCCAATCTTGCATACCAAGTTCTAGGTGCTTGTTTAAGTCCATATAAAGCTTTCTTCAGTTTACATACCATGTGTCCTCCTTGAGTCAAAGGAAAACCTTCAGGCTACTCAATGTAGACTTCTTCTTCCAATTCTCCATTCAGAAATGCTGACTTCACATCCATCTGATATACTTTGAATTTCTTGTAAGCTGCATAAGCCAAAAACATTCTTAGTGCCTCAATTCTTGGAATAGGTGCAAAGGTTTCTTCATTTTCAATTCCTTCTTGCTATGAGTAACCCTTACATACCAATCTTGCTTTGTTTCTTACCACTTCTCCTTGTTGATTCATCTTGTTTTTGAATACCCATTTAGTTCCAATAACATTCTTGTCTTTAGGTCTAGGGACCAATTCCCATGTCTTGTTCTTTTCAATCTAATCTAGTTCTTCTTTCATAGCATTAGTCCAACTTTCATCTTCACAAGCTTCATTAGTAGTCTTAGGTTCAATTTGAGAAATCAAACATAACTATTCTTGTACCTTATTTCGAGTTAGAACTCCTCTTTTGATGCTTCCAATAATTTGTCCAATAGGATGATTTCTTAACAAACTTTTTCTAGGTGTCATTGTTTTAGAACTCACTTTAGATGTAGGTTCTTCAATGAATTCACTATGGCTTTCATTCAACAAATCACTGTCAGTTTCATAAAATAATTCAGTAGATCCAGTGTTAGGTTTAGGATGAGCTTCTTCATTTGATTCATAATCAAGCATTCTTTCCTGAATTTTGAACTTTTCATCAACTTTAACATTTGTGCTTTCAACAATAGTCTTAGTTCTTTTATTGTAACATCTATAGCCTTTTCTTTTCAAAGAATATCCAAGAAACATACCTTCATCACTTCTAGGATCAAACTTTCCAATATCATCATCTCTCTTTATATAACATTTGCTTCCAAAAATTCTAAAATACTTAACTGAGGGTGCATGTCCAAACCATAATTCATAAGGTGTCTTGTCTGTGTCTGCTTTGATTTGTACTTTGTTCATTGTATACACTGTTGTGTTCACTACTTCTCTCCAGAATATCTTCACCAAATCATTCTCAAATAACATAGCTCTTGTTGCTTCAGTCACTGATCTATTTCTTCTTTCTGCAATGCCATTTTGTTCAGGTGTTCTAGGGGCTGAATACTGTCTCTTAATGCCATTTTCTTCACAAAAGGTGTTAAACTCTTTAGAAGTTAATTCTCCACCTCTATCTAATCTCAAACATTTAATCTTCATTCCAGATTCATTCTCAACTTTATTCTTAACAATCTTAAACTTATCAAATGCTTCAAATTTTTCTTTAAGAAATGCAATCTACATCATTCTTGTAAAATCATCAACAAGAATCATAAAATACCTTTCTCCATAGAATCCTCTAGTTCTGGTAGGACCGCTCAAATCTGTATGAACAATCTCCAGCTTTTTTGTAGATGTAAACTTCTTACTAGAAAAAGAACTTCTCTTCTGTTTAGCCATTACACATTCTTTGCAAATCATGTTAGTAGGCTTCATAATTTTAGGCAAATCTCTTACTGTAAGTGTAGTACTTACTTTTACAATGTTACCAAAGTTTATATGACAAAACCTTCTATGCCATAACCAACTGTCATCAATATTAGTAATCAAACATGTCATCTCAGTAGGATTCAACTGAAATACATTACCTCTGGTTCTAGATCCAGTTCCACTCAGATTTCCATCTTTATCCTTTATCACACAAGTTTTCTCAGTAAACCAAACTTGATATCCCTTATCAAGTAACTATCCAACACTCAAAAGATTATGTTTAAATCCATCTACAAAATAAACATCATTAGTATTAGTCTTTCCATCAAGAGTAATAGATCCTATACCTTTAATCAAACAAGGTGCATTGTTTCCAACTCTAACAACTCCTCCATCATATTCATTAAAATTTATGAAATTTTTCATGTCTCCAGTCATATGATGTGAACAACCACTGTCTATAATCCAATCAGCTTTCTTTTCAACTTGAGAAACTAAGGATTTTTCTTCCTTAACATCAATTTTAGGATTCTCTTCTTTAATTGCTACAAATCCTATGTCATCATTATTCTTAGTATCACTTTCACTTAAAGTTCTTTCTATACTAGCTTCAAGATCTTCATCATTAGCATAATAACATTCCTTAGATCTTCTAGGTTTGAAATTTTTTTTGTACTTTTTAACTCTCTTAGTGTTGGAAATATAGATGCAGTAACTGAGAGGGGGGGTGAATCAGTTAACCACAAAAATATTACCACTGATCCCTTAAATATCTTAACAAATTATTTACTGTGCCACTCGGTAAATATACAGAGAAATGCTGAAAACTTGATCCTTGAAGTGTGTAATAATTTAAACTATTCTTAAGCATTCATCACTGATTAACTTGCATGAATAAAGAAAATAACATGAACACAAGAGACACCAGATTTACCGTGGAAACCCAATATGAGAAAAACCACCAATGTAACTAGTTACTATTTTTCACTCTTCTGAAGTGATGCCCGGTTAGAAGCCAACCCAGTAAAAGGTTACAAAACACACTGTTAGGTGTGACCTTGTTAGAGGATTTAATCACCCTGCTAGGAGTGGCCTTGTAAGAGGTCTTGAAACAATTCAATAGAACTGTTACCTTGTTAGAGGATTTACAAAATGGTTGTTAAACCAACTCGGTTAAGAGATTTTGATATCACTGCTACAATTGCTAGAGAGTAACAATGAAATAACCTGCAACTAAATTGCTGAATATAGATCTCTATTCTGTTTCACTAGATCCTTTCTAATCAATTAAATCTTTGCTGCTCCTCAAGGATATCTGACCATCCTTTAAAATTCACACACACCTTTCTTCAAAATGATTTCTGCATGCTGTATATATTTTATCCACCATTTGACCTTCTATATATATATGCCATTTCATAATCATTTAGATTGACAAGTTGAAACTAATAATTATTGTAACAGTTAGCTGGGATAAACAAACTGTAATAACAAAATTCTTTGAAAGGGCTGACCTTGCTCGGTAAACATTAATCCTAAAAAGATTTCCTTCAGTGACCGAGAGAACTCGGTAACCACAATGAATTCTGCAACATCCTTTGGAGACCGAGAGAGCTTGGTAACCACTAATTTCCTTCGATAACCGAGGAGGCTCGGTTAACACTGTTATCCTGTCATGTTTCCTTTAGACACCCGAGAGAACTCGGTAGACACTAGAAACCGCCTAGCTGACCGACTGAGCTCAGTAGATACTGAGAACCGCTTAGCTGACTGACTAAACTTAGTAGATACTGAGAATGATAATTGATATGACATTTGTGTGACATCAAAGACAACACATAGCTAATCCAACAATGTCCTTGAGACAATTGTATCCAACAATCTCCCTCTTTGGCATTGATGGCAACACAACATGTCATAGCACAATGAAATTTCACAGATAAACCATGAGTAAGAAATATATCCTTAGCTTCATTTTGATTCTTAACATCTTCAAACTTCTTTCTCGGACTGAGAACTCTCCCTCTTAACTTCTCAAATTATTCTTCTTAGAAATTTTTTGAAATGACAGCAAACTCTCCCTCTTTGACAACACATGCCAAAGACAACTTACACAGTTTCGGTAAATATCAATGTACCTTATGTACTGATTCATATGCAATGATTCCTTGACTATGCTGCATCAATTGATTGATCTTCAACATGTTCTAGTTGATGCATCACTAAAACTTTATTTAGTGAACCTCGGATAGGGGAGTGACCCCTAACTTGCCTCTTAGATACAAGAATGCATCCTTAGGTAGTGGCTTGGTGAAGATATCTGCAATTTGTTCTTTTGTATGAATATATTCCAATCTAATTTCCTTATCCTGCACCAATTCTCTGACAAAGTGATATTTAATTGCAATGTGCTTGGTTTTGGAATGCATTACTGGATTCTTTGAAATATTTATTGCACTTGTATTATCACAAAACATAACAACTGGTTCTTTGATCTCAACCTTCATGCCTTCCAAAAGCTATTTAAACCATATAATATTAGAGCAATTTACTACTGCGGCAACATATTCTGCTTCTGCTGTGGATTGGGATGTGCAGTTTTGCTTTTTACTAGTCCAAGATACTAACCTCTTCCCAAGAAAGAATGCACGACCACTTGTACTCTTTCTGTCATCAATGTTTCCTGCCCAATCAGCATTAGTAAACACTTTTAAATCTAGATTGCCTCCAAATTTATACCACAAGCCATAATCTTCAGTTCCCCTTAAATACCTCAAGATTCTTTTGATTGCCATCATGTGATTTTCTCTGGGTTTAGCCAAGAATCTTGCCACTATTCCAATTGCTAAGGCAATATCAGGCCTTGTGTGTACTACATACTATAATTTTCCTATCATTGATTTGTATAAGGTCTAATCTACTTCTTTTGAATCATCATCTTTGGTAAGCTTTAGTCCAGTACACATGGGTGTACCAACTGGTTTTGAATATTCCATACCAAATTTCTTAAGTATTTCCCTGATATATTTAGATTGATTAATGTAGATACCATTTTTGTTCTACTGAATCTGAAGTCCAACAAAGAATTTTATCTGACCAAACATAGACATTTCAAATTCTTTGTTCATAAGCTCTGAAAATTCTTTGCACTGATCATCATTTCCTATAAACACAGTATCATCCACAAATATTTCTGCCAAAACAATTTTGTTATCTGATCCTTCTTTGATGTATAAATTGTTATTGTCATTAGCCCTTTTGAAATTAATCTGAGTAAGATAGTTATGTAATCTTTCATACCATGCTCTAGGAGCTTGTTTCAGACCATACAATGCTTTGTGTAATTTGCAGATCATATCCCTTTTGTCTGGATCAAGAAAACCTTCAGGTTGCTCAATGTAGACTTCTTCCTCAAGAATACCATTGAGAAAAGAAGATTTGATATCCATCTGATATACCTTAAATCCTTTATGTGCTGCATATGCAAGTAAAGTCCTCACACCTTCTAATCTTGCAACAGGAGCAAAAGTCTCTCCATAATCTATTCCTTCTTCTTGAGAATATCCTTTACATACCAATCTTGCTTTGTTTCTTGATACTTGACCATCTTCATTCAACTTATTTTTGAATACCCATTTTGTCCCAATTACATTTTTATCTTTAGGCCTAGGTACAAGAGTCCATGTCTTATTTTTCTCTATTTGCTCTATTTCTTCATTCATAGCCTCAATCCAACTTTCATTTTCTAAAGCATCTTTGACATTTATAGGTTCAAAATCAGCAAATAAACATGTACCTTTTAGTTTACTTCTTGTCATAGTACCATCTGATTTGTTTCCAATAATCTTATCTGGTTTATGATGCTTTCTGACGTACTTGGCTAATATAGGTTCCTTGCTTCCTGAATGAGTTATATTGTCATCTTCTTCATCTTCAGGTTCAGATTGCTCAGGCTCGGTAGATACTTGCTTAGTAGCTTCAGACTGAGGCTCGGTACTTTGTGACTCAGTTACTGTACTGGGCTCGGTAGATGTAGTCTCCTTACATGTGTTCGGCAATGTATCAGGTTCGATGTAAACAAATTTTCTATAGTCCTCTGGTTCCTTTTTGCTTTCTTCTTCAATCTTTTCTACAAACTCATCAATTCTCACATGTGCACTTTCTATGATTTTGTGAGTAGACAAATTTAGACATCTATATGCCTTACTTTTGCAAGAATATCCCAAAAATATTCCTTCATCACTTTTTACATCAAATTTTCCTTTTCTAGATTCTTTCAAGATGTAACATTTACTACCAAATACTTTTAGGTAACTTACATTTGGTTTGTAGCCATACCATAGCTCATATGGAGTCTTGAATGTGTCTTTTCTCAGCTGTACTCAGTTCAAGGTATGAACTGTAGTGTTGATAGCTTCCTTCCAATATTTCATAGCAATGTTCTTTTCAATCATTAGAGTCCTTGCACAGTCCATGATAGATCTGTTCCTTCTTTCAGCTATTCCATTTTGCTCAGGAGTTCTCGGGGCTGATACCTATCTTTTGATTCCTCTTTCAATGCAGAAATTATTGAATTCATGGAAGATGAATTCACCACCTCTGTCTGATCTCAAGTATTTTATTCTTTTTCCTGTTTCCTTTTCTACTCTTGCTAAATACCATTTGAACTTCTCAAATGCTTCAGACTTTTCTCTTAAATACATAACAGTCATCATTCTAGAATAATCATCAACAAAGAGAATAAAGAATTTTTCTCCGGTATATCTTTCAATTCCAATAGGTCCACATAAATCAGTATGCACAATTTCCAAAATATCTTCAGATTGATAGTTTTTACTTTTGAAACTAGACTTTCCCATTTTACCAATTTGACAATTCTTGCATAGACCAATATCAGGTTTCTTCAAAGTAGGAATACCTCTTACTTTCTTGAATTTACTTATTTTTATCATGTTGTCAAAATTTACATGACATAACCTTTTGTGCCATAACCAAATTTCTTCAATTTGAGCAATAAAACATGAGTAATCACCAAGATCAAGATAAAATAGGTTACCTTTGGTTTGTTTTCCTGATCCTATCAGTTTTCCTTTGTCATCCAGCAGTCTTGCTTTTCCATTCATGAATTCAACCTTGAATCCAATGTTGATTAGCTATGCTACACTTAGAAGATTATGCTTTAGTCCTTTGACCCAATATGCATTATCACATATAAGTTCTTTGGTTAATGAAATTCATCCCTTTCCTTTTATACAACAGGGTTCATTGTTTCCAAACCTTACATTAGCACCATCAAAGTTTTCAAAGTGTTCAAACTTGGTCCTGTCACCATTCATATGATGTGAGCATCCACTGTCTATAATCCATGTATCATTCTTGCTTATATGAGAGATAAGTGCCATCTCATCTTCATCATTATCAGATTCATCTTTTACAGCAATGAAAACAATTTCTTCTTCACTATCATCCGAATCTTTAGCTAAGAAACATGTTTTCTTACCTTTATCCTTGAATGATTTGAAATTTTTCTTGCCATTGTACTTGTAATTTTTATTCTCATCTTTGCTTTGCTTGTTTGGACACCTAGCTGCAATATGACCAATTTCTTCACATGAAAAATAGATTAAGGGAGTTTTACCTCTGTATTTTCCTCTGCCTCTTGAATACTTCTTTTCAAGCAATGCTTCAATAACTTCAAGATCGCTATCAGAACTTTACTCTGATTCTTCTTCACTTTCTGATTGGATTTTCTTCCCTTTCTTGAGTGAAAGTTTGGCCTCAAAAGCTGATTCAATATTTTTAGAAGTTGGAACATAGTTGTCATAGTTATCCAGTTCAAAGGCTGTCAATCTTCCAACTAAGGCATCCAAAGTTATATTGTGATTTTCTTCATATCTTCTTTCTTGAATAGTAGAAACTCTTATTGCATAAATAGGGAGTAATGTTCTAAGAACCTTACTTATAACCGTTTCATCATCAATTTTTCCTCCAGAAGCTCTAATTGCACTAACACTTGCCTTGATTCTTTCAACATATTTTGCAATGTTTTCTTCTTCTCTCATTTTCATTTGATCAAACTATCCTCTTAGGCTCTCTGCTTTGGCTCTCTTCACATTGTCATCACCACCATAGATTTTCTTCAGCTTGTTCCACATTTCATGAGCAGTTGAGCAGTCTTTGATTTCATCAAATTCTTCATAGCTAAGAGCTGATGCAATGTCTATCATCATAGTGTTATGGTTGTTCTTCTCTGCAATGTCTTCAATAGTTAATGTGCCAGTAGGAATTGTATATTCTTGATCAATATATTTGCATCCTGAATCACCAATGGAGGCCAGATGTAATCTCATGAGACCTTGCCATGCTGAAAAGTTATTTCTGTTAAGCCTTGGAATTTCTCTTTTGTAAGACATCCTGATCTTTAGCTTAGGTCCTTGAAACCCTTCCTGCAAGCACCAAAAGCTCTGATACCAATTGTTGGAAATATAGATGCAGTAACTGAGAGGGGGGGTGAATCAGTTAACCACAAAAATATTACCACTGATCCCTTAAATATCTTAACAAATTATTTACCGTGCCACTCGGTAAATATACAGAGAAATGCTTAAAACTTGATCCTTGAAGTGTGTAATAATTTAAACTATTCTTAAGCATTCATCATTGATTAACTTTCATGAATAAAGAAAATAACATGAACACAAGATACACCAGATTTACTGTGGAAACCCAATATGGGAAAAACCACCAATGTAACTAGTTACTATTTTTCACTCTTCTGAAGTGATGCCCGGTTAGAAGCCAACCTGGTAAAAGGTTACAAAACACACTGTTAGGTGTGACCTTGTTAGAGGATTTAATCACCCTGCTAGGAGTGGCCTTGTAAGAGGTCTTGAAACAATTCAATGGAACTGTTACCTTGTTAGAGGATTTACAAAATGGTTGCTAAACCAACTCGATTAAGAGATTTTGATATCACTGCTACAATTGCTAGAGAGTAACAATGAAATAACTTGCAACTGAATTGCTGAATATAGATCTCTGTTCTATTTCACTAGATCCTTTCTGATCAATTAAATCTTTGCTGCTCCTCAAGGATATCTGACCATCCTTCAAAATTCGCACACACCTTTCTTCAAAATGATTTCTGCATGCTGTATATATTTTATCCACCATTTGACCTTCTATATATATATGCCATTTCATAATCATTTAGATTGACAAGTTGGCACTAATAATTATTGTAATAGTCGGCTGGGATAAAAAAACTGTAATAACAAAATTCCTTGAAAGGGCTAACCTTGCTCGGTAAACATTAATCCTGAAAAGATTTCCTTCGGTGACCGAGAGAACTCGGTAACCACAATGAATTTTGCAACATCCTTTGGAGACCGAGAGAGCTCGGTAACCAATAATTTCCTTTGATAACCGAGGAGGCTGGGTTAACACTATTATCCTGTCATGTTTCCTTTAGACACCTGAGAGAACTTGGTAGACACTAGAAAATGCCTAGCTGACCGACTGAGCTCGGTAGATACTGAGAACCGCTTAGGTGACCGATTGAACTCAGTAGATACTGAGAATGATAATTGATATGACATTTGTGTGACATCAAATACAACACATAGCTAATCCAACAAATTGCTTCAGACAATTGTATCCAACACTTAGGACATTTAGATGCAAAATGACCATATTCTTGACAAGTCCAACATTTAAATATTTTCTTATCATCTGGTTCTCTTTTCATAAGAAAGGCAATACCTTCTTCAATCTTCTTGTCTTCTTCATTTCTAGATCTATTGTTGCCAGCATAATCTCCACTCACACTGATGCTTCTTGACAAAGTAGGGTGAACACTAAGAGCACTGAATGCTATCTCCATTCTAGGTAAGTCTCTTGATAATCTCAGGTTCATTTCTACTACTTCCAATCTTCCAAGAAGAGTTTCTCTTGTAATGTTTGTAGTACAAGGTATAAATTTTTCAATCATCTGTGTTGTTTGCTTAAATACAGGGGTCAATGTCCTCAGAATTTTCCATATCACTTCATTATCTATCTTTGTTCCTCCACAAGATTTTATACCTGTAATAATTTCTAACATTCTACCAATATAGCTTCTAATAGATTCATCTTCCAACATTCTTATATCTTCAAATGCACATATCCAATTATGTAATCTAACTCTTTTTGCATGTTCATCACCTTGGAAAGTAGAGTGTAAAGCATTCCAAATTTCATGAGATTTTTTCAAACATTTTACCTGATTATACTCATTCTCTGGAAGGGTTGTCAAAAGTGCTTCTCTTGCAAGTATGTTACACATGAATAGATCTCTCTCATCTGCAGTACATGTTTCAAGATTTTCCTCTTCAATGATAGTCTTATCATTATTTATAATCAACCAATAACTTGGTCCTAAACACAGTAGGTGTGTCTTCATCTTTTCTTTCCAGCTATCAAAATTTACTCCATCAAACTTAGGGCTTTCTTTCATGAAATTTTCCATGGATCTCCTTAAGCTATTAAACTTATTTTTCAAGGACCTTCTGCTCTGATACCAATTGTTAGAAAGTAAAGTCCACCAGATAATTGAGAGGGGGGGGGGGTGAATCAATTATCAAATGATTATAACTTTTATCAACTTCAACAACATTAAACCATGTAAGCAATATAATTACTAGCCATAGAAAGATATTCATACACAATAACATAATGACACAAGATATGTTGACTAGGGAACCTCTTGATCAAAGAGTAAACCCCAGTGGGAATGATGCCCACAAAAGATGCACTAATATGAATATTCCTTGTGAAAGGATGGACTCTGTTAAAATATTCTAACCCTGTTAAGAGTCATGGAAGATAGAAGGACCCACTACCCAAACAGCTTAAGGGTAAGATTGTTGACTTGGTGGTTAGCACCTCCTTAGAGATTTGTGACATGGCTTAACCGCCTCTCATGGATCGGGTTAAATCTAAAATTTATATCGGGCATTGAAAGTTTGAGGTTTTGGTGCAATGACAAATGATTCCAACAATTGGTATCAGAGCAAGGTTCCCTACATCAAGTTTAATAGCTTTGGGTGGATTTTGGTTGAGTGGAATACTTATCTATGATGGCTCAAGATAGTTCTTCAAAGGTTCCTATTTTTGATAGATCGGATTATGCTTTTTGGGAAGTTATGATGTAAACATAATTTTTATCTATTAATGTTGATGTTTGGGCTTTAGTTGTTAATGATTATAAAGTTCCTAATGCTTTACTTATAGATATTGATAAAAAGAAGAAGTATGAAACTGATATGAAAGCTAAATTTGCTATATTTAACAATTTGTCTAAAGATGTTTTTGTTAAGGTAATGCATTGTAGATCTTCTAAAAAAGTATGGGACAAATTGAAAAATACTTATCATGGTAATGATAGAGTTAAAGAAGCCAAGATACAACATTTGAAAGAAAAATTTAAGGACCTAAAGATGGGTGATGATGAAAAGGTAGAAGACTATCTACTTAAGATAGATGAAATAGTTAATGGCATAAGAGGACTTGGTGAAACAATTGGTATTAGAGCCTTGGGTCATGGGTTTGAGTCTCCCTTCAGTGGGTGCTGAAGGCTTAGTCGGTGCTGAGGGGGAGATTGTTGACTTGGTGGTCAGCACCTCCTTAGAGATTTGTGACATGGCTTAACCGCCTCTCATGGATCGGGTTAAATCTGACATTTGTATCGGGCATTGAAAGTTTGAGCTTTTGGTGCAATGGAAAATGATTCCAACAAAGATCACTAAACACACTATCCAAATAATCTTTGTATTACTCAATAGAATAATATGTTACCTCTTCTTTGACTGTGCCAAACAACACTCACTATTACACCAGATCTCAATTTCAGATCTTTGTACCTCGCATGTCTTCCTTCAAAAATTTGCTTTCATACTTAGCTCTTTTCTTTACTTCATGCATACACCATCACACTCAACCACACTCCAACAAGGAAATACATTCCTTCCTTTATACCACACTCAAATAATTACAAATGAGTCGGCATACAATTACAACATAAAAGTTTCCACACGCTACATCAAAATTACACAAAACTATCAAATTCCAACTATAATAATTATTCACTCATGTGACTTCAAAGTTTGTGCTATCATCCACATCACTAAAAATGTTTCTTCAACATCCCTTTAACTACGCAAAACTAGATTTTATCCCAATTAGGAGATATCATCCGATTCCCACAAACTGCTACTCAGGAACACTGCCTAAATACTGCTTCCACAAAAGTGCTCATAACTTCCATGAATAAATGAATTACTTTCTGTGCTCTTAACCATAGACATATAACATATCAAGGAGTAAATCCTAAACATTATATAGCTCCAACTGCAATAACCCACATGCGCTAATCCAAACTTTGTCTACTTCTCTACAAATCTTTGGTAAATCACTGTGTTGACATCAATGACAATCATAGTCATGAATGCAACAACAACTACTATAGAATGGCTGCCAAACATTTAGCATTCATTCCTAACACATTGGTCGAACAGATGACCAAAACTATGGTCAAACTTTTTGTTGTCGATTATACGACAGGAAAAATAGTCGTTGAAATTTTGACCTGCTTAGTGGTTGAATTCCCGACCGAATTACCTGGAAGAATTATAGATCAAACCTTTTATCTATGTGACCAATGTTCATCAAAATTGTGACCAATCAGGGTCCATAATGTTGTTAGAATCACATAGCATTCTCATTGAAACAAAAAACACAATTCATCTCTCTTGCGATGACATGTGGTCAGAATCAATGTCGAACACATAGCATTCTCATCGAAATAACTATTATTAAACCATCAAAAAAATGACCAATAATATTTTTGGTTAAAAAAAATGTGTCATCTTGTTGTTCTTCTTTTGAATACAATTGAGAGGTCTACCCACAAATTAATTTAAGTGCCCTTGGAGGGTTTGTTTTATATTTGTGCCAAATGAAGCTAGACTATAACCTCCTTCAGAAAGGGTAAGTTTTTCCTAATTTCATCTATAGGGGCTAACTTCAACCTGATGGTCAAACATTTTAAAATTTTGTGACCTTTTAGAAGACAACTTTTGAGAAGTTGGATTTCTCATTCTTTGAGAAAAGTTCGAGAATGTGATTATAGACTTGAAGTTGTTGAGGACCTCATAGCTAGTCCAGTAATTTTTCATTGTATTTTAGAGAGGTCACAAAAATTACAAAATCTGAAAAGGCTAAGTGTTGGGGTATTAGATGGCTCAATATTGATTGTGTCTTAAAACATTAAACAAAGAGTGATAATATTCTCCCTTGTTAAATAATTGCAAGGTGGTCTAGACTTATTAAAAATCTTCCATGCTTGTGAAAGGGAAGCATTTTGTTGATTGGGTTTGGTTGCTCAACACCAATTCCTAAGGAAGACATGGTCAAAGAGAGATGAAATGTAGCCAAAGAAAGTGTTGAATAAAGAAGTGCAGCAAGGTAGGACTATATATATGGAGTGTTCAAATTGAGGGAAGAGGAAAAGAGACTATAACTAGATTACAAATGACATGAGATTGTAGTTGTGCAGATTAAAAATGTTGTGAGCAAGCTTTGCTAGAAGTAGTGTGGCATAGCAGTTTTGGGAAAGACCATAGTAAACTGATTGTGTCAAGATTGGTTTTGAATTTTTGATTTTCTTAAATATGATAAACTTGGAAAGATTATTTTGAAATAGAATCTCTTAGTGTTATACATTGCTGGAGGTCAAGGATCTAAGAATCCAATCAGTGAAAAAATCATTTGAAATTCATGAAAGGGCACAAAATGAGATTATTGAAAATTTTGAAATTGTCACAAACTCTTTATAGTTATCAGATTGCTTGTGGAAGGAAGAAAAGGTGTGAATACACTACTTAATTAGGACACAAGCCTTTTTGCATCACATTAATCACCATAAGGGAGTCATGCACTACCACTAATTGCTTCACACCTAAAGAGAATGCCACTGCGATCCTTGTGACAACACCTTCCCTCCCGATATGATTATTGGCGTAGTTTCCTAGGAAGAGAATCACCCTATAAAAAGCTTTCATTTTTTCATTTGACACCCACAATTGTAGCATTGCTCCTAAAAGTCCTTATCTTTACCTAGTGGTCTCTTCTTTCCTTCAAAGAGTTTTTATTTCTTTCTCACATATTGTTTCTTAACCCTTAAACAAGGGTAAGGGTTTTGCTCATTATTCTTAAATGACTGGTAATCATGACTTGGCTTGAAGATTTGGAATATGTCTTCAATTTCACCATAGGAAATAGGCTGATTATGTCATTTCCCCTTATGTTAAAATAGTTTAAGCATAGATGTCATTGTATTATTTCTTTATAAAATAATAAAGAATCATACAAGAGATCTACATATAGTAGTAATACAAATAAAAAGCAGTAGATTTAATCTAGAAATATAAATATATATCTATGTCTTACACCAATATAATCACTATTGTAAGTACAAAACAAGGGCAAAGCTACTTCAGACGACAACAAATTAAAAGAAACTGAGAATTCATAAAATCCAAAAACTACCAAATGACTAGTCAACAGTTATATAGTTAGAACTGCTACAGTACCACGTAAGATCCATTAACTTCATGAAACATACTGATAGAAGATTGGTTTCATAATAGTACTGAGCTCTGTGGAGTATTCCAACATGAAAATAAAATCACACGCTTTCTAATGGGTGTTCATTGATAGATATCAACATATCATAAATTTTCAAATTTCAACCTAAAATTCTCAGCTTTTCCTTCAATTACGCTGAAATTCCTTCCCATTGAGGCCAAATTCAATAAATTCTATAGGATGGGTCGTATTCATCTGCATAAAATAAATTTAAAAATGAGTTTATAGTTTGAAAACACATATTAGAGATCAAATTTATGAAAATTTTAGTCTATAATGATCAATATATTTCTTTCCCATTAGATCATGTAGATTCTTTCCCATTAGTTCATGTAGATTTTTTTGTCATTAACATTTCAATGATCCATTTTTTATGCAGATATTAAGAGAAGAGGATTGATAGACCATAGTATTTAAAAAATATTGGCAACAAAAAATCTACATAATATATCAAATAACAAAAGACAGTTTACTTATCTAAATGGAGGAGAAGATAGATTTGGTTTTTGAATGGACCAGCTTATACTATTGAGATTGCCTACAAACCCTTAGAAAGGCAAACCACATAATAGATAAAGAGAATGACTGTTAATTAGTGCTATTTTAAAGATGTAGATTACTTAACTTTTCTCCAATAAAATTAAATACTAATTTATGTGTAAAATACAGAGTAATGAAGATTACTTGATCATCTGATTATCTATTATATAAATTCTTTCAATAGTCACATTGTTGAGGGAAATTTCTTAAATTCAGATCATATAATATCTACTAACCTTAAAATTTTCATATGTCTCAAATTCCATTTGATAGACCTATAAGATTGCAACATCAAATGACCATCTAAAACCCTTTGGACTGTGTAAGTTCGTTCTAAAGTTCATTCAACATGGCCAAAAGAAATTTCTAAAAGAAATAATAGGAATAAGTTTACAATGGTTGAAATCACCCATGCTTAAATGGAAAGGTACTTTACAAGGGCTTGTGATGATGTTGAATGAAATTGATAGTTTGAGGTAGAAGTCCTTCAGATTATGAAGCAGATAACTGAATCGAATTTGCTATTTCAAGATGAAATTGTTCAAGTAAATTATTAAGAGGAAAACAAGGAGAAGATTTTGAAGAAGAAGCATACAATTTTGTAAAAGAAAGAAAGACTAATGTCCATATCTTGGTTTCTTTCATTTTCATGGACTTGCCTAAGTAGCTAAATTAGGCTTTCATGCTAGTACACTTGATTTTTATTACAACGAGACATACTTTTATGCAAGCTATCAAATTATGTTTTGTGTTCAATCATGTTATTACCACAGTATTCTCAATAACAACGAATGTAGGACAAAGGTGTAATGGAAGTGAAAAAATAGTGATTGTTCAAGGGTTTTGCTATACAAATTCAATGGTGAACAAACATTGATACAAAACAATGAAATGATAGGATCATAACATAACAAATGTTTATAAAGGTCATAAACATACATAGAGGTCATAACAGTAATAAATGTTTATAACAATGCTTTTAATAATGCTCCAAACATTGAGAATGCAAGATACCTGTAATGATGAACTTCATTTTGAATTGCTAATTAGATGTCACTATTAACTCTAAGCTTTATTACATTGTTGCCTGTGCTGCCCAATCTTTTGCAGCCTAGCCTTTGTTTCCTTTGATGTGTCCTGCAACCTATGAAAAGTTTGAAATATGTTAGATGATATAGATATAAAGATCACTAAATAGTGCATTGTTACATTGTACTAGTAGTTAGTACTATTGCATACTTTCTTCTCTCATTTCCTGGTGTAATTCCTCTTTGAGCATCCCCTTTCTCCTTTGCATCCAAAATGAACTCATTCCAATCCCTCACTGGAATAAAGGGAGGACACTTGTACTCTAAAATTTATGGTATGAAGACCTGCAATTTGCAGCTAAGAATATGATACTAAATAATTATGACTTATTTTAAAAATTTAGGAAAACTTAACCATTTCTGTAGCTATTACTTAAAAAAAAGTATACCTAATTGATGACTCAATATTTGTAACCTCTTAGAAACTTTTCCTTTCCAATTCAATATCTTTCCTTGATAATTCTTGATCTCCTCAGAACCACTAGAAAAAAAATAATGACAATAGAACTTGCTACTTTAGAAAATTGCATCAATACTTAACTTAAACATTACAGTCATGAAGGGTGTAACAAAATCTGATATGCTAATAGACAAAATCATTTTTCACAAAATGGCATTAAGCGTGGATTTTTATTTACATGTGATACATCAATTCCTTCATCGAAGACATTATCTATTACATTTATAATTGTTTATTTAGGTTCCATAGAACTAGCATATACACAAAAATAATATGTATTAAAAAAAAATGGACACTACATATATATAAAAATACCTGTTAAAATAAAAAGAGGCCACTAAGGACAATTGCACAAGTCTCCAGAAATAACATTACCCAACTCTTTCTCTCAATCCAAAGACTCAGTGTGTTCAATTGTCCAGACTAGCAGTCAATTCTATGTTGAGTATATCTGTTAGGCCCTCCTGCAGTTTGAAGGAATTAAGAATAGAATATAGGAATTGATTTAACACAAACCAATGAAATAATCCACATTAGGCCAAGATAGGTTGATGCATTCAATATGAGAATACTTACACAAAATGATGCTGAATCATGCTAGACAATGACAATGAGAAGTTGACTATTGGCCCTTCTAGTTTTTTATTTGATAGTTGCCTAACAATGACACATTCAAAATGCACTTATGAGAAAAGACCTAGAATGAATGAAATTGATTAAATAATGAAGGTATGTTAGTTTGAGCTTCATTTAGTTTTGAGAATACTTTAATATTCTCTACTTAACAAGGCCAACCATGTGAAGGTGGAAGCTCATCTGGCCTCACCCCCCTTTCCCCGAACATCAATCTAACTTCCCCATTAACACATAACAATATTCATTAACATGACATATAATTCAATATTAATACACAACATTCATAGATAATTACTTAAAACAATGTTCATGGAGTTATTATGATAGTTTTACTGATATTTTTGTCACAATTTGATGTTCAAGATAGGGGAAAAGCACTTGCAACAACATAGGCAATAACTGTAGATACAAGTGACAATATCCTAGAAATCCCTAATATAATAAATATTGCTTACTTCAAAATGACGTGCTCGCACCATCAATTCATCTATCCTCTTCAGAATCTCCTTGGTTGGATTTGCATCTTCCAAAATAGTAATAATTATTATATTAGGGATTTGGGATATCCTCATCTATATCTACAGCTATTGACTCTATTGTTGCAGGTGCTTTTCCCCTAGTTGATATTTATCTTCAGGTATCCACACTTGTTATGTTGCTTGTTGTTAGTGGGTCACAGTCAGTGATTGGGAGAGCCCTATTTTGGCACCAATCATGTAGTACAAGCACTAGAATTGAGTTTTTGGCACGACTGGGAAATTTTTGTATATCAACATGCGATAGAGTTTTTTGCCCAAACTCTATCACATGTTGATATACAAAAAATTCCAAGCCCATGCCAAAAAACTCAATTCTAGTGCTTGTACTGAGACCTTAAATTATTGAGCTTCTCTTTATTTCGAGAATAGTTTAACATTCTTTGAGAAACATAATTGTAGGCATCATGGTCACATTTTTTTGAAGACAATGTAATTGAGTGGTATACCCAGATGATGGAGAGCAACTTCTGCACCTCCAGTTCCAAGTTGTTCTCCATCCCATAGTGTCAACTTGGAATCAGAGGTGCAGAAGTTGCACTCCGTCTGGGTATACAACTCAATTATGTTGTCTCCAATAAAATGTGACCATGATGCCTTCAATTATGTTTGTTAGCTATTGTGAAATCCTCGTCACCCTTAGCTGCCATCCTCAGCCCTTCTTCCCTCTCTAGTTCTTCAAGCCTTTGCAAGATATCTAGATCAATAAAGTCTACAACATTGTGTACATCCATGATATCAGGAATATCATCTTCTTTCCACTCTTCATTTGCCAAAATATACCGCTTCTTCAAGCTTGTAGAGTAGTCTCTAGTGGTTGCAAATCAATCTTATTACAAACTACAATAAGAGGCTTAGTAAGTCTAATTTAATTTGTTTGTGGATTGAGACCTTAAATTATTGAGCTTCTCTTTATTTTGAGAATAGTTTAATTAACATTCTACTTAACAGGGCCAACCACGTGAAGGTGGAAGCTCATCTGGCCCCTCCTAGGAGCCTTTGATGACCCTTTACGACATTTTAAGATCTCTAAGATGTATTCTTAGAGGTCATAAATGGTCGTAAAGGGTCATAAGGGGTCCTAGGAAATAACAATTGAGAAACATAATTGTACACATCACGGTCACATCTTTTTGGAGACAATGTAATTGAGTTGTCTACCCAAATGATGGAGTACAACTTCTGCACCTCCGATTCCAAATTGACACTGAGGGATTCAAAGACCATAGATAAGGAATAAATTTAGAGAGTGGAGGAGGGCCATAATGACAAAAATAATATAGGACAAACCTAGAAAATGAAACTACAACCTATTGGGATTGAGACAAACCTTATAGAACAACAACTAGGAAGGATCGCTTTCCAACATTTGTTGAATAAATCTATTGGAGGACCTTGTATTCATGAGCTACATATGTATTCAAAAGATGTTGGAAAGTGATAATTCCTAGCTGCTGTTGTTCTCTAAGGTTTGTCTCAATCCCAATAGGTTGTAGTTTCATTTTCTAGATGCGTAAGTTAGAGGGGTCTTACAATAATAAATCATGTAATGAGGGGGCTTAGAACACTAGTATATGTAAATTTCATTATTTAATAATAAAAATATATTAAAATGTTTGCAGTTGCCTCATTTAACTTGAAGTTCATCCTGTATTATTTTGGTCATTATGGACCTCCTCCGCTCTCTAAATTTATTCCTTATCTATGGTCTTTGTATCCCATAGTGTCAACTTGGAATCGAAGGTGTAGAAGTTTCACTCATCGCTTGGGTATACAACTCAATTATGTTGTCTCCAAAAAATTGTGACCGTGATGCCTACAATTATGTTTCTTAGCTATTGTGAAATCTGCATTTATGTTTCTCAACTGTCATGTTTATAAAGGGAGACTTCATACCATTCTGCGCTCAAACTTCAACGAGACTTCATACTACACAACGTCTATAGATTACATTCAATACGTTATTTACACTTGTATTGGTGGGAAAAATCTTGAAAACATGCAAAAGAGATTGCATTCAACCATGTTGTTTACATGACACATGTAGTTTACCTCCAGTATAAATCAGTGTTGTGTACAAATCTACGGATGCTGCATGGTATGAAGCCTCGCTCAAGCTTGAAAATGATAGTCAATCCATATTCAAGGTCAAGGAATAAATGGAATAACCAAGAAAACACTATACATTAAATCATGTGATTGATAGCAGATTGGGGCTCACCTGAGCCATAAACATGAAGAATTATTCTAAAAAAAGATGTAAACCATATATATGCGCACTTGAGGCAAAGAGAAGTTATGTCTTATCAATATTAAAATATTAGTTACAATATGAAAATATTAAACTAACTAATTCCTGAGTTCATCTCTGCATATGGTCGCAACAAAGATATGCGATTACAATAGATAGAAGGCATCGTAAAAATATAATTTTGGAATTTTCCCTAGCCTGACATATTTTGCACTCAAATCCTTCATCGTGGATAAGTGGAGATGGCTGGATAGATGTAGATGAGTTGTCATCGACCCAACTAAAGTATCTGCAACCATTATTTCCCTGTGATACCCAGTCTACATTAGTTCTTATATTATAATGAATAGTATTTACATTAGAAACTTGAAATATATACACATTAGCAACCTTTTTTCTATTTGGGTAGCACCAAAATTGTCGTCTAGGGTTGTTCGGTGTTTGTGAAGTCTTCAACACACACTGCCCACCACCACATTGACAGTTTGGCACATTGACAAGAGTCATCAAGCCTATATCAATAATGCACCGCACCATCGTTACTACATTTATTATTTTTATATGAAATACACCAAGGAGTACCATCAGAAATATTAACCATTTACAATAATGAAAAGTAAACCTAAATCAAATAGCTCATTTTTTTATCAGCATGTGTAGTCTCTGTGTATATGAAAAATGAAAGAAATATGAAGCTGAAATAAAATAGTGAGCAAAATAGTATTCCACATAGAGTGAATGAAATATACCATCAAAAGAAGGTGACAAAATCCTGTCATGAAGCACAGACATAGGAAATCAAAAAGGGACAAAAGACAAGAAATAAGAAAAATCATTACAACTATAGAAAAATCATTTATACTATAATAAAAAAAAGAAACACTCTCTGTCAACAATTTTCAAAATCATTAGGATTATAGAAAAATAATTAAGACTATACAAAATCAAATTTTAGAAATGGACGGTTCTGATGCTTTGCCATTACAACAATTGAGCATTCATCATTTGGTATTGTGTATTCCATTTAAGTATGTCAAGAATGTTCAAAATCCTATCACCAAGCACATACAAGAAATAAGAAAAATCATTTGGACTATAGAAAAATCAAGTTCTAGAAATGGACAGTTTTGATATTGCTTTGCCATTACAACAATTGAGCATTCATCATTTGGTACTTCTTGGTGTATTCCATTTAAGTTTTTCAGTTTCCGTGTTTATGTGCATGTTCTTTATGTGTTTGGCTTCTCTCCCTCGCAAGGGATACATTGATAGGTAATTGATTTGAAAGCATAATGATTTGACAATCTTTTTTTAGGATAGGCGTAATCATCCCGCCAACCTTAATTAGCAATATTTGTGATATATGTCAAGTACTTATAATCACTTTGCCCAACAAATAGAGACTTAGTAGTAAAAGCATGTCCTTTGGTTTACTAGTTTACTTATCTTCAAATTCTTGTGCATCAAAAGCAGTGGTATACACTACAAATGGTAAAGACAATGTTGCTGAAGTTGGAATGGCACTTTTAGAGTGTCATAGAGCTCCTCATGATAGTGAGCATAAAAGATGATCAGTCATGTGAAGGAATAGTAAGAACGAAAGAAAAAAATGCATCCAAGATTCTTAAGAAGTGACTATCAAAAGGATGTCAGTAAATGGTGATCAAATTTGTAAGCAAAGATTAGTCCCAATGACAAACAACACTTTTGAGTTCTTAGTTATAGACAAGGTTGACTATCAAATAGTTTTGATGAGGTGACGATAAGTGTAACAATTCATGATTTAAAAAGATACCAAAACAATGTGGATAAGAAATGTTTAAAGAAAGTTCTTCTTCAATGCTTATCCACTATCATAGTGGTATAAAGTGATAAAAATTAATGATTCATATGGTTTATGATAAGTCAAAAAGACACTCTTATAATAGTCATCAAGAGATAATAGAGGTTATGCATGCATGATTGCAAAGCACAATGAATAAAGAACAACCATTGTTATGAAGGCTCATAGCCATAGTAAGGAATGATGTCATAAAAATCAAAAGAGGGATAGTTTCTAAAAGGCAGTGATATTCAAAGATTGAAATGAGGGTACTATATCATGATAGAGATGTAAGCATTAATAGATTTTCATGCATGTGAAGGTGCGGTGATAAAAAATGCCATAAAGAGACTATTGTTAGTGTTTCTACAAAATAGAATGACAGTGTTGTGAAAGAAAAGATTCATGTTCAAGAAGAGTGCCTCAAAAAAATGTTATTCAATGCTTGAGGGATGATATTTACTACTTTCATAATGACTACATGATGAAAAGATGGTCAGATTAAAAGATGTAAATCTTACCCACTAATATATGAAAAATAAATGTATCCTTGTTTCAATACCTAACAATCATTTTTTAACTGATTTTGTGTGCTTGCTACAGTGACAGAGGTAACTTGGATCAGTCAATTCATTTTGAAAATAAATCTCATAGATATATCCCAATCATTTTTTTTTGTTACACGAAGTCTTCCACTCCACCATGAGAATACATCAATTGTAAGAATGAAGAACTACTACTCAACAAAGGATTGTCCTAACTTGGACTGACTGCTATTGTGATTGGGAATGATAGTAGACTAAGATAGTGTTATTTTGGGCTACCAAAACAAAAATAAGCATGTACAGAGTTTTCTTTCATTGTTTGTTTATGTACAATGAAATTATATAAATAGTATAGTGTTACTTTTAAATAGAATGTTTTTTTAAGTGATGGGTTACATGAAAAAAACCTACTTAAAATAGGCTTATTCCTAGACAATTTGACCAATTCGTTTGTTCTCAAGGTTGTTGCAACTTTCCCAGCTCTATAGTCGAAAAGGCAGATTCATTATCATATAATAAAGAATGAACATGGATCAAATGTTTTTGTGGGTTCTTCACTGCTTGATTTGTATACGAAATGTTTCCACAACTTGGTGAATAGAAATATAATAACATGGAATGCAATTATTTGTGGATATGCCCAAAATGGACATGTAGGTTGTTCAATCACACTATTTTATCAATTGTTACAAGAGGGTATGAATTATGATTCAGTTACTGTGGTGAGCATTCTAAAATGTGGGTATTTATGAGATTTGCAATGGGGAAAATCAATTCATGCTAATGTATCAAGAAATGAATTTGAGCTGAAAGTTTTTGTGAGAAACCTACTAGTACATATATATCCCAAATGTGGAAGTGTAGAAGTTGCACACTCAAATTCCACACGTTCAAAATTGAAAAAAATAATTACTAGAGATTTTAGATAGGTATTGTGAAATTCCTCCTATGTAAAAATAAATTTCCATTTTAGACTTCCAAATAGTTTCACAACTCCCTTTTAACCATGGACATTTCCTTCTTACTCACAACTCCTCGAAGTTATAAATTATCAGGCCAAAACAACAATTTCAATGCAAGTAGCATATCATTGAAGGAAAACTCTGTATAGAAGTACAGAGGTTATCAATGACAAAAAAAACCATCCCTTTAAAAAGAAACTTTAATTGCTTAATAATCAACATGAATTGAAGTTTAGAAAAAGAAAGGATAAGGAAAGATTTTATCAGCACATTTTCATTTTTTTAATCATACATCCATGGAATTCTAAGAAAAGAAGGTTCCAACCAATCTATCAAATTCCTCATTTGTTTCTCTTAAAGACTCAGTTCATAAGAAAAAGAACCTCAGCCAAAATTGTGGGCAATGAAAACCAGGCAATGACAGAAAGTGAGCAAGAGAGTCAATAGTTTATCAAAATACTGTCAAACTATTGACTCTCTTGCTCACTTTCTATCATTACTAACTCGGTATATAAACTATGGATAATCTATTGACTATCGATAGTTTCTAACAATACTATCAATACCCCTTAACTCTGAATAACTTCAGCAATAGAGTAGTGTTGCAAACTATTAATTCCCTTGAATGGTAGTTACCAAAATCTTTAAATAACACTGCTTTTTCCTCTGTCAAGTATCAACATGATACTCTTCTTAAAATAACTTCTAACAAGAACTAAAATCTTGTGGCACTTCTTTGGTTAAACCTCAACAACTGTCAACATGTCATTAACATTTTTTTTTTTTCCCTTCAGATTATAACTTTACTCATTTACAAAATGTTCATAAATATTAAGTTGCAGATGAACATTCGGATTCTACCAATTCTTGCAACAGTGGTCTTTCATTCATTTAATTACTCAATAGGTACTGAGACCAATTTTGGTATAGACTGTTCTAGTTTCTAGAATGTTCCACTGAATCCTTTATACAATTATAGTCACTTTACTCCAGCAACGTCGACTGTCGTAGGGACACTAAATCTAAGTGATTAGTTTAGATTAGGTCAATCCGAAATGGATGGATGTTGGGTACACAAAATGGATACAATCACAAAAGTCTTCAATGTGCCCGTGAACCTCAAATCTCTGGTTATTACACTATTTCAAACATTTCTTTGCTTCAATGGTTAAACTCATAACATACACCTAACTAGGGCATTGACCTTTGAAGCAATCTTAACAACCTGCTCGGTTTTGAGTGTTTAGAATATACACAAACATTACCCTAAATTTTCTTTCAATCCATGACATTGGAAATCTCATGGTGAAGTTACAAGTTAGGGTCGGGACTTCATGACAAAGCCAAGGATATTGGTTATGCCTCTGTCTATCAGAGAGTCACTGTTATTTGATGGAACTAAAATGAAACTTTGAACAAATGCAATATGATAATGGAACTATATAACCTAAATTGTAACAATCGACTGTTATTCCTTCACATGACATAATATGTATGTATAAACAAACTAGTGAACTTCACAAAGTTAAGAATGCATAATGAACTTCAGAACCTTCGGTTGTAAGAATAGTTTTACAGAGTTATTAGATTAGCAGTAAACCCGCGGCTGTAAGAAAATAAATATAAGATTAGCGGTAAACTAATCTCAGATTACAGAAAGAGTCCTTGGTTCAATTCAAAGAAGACAAGATAAATTTTTTTAATTAATCAACTCGTAGTCAACAACCAAACCTTCTTCGAAGATGGAAATCCTTCGCGCGCTGCAACCCTTGATCTAATTTGCCCGTAAAAATGAAATGAGAAATGAAATCTTTTTTAAAAAATTTATGCCCATGTTTGTCGCTATTTCGACCTACATGGTATTGGTTGGAATTTCGACCAACACGGGCATGGATTTTTAAAAAAAGAAAGTTTTACTTCTATAATCTAACCAACCTAAACCTTTTTAATTGATGGTCAAAAATTTTGGTAGAAAAATAAGGTCAAATGTACTAGTGTCAAATCCACAAGTAGGGATGCTCCAATGGATGTAGAATGAATGTAGGATGTCTCAAATCAATGGCATTTGATCTTCAACACCAATCTTGAAAGGATCTTTGCATATGAGGAGGCTTGGATGAATGTGGAAGGATGGATCTTCAAGGGGGCTCCAAAGAGATTGAATCCTTCAATGGCTAACAATGGATCTCCTTGATGAATGAATGCTTGAACACTTGAATGATTGAATGCTTGAATTCACCTACTTTCACTTGAGATCTTGCTCATGAAATTTCTTGAGATGAGATATGAAAACTTGATTGAGAGATGGATTGAAATGAGAGAGGAAGGCTTCTTTTTATAGTGATCTAGGACACAAACCTCTAGAGAAGGCTGACATTGGGGAATTAAATCCCATTTAACCTTAACCTCTAGAAATAGACCCATATTAAATGAAATTTAAGGATTTACCATTCTGAAAACCAAAATGGCTGACTCGGAAGCGGGAAAACAAATATTTCTAAAACCCGACACCCAAAAATCATGGGAACTTGAAATTTGAAATCTAGGTCAAGGATGAGGTAGACCCTGCCCTAGGTCAGGGTCGAGGTCATCCCTGACCTAGGTCAAGTTCGAGGTCCAATTTGACCTTGAGGTCAAAAACCTCATGACCTCAATCCAGAGTGTTCAGAAATGTAGAAATAAAGTGGAAAATATGTGCAGAGAGAAGCAAAACGGGGGAGAAAGCTAGATACATGCAAAGACCCGATCAAGGTACTTAACATGACCCCAAAATACTTACTCAGAGGGTTAAATGCTCTTATCATGGAATTTCTTTCATTTTAAGATGATACAGTAGTAAATAGCTTCTCTTTTCCATTTTCATCTTCTTGAGCCAAGAGTTCCCCTAAAGAATGTTCTATCGTTGAAATGCTCAAAATAAAAGGCTTTCTTCTTATTGGTGGCATAAAAATTGGAGGATTCATTAGGTAATTTTTGAGTAATGAGAAAGCTTCATCACACTTTTCATCCCATATAAATACTATGTCCTTATGAAGGAGTTGAGTAAAAGAGTGGCATTTTTCCGCTAATTATGAGATGAACCTTCTGGTTGATTAGAGTATCCCTTGGAGTGATCTCATTTGACTCATATTTCTAGGTGCCCCCATTTCCATTATTTCTTTGAATTTCATAGGGTTTTCCTATATTCCTTTTTGTGAGACTATATACCCTAGCAATTCTCTAGATTGTACTCCAAAGACACATTTCTTTGGATTGAGTCTCACCTTGAATTGTTCTGATCTTGTGAATATTTTCTTTAGGATTGACAAATTCTCCTCCCTTGAGTGAGATTTTGCAAGTATATCATCTACATAATCTTCTAAAAACATATGCATCATATCATGGAATATAGTGGTCATGGCTCTTTGGTAGGTCACTCCTAAATTTTTAAGACCGAAGGGCATAAAATTCCAACAAAATGTTCCCCATGCACATGTGAAAGCTATTTTATCTTGGTCTTCGGGTGTAATTTTGATTTTATTTTAGGCACTAAATCCATCCATTAGAGATAACATTGAATGACCCAATGTCAAGTTCACTATGGCATCTATGCTTGGTAAAGGAAAGTCATCCTTTGGACATGTGAGATTAAGATCTCAAAAATTTGTGTAAATTTTGATGGATTTATCTACTTAAAAAATAGGTACAATATTTGATATCCACTTGATATAGTCAACAGCTCTTATAAATCCCACTTTTAGTAACTTTTCTAACTCCACTTTGACAAGAAGTGCAATGTGTGGGTTCATTTTTCTTAACTTTTTCTTGAGACCCCTACTTTGATATTCAATTGATGCATAATAAAGTTTGGATCCAATCCAAGCATGTCATCATAAGACCAAGAAAAATTTATTTTTCTTTCTATGAAGAACTTTACAAATTCCTCTTTCTCTTCATTTCATAATGATGTTGCTAAGCGTATGACCTTTTACTCTGATTCACTTCCAATGTTGATCTTTTCTGTTGGCTCTATTAGAATAGGTGATCTCTCCTCATAGTGTTCAGGAAAAGTATCCAACCTCTCTTCCTTAGGTGCCACAATTTGGTTTTCACCTTTGGAAATGTCCTTTATTTCTTTCTCTTTTTGGTCTAATACTTCTACCTTGTGGTTTTCAGCATTAGAATCTTTCAATTTTTTATTTTTTTTATTTTTTTATTTTGTTTCCTGACTGAGAGATTGAATACTTTCCTTCATCATTTCCTCTTGATATTAGTTGGTAGAAGAAGGTTCAACCACATTTAGGTATAAGGCCAAAGATTTATCATTTAGGAATGTGCAAAGGTTGTTTGGTTCTATGGAGTCCCATTCAATGAGTTTTGAATATACAAGGGATAATGGGTCATTGGCTTGGTTTAGGTTGATAGGATTTAGAGACATGACTTCGTTAGAGGGTTCATACATTGTATCACTCAAGTATATGACACGTGCCTCTTCTAAGTGTTCCAAAGAACTTGGATCAAAATCCTCTTCACTAGAATCCTCTTTGGTTTCTTGTGGGTAAAAATCTTGTGGGTTAAACCTATTGCTAGATTCTTCCATTGTTGGTGTCTATGAGGGTACATAGGGTTCTCCTACCTATTGAGATTACTCTGATTCTTGGCCTGGTATATTTTCTTGAGCCTCTTGATTAGAACTTGAAGCTTGGTTAGAACTTGATCTTGGACTTAACTCTTGTCTTTAACCTTGGTTAGGAGCATAAGTGTGGACAACATCCACTTCTTTATCTTGATAAGATTCACTAGATAATGAATCCCACTCCCATTTTTTTGAGTCTTCATCACTTTGAGAGTCTAATTGAAGGATTTGTTCATAAAATATGGGATTATTCTTTTGAGTGTATCCTTTTTCAAGATACCCTAATCCTTATTTCTTCTTTCTATCCCTCTGAGCCATTTCTATGGATTCAACTAAACCTTCATTTCTTCTACCCAAAGGTCCTTGTCCTTTGTAACCCATCTTTTGAATAATTTTGAAACCTTTTCCATATTGATGAGTAGGGATACTAATGTTTTGAATTATTTTTTCATGAGCACTTGACTCATCATCCTTATATAGCCACTTTAAATTTCATTGTCCTCTTCCTCCATGGATGAAGAAGTGCTAGCACTTACAAAATGGTTATTGTATTTTTCAAGAGGATTTGAGATAGAAGGTGTTGGGTATATTCTTGATTTTCTAAGGTTTTTGTCCAAATGTTGGTTTAGTCCTCTGGTCTGTGAAGTTTTCCTAGGTACAGGTGTCGGAAGTTTTTCAAAAAATTATCATAGCCCTTATTCTTCTATTTCATTGTTACCTTTTTAAGTCACTTAAGCTGATTAAATCGTGCACATGTTAAATGTTTTGTGTTCGCTGAATTGGAAAAAGTCATAGCATGTCTCATATAGTATTTGGTGATTCAGTGAACAAGTCAATCTTATGCTAAGCATCATTTTAGTCGTGTGGTCTCTAAGTCTCCCAGTTAACACCTCAACCATTCAGCGAACTGGAGAATATGTTAAAAATGCTAAGTGTTGTCTTTGTTCACGTAGTCTCCAAATATCCAGCGGTTATCAAAAAACATCTAGCGATTCAGTGAATGCATTATCTCCAATTCGCATATTCCTTGGCGGTTCTTTGCTTACACTCAGCGACTTGGCGACGACAGTTATCGCTCTTTCTCTGAATCTAGTGGTTAAGGGCAAAATAACCTAGCGACTTGGTGAATACCATAGATCATTGTCAGGATCGACGGTTGTGGTTTAATCTCAGATATTATTGGGTCCTACATGTTTCATTTGGTGAATGAGCGACTGTGTAAAGACTTCTAAGTTTGGCGGCCCTGACAGTTTGGTATGAAGAATTTGGCGGAACGGGTTGTTTCAAGTGTTTTCTTGTTCTCAAAATAAATTAGTAAGAAGCTAAATGATTTAGCGATTCGGTGAATCATGTGGTCACGGGTTCTCTAAAAGGAAAAGGTAAAGGGAATAATCATTTGGTGAATGCGTGAATAAAAGGATTGGCTAAGTTTTGAGTCTTTAGTCGCTTAATCGCGGATTGAAATACTTAGTATTTAATATGATCTGGTGATTCAATGAACCCTTTGTTCACTGAATCTCATAATCAAATGACCAAGGATCAAATATTTCAATGAACTGGCGACAGCCGTAGATCATCGAAAAGATCAACGATTCATTCAGAATCTCAGAATAAAGATGATGGTAAAGTAAAGATTCAGTGATTCAGAGAGTAAAGGCTTCGCCAGTTCTCCAAGTAATTTAGCAGTTAAGTGATCCATTAAGCGAATGTGCGAACCCTTTGTTCGATGAATCTCCAAAAGATTTAACAGTTAGCCACGACATTAAGAGAAGGTGAGATGGCTTTGTTTGCTGGTTCACCAAATAATAACTGCAGTCAAGTGCTCGAAGGGTGTCACTGTGTTTGCTAATTCGTGAAAAGTATCATGAGTTAAGGATTGCATTTCAAGAACTCGCGAAGGCTTTGGTCGCTAGTTCTCTGAATATGTGCAAGAGTTAACATAGCATTCAGTGATCACGAGAGGCTTTCAGTCGCAGATTCGCTAAATAGGCCCAGTTGGAAAAGGTAATAAAAGAAAAGAAAAGGGACCATTGCCTGCGTGGATAAAGTACAGTATCAAGTTGGAAAGTAAACTAATGATCCATCCAATCAATTTCAAAGGAAGATTGCATGACGTAAATAGGTTTAAAGTGTAGGATCTTAATCATTTGCCTCTTTGCCTTGTTTTCAAGTTTTAAAATCTATCTATCAACATCTGTGCATCGGCTAGCTCCATTTTGAAAATTGGTGACACGTGAAATTGAATGCAGGAGAAATTAAGGAGATTTGCAATGATTGTGGTAGTTGTACACACTTGATCTACGTTGATAAATAAGTTAAGCTCATTGTCTCCTGTGTCCAAAATCATTCGAAGAGAATTGTGTCATTCTGAAGTGATTTTTGAGTGCCAAGTAAATCCATTTTGCAGAGATTGAAGATAATTTTGTAGCAAAGATGAGTCAACCTGAGAGAAGCACAACATCTTCTAGTAGTGAAGCAAAATCTAAAGGTGGTGAAGATAAGGGCAAGCCTAATTATTCAGACGAGTTTCTAAAATTGCTACCTGGTTCCAGTCAGAACAAAAGAGCTCCTGATGATGTTTTCGAAGATGTTCTAGGGTTTTGCAGAGATCCTATCACACTAAATACCATAGGTTATACTATCTTCAACTTCTTTTATAAAAATAGAGATAGTCATATCCCTGTATGTAATGGTTGGGCTTTGGGGTTAGGGAAATTAGTAGTGCCTGATGTATTCCTGGATGTAGATTTAATTGTTGCTCTAGCTAGGCGTTACGACCCTATTTCTAAGACTATTAGGAAAGAGGACCAGTCGGCTTTGGTTACTCTTGATAGGGGTTCATTCATGAAGGATTTTAATGTCTATACATCCACTTCTATTGAAATCAACCTGAGCAAAGAAAAGGAGAGGTACAAGAAGAACATAGGGATAGTGAAGGACCAAATAACAAAACATATCCCAAAATAGGATAAGTATATAGCTCCCCTCCTTGCTCACATGAATGCCCCTTATAAATTTAAGTCCCTTCAGCATTACATGAAGCAAGCTTGTTATGGGTTGTGTAGGGTTTTGGGAATTGATGGGGATGCAGAGTTTTTACCAGTTGATCTTTTGATGATTATCCTAGACATCCAAAATTCTTTGGTTAATACTGACTATGATTACATCTAGTATATCATTGATAGAATGCATGAGGGTTTGATTTCTATCAAGGATAGTAAGAGCCCAATTAAGTTCATGCATTATTCTTTGCATATGCACTTGATTTTGTTCTTCAATATTAATAGTTTTGATTCGAACATGCTGAAGCCAAGGTTCAACTTTGAAGGCTAGTATAATTTGGTGCAATTATGGGTGAGGATGTGGAATTCTACTTCCAATGAGGGGAATTTTTGTCTCTTTCAGAATTTCATTGTTTATCCTCTTATAAGGATGTTAGGTGTAAATACTACAAGGATATCCCCAAGGGTCCTTAGGCTCCTACGACCAGTGCAGTTTGTGAACAAATGGGAGGGAGATCACAATTGGGGTGATTTTTACTTGGGGGAGAATGCTACAATTTTGAGAGTCTACGGTTGCCCCCAACCCCCACATCTATTACCAAAATTTGTGCCTCCAAGGGTTGCTTGTTTGGAATTTGTGTGGCAGTTGATGTGGACAGATAGGGAAATTCTAGCCCCTCATAGGAAGGGTACATTCACACCTAGGAAATTCAAGATAGGTGACTTCCTGGTAGGAAAGAGGGCATTTCCTCAAATTACTGCATGGTTAAATTAGTTCAAAATGGCTACTGGTGCTTGTAGACATGTAGATCCTGAGGGCTTTATCAAAACTGCCAGGATGCTATACATCCCAAACATTGGTGTGAACAAAGAACATGAAGGCTTGGATGAGGAAGATGTAGTCAGAAACATCATTGATGATGATGAGGTCAAGAGGAGATGGAACAGGTACTTTGATTTGATAGGCTTGTCAAAACAAGTGATGGTAGCCTAGCTTCCTTTTGAGGGTTTCTTCCTTGACCTTCCCTATTTAGAAAGAATTGACAAGATGATAGAGATGCATGACACTCTATCAAATCAGTTGGAGAAGTTGATTGACTAGAGTCAACCAAAGAAAATGAAAGACTATTCATCTTCTGATCAAGAGGAGTTTTCTGATGAGTCATAGGAAGGGAACAGCCTGCCACAAATGGAAGATGTACAAAATGTTAGGTCTGTTGAAGACCAACCAAAAATAGGGGATACTCCAGAGCCACCCTTGAAGAAAAAGAGGCTTGAGGTAGGAGAACCTTCAAGGCAGGAAAAACAAAAGAGAACAATTGATAGAGCATCTGCTCTAGTGCCAGTTGATAGGGTTTACCATCACCAATTGAGAAAAGCAATAAGAGAAGGAAAGAAGGTGGCCACTGATGAAACATATAAGGAATAGTCCCTGTGGTCAAAAAGGGATATCAAAGAGGTCTATCAAGAGGAATTTTTGAGTGATGACTAGTTTATTAAAACTGATGAATTCAAGAGTTTCCTTGTTTGGAATAAGCAACAAGAAGTGAGGAAACTTCTACTTGAAGGTATGGAGCCAAGTGAAGAGACATTGAGAGCCTTAAATTCTTATGATCCTAGCCTTGATCCCATAACTATAGATGAAGCTAGACAACTGGTCAAGTCAAGTGGAATGCTATTGACTCCAGGATGGGATCTGACTTCTGCTTTCATCATAGATCAAATAAGAAAGCAACCGTAGGGTAGCCTGTCATATGAGGTTCACATTGGTGATATGATAAGAGGAAGTGGCTATGACCCTAAGTCTCAAGCTATTGCAATGTGGTCCATGGCCCCTAGGACTCAAAATCCATCCCTATTGAGTATAGAGGATAAAATGGAAGGGAATCAGATTATTTGGACTGTGCAAAATACAACTAACCTTGAAGTTTCTAAGGCAGTAACTCATTGGGCTAACCTAAATGAGGAAAAAATAGTCCAATTATCTAAAAGGTACTCGAAGTTGTATGAAAGTGCAAACTTGGTGGCCAAGGATAGAGATTTAAAATTGATAAAGATCAAGCAGCTAGAAGATGAATTGGCAGAGATAAAAGTTAAGCTTGAAGAAGCTTCGAAGGTAGTTGTTGTTCCCCCTATGCAGATTGAGGTCCCAATTCAAATTGATGAAGAAGTACTTGAGGGACCTACTGAAGATTTGGATAAGGTAAGGATAGAGGCATCTTTGGACACCATGTCAAAGATTGTGCAATACAGGTGAGATAAGATAATAGAGAAAATGGATACAGTTTATCAATCAGTCAGCCAATTGCACCAAACCAACAGAAAGATAAATGAATCATTGGCTACTTTGGAGCCACTTCATAGTGTTTGGTCTGGAAGAAGTTTGTTGTTTGATAAACTTGATAGCCTACAGGAGCATAAGCCTAAGATCCCTGGAGTAGTTATAGAAGTTTTTGAGAAGATTGGCTTAATCAGTGTTGTTTCAAAGTTTTTTAAAGGTAAGTCCAACCAGGTGAGGGTTAAGTTGTTTATGTTTGATAAACATTATAGCAAGTATCTGCCTATGGTATGTGATGACAATGGAAACCTGATCAAATTGGAAGAATGGAAACTATCAATGGATCAGTTGGTGATTACACAAGATGCTTTCCTTAATAATGACAATACTTTGGATTTTGAGAGGTGTAATAGCATCATTGACAGTCTTTTTAAAATTGAAAATGATTGCATACGCTTTGTGGCAGAAGCCAAAAATATAACTGACTCCATGTGGGATAAGCAAGTTAGCTTGTTACAAGAATTGCAGACTTACAACTGGCCATCGGATGATGAAGTAGCAGCTTGGGAGAAGCTAACAATAAAGAAGAAAAATAGGCCAGTTGTCCAACTTATCGAGGAAGAGGAAGAATAGAGTTGCAGATGGCACCTGATCCAAAAATTGAGGGAGAGCAAGTTTCAAACAAAGGATGATGTAAGTTAGTCGGAATGGTGGTCATCATTCATGCAGCAAATTCAGCAACTGCTCTGAAATATCTTTAAACAAAGATGCCACCTGTGGAATTGTTGAGAAAACATTTTTGTAATGTGTTGTTACAATCTGTTTGTCAGTTTGTAATCTTGTCTCTAGTGTAGGATCTTTTCTAGCCATCCCAAGCTTGTTGCATCCTTTCAAGGATTCCAAGATGGCTATGTTATATATAGTAAGTTTTTACTCTTTTGAAAGGAGGTTGAAAATATACCGTAGAGGGAGGCTTGGCTCCATTGTTGAAATCTTAGAATATTTTGTCAGATTTTGAAATGTATTGATGTAGTTAAATTTTACTGGAATACAATAGAATTCCCTTGCATGATTTCAGTTGTCTTCTTGTTTGAATTCTGTGGCTTTTGTGTATTGAATCTGTAAGGTAGTTTTGATATACCATTTACAAGGTATCTGTGATTTTAATCTCTAGTTCCTTTCAAGGAAAGGGTAATGTCTTTAGGTTAATTTCTGAGAGCTTAGGAGTTTGGCAAGAATTTGATGATCAAATGTGTTTAAGAGAGGATGAATTGTAAGGCATTTCATCTGGGATTTGTTTGTGTTTCACTTAGAAGATTTTTGTAAATGTATGTTTCACTGTTTGACTCTATACCCTAGGATAAGGCATTGGTCTATCCTTGATTTGCAGGGATCTCATCATCAACAAAACTTAAATGATTATTTACTTTCATGTATGTTTGAATGACTAAGAAGATAATGTTTGTATCAAGGATATAAACTAATGTTGTGATCCTTTCAAGAAGTAGATCTGACATGGGTTAACCTGCCCGAGTTCAAAGCTCAAAAAGAAGGAGTTTATCCTTGTCACACTTGCCATTTTTTTGCAATGAGTTTTTACTTCTGTTAATATCATGGATTGGCTTTCTAAGCTCTGCATCAGTTGTAGCAAAAGACATTAGTGAATCATTGTGAGAACCCCTAATCCACTATAGGATTTCATTGTGAAGCAGTGAGTCTAAAGATAGGTACACCCACCTGGGTCTATGGAGCCTGAAGTAGAAGAAGGACTTGGTCCTTATCAATTAGCCCTTTCCCTGTAAGAATCCAGAATTGGGAACGTGAGAGTCAAGCTTAATAGATAAATTGGTGATTCTACATGAAAAAGAGTTAACAAAAGGTTTCCCATGAGACTTAGAAGACAATGGAAAATCCATCATGGATAAGGGATATTCTCCAACACCATTTTTCTTAATCTTGCAATGTTTTCTTAAATTCTTCATCATGGTGTCCATCTTTTGGTAATGAGCTTCTTTGGTTTGAACTTGGGTAGGTTTTGAATTATTTTCCTCTTCTTTTTCTTTAGGAATTTCCTCACTAACTTTCTCTTTTCCCTTAGTGGATGTAGCTAAGTTAGTGGGAACTTGATTGTATCCAACAAAAGTTTCTTCTTCATCCATTTTCTCTTTTCCATTTAGCAAGGTCAAAGGTCCTTCTAACTTTGTCCTTGTTCTATTTTCCTTGATGTAGTGCCTTCGGCATTATGAGGGACCAATGAATCATTTATGGGTTTGATATTGTTACAATATTGAAATGGATTTAGGTCTCCACTCACCATAATTTCTTGACCCATGTATGGAAACTTCAAGCATTAGTGGTACATTGAAGGTACTGCTTGCATTTCATATATGCATGGTCTTCCCAAAAAAAAATTATAAGTCAATTTCAAATCAAGCACTTGGAAAATAGTCTCTTTTTGAATAGGATCCACTCAGATAGGGAGCACTATTATCCCTTTGGAGGATATTTCTTCATCATCATAAGCCTTTATGGTTATCTTTCTTTTAGGGTCTATAGCTTCTTCAGAATACCCTAGGGCTTTGACAAGGTTCAAAGTAAAAATGTTTAGACCAACTCCTCCATTAATGAGGACTCTTTTGACACGATGTTTATGTATCAAAACTTCAATATATAATGGCAAGTTTGGGGGATGATTTAGAGACATATCATCTTGCTTGGAAAAAGATAAACAATGAGGTGCAACAAGGTGTCCTACCATACTCTAAAATTTGTCAACATCTAAATTCAAGGGAACATTGGTTTCAACAAGAGCCTTCTCCAAGATTTCTTTATGAGTAGGTGAAAGTTTTAACAACTCCAACATATAAATTTGTGTGGGATTTCATTGGAGTTGATCTAGAAGGTTGTATTTCTTTGATGAAGGAGATGTTTTATTTGGTAGAATAATTCTAGGGGAATTTCCTAGCAATGTGATTTTAGATGATGTCCCCCTAGTCACAACATTTGAGGCTTCTTCTTTTTGCTTTTCCTTCACCACTATGACATTGATGGCATTTTCATACCCATTCAAAGATTTTATCGTGTTGCCATAGGTGTGAGCAAAATTAACTTTCTCATTTCCTCTCTTGTTGTTTTGGTTAGAATTTGAGGTTTCTCCTTTCTCATGATTCAAGAAAGGGTTCTTAAATGTCATGTGATCTTCATTATTTTGAGGTCCTTCAACTTTTATCATGTCATCGTCTATCAAATCTTGGATCAAATGCTTGAGTTTCATGCATTCATTGGTTTTGTTCCCTTTATTTCGATGGTATTCACAATGGTGGGCATCGTTCCACCAAGTGGCTTTAACTTGGGGTTCATATGGTCTAGATTCTGGTAGAACAATGATTTTGTTAGCAAAAAATGTCATCAAGGCATTTTATAATGGTTCTCCCAAGAATGTGAATTTTATCCTTTGGATTGGAGTAAATTAAGGCTTAGGTTTTTTCATGCCTTGATTATTGAAATAGTATTGTTGTTGTTGAAAGGGGTCTTAGTCATTTGATTTATATTGTTTGTTTGGTTTGACCCACTTGATAAGTTAAAAGGGGTAGCTTTTAGGTTGTTGGCTTCTACCACCCCATCATTCACACAATTTTTGTTAGTGTTTTTCAACCAAAACCTTGATTTATCTTTGTTGTTGTTATCTCCCTTTTTACTATTATAATTATTTAAATTATTATTGGTTTTATAAGTGTAACCTTTATTTTATTTGAAGTGTTTAATTTCTCCTCTTTTTACCAACACTACTTCAATCTTTATCCCATTTTCGATGATCTTGTCAAATGTTGAGGGAAATTGAAGTTGTAATCTATAATTCATTTCCATGTTCAAGTTATTCATGAAAATTTCAATTTTCTCCTTTTCAGGTATGCTTCTAGGATATCTCGCGAAAATTGTTCTCTATCTTTGGAGAAAGCATAGAAAAGGTTCACCATCTTTTTGTTTTGTGTCACATAATTTTAGCGTGGTGATTTTGTGCTCAATGTTGTAAGAGTAACAAGTCATGAATTTGGAGGCTAGCTCTTCAAAAGTCTTTATTCCTTGGGGTAATTTTGAAAACCACTCCATGGTTTTCCCTCCAAGGCTTCTTGGGAATAGCCACATTAAATAGGTAGTATTGCGCATGAACTCAATACTCAAGGCACAAATTTCCCTTAAGTGGTCTTGTGGGTCATATTTACCCATGTGCTTGTCACATCTTGGAAAAACCACGTGAGGAGGGAAAGGCACCATGACCAAGTTTCAATCAAAAGGAAAGGGGCACAAGGCCTCAATAGAAAATGGTTTTGGTTCGGTCACCTTCTTCACATTATCAATTTGTGCTTGGAACATCTTAAGTTGTTTTTTCATTACACCTAATGGATTCTCCTCTTCCTCATCATTCTTTAGGTTCGTTGTGTTGTAATCATGCAGATGCTTAGCCCTTGACTGGGGTAAGTTAAGGAAGTACCTCTCTTTATTCATTTCTAATATTTTTTCCATTATTTTGAGGAATTTGGGATCTTGGGAAGCCCTATTGGCTTTTTCTTCAATTTTTTCCCTTCACCCTTGGTTTCTTTGGTTAGTTGCCTCTTGATCTTTGTTGTTTCTCCCTTGGGTATAGTCATAAAAATCATTGTTTCTAGCCATGGAATCGACTCTTTCTTCAAATAAGTTGGGGAGTCTTTCTTCTTGTTTGTGTGTTTTGATGAAAAGAGTTTGGAATCTAAACTCGGGAACTTCTTGTTTTATGCAAGTTTTTTCTTCTTGGAGTGATATTTTCAATCTACGTGATCTCATGAAAACTGACATTAACAAAAGATTCAATCAAATGGAGCTTCCCTTCCTTGGTGATTATTTTTTTTTGGAAGATTTTTTAAAAATATAAGATGATTTTTCAAATGGATGTTTCTTCCTTGTTATATGTATCTTCAAAAAAATAAACCACAAGTACACTTGTCTTTTAAACCCTCTAAACATAAAATGTTTGAAATGTATAGAACGTCATCATGGTTTTTTTAAAAGAAACCACTTCAAGAAATTTACCTATAATCAATTTTTGTTTGTAAACATGGCTCTATTAGGTAGTGCTTACTAATTAGAAAGGCGCTAGTAAGGATTATGTTCAAAGAAATATCAAATCTCATCCCACAATAATAGGGGCCTCCCACCACCAGTATGTTGGAGTTTTGCGCAATCCCGAAGGACTACTCGAGGAGGTTCGATTCTTGATATCCTTTTGACTCACCCCATTAAGGATGAGTGAATTTTATTTTATATTATTGTGGCAAAGGAAATTGTATCCCACTTTGGGTTGTTCCTCTCACCAGCCTCATTAAGGAAAATTCTTGGGAGGCAAGCCCATTAATTCTCTAGCATGTTCATGTGAAAGAAAATAAATGAAGTGAAGGAATAGGTTTGGGAGTTTGATTTACCAAAAGGTGAAGAGAATATCCATACTATTTATTTCTTCCAAAAACAATTAACAAGGTTCAATTACCAAGTCTTTCTAATCTAATGGGAATTAGGTACTTCTAGCTTTTTGACTCACCTAAAAGGTGAAGAGCATAATCACCTAATACCTTCTTCCATAAGCAATAGGCTTCAATTTTAGTATTTTTTATTTCCTTAGCCTACTACTAAATCTCCCAAACAATAATAGGCTGCTAATTACTAGATTCAAATCAAATTTGCCACAATTTAAGCAAAATACCAAAGGATGTAGGCTTACCATTTTTGTTGCTAGCAAAGGCTAGGGGCATTTTTTACTTGAATTTTCAATAAATTACTCACCTGGTGGCGATATTTCCAACTCCTTTGCATCCTCAAGATCATTAGTTCCACAAAACACACAAACTGGAGAAAATCCAAGCAATCAATATTTTACTCCATTCTTTAAAAAATGATAAAAAAAAATGACAAGCTTAAGGAGTAAAAATCCAATTCAATGAAATGAATTTAGATTTATACAAGTCAAGTATACACAAGTATTTTTTGTATTCTTCACCTTCCTATTTGGAATTTTCAAGAAAATTGTTTATATGGAAGATCTTTTCTCTTTTTAATCTCCTCTTGAGGTTTTTATCCTCACTGTGAATTCTTGCCTCTAGTTTCTACACTTTTTTATGTCCTGTCATTAGAAAAACATAGAGAATGCATTATTGACTGTCAGATTTGAAAAATGATAAAAATAGTTATACATGCTACAAGATTTATTGTACGCGCTATTTTAGGCATTAAACGTGCTACATGAATTATTAAACATGCTATAAGATAAATTCAAAGCATTGTTCAAATGATTAAATGCCAGTAAATAAAACATAGAAAGCACCAAAACAAAAATTAAATGTGTTACGAAGTCATGGTGAAAGTGCTAAAAGAATGATAGACATGAGACATAAGTGATTAAAAGTGCTATTTCGCTGTGCAAATGCATAAAACTTTGTCGTACATGCTTTGTTTTAGTTATCAAACACGCTATTTCTTTGCTTGTACGTGCTACTATAGGTATAGAATGCACTACTTCACCTACAAAATAGAGTTAAAACACAAATTCATACAATTTCACAAATAACTTTGAATGTGATTAAATGAGGCCTTAAGCCCCATGATGGGCACCATTTTGTGTACAATAAGTACCATTATAGGATTAAATTATCACTATTTAGATCAAATTAAGCTAAAATACAACAATTACGAAGCTATTTAATGAAAATAATGACAATAAACATCATATAGTTCTCTATTTAGATATGCTAATGCAAACTCTCTGCAAGACTCCATTAGTAACAACTCTAAAATGAGAATTAAGATAAATGATGATGCAAATTAAGCCTATTTAAATCAAAACTATGTTCAAATATGTTAAAAATGCTCCTAGCTCAAATTCACTATAACTTTGATGCAATTCTTAGATGTAAATGGAATCCTTTTCTCCTAAGTTTTTCCTTCTATTTATAGATTTTAGCAAGCATAGGGGGGATTTAATTTGATCATGATTGAGTTAAGGTTTAGTCCATGGTTCAAATATGGGGACAATTTAAATATTTTGTCCTCAAAGCTTGGGACAATGAGACAAAATGAGTGGTCAAGATGATTTATCCTTATGAGTAATTGATATTCAATGTGGCTTTGATCCATGTGAGTCCAATCCTTAATTCCTATTGGTTGAGGTAATTCCTCCCATGTGGTGGGTGAGAGCTATTAGGAATTAATTAATTGAATTTAATTAATTTCTTTAGCCATGTGTACCCCTTGAATGGCTTAAATTTGATTTTAATCCAACTATACAATTAATTAGATTAATTGCATAATTAAATGATTTATTTAATTATTTTGGATTTTTATTTCAATTAATGTTTGATTTTGGATTGATTGCAATTAATTCCTTGATTTTGCCTTAGTTGCTCACTTTGTTTGATCTTGCCAATTTTTAGGTGTCTACACTAGTAAACAATTATAACATATATAAAAATGAAAACATAGAAACACCAACACAAGGAACAATAGAATTTATTTGGAAACCCAAACTGGGAAAAACCATGGAGAAGCTAATTCTCATGAAATGAAATATTGGTTAAGGTAATTTTTACAAAGGCTTGTTGTCAATTTTTTAATTGTAGTTGGCACATTGTCAGTCGGGATAACTACCCTAAAGTATGAAAATGGATAAAGACCAATACAAATAGGTTCACTACCAAAATATAAGAAATGAGATTGAACCCACCACTGAGATCACTATCATCAATACTCTACAATACAATAATGACATATTAGTCTACTACTGATTGCATCAACATACATGATCATCAACTCACAGATCTTCTCTTGTTAGATTCACATTCACTTTTCATTCAAGAATCACACAAGCCACACAAACTATTGAAAATATTGATCTTCTTATACTCCTTGATTCCATCATCCAAGTCATTCTAAATTAATTTGAAATAGGTCACACTAAAACATTGCTATAGTGCTAAGGAATGAAACATGGACCACCTCACTCAATACAATATTCCTTATGAATATAAAAATGTTACACCATCTCCAAGACTTTTGGTACCAACGTATATGATCAACATGTTGCTAAGTAGTTGTTGGGACCAAAAGATAATGACACAATCCAAGTAGGACTAACCGAAATAATAAATCCACCATATGTTTCACATGAAATAGAACCACCAAAAAAATGAATAAGAGTAAATTATTCTAAACTAATTTGAAATAGGTCACACTTAACCATTACTGTAGTGGTAAGGAATGGAATGTGGACCACCTCACTCAATACAACATTTCTTATGCATATAAATATGCTACACCATCTCCAAGAATTTTGGTACCAATGAATATGATCAACATGTTATAGAGTAGTTGTTGGGACAAAAATATAATGGACGCAATCCAAGTAGAACCTAACCCAAATAAGAAATCCACCATATGTTACACATGAAATAGAACCCCCACAAAAATGGATAAGATTAAATATTTAAATAACATCCTTCGGTGAATACCTTTACTGATACACCAAGGATATCATTGCACATAAACCAATACAAAAAAACAACCAAATGATAAATGAATAAAAAATATGCATCAAATATGTTTAACATCATGAAATTCACATTCTAATATGCTAACGAGGTATGGAGATTTTTTTTTGAGAATTTAAATGATGCCTAAAGATGTCAACTATTTATTGAAATGATGAGAAATATAAGATTTAGGCCCATCATGAATATTACTAGGCTAAGAGAATCATATGATTCAAGTGATAGATATATTGTAAAGAACCTAATGAGTGAATATGAGAGTGTGGGTTATACATCACACACAAAAGATAGAAATGTCACACAATGTGTACTTACATAAATAATGGTGAGCTTCAAACCAAGAAATATTGCCGAGCATTAGAAAGACAAGTAAAGCATTTAAAATAAGTATAAATTTTCTAATGAGAGGAATGAAAATATGCCAAAGAGTGGAGGATCTAAATTTTAATGAGTTATGCACATTCTCTGGTAGACTACCATGAAAAGATAAAGAAATTGTTGAAGCCTTGAGATCCTTAATCAATTTTTTTGGAAGAATAACACAACAGTCTCTCTTAATCAAAGAGATATTGTGATAAGGAAGATTGGTAGTCAAATTCGTGATCTACATATGGAGAATTTTTTTGGACTTGACTCAAACACAAGTTTTTTCCATATTTGTTAAGATGTATCCTCAAATTAAAATTAGTCGAATATTTTTTGAAATAAAAAAGTCTTTTTATGTCAAGATAAATCACACACTCACAACTTGTTCTAGAGTACATATTGAACTTTCTAATCATTATGATGTTTATCAACATATATGTGTAGATTTGCATATTGACATTATTTTTGAAAGAATATATCATGAATGATCCACCTAGATATTAAATGGATTTCATATCTAGAATTTAATGTGAATGGGGATGGAAAACTATTTTAGAAGATCTTATGCCTGAATGGTATGTGCATTAATTGTGTTGGCCTCCAATATTTTCTAATTTGTGCACATATGGATAGTAATAATGCATTTGGGAATGAAATTGTGGAATTTTACAAATATAAGACAATGACCCTTTCTAAAAATTGGAAATAAAGGAAAATGATGTGAATTGTTTAGTGAAAAGATTCTAGTGTATCAATTTATGTGAAATGTTTGTTAGAAAATGGTGTACGAGTGTGTAAGATATAATTGTAGAGCTTTATGGTTGGACTTGCAAATATAGTAATGAAAGGACATGTTTCCACTTGATACCATTGCCTTAGTTATTGAATTTACAGAGAACTACATGCTACCACCACAAAATAAGGTGCAATCAAAGTATTAAAACTCCACACAAGTTTATATATTTGTGCTTTTACCATTCATCTATGTGCATGATGGTATAGCTTGGACACATGAAGATATTTAAAAAATATACTTTTTATAATACCAATGATGATATACATATAGTGAGTTTGTGCAAGGTTTCCTTGGTATTTTCTACCATGATTTGACTACTAGAGGAGTACCAATCCATCAAAACATCATATGGTTAGATAATTGAGCATCACAATTCAAGAACTCTTTGATGTTTTATTGGTTGATTAGGATGCATAACATCAATGGTGTTCAACATATGCAAAATTTATTAAAATTTGAGCATGGAAAGGGGGAAAATAATGGTGCATGAGCATGTATTAAAACAACTTTAGCATGGAATGAGATAAAGTAGAAAGAAAATAAAAAGTTGAGAGATGCAAAAATATGTTGTCTAGTGGTGTAATGATACAATAGGTCTATATAATGAAGGGATTTCTATGGTTCATATATTTTTTGGTTGGTAGATGACACTAACATTGTAATATATGAGGATTGTTGTGCATTGATGATGTAGTAATAGAAAAATTTTCCCCAATGGAGATGGTCCAACCATGCACCACAAGTCAACACAGTGGAAACAACCAACTCAAAACAAAAATGACTCACTAATGGACAATAAATGTGCCTTGCAGACCTTCATATTTGTTACCATAACTAATTGTAATGTTGAAGATTGATTATCTAATGGTGATGATGATGAAGACTGATCAAGAATAGAGGACTACATGATAGTAGAAAGGTTAGATCAGTTATTGTCTTGTCATTGATGTCAAGAAATTGTTTTCTAGTTTATATTATGTTGCCATATCATTCAGTAATGATATAAGTTAAATAAGTTAAGAAGAAGAAGAAATGAGATGTTTTGAATTTGAAGAACTTAAATAGGAAATTGATACAAATCGGACAATGATTAGATTATGTTGATATAATTGTTTTCTACCTAACATATGATTATGTTAAGTTGATAAAGGATAGTGATTAAGATTTTTCAAGTTGGTAGGTTAAGTTGTGGCTATTAAGAAGGATATTTCACTTGGTAAAGGTAAATGGTAAAAAGGAAGTAACTTGGTAAAGGAAAAGAGACCAAAGGTACTGAACATAAAGGAAAGGTTTAGGCACTAAGTGAAGTTGACCGAAATACAAATGGAGGACACTAAGCAAGGAACAACTATTAAATAAGGATCAAATCGACTTTTAATGATTAGCTTTGATGAGATGGATGATCATGATGACAAGGAAAGTTAGTTATAGAGATCTATGGACTAAAAAATTCAACGTGAAGATCTACGACTTAGATCTACATGGTTAATGAAAATAGAACAAATTTCAAGAAATGTTCAAGTTCCTAGGTGAAAAGAAAACGTGTTACCGAGATCCAGATTCAAGGTATAATGAAATGGATGGTTAAGATTGATTAAAGGAAAATGTGATAGAGGAGATTAGGAGGAAAAAATTGTCTATATAAAGAATGGATTTGTAAGAAAAAATGGCTAGAAAATTTAATAGTTTAAGGGTCATCGATTGTTGCAGTGAAGAAGGAACATAGAGTTTCTAGGTGGAAAATGAGGATTTGATGAAGTGTTTTAGATAGTGGAAAATGAAGAATTGAAGTGAAGATTGAAGTACACACAAAGGATCTGATTGAGAAAAGATAGTTGCAAATCTATAGGTCAATTTATTTATTATTTCTTACTATCATTTGTAACAGAGAAATATCTTAACAGTTTATTATAAAATCCTTGAAAAGGTAACATTCTAAAGAGTGTTTGAAGCCCTCTAATAAGGCCACTCCTAACAAGATGAAGATCCTAATAGATCTGAGGTAAATCCATTAAATGAGTCACACCTAACAATGTACATTTTAATATTTAACCATATTGGCTCTTAACCGAGCATACTTCAAAAGAGTATTTTCTTAGTACGTGACAAGTCCCACAATGGTACCAGAGCTAAGTATTTTGAAGAGATAATTTTAGAATACTTGAGTAAAAGATCTGAAGATGTATAGGAGAGAAGTACCTAAGTTGAACAAGGAAAGTTTCTCAACATGGTAAAGAAGGATGAGATTGTATCTATCTAGGATTAGAGAATCTGCACTAAATATTCTACCAAATGACTACACTCCACCACCTCTCAGACCTATGATAGTTGATCAAATGAGAGAAAAGAAATAATACAAGTCAATTATGATAGAGATTTCTTCTTCCCTCACTGATGTTGAATTAAATGATTTTAAGGATTGTGTTAATTCAAGAGAGATGTAGGTTAGGCTTACACTTATATATAGAGGAGATCAACATGTAAAAAAGGCTAAGGTTGATAGTCTTAGGGGAAAGTATGATGAAATGAGAATGAAGGATGAAGAGAATCTCACACAATATAGCAGAAGAATCAAGGAAGTTGTGAGTGCCATCAAAGGTGCTGGTGGAAATTTGACTAATGAAGAAGTGGTAAGTAAAATTTTGATAAATCTTTCTTCTAAGTATGCTATTAGAGTATCTTCTATTCAGGAATTGAGATCTATACTAAACAATGTTTTTACTCTTAAAGCCCTAATCAGTAAGTTGATTGCATTTGAGCTAAGTAACTATGATAATAGTCTACTGACCATTGAAACTGCATTCAAATCATCTCTAAGCATTGGTACATCAAGAAAAGACATATAAATTCATATTAGTTCATATGGAAATGAATATGATAGTATTTTGAATGAGGAAAAAGAACAGCAATAGCTAGAGGCAATGTTGGCTAAAAGATTATTGAGAGGAAAAGGAAAGTACAAAGGAAAATTACCTTTGAAATGTTTCAATTATAACAAGATTGGTCATATTGCATCTAGATGTCTTGACAATGAACATAATGAAAAAAGAGACAATCGACACTAAAAATTTAGAGATTACAAGGAAAAAGGTAAGAAGTATTGCTACCTAGCTAAGGAAGGTGTAACCGATGATGAATATGGTGATGCTGAAGAAGGATATGAAGTTGTCTATGTTGTAGTAAAGGAATAATCTGATGAAGAAAAGCATGAAGATCAAAAGGCACTTGTTTCTCATGTAAGTAAACCTGACCCATAGATTATTGATAGCGGATGTTTGCACCATATGACTGGTGATATTGACAAATTTGATAATCTAGAAGAGTATGATGGAGGAATTGTCAAATATGGAAATGATGCTCCATGCCTTGTGAAAGGAAAATGATCCATTGTATTGAATGAGAAGATGAAATGTAATGATGCATATTGGGTTAAATAATTGAACTATAATCTATTGGGTGTTTCACAACTAAACAATACTGGCCACTGACTAGAATTTCAGAATTGAAAGGGGGAGATTTATGGTACTAATGGACATTTGATTGGAGCTAGTGATCAATTAAAAAGTAATTTATTTTATCTTAATACTTCTGCAAAGAGTTTCTTATTTACTAAAATTGAAGATGCATGGCTAAGGCATAAGATATTATGTCATGTGAATTTTGATAACATGATTAAAGTGAGTAAAAAGAATAGAGTCAGAGGTCTACCAAGACTAATAAAACCTGATAAAGTAATGTGAAAAGAATGTCAGATTGGTAAGATGACTAAGTCAAGCTTCTCAAGTAAATCTTACTCTACCAATGGTATTTTGTAATTAGTTCAAACTAACCTTTTTGGTCGTATGAGAGTTCAAAGATACTATGGAGATCGACACTTTATTTTGTTTGTTGATGATTATTCAAGAATGATGTATGTTATGTTTTTAAAATAAAGATATAATGCATTCCAAATGTTCAAGTGGTATAAAGAAAGAGTTGAAAAGGAAATAGGAAAACAACTGAAATGTTTGAGATTAGATAGAGGAGGCGAATTTATCTTTGATGAATTTACCATCTTTTGTAATAAGCATGGAATTAAAAGACAAGTATCTGCACTAAGGAATCCACAAAAAAATGGAATAGCTGAGAGAAGGAATAGATCTATAGTTGATTGTGATAGAACGTTGTTAATTGATAAAGAATTTTCTCAAAAATTCTAGAGAGAAGCCATAAAATTTTTTGTCTACACACTCAATCGAGTACAGTTGAAGAAAGGAACCAACAAGACACCTTATGACCTCTGGTTTGGTCACACATTGAATGTAAGTTACTTTAAAATTTTTGGAAGTAGGTGTTATATACTAAAAGATGATAGAAATGGAAATTTTAATTCTAAAGGAGATGAAGGTATATTTCTTGGTTATTCATCAAAGAGAAAATCATATAAATTTTTTATCAAGGCTACTAACAAATTTTTTGAAAGTATAAATATAAGAATTGATGAATTTGTAGAAAGGAATGAAGAGGATAGAAAAAAGAGACCTGAGGATTACAAAAGATTTTTTTATGTACAGGAAATTAATTCAGTTGAAGAAACTGAGTTGCATCAAGGAGGAACCGATGACAAAGATGAGTCTCCACTGAGAGATGAAAACACTAATGAAAAGTCTATCGAGCCTATATTAGCCAAATATGTGAGAAGACATCACTCACCGAGAAGAATTATTGGAGATAAGTGCTACAAGTAGTGGTTTCCATTGCACCAAAAGATCGACCTTTTAATACCTGATACAACCATTAGACTTATAGAAGACACAAGAGGCGATTAAGCCATGTCACAAATATCAAGGGGAGCGCTAACCATTTTTCCAACAATCTCCCCCTCAACATTACTCAAGGGGATTCAAACTTGTGACTAAGCTCTGATACTACTTGTTACAAGTAGTGGTTTCTATTGCACCAAAAGATTGACTTGTTAATGCCCGATACAACCACTAGACTTATAGAAGACACATGAGCTGGTTAAGCCATGTCACAAATCCTGTGGGGAGTATTGACCATTTTTCCAACAATAAGAACATATGAGTCATGAAAAGAAGTAATTTGAAGGATAACACATGTTTGATTTCTAAATTTGAGCCAAGATTAGTCAAGGTTGTACTAGGAAATGAAGATTGGATGAATGTTATGAAAGAAGAAATTGATTAGATTGAAAAGAACAACACATGGTCATTGACACAAAGACCTAAGGATAAGAATGTGGTTGGAACAATATGGATTTTCAGAAATAAACCCAATGATAAAGGAGATGTGATCATAAATAAAGCATAGTTAGTCTACAAAGGGTATGCACAAGAAGAAGGTATTGATTATGGTGAAAACTTTTCTCTTGTTGCTAGATTAGGTGTAGGGATATTACTTGCATATGCTACATATAAAAGATTTAAATTTTATCAGATGGATGTTAAGTCTGCATTTCTAAATGGAATTCTTGAAGAAGAAGTCTACATTGAACAACATGAAGGATTTATTCATAATTTTGATATGGATATGGTTTGCAAGCTACACAAAGCACTCTATGGACTGAAGCATTCACCCTGAGCATGGTATGAAAGATTACACTTTTATTTAGTCAAGATTGGATTTTAAAGGACTAGTGATAACAATAATTTATACTTGAAATGTGATAGTACTGATAAAATTATGATTGCTAAGATATTTGTTGATGACATTATATTTGGTGGAAATGAGATAATGTCTAAATTATTTGCTAAGGAAATGAGAAAGGAATTTGAGATGTCTATGATAGGAGAGATTAAATTATTTATTGGACTTAAAATTCAACAAGTTAAGGATGGGATCTACATAAATCAATCTAAGAATATCAAGGAGATCCTAAAGACAATCAATATGGAAGAATCAAAACCATTTGAAATACTGATGGCTACTGGTTGCAAATTGTCAAAGGAAGATGACACTAAGGAAGTGAGTGAGACACTTTACCAATCGATGATTGGTAAACTACAATATGTTGTCTAGAAATGACTAGATATTGCACATTTAGTTGGTATAGTTGCAAGGTTTTCTACAAACCAAAAGGAGACACATATTTCTACAGTGAAAAGGATATTTAGATATCTGAAAGGGACAGAAGATTTTAGTTTTTTGTACACAAAAGGAGGATATTTTTATCTCAAGGTGTATATTGATGCTGACTAGGCTAGAAATATTGATGAAAGAAAGAGAACTAGTGGCAAAGCCTTCTTTTTAGGAGAAAGGCTAGTGAAATAGTTAAGCAATAAATAAATTTGTATTTTGCAATCTACTACCGAAGCTGAGTATGTTGTTGTGGCTATAAATTGTTTTAACATTGTATGTATCAAATAATTACTGGAAGGTATGCATGAAGAGATTATTGATCCAGTTACAATTTATTATAATAATACCAATGCTATTAACATATCAAAGAATTTAGTGATGCATTCAAAGAAAAATCATATATCTATTAAGTATCACTACTTGAGAGATCAAGTACAAGATAAACATGTGACATTGGAGTATGTGAGTACTAAAGAATAGATGAATGATATATTTACAAAACCATTACCAAAGGATGGTTTTGAGTATCTTTGAGGTAAGTTATGGGTTCTTCCCCTATCCAATGTGCATTAAGGCATGATGCATGTTGCATCAATTCAAGTACTCAATAGAATATCTATCTTGTGAGTTGATGCTAGTGTCCACTCTTTAGGTAAAGCTTGAAGTTGTGAAAAATAAGTTTATGACTGCAATGAGAGATTTATACATTTAAGGTATGATTTGAGTTTGTATGTCTTTGGAATGTTTGTCAAAGAGGGAGAATATATGGAAAAGACATGAATGAAATTTATGAAGGGAGAAGTTTATCAAAAGAGGGAGAGTATTAGAGAGTACTATTGATGATTATTAAGAGGGAGAATAAAATCAATTAATCAAAGAGGATGAATATTGCAGAGGAAGATGAACAATGAAGATCAGGAAAGGAAATTGTCAAAGAGGGATAGTAAAGAGAGACTAGAGAAGAAGATCAAGTACAACAAAGGAAAATGTAAATCTTAGAGGGAGTACATGAATGACAGTAAAGTGTACCATCATCAACTAAAAATAGAATATTGCTAGTTTTTCTTGTTGATCTCTATGTCATATTATTTACTAGTGTCTAACACTTAGTCATAATAAAGGAAGAGTTGGTCGGTCATCATTGCGACCGAGCTATCCTATTAAGGCTGAGTAATATACTAGACTTGTATTTTGTATATGTACTAAGCAGTAGTTATTTTTGAGCAAGTCAGAGGTTTCTGAGTACTTTAGTGGTTACCTAGTAGTATATATGCTGAGTTGTATAGAAGAGTAATTGTTGAGTGCCAGTATATGGAGAACAGTTTTGACCAAGCATTAGAGGCTTCATATACCAAGTAAGCCAATTTTTATATGTGTTTATAATGGCACAAAAACCTAGGTAAACCATTTTGGTCAAATTCTATGCGTGATTTAATAATTGTTGAGAGAATTAAGGATTTAATTATGCGTGGTTATTTTAATCATTAATCCCTATGCAAGAAATGCAACTAATTAGAGAAAAGAATACCTAAGCGGCATAAGTAATGAATATAGATCGTTGATTTTGATCTATGAGCTTGATAAGATGTTTATATAAGGTGACATAAAAACCCTAAATATTGTAACAGTCAAGAGATATCATGTATGTAGATAGAAGCAATATTTTGATTGTCAAATATAGAGATCATGCAGAGTGACCGAGCAGAGTAGTGAAGGATAGAATAGAGAAATATTTTATTTTGAGATCAGATAAGTATTAGAAAGAGGAGATCTGTTATCACCATTTGAAGTGAAAAGTAAAGGATTAGGTACTAATACATTCTAGCAAGTGAATCAGGGTAAATCTCTTAACAAAGTGGTCCTCACAGGCCTTTGTAAATCTCTTAATAGAGTGCTTACTTATTTGTAAGTTTTAAATCCTTTAATCAAGGTAGATTGTATAAGTTTGTAAGATCTTAATAGGGTAGACCACTCATAGGGTAGATCATCTAAAGTGATCAAAACTTTGTAGCCCTAACAGGCACACTTTATTGCTGTAGTAGTGAAGATTTGTGGGTGTCATCCCTACCCCAATTTTACCTTTCAAGGGTTTCTAGGTTACCAAATCTTTATGTTATGTGTTTCATTTCATGGATGTGATTAGCATGTTAGATTAATTTTAGCATTGAATTTTATGATTATGGTATATTTTGAATTTATTTCAAAGTATAAAAGTTTTATGGATAAGTGATTCACCCCCCCCTCTTAGTATCTCACTTTCCCAAATAAGACTTCCAACAATTGGTATCAGAGAAAGTTCTCTTGGAAGAATTCTAACCACTTGAGAATTAAGATGTTGGAGATGGAGGCTTATAAGTTGGGAAAGATCATAGATAATCAGAAGATTAACATCCATCTTGCATTGCATCATCTTGAAGCAGCAAGAGAAGAATTGAAGAATCCTTAAAGAAAAGGAAAAAAATAGAAATCCAACTGAGTGACACTCAATATCAAGAAGAAGACACTAAAGGTCTATTTGATAATGCAAAACTCTAGTGAAATTGATGCAACAATAGAAGATCTATTGGAAAGAAACAATTCTCTAAATGAAGATGTCAGAAGTTTGAGGAGAGAATAGGAAATTCAATCTGTGAGACTACTTGAAGTGATTGAATAGAAAAAGAAAGTTGAAGAAGACAAGATAATGGTAGAAGAGGATAAGAGACAAATGACTTCTAGACTTGATGAAATAACATGTGATGTACAGAAACTAACAAACAATAACTAGACATGGTAAATCAACTTCTACTTTCAAATCAAGAGTTAAATGGGAAAGAAATGGAGATTACAAATCTGAGATCAGAGAACAATCAACTAAGAAATGAGGTAAGATCTTAAAAGGATCTCAATGAAAGGATGAAAAAACCTAATGAAACAGTGTGATATTTTGAGGAACTGATGATATCACCAAGAAGATCTAGTGACACCTCTGGACTAGGTCATACCGAGCACCTATCATCCACTAAAGAAGGAGAATCATCAAAGAGTGGAGAATAGAGGAATGGAAAGCCAAAGAATAAAAAATCTACATGCCATCATTGTGGGAAACTAGGACACACATCAAACATTTGCAAAAGAAAAAATGGTAAGTCAAATCGTAGCCTAAATTCAATGGATATTGTTTTAACTGTAAAAAGTATGGACATCAGGCACATGAATGCGGGTCAAAGGCTAGTAATTCACCTACTGTACCTTGATTTCAAGGTTATTGCTACAATTATAAAAAATATGATCATAGAGAACAAGAAAGAAGATCCAATGCTAAACCAAAGTGGACATCCAATAAGTAAGGTAATGCAACTAGGAAAGGTAACACATTCAATTGGGATTACAATACATGGTATAGTTATCATTATTGTGGAGAATATGGTCATATTGGATAAAACTGCATAAGGAAACAGTTTAGAGGTAAATCCAAGAGTTGGATGAATGGAAGTTTGGTCTGTTATAAATGTCACAAGATTGGTCATATAAAAAGAGACTACAGAGCACAAGAATTGAGTAATGAAAAATGGAAAGGTGAAGAAACTATTGAACAGATAAAGAACTAGACAAGTTAGACATGGAGAAAGACAGAGGAAGCAAGCATTAGTAGATCTAGTGAACCTGAGATCACCCAATCCCATGGATCAAGTGATCACACTACTTCTAACTAAGAAAAAAGGTATGTGAGGAACTGAATTTTTAAATGCTATATTTTACACGAGTTCCTAACATTAGATGTGTTAAAGTCCATATCTGCATAAGTAAAGATGCATTAGGACAGATTTGAGAAAAGAGTTATTATGCATAATTAATGTGGAGAATTAGTACTTATGTCTATAGTGACCGAGTCACTTAGTATGTGTTGAGATCCTATAATTAATTATATTAATCTACCGAGCTAAAGTGGATGTATCAGTATTGACCGAGTCATGGGTATGTGTTAACCGAGCTATCATGTGAAGGTCTAGACAACTATATTATACCTACTATGTTGGAAAGTGATTTTTTGGGAGAACTATGGATCAATTGAGGGTTTTCATTTATGGCAGGGATAACTTTAAGGAACCCCCCCTTCCTAAAAAGTATAAAATTGTGGCGAATCACAAGTATTTTGGGGGGAAAATTTTTAATAGTGATGGTGAATTATCTATCAAAATATGGATATTTGGTGGCAAATCTTTTAATAGTGTACAATTTTTATAAAAAAATGGCGACTATAATTTTTTTAAAAATAAAATTATTAATATTGATGGTGAATTATGTGTCAAAATATTGATATTGGTTGGCGAATATTTAAATAATGGATACCATTTTTATAAAATTATGGTGAAACTATTTTCCAAATATTTGAATTAATATATTTGTCATGGCGAATGGTTTTAAAAAATTTATAGTTGGTATGGCGATTGAATAATTCTGAAGATATTTTTCACTAAAGGAGTTAACGTACCCAATTCCCTCTGAAAGAAACCTTCTACTGTTCACATGACACATGTCCATTGGATTTAAAACAAATCAATGGCCAAAGGTGAATTTCGTGCCTTTTGTTTGTCTTCATAATATTGACGGGAAAATCTTGGCAAAATCATGACACATGGTATGATACACATGGTATCATACCACGTGTCATGATTCCGCTAAGATTTTCCTGTAAATATTATGAAGACCAACAAAAGGCCTGAAATTCACCTTGGTTCGTTGATATGTTGTAATCGAACAGTCAATGAACGTGTGACACTGTGAGTCTAAGGAAATATTTAAGGAGATCCTGAGTGATTTTATCATGATCTAAGTAAGTTTCTTAGTCGTCGAGTTATTTAACAATAATATTTGACTCTAGATATATATGGTGGAATCTATATCATAAGGGAAAACCCCTTTAATTGATGTAGAATTGCTTATCGAAGATGTGAAAATATAAGGTATTAAATTTTTTAATCGTATTATTAAGAATATATTGTTAAGGTCTTGGTCTAACCTAAGCACTAATTATAATTTATGGTCCCCCCAATCCTATTAGAGAACATACTTAGTTATTAGGGAAGCTTGATTAAGATTTCAATTTTCATGTCAAATGTACTATTGATATCTATCATGATAATTAAGTGAAACGGTGTGATGGCCTAGTATTACCTAAAGTGAACTTCAAATTGGTCTATAGCTTCTTGGTGAAGACACATGTTGTGACTAGTCACCTTAATTATGTTGGGAAAATATGTTCCTTCACATATTTAGGAGATGTGTTGTCATTGATGTCAACATATTTATGTGTTCAGACAATATTGCAGTGTTAGTGCAGAGATGTTCAATCTAGATTCTAGATCATTAGTTCTGTGAGGCTATTGTATGAAAGATCAGATGCTAGTAAGAGTAAGGTATAGATATATGGAAGGATAAGTGTATATGATATATATGATGTTACTAAGGTTTAGTGTAGTATTTGTGAGACTTACAGGTGATTTAGCAGAGACAAGTATTTTATTGATAAGATAGTGTTAATGAGTCTGTAATATTAGATAGAAATATTAATTAATGGCGATGAGTAGATGAGTCATGACATCAGTTAAAGTAATGTGAATTAATGGTTTCTTTGATGGCACCTTTCAATTTTCACTGACAAACAGGTGTGACATCATATAAATATTAACTATTCAGTACCTTGATTGATTAATGCCTTAAAGTTAATGCTTGAATGAAAATATCATATCATATAAGGACAATATTTTCTGACCATTCGATGATCTTAAATCAATGGTAAAACTTCATTTCCTACCGCCATTTCACTAGTAACATACTTTGCTTCTTGTTTCTACTTCTGGTAATGTACTTTGCTTCTTGTTTCTACTTCTAGTAACATACAAGTTTTATGGTTTTTTTATAATAAAGAATTGTTATGTCCACTTGCGTGGCGTGAGTCTTTTAGCCTTCATTATTCCCAAGATAGAAAATGTCTTATCATAAGTGTTGTTTCCAATAACAATTTCACCCAGTGTTGCATTAAATATGAAAGATTTGGAGATTTTTGGACAGCTACCATTTATCTTGTGATTTAATTAGATCTTTAGGGGAATGATTTACAATCATGAGTTATAAATAGATCGATCTATGCTCGTTAATTTACGATTGTGAAAGCATATTTGTGAGAATAGTCTACGAGTTCTAGGTTCTCTGTGAAAGAATATTTGTGAAAATAGTCTGCGAATGGACACTCCAATTCATTTGAGATGCACTGTCTTGGAGGACCAGAAGGCCTTTTTGGGCTTGGTCACAAACCCAATCTTGGTATCTGTTACTACGGAGTTCGGAGCCTTCACCAAGGAGGCTATAAGAATGGTGCTCTGACATGAATTTCTAGAGAGCGAGAATAGGTATAGAGTCACCACTGACATTTCATCTCGGTTCTTGGCTTCTTTGTTGGACCTAGGGGGGAAAAGGTGGATATGATTATGCTTCTAAGGAAAGTTTTCAAAGAAGAGTACCTCAGTGATGATTTGCATGTTGTCGTATTTTCTCAAATTGGGGTTGGAATTCCTTGGGCAAATGATTTGCATAGGATTCTAGAACTAGAAGTAGTTCCTAGGCAACCATTCCAACTGAACCTTGATGCTGAGCAGCTCAACCATCATCAGAAGTGGGCAAAGATTGGGAGGGATTTCCTCCAGAAGTGGTACCTACTGGATGAACCCGGGGACTATTAGTGGCTAGATGAATTCGTTGAGATTCTCCTCTCTTCAGACTTCCACATAGAAGGAAGGGAGCCTTAGCCTTAGCCTAAGTCTACAACTCTCTAGTCCCTCTACTCTCTACTCTCTAGCCCCTCGGCCTCTACTATGTCTCCCTCTGGTGGTAGTAGCTTACCAGAGTTTTTCAAATGATATAAATTGTAAATTGTTGAAAAATATAATATGAAAATGTTTTAAGAAATTTGAAGTGCTACTGCTTTTATTTTTTGTTTTTATTATAAGAATCGTTAATAGATATGGTCTTATATAATATAAACAATTTGCGTTGCACTTTTGTTTCATGTAATATTTTAATGTTTCCAAACTTTATCATGGATAAGCTATTCTAAGTGAATATAGTTAATGATTAATATTCATTTACATTACTGTGTATTAAATTATTAATATTTAAAATCGTAACAATCGTTGGACTATGAGAGATGAACGGTTGGAGTTGTATTTCGGAAGTACTATGGTTTCAAAAAGCTTTTCTGAAAACTCGCTCTCGAAATGTGACACATTGATGTGTAATTCGATGAAAAGATTATGTGGTATGTTTTAGAAAGATTACGTTACACGTTGTATGTTTTAGAAAGTTAATTATATACCATTACAATTTACATTTAACAAAAACTTTTTAACGTTACTCTTAGTTGCAGAGCTAAAAAGAACTATTGAACCATCACCAAAGATTTTGAAACTATAATTTGTGAGAGCCTTAGGGCTTAGAGTTATCTGTTCTAACTTCAATCTATCCACCAAATTTCAAAGTTTAATTTCAGGTAAGATATCTAGCTTGATGCATCCTGATTTTGTAATGTCAAAAATTTACTTTAACCTGCTTTTGAAATTACAATTTACAATTGGGGTTTTCTTAAATTGGGGTCGGGGGATTTTGTAATGTCAAAAATTTACTTTAACCTGATTTTGAAATTACAATTTACAATTGGGGTTTTCTTAAATTGGGGGGGGGGGGGGGGTTTCTTAAATTGGGGTTTTCTGTGATTTTGTTAGTAAATATCTATGAATCTATGTTGTTTCATTCTTTGAAAGAACAATGGTGAAAGTGAAAACTCAAGGCCAAGGGCAAGCAGATGGGAACACTTTAATAGACTGCAGAAAACTAGTAGAAATCCCTAGTTTCACTGATGAGTATCACGATGTTTATGATCCTATTATCGACAGTGAAAGGAGACTTATAGAAATTAAATATGCATTGTGTAGTAAGGCAACTGGGCCAAAGAGGCCTGATTTTATAAAATTTAACCCAGTGGTAGGTGAAAAAACCAATAAAGTTGCTTCGTGGGATGTTGGTTTGGGTTACATGTTGTTACCCGAAGTTTTCCCTTGCCCAAAAATTGTCTTGATTTGTGCAAAAAATTATGATGAAGAAAGAAAAGCAATTGTGAATAAAAATAATTAGGAAGAAATTTTATCAATAAATGAGGAAGAATTTCTTAGTTTTCTAGACCTAGGGTTTGACCCACAAAACTGTAATGTCCATATTGACCTAGGATTGCTAGCAGACCAATATGAGGTAGTCCCGCTAGATGCAAAAGATTCATTTATAAAGGGTCTAATAGTTGTAGAGGCAAAGGCTTCATTGGGTGACAATCATAAGCCTCCTTATGATTTTAACATTTTGTGCCATGGGTTCAAGATACTATATCCTCGCTAGCATTTTTCTTGGGACTAGAAAAAAATAGGGAAGTGGGTGCCAGCATTCTTCAATTCATTTGGGATATCCATTGTGTCAATGAACCAGTAAGATATAATTTTGTTGGACACATGGTTCAATCGATGCAAGAACAATTAGCATTGATTAAAAGGGGAAATTCTAAGACATTTAGGTTCACAACCTACTTGTGTTATCTTCCGCTAGCCAAGAATGCTACAATATTAATGAGCAATGGCAACAAGCTAGAAATTCAGAGGGGGATAGGTACTCCATTTCCAATATATAACTAGACACATCAGATAAGAATGTATGATAACAGAAGTAATTACAGTAATTTTGTAGACTTCTTTTTGGCACCATTGTACAATAAAATAACAAGCACTCCAATGCCTAGGTTGTCTGCTTCATGTAGGGATTGCATCCAACTTGGAAGCACAATTCAATTGGCTGACTGATACTTAATGGAAGAATAAACTGTAATAAGGTTTTATGGGTCAGAACTACAACCCCACAAACTTCCAATGCATGTGACAGATAGGGTGTTTGTAGTAGAATATGTAGTACAACTAGAGAGCACAGATAGACTCTTTGCTAGCCAATCAAAGAAGAGCATATTCCCCTCCTTACCTTTCTCAATTGGAGGGTTAACATTTGAGAGAAAGGCATTCAAAGTGGCAAATTTTTTTATAGATATTTTTCAATTTGATTTAGAGTGGCACTGGAAGTATGATCCACTCAACATCATTCAAACAATGCTTGTTGCTAATAAGAACTCTGTAAACTTATTTCAACATGAAAGTAAACCATTGCTATAGAAGTTGAAAAACAAGGATAGCTGGGATGACGTTAGAAAAGAGTTGGAGAAAGTTTTCAGTGAGGAAAAAAATTCAGCTGAATAGTTGTCATCACAAATTATGACAAAAATAAACCAGGGCATTATACAGCCTAGGATGTCCTACAATTTCTACTAAAAAGCTGCTCAACCATCAAACAAAAAAATACCAAATAGGTTAGCAGAAGCTTGTAAGGATAGAAAATGGACTAGAATGAAAATGGATGATTTTTGGAGTATGAGAAAGGATCTTGGTGAACCAAAGACTAGTGAAGATCTGGATGAAATAGATGAGGATATAGAGTTTAGCAAATTGTGGAATTTGGAGCATCCTACCATGGCATATGACATTGAGGATGAATATCTAGACATTGAGGATGATAATCCACCAATTGCATTTAATCCAAGCACTGAGAGTCAGAGTGGAATCAACAAGTCACGACATAAAGCATATGGAAAAGGGGCAATCATTGTGGAAAAAATGGGTTATAAAGGTGGTGGTTCCCATCCCATAGGAGAAGGCGTTTGGAATACAATTGAGATAGAAAAAAGTGCTTATGATCGTGGTGCAGGCCTTGGAGTTGGGTCTGCTAGTGTCACTGGTGCCAGTGGGACTGACCAACTTATACAATAAGTTCCCTCTCTAAAGAGGTAACTAGAATCTACATAGAATCCCATACAAGAAGATAGTGTCAAGAAGCAAAAGCTTTCAGTTTCCAGAACACCAACAACAATGACATTCGATCCTAAAGAACTGTTTATTGATTTAGTTCCAACAAAACCCTCTAGAATTTTAAATCCTCAAAGAGCATTAGTTAGATCAAGAGGCATTGCAAGCTCTGCCTCTGCATCACCTTTCAAACATTCAAATCCTTTTGCAACACTAGATTTTCATTTCAAAGATTTCTCTAATAAATTTGCAGAAACAATAACCAAGAATAAGGAAATAAAGAAGACATTGCAGACTTGTGCCCTTAATGCAACTATAGAGGAACAACCTGCATCCAATAGGGTTTTACCAACATATGACCCAAAAAGAGACATGATGGAGTTCATGGTTGTTATTCCACCAAACAAAGATGGAAACCCACCAGAGAGTCAGATAGATCCATCTGAATTTCAAGTTAGCACTCTCGAAATGGATTTTTCCAAAGTTAAAAATGTGGACAAAATCAATGTGTCAAAGTCTACAAACCAAATGGTCTATAGTGCACTGCTAAAGGTAGAAAGAGAGAAAACCAAGCTTGAGAGAAATATAGAAAAGTTACAGGAAGACATTGGCAATGAAAAAGAAAAGAGGAAAGCTTCAGACAACAGTTTGAAAGAATTACAGAAAAAGATTAAAAAATCAACCTCTACATCAGCAGATATAGAGCAGGAACATGTGGAGGTAGTAGTGAAGGAACAAGAGTAGGAAAAGGTAGAGATGAAGGCACTGAGGGTTAAATTGGTAGAAATTAGTAAAAAACTAGAGGAAGAAAGAGTCAGTTCAGAAAAGTTAGTTAAAACCATGGAGAGTAATGCTTCCTCCAATTAGGAATTGCAAAAGCAATTGGAGTCTCAGGCGGATAAAGCCAATCATTGGGAACATAAAGCATTGGAAGAGAGAGAGAATTGTGAAAAAATGGTAGAAGAACTAAAGAAAGCCAATCATTGGGAACACAAAGTAGTGGGAGAGAGAATTGTGAAAAAATGGCAGAAGAACTAAAGAAAGCCAATAATACAATTCAAACTTTAACAAATACTAATAATAATTTAGTGAAGATTGCAAAAGAACAAATTTGGGGCCAAATATTGGTGATGTCTAATAGCTTGTATGAGTGGTTTGAAATGCTTCAAAGTATGAGAGTATGTTATTTGAAGCTCCATAAGAACATTGAACAGAACATGGATGTTGTCAAGAAAGAAAAGGAAGCAAAAGATATTATGCAACAACTCTACAGTAAGAGTGATAGTTATCTATCAAATAAGGGAATTAGCAACCACCTTGATGCCTCAGTAAAGGTATCAAGTATCATTCAAAAATGTGAGAAGCTAAGGGAAGCACAGGAATTGGATGACAAAGCTAAGCAAAAGATCACAAAGATGGAACAAAGGAAAGCGAATATGGAAAGTCTTGGTTTGCCTAAGGGATTTGATGCAAGTAACTTCATTGGAAGAGAAAATTACAAAATAAGGTTGCAGGACAAAATAAATACTGATTTACGCTTTCTTCCTACAAACATATCTCCAGATACATTCATGGATTTCATCAAACCAGTGAGAACTTTGAATGGAGTTTTAGAAGCAATAGTGATGTCAAGTCACACTTCCAACTATGAATTGCTAATGAAGTTGCAGGAGTGTGACTATACTATGAACCAAATTGTTTTGCCATCAGAGGATGTTTGGACTAGCCTACAAATATTGCTCTAAATTTTGAACTACTATAAATTGTAATATATTGCAAATGAATACAAAACAAGTTGTGCTCTATCTAATTTTCATGTTTTCCAATTCAATGTATGTTGAGTTACTCTCTTTTATTCAGTTATTCTTAGTTGATTTACTCTATTATATGCTATTGGAATACAAAATTTCATTCAGGAATTTCAAATTCAAATATGAATGATCATTGATGATACGATACAAAGTTACAAAAAACACTCTACAGTAATAATACTCTTTGTTCTCAAATTTTAATGATGAAACATAATACATTATTGCTTTTCTAAAATGAACATTGAATGATAGGATATAGTAGTTAATAAGTTCAAAAAAATACCTATTGATTGCTACTGCTAATTTAGCAAAAATTTCCTAAATTTGCCAATTCATCTTTGCATTGTCATCATCATCCAATTCTGGTATTCCAGTTTCTTCATTGTTCTCTTCATTTTCATTTGTGCCTTCTTCACTCTGACCTTCACTTCTATGACTCCCATCGCCACCAGTACTTGTCCCACTCGGAATCACTGTCGAAGATTGGTTAATGGTGTTGCCCAACCCTCTTCTTTTGCATCATTTCTTCTAGATTTCCATTGCTTTTTTATAAGGAAAAGTATTGACATCATACCTAGATGTTTAGACCCTCAAGCATGTTTCCAAATTCTTGTCTAGTTTGTTTCTTAGCTTTGATTTTAGGAAGCCCAAAGCACTGAAAACTCTTTCATTCTCCACTAAACCCAATATCATGGTCTAACATAGATCAGCAAGCTTGAAGAACTCTGAAATTTCTTCACGCAACATTGTGCTCTATTTTAGTTCTATCCAAAGCCTTGTTGCCAAGCCCTCATCATGTGGGTTATGCATTAATTGATATTGATGCCTCATAGTCCTTGCAAAAGTGCCTGATTGCCATCTAAGAAGACCCTCATCTAAAATTCCATTGATTGTCACTCCATTGAATTCTAGAGATTTGCAAAATTCCTTTATCAAAGTCATCAGCCTATTATAATAATCTTCCTTAGATTTTAAGGACCAATATTGAGGAAACACAATTGCCATGGCCTCAATTAGTTGTTCATATGGGAATTGAGATCTTATTTCAGAGGAAACTTTATAGGCTATGTCCCTTGCATTACCTGCTATAGACTCGATAATCTTGGTAAAGTCTTCCCTTGTAACTCTTGTAGCTCGCTTCTTTGGGGCATTGTAGTACATTGGTATCTGAAATCCTCTTACACAAACACATAAATCCCCATTTTCAATGATCTTTAAATAATTATCAGGATTGTCCAAATCTGTTAGTTTCTGCCAGTGATTAAATCTTTCATCGAATAAATTTAGGTCATTTCGATAGAGACTATCGAGGGCTTGGCATGAGATTTTAAGCAAGTGAGCATATTCTGCAATATACATGGCTCTTTGCTAGGATTTTTATATAATGAACTTCATTTCTTTTAGCATGGGAAGAAGAGATGCTAAAGTCAAAAGTGTCTCTATATTGCTTAACCTCTGAAGCAGGTCGCCACATCTCTGATTTTCTACATTGTCCTGATTTTTGTACATTAGTCCAATCAAAGATTGATATTCAGAAAAAACTCGATGTGCTGGTCCATCCAAAGAGATCCATCTAGTATCAACATCTTTAAGAAGCTTGTTTCCATTGGTAATTCCATCAGCAAAGTGCTGAAATTCCCTAAAACATTTGGGACTTCGAAAAAAATATGAGTATAACTCTCTTACTAAATCTTCAACCTTGTTTACTACAGGAAATTTCTTCACAGCTCTAAAAGAAAGATTCATCCTGTGGGCCATACAGTGAATGCCAACAACATATGGTGAACAAGAAGCCTACATCTTTGTGCAAAGACCATTCCTTTGACCTTGCGTTACTGAAGCTCCATCCGCTCCAACACAGATCAACTTCTTCGCTATTGTCAATTCATCCATACCTCCATATTCAATTAATTGGTTCTTTACTAATTGAAATAAAGTTTCTGATGTCACATTGTCCCTCAATTTTGCAACAATGAGTAGATGTGGTCGGCAGACATTATCCTATACATTATAAACATGCATGCATACCCACGATGTATTAACTATTGTTGTAACTTCATCTAAGGACAATGCAATAAAGGTTGACTCTTTTATTTTTCTCTGTACATCCTCTATTTCAACCTGGGCAATACAACTTGCCAATTCCCATCCACTATTTATTGACCAATGAGTGACAAGATAGTTAGGCACTTTTAGAAAGTGTAACAAACCACTCATTTCTAGATAATCTGTCATTGGATGCCCTTTGCTCAAAATATGGAAAACATTACTTAATTGGACAGCTTTTCTGCGATCTTCTACTTCACTTGCTTTTGCAAAAATAGCATTAATAGAACCTTGAACTTCACTAGGCTTTGTCTTAAATTTCTGAAATAAATAATATTCCTCAACATTCCTTTTATGTTGAAATTGCTCCTTTGTTTTATATCTTACCACTTTTATTTCCTTTCCACCAATAGTTGAGGTTTTGTAAACCTTACCAACATGTTTCTCTATGGTGTCTAGTTTAAGCTGCAACTGCTTTTCCTTTTTATACTTCCAACTACAAATCATACATCTGCATTCTATAGGCATCTCACCTACAATTGGATTGTCCATGGGTTCAATGAATGGATACTTTTCTACCCAATCCAATTTAAATCTCCTCACCATCTCCCATTGATGATCAATTTTTTCTTTTGATTTTCCTCTCCCTTTAGTGTTACTGGTAACTAAACCATCATCATCACCGAAGTCCATCACTTCATCTTGGTACTGGTTGTTGACTTGAAATTCTTCTTCAAGGTCATCTTCATCAAAGATATCAGGTTCCGCAACTTCATCACCAGATTTATTAGGCTCCCCAATTTGTTCATTAGACTCCTGTGTAGGTTGAGAACCTTGAAATTGTATAGGTTCCTCTGATGATGTACCTTCCTCACTTTGACCAACAATATCACGTCTGCCCATGCCAAAGTATGAAGATAAATTTTTCCATTTCATTGGCCTCAGGCTCTCTTGGACATCTCCACCTACAATAGTCCTCTTCCTGTTTAACTTTGACTATGACATCTCCAAAAAATTAAGGCTACAAATAAAATTTTACTTGAATAAATTTTAAGATACTACGAATTGGTAGTCATTCGCTACTGATCACAAATGCAATTGTGAGCTCAGAATCAACTAAATCTCTTGAAGTCTCCTTCTCTCCAACATGTTTCAACAATGAAACTCATATCTCTTAAATAGACAACTACAAGTAAACCGTTTTCATATTAGCCATAAGATTTTGCCTCATAATCTCCATCATCCATTTTGGTGAAGGGGCCAATAGTTGCTTATGATTAACAACTAATATTTGGCGAACCCGCGTATTTTCAAATAATTGACTAGGCGAATAGGGTAGGAATTTGGGACATGATTATGTATGATGCATGGTGAATTGGGTCCTAGTGTAAATAAAATTTTTACTTGGGAGAATGGGCCTTTGGTGAATGTTGATCCTCGATGAAGACACCCAATTTAATCCATGGTGAAGAACCCGACTACCGTAATAGAAATATGGGTGAACAACCTGACTACCGTACTGATATTACGTAAAAATAGTGGTGAACAATCTGACCACTATATGAGCATTTTATAAAATCTAGGAAAATTGGTCAACAACTATACGAGCATTTTATTCACCAATTTCCTTATGCCGATAGGCACATATTCACCAAATGGTGAATAATCGCCACTAAAACAAACCCTAATTTATGGTAACACTTATGTTATAATGATCACATGTAGTAAGTTGTTGGCAATTTGGCTGATTTGATTGCATATATGTTGTCATTATGGCAACACATGATCCTCATGAAAATCACACAATTCAGAGAGCAAGTATGACAGAGCGCATTACAAATTTGTCTAAGAGTGAGACAGTGTTTTACCAGTGAACCTGGATATAGTTTTTGTTTGTGACATTGACTAGAGTAAGCTCAATGCTTGTGCACTCGAACATAGACTCTATGATGTCTATTGGTCACCCATCTCAAAGTGCAAGTCAGTACGGCATGTATGGAAGAAGTTATGATAGTTTTACCGAAGACAGTGTGAAGCTGACAGGACAGAATATGAAGACAGAACTAGTAAAGAGTTAAGGGATTATTTTGTTTATCAAAATAATGACTTAACAATATAAAGGGATGATATCCTAGATGTTAACTCTTTAATAAAGCTATTGGTATAAGTGTAAATGTGATTGTAATTGTAAAGAGAACAATGCAAGCAGTAAGTAATATGATGCGAAGTATATGAAGCATATGTAATAGCAATAGTGAAAGAGCAGCGAAGTGATATTGATGCAAGCAGTATAAGGTTATGTACCTTAACCTATTTTTTAATTAGTGTATATTATACATTACTTGTTTGGGCAGTGGGCTCATTTGGTAATCACATTTTGTACTACAACTCCTAACAGGGTTGAGGCTTCTAACAAGGCCTATAGTCCCTTAATCAGGACTGATACACTATATGCTTGTAATAGAATCCTAACAGGGGCAACATCCTTAACATGATACTTTTTATTAGTGGATCTTTGTGGGTACCATCACCACCGGGGTTTTCCCTTCGCCAGGGTTTCCTCAAGAACAAATAATGTGTTATGAGTTCTTTATTGTTATGCATGTTGTTTAACTTGTTATGTTATGCATGTATAAAGATAATTTGTTATATCCATAATTGGGAAAAATATAAAGTTTGTAGAATACTGATTCACCCCCCCTCTCAGTATTCCCTATTTCTAACAGAAAGTATGAGTGTTGGAGACATAGTCATAAAAATGACTAAGTACAGAATTAGATTTACAAAGTTCTACAGTATTGTTTTGGTCAGTGAAGACAATATATGCTATAGAATGGCTTGTGAGCTTAGAGGAAGAAATTTTGGGATATGTATGAGCTTCCATTAAGGTCACATGTTTTTTGGTATTATTAACAAGTTATAGTGATATGAAGGCATGCGAAGACAAAGGAATAGTGAAACATGGCATATGAATAGTTGCAATGATTAAGGGAATTCTAGATGGAATGGTAACATGATAAGTCAGATAAAGATTGTATATCGCTGACACTTTGGTAATACAAGATCACTGAATTAGTATTTTTTATTTGCATAAGTAATTATTATGTTTTTTATTGTATTTGAGAGCCAAATGGATGGAAGAATAGATATAAATAAAGAGTGTTTTGTGAAATATGTATGTATGATATGTATGAGATAGGGATGTGATTTTGGGATATCAGTGATGGTTGATAGAAGATGTGAGATTAGAGATTGACAGAGATTATTGAGAGCCATAACTAGAACTATCAAAGCATAGAAAATTATTGTATTGTTCATCCTTAAAAAGAACACTTTTGTAACTGAATTATTGATTGTAAGAGTTGTAAGCTCACCATACCTTTAACAGGGTCAATATTCCTCTAACAAGGAAATTTACTATGTAATACTCATCTCCTAATAGGGCTAGATCTCCTAATAGTGATATTATATTTTAGTACATAGTTGTGGGTACCATCCCCACCGGCATTTTCCCTTGGTCAGGGTTTCCTCAAAAAAAAAATGGTGTTATGAGTTATGTGTTGTGTGTTTATGTTATTTTCATTATGAGTCATGTTTTGTGTGTTTATATTATTTTCATTTCATCACTCATATGGTTTATTTAGAATTGGTTTAAGTTTAATTTAAACTATTGTAATATTGATTCATCCCCCATCTCAATATTACTCAATCCTAACAATTGGTAGTAGAGCTATTGGCCCTTGGAGAGAAAACCTAATAGATTAAGGGAGATCATAATAGATTTAGAAAATTTGAAAGACAACTATGAAGCAGCACTTGATGACCTAGACAAAGAAAAGGATGAGAATGGAGATTTGAAATTCAAATTAAGAAGATGATAAGGTTTTATCAAGAAACTAAAGGAACAACTTGACCTTTCAAGCAATCATAGACAATACCTTATGGAAAAGATCAAGGAGGATTTAGACAATGATACATCAAACCAAGTAAAGAAGTCGGAGAAAGAAAAATAACAAATTAATCTTCTGATGATTAAAGAGATTCAACATGAAAAGGATGCAAGATTCAAACTTGAAGAGACTCTAAAAGGAGCAAACATGTAGATAGGAGAAATACAGATTGAACTTGATCACTACAAGGATAAATGCCTTGAATTCAAGAAGTACAATCAGATCATTAAAGATGAAATTACTCAAGCCAAATTACACATTGAGAAGTTACATATGAGCACTGATAAAATTGATGAACAAAAAGAGAGACATAAACCTAAGGGAGATATGCCTGGAGTTGGATACAATGAAGGAGAATGTTCTAAAACTCATGAAGAATCACATGAAGTGAAGGTTGAAGAAATACCTACTCTTGAGAGACCTAGAGATCAGACCAAACCTTTCAAAGGTAGATGCTATGAATGCAATAAACTTGGACACATGAAAAGAGATTGTAAAGGTAAAGTCCCTTTCAAACCCTTTGTTGGTTATTGTTACAACTATTATGCAAATGGACAAAAGAAAGTAGAATGTAAGAAACATGATCAGTCAAGAAACAGACAAGATTAAATTAGAGAAGAATCAATAGAAAATATCACATGCTAAAAATGCAACAACCTTGGTCATACTTTAAGGTTTTGTAAACTTCAGGTTAATCAGGATAGGAGACCACCTACTTGTTACAAATGCAACAACTTAGGACATATAGAAATTTTTTTTAGGTACAATGGAATGGACAAAAGAAGAGGACCACCTCCTATGGTTATAAAGAAGAATATTGGTGACAATGGTAAAAGTCTTGGTGAATACATGGATGAATTTGTAATGCCCTACCTAGGAACCCAGGAGAATGTAACCTAAACATGCATCTAAGTTTGCAGAATAATTTTTTTTAAAAAAAGTTAACATACAAGATAAACAACAATGCAGAAGCAATTACCATTTACTCACAACAATACAATAACCAACACAGGTTACAACTCTCAAGGGTTCCTCAATGAAGATTAATTTAACATTGATTAATTAATTTAGATTAGGCACAATTAAAAAACTCATAAAAATAAATGAAAGATAAATGCAACATCACATAAAGATGACATAAATACAACTGGTACCACAAGGTAACCATAACCCTACATCCATTGCACATGTCGCAGGGTATGTAATACAATAACCGAAAAGAAGTACACATGATATCTCTGAAGAACTGATACAAAGATATAGGATCAAAAAGAAGAAGAAGAAGAGAAAGAAGAACACAACTCCATCAATGAAGATCAAGAAGGAACAACCACCACAGGGATCATCCAACACTGGTACATGAATGTTGGAATCTCAAATGGAAAAAGAATCACTACCACCCGACCTCGTGAGCCTAAATGGTCCACTCCCACCATGCTGAGGAGATAACAACAGATCCCACTCGGATAACAAATATCAAAAAAATCAAGCTAAGGAAAGGATCCTGAAAGCTCTCTAGTCAAGGTAAAGAAAAATAGTGCAAGGTGAGACTCACTAATCCAGAGGCATCCAATACATGAAAAATAACTATGGAGGAGGCTTAGGCTACATACTATGGGAGTGTCATCACATGGACGACTACTTGAGTTACCCTGGACTGGTCTCTTGACCCCGAATAGTCAAGTGTCTATCAAGTTGAGTTACCCTGGGCTGGCCACTCTGGACCCTGGACCCTCAACATAATCCATGCGGAACCAGAATATCAATCTTGTATTTAATGTTATTCCCCAAGTTTTATTATTAGGTTATCACTTATTAAATCAACTTACGATAGGTTACGTTGGTACTGGCCCCTTTTGAGCCCCGGACCCCTATTGTAAGACACTCCCCTAAGATGCACCTACTTAACCTCTCCTAGGCTCACAAATCTCACATAGATCAATCAGGTATACAACCAAGTAATCTCAAATCTAGTTTCACACACAGGAACTAGAAATGATTACAAAGATACCATAAATAGATTACATTACAACATGAACCAACCTAGTCTAATCAAGAATGATAATAAGATAAGTACATACACATCAAAACATAGCTGAAAACAAAATCAAGTCCAACTGACAAATACCTAGCCTCTATTTTCCCCCTAGGTCTTCTAGTGCCCATAACACATTAAGCAAGAGAAAACACTTAGAAACAAAGAATACAACACTCACGCCATAAAGAACAGAAACTGAACCATAATCAACATAATTGAGTCTGAAAGTAGGAACACATAAAACCACTAAGAGAAACACAACATATCGATTAATAAAACAATAATTATAAGAGTGTTCCCCATAATCATTTAACAAGTTCAATAGAGAAAAATCGCCCAATTTTAGTATAAATTTATAGCATAACCCATTCAAAATGTCAAACATGAATGTGAATAAATACATATAGTTTTACTCATTTAATAAATACAAATAAATGCAATTTGAAGAGTTTAAGCTAAATATTAATTGCTTGAACTAATATCTCTTTTGAATAATAGGAAACAAAAATTCAAATAGGATTTGATTTAACTATAACTTAAATAAGTTAACTACAACTTAATTTGCAACTAATACAAATAAACTTTATTTAACAAAATTTATCTAATTAAATAACATAATAATTAGCTATCTTATTAAAATAAACACTTATTTAAAGTAACATAAATTATCAATTCTTAAAAAATAAATTTTAAATTTATTATAAAAAAAATACTAAAATAAAACATATATATTAAAAAGGGTGAATATTTTTTTAAAAAATAACAACAAAAATAAAAAAATAAATAATAAAGTGCATAAGCACTATCCTTCGTTTGCGGTCCCGTGACAAGGTACTGCCTACAATAGTACCCTCTGCCACGACAAAGATACTGCTGTCGGTAGTACCGTCTGTTGTGCGGGTACACGCGGTAGGCAAGGGGATGGGGTAGGGGAAAGGTGGTGGTCCCCGCCCCCCCCTTTAACTTAATAAATTTAATTTATTTTTATTTTTTATATATGTTTTAACAATTTCGAAACAAACAATAACTTTGCAGTATGAATTTTTTTAACTTATATTATTTTTTATAAAACCAATGCCAATGCACATAATTTGATAGAGAATATATATATATATATATATATATATATATATATATATATATATATATATATATATATATATATATATATATATATATATATATATATATATATATATATATATATATATATATATATATATATATATATATATATATATATATATATATATCTTTTAAAGAAAGGATTTTCGAAAACGGAAATTGTAAGGCTTGATTTTTTTTTTCTTTTCCAAAAAGGGAATTAACAATATTTCATGAAAATTTTACATACTATAATGTCTTTTTCCTTTCAGATTTGACTGTTCATTTTTTTTCAACTAGAATTGGAATACTTGTTTTAATTGTATTTTTTTTAACAGTGGGTAATATAATTTCCAGGATTGACCTTTCTACCAAAATTGGATTTTTTAATAACAAATCGATACTTCTAATCGGGAATTTATTTAATTTGAACCCTATAGCTAAACTATAGGCCAAATCTAATTTATTGTTTTCTTAGGCAAACTATGAAGAATTATTTGACAAAATTTTGCCAGCATAATGGTACGATGCTAAAATTAAATAAAATATAAAAACCAACTAAACTAAGGTTTTTAAAAACCTACATCTAAGATAAAAATAGATCTACCAAATAAAATGCTTAGAAATCTATACAAACACAGAAAGACAAATAAATGTGAAAACATAGCTAACAGGCAAAATTCAATGCCTACCTCTGATCCAATGCCAGAAACTAAAAATGGAAACCCTTGTAGATTTGAAATAGAATTCCATCCAAAATCAACCCAGTCTGCAAATCTGAAAAACTATGTAGCAAACAGACACCCGATCTAGATACACAAGTAAAAATCACACAAATCCAAATAGCCAAAAGAATCTCCAGATTCCAATTCCAAATCCCCTCCACACAAATTTTCCTCCAAAACTTGTCTAATCTCCCCAAAAAAATGAATGCAATTTTCCCCTATTAGGGATTCAATTCCCCATTTCATGCAACCCTAAAGACAACTCAAAAGTTAACTCACAGTTCGACTTCAAATTAGAAATTGAGGGAAAATCCAATTAATAAATTAAAAACACTTTTTAATGCACAACTCAACTTTAACTTTTTGAAACAAGTTGATTACTTTTGAGAACAATTTAATTTTAAATTAATATTGGTGCACATGTCATAATTAAAATATGTATTAAATACTTAATGCATCCTAAAGTCCTGTAAATCAAATATTTAATTATTTAATAAGGTATGCAAACATAAATTAAATCTAATTACAATTAAATGTTCAAAATATTACTAATAATTAAACATTTGACTTTAGATTAATTTTTCCAATTAAACGTAGGAACATAAATAATCATTAAATTCAACTATAATCAATAAATTAACAATCACATAAAACCACCCACATAAGACATAGACCAACTAAAATCAAACGATATAAAAGCAAACAAACTCAGGAGAAGGGATCCACAAATTTATGCCTACTAGACGAATTCGGGTAGGGTAGTCAAACTGATTCTTGTCCAATCCTAGGACAAATGGGCTTAGGTTAGGGTTTTGGACCTGCGTGATAGGGCACACTCATCCTAAAAATTCAGGGAAGTCGATGCCCGGTACCTATAAACCTGCATACAAAACCTGCATGTACATACATATATAAATATATAATAGACAATGGCGGGGATCGACCGATCATGTGGATCTTGCAAGCAAGTAACTACGACTTCGTCCCTCAACCACATCAGGCACGTCAAACATAAATATAAAACAAATACATCAACCATACACATGCAAGTATGGGGTCAGTAAAATCATATACATCAATGATTTCCTAACATATAATCTAACATCCTAAAGTAATCATAACATTTATAAAATCAGACTAGGGGTGAGATACTTCAGAATTCAAGAATAATTTCATGAAACCAGTAGATGAAGATGATGAAAAGATATGGAAGGTAAAATATTTCAATAAGGCATTGGTTCAGGGAGAGACAATAGATACTATTGTGTCTTTTCTTGATGTAAACATTGCTAGATCAACCTAAAAGGCCAAGCATGGCCTTAGGGAGAGCATTGGATGTAGACAAAAGATTATATCCAATCCTTAATTATGTGGAATGAGCTCATGCAAGCTTAGATATGGTGTATATAGACACTATGGAATCTATATCTATGATTGTAGTGTTTGGAAATTCATATCCTATGAGTGCAAGATTTGTGTTTGACTGGACAGTGTGAGAAGTTGAGCTAACTGTGATAAATACACTTACTCACTTGGTGATGGATAAAAGACCTCAAGGCATCTCATCTCTTCACCATTTGAGAAGCATTGACCAAGGAGAGTAGAGTGAAGAACCATATCAATCACTTAGTAGCTACATTGTGTGATCAATTGTAATGCCCCGCCAGGGAACCCAGGACAAATTAACCTATAACATGCTACTAAGTTTGGTGAACATTTTTTTTATAAAAAAGTTAACATACAAGATAAACAATAGTGTGGAAGTAATTACCATTTACTCACATTGAAACAACATCCATCACAGATGACAAATCTCAAGGGTCCCATGACGTAGAATTACTTAAGAACAAAAATACAACCAAAGAAAGATAACAAAAGATTCCATAACATAAATGATACACTAACAGTTCTTACATCAATAAATACAATCCTCATGGACATCCATGATAACTATCAAACTGACATCCACTGCACATGTCGTAGGGTATGTAATAATAAATCTAACAAAAAAATACAATGATCATATTAGGTATCACATGCGATACACTAATATAGGATTACATAGACGAAGATATGATAAGAAACCAACAATGAAGAATCAATGAAGAACCATAAAGGCATCCAACTGTAGAAGTACCAACAACACTAGCACCAGGACGTCGAATCTCAAATGGTAAAGAATCACTACCACCCGTCCGTGTAGAACCACAAAGGTCTACCCCACCGTGCTGAGGAGATAACTACAAACTCCAATCGGATGACCAAAACCAAACAAGGATAAAACCACTGAGTAAGGAATCCTTAAATCTCTCTACTCAAGGTTTAAAAAATAAAGAGAAAGGTGAGACACACTAATCCAGAGGTACAAACAGAAACTTAGGAGATGATCTAGGCTACATGCTATGGGAGTGTCATCACATATCTATTTACTTGAGTTACCCTGGACTGGTCACTCTAGACCCCAAACCCTCAAGCATTGAGTTACCCTGGACTGGCCACTTTGGGCCCTAGACCCTCAATACGATCCATGTGGGACTAGAATTCTCTCTCATGGAAATGAGGAATTCTAATCATAACCATACTCTAAATTATATTTTTAATGATCTCTACACATTTTAATTACTATGTTATCACTTAATTACATAACCTACAATAGGTTATCAAGGTACTTACCACTTTGGGTCCCAACCCCTATTGTAAGCCACTCCCCTAAGATGAACCTATTCAACCTCCCCTAGGCTCATAATCTCACAAACATCCAATAGCTAGATACAACCAGGTAATCCTAGATGCAGTTTCACACATAGAAACTGAAATGATTACGAAGATACCATAAACAGATTATAACCAACAAGAGCCCTTAAGATTGAAACATAGATGATAATCAAAATAAGCACACACAATAAACATGATACTGAAATACAATTTAATTAATACACAACCCTGCCTCTGTTTTCCCCTAGGTCATTCTAATTCCCGACATCACTTAATGTACAAGAAATTACTACAGGAATGATAAATACAACATTCACGCTAAGAAGAAAAACAACATATTCTTTAGTAAAACAATAATTGTAAGAATATTTCCCATAATCATTATACGAATTCAATAGAGAAAAATCACCTAATTTCAGTATAAAGTAATCGCATAACCCATTCATAATGACAAACATGAACATGAATAAAAACATATAGTTTTACTTATTTGTTAAATACAATTAAATGTAACTTCAAGAATTTAAGCTAAATGTTAAATTGTTTGAACTAATATCTATTTGAATAATAGGAAACAAAAATTCAAATAGAATTTGATTTCACTATAACACAAATAAACTATCTACAACTTAATTTGCAACTAAATACAAATAAACTTTATTTAACAAAATCTATCTTATTAAATAACATAGTAATTAACTACCCTACCAAAATGAACACTTATATAAAGTAACATAAATTATCATTTCTTAATAAATAAATTTTAAATTTATCATGTAAATAAAATAATAAATAAAACTTAAAAACTCATTAATTTAAGAACTAAAATATTAATTAAACTAACTTATTTTAATTAAAAAAAACTAAATTAACTTAAATCAAATCTCATAACTATTAATGAAATTTGAATTAAATAACTTACGAAATTTGTGAGGAAAAATCATGATTTCTCACTGATTGATCTCAACAAGGAGGCAAACAGAGGGCCGGAGATACACTCCTTCAGAGCCCCCTTCAATCCAAAAAACTCTAATCAAGTCTAGCAAAAGAAAGATTTGGGTTTAGCAGATCCTCTGCATGTCCTCAATAATAGGCCAAATCAATCACAAATTACTCTTCCAAGTCATATGTTGTAGAACTCGATTGGCCTCCTTCATCAATCAACGCTCATAGGTAAGTTTTATGTATCTTCCTTGTCATTTTTGGATATTAAGGGCTGGGCTTTTTCTACCTGGCCAGGTCTTAAGGATATTTTCTTCACCGATCTGGATTCCAAGTTTTTCATAGCCATATTTGATTCTAAGGAACACAGAAATTTTGTGCACAAACAAAAAGGTTGGTTCTGTCAGGGATCAGACTTGCATACCATGATCTGGGTTCCTAATTTCAATCTGCACTATTCAATTCTTTCCATGCTGGATCCCTTTTCCCCTCTTACCACTTGAATATAGAGATTTGGAGATCATTGAAATATTAGCTAACAAATTGGGTATTTTCTTAAAACATGACCTCATTCCCTTTGATTGTCCACAATTGGAAGTTAGAGTGTGTTTGTTGGTTGACAAGAAAAAACCATTTCCCACATTAATAACTATCACTTCTCAATGGGGAGAATGGTGTCAGTCAATTAAGATCCAAGATGAAGTTACAATTAGTAAATACCAGCATAGACATGGTCACTTCAATACTCAGTGCCAAGTAGGCAGGCATGTTGTTACGGTAATCTGCCCAGATCATTGCTCTGATCCAATGAGATGCTCTCAAAAATCTCAATTGCAAGATTTAGCTACACAACCTTCTTCTGTGCTCATCGACAATCAAGCCACAAGGCCTTCTGATCAAGTTAGTCAAAGGTTAGAGTCAAATTTTGTGCATATTCTTAAATGGATTATGTATTTCTTCTAGCAGTTATCTTCTCAGCCAAAGTTACTTTTTCCTTCACCTTCTGAATCTCAGATTATATCGGTATCATTCTCAACTCCACTAGACAATCTCCTCAATAGGATACCTACTTTGCCTATACTCATATCAAGGTAGCTGGTTATTATTGCATCACCTATAGAGAGGAAGATGCGTCAAGTAGGAGAACATATTATTTTTGAGATAGCTACTTCTATCATTTTTGGAATTGCAAAAGAAGAAGGCATTATTGATAATGATTACAACTCTTCTGTGATTGACAATTTATTGAGAGAATTTTAGTTCTGGAATAGCCAAGACCATGCTCAGGGACATAATACAAAGATAGTTTTAGATGGGGGAGATAGTTCTTCTGATGGTGTGTAGAAATTAGATATTCAGACTATTACCAGTCAATGGCAGAAGAATGATCAACTAGAAATGCCTGATTTACCTTTTGAGGATACCTTGGGATTGGAGAATTGTGTTTATCAACAAGTTCAGAATTCAGCGGATAATTTGTTGTCTCAAGTTCCTCACCTTCAACCTGAAATTGATTCTACGTCCAATTTGCAGACAATTGAGGATTCAAAAACCACTAATGGAGAGCGTGTTTGTAAGCATCAGCAGATACTATCAATAATGCAAACCCCATCACAAACCACTCATTTTCCCAAAATGCCAAAATCTAGAGGCTGACCAAAGGGATCTAAGACTAGGATAGAAATAGCAGCTGGAATACAAACCACTCTAGATGACAGCTTTGTTGTTACCAAAAGATCGACAAGGAGAACAAGGAGTTCTCCTTGTCCACAATGAAAATCAACTCATGGAATGTCAGAGGCATTAATGCCTCTAACAAAAGGCATAGGATTAAACAAGTCATTGATTCTATGTAGGTAGACATAGTCATGCTACAGGAGACCAAGCTTTCTTAGGTCACATTTGATAATACAATTGCCAAATGGTACAAGTGGAAGTCACTTCATGCACCGAGAGTGGGTGCTTCTGGTGGACTTGTAGTACTATGGAATCCCCAAACAATTAATGGACAACTCATTCATCAAGAAAATAATTGGCAAATGTTGAAGATTGCTGCCTTTGATATCTCTTATATTTTGGTTAATGTTTATGGGCCTACTGCAACACAGGACAAATCTAGAGTGTGGGACAATATTACTCATTTCATTCAAAGCCAAGATTCATAGTATGTTATTCTCGGGGGTGATTTTAATGCACTCCTATCTCAGGGGGAAAAAATAGGGGGTATTTTTCCTCCAATCAAAACTCTACAAGACTTTAACTATTTTGTGGATAATAATAATCTCATGGATATTCGCTTGTCTAATGGATCTTTTACCTGGATGAATAAAAGATCTGGATTTGCAAATATTGCTGCCCATTTGGATAGGTTCCTCTTAACACAAGACTGGAAACTTATGAACATGGATATTACATCGGATATTCTCTCCCTACTTGGTTCGGATCACTTCCCAATTTCAATAAATATCAAGCAATCAGATAAAGGAAGTGAGACTCATTTTCATTCCTCTTTCAAGTTTGAAAGAATGTGGCTCTGTCACCCACAATTCCTACCTCATGTATACCAATGGTGGAATGGAACACCGTATGTTGAAGGATTGAGAATGCACCAATTTTCCATGAAATTGAAATTTGTTGTCTCAAATCAGAAAGTGGAATCAACAAGTGTTCAAGAATGTCTTTACACAAAAAATAGAAGTTAAGCAGCAATTAGAGGAAGTTTTGAGTACTATAATACAAAATGGTATGACTGAAGATACTTATACCAGACATAAAATGTTTCAACAAGAATGGGATGAGTTATGCAGTAGAGAGGAAGTTTATTGGAGACAAAAGTCAAGAGAGTTATGGATTCAAGAAGGAGACATAAATACAAAGTATTTTCATGCTTTAGCCAAACAAAAGAGAGCTTCTAAAATGGTTTTTCAAATCAACGATGTAATTATAGGAAATCTCATTTCAAATGAAAATCTCATTCGAGAAGAAGGGGTAAAATTTTTTAAGAATCTCCTGGCTCCTGACATAGCGCCTTCACCTAGTGATTCACAAGTGAATGAGCTTTTAGAGTCCATCCCAAATATGATATCATCTCAAGAAAATGCCATGTTGATGGCACCTTTTACTATTCAAGAAATTCACAAAGTTGTCTTCTCATTCCCTCTAGATAAAGCCCCCAGGCCAGATGGTTTTTCTGCTGTATTTTACCAAAGTTGCTGGGATATTATTGGCTAGGATCTACTAGCTGCCATGGAGGAGTCTAGAAAGAAAAAAAGTATGCTCAAGTATTTCAATACCACAAATATTTCACTAATTCCAAAGACCTAGGATCCAAAAACTTTTGTTGAATTTAGACCAATTTCTTTATGTCTAACATATAAGATCATAACTAAGGCTATCTATCTAAGATTGTAGCATCTTATCCCATCCATTATTTCCTCAGAACAAGGAGGTTTTGTAATGGGTAGAGAAACTATGGAAGGAGCATTAGTGGCTCATGAGGTTCTCCACTCAATAAATTCAAATCAAACAACAAATTTTATTATCAAACTAGATATGATGAAAGCGTATGATAGAGTTTGTTGGAAATTTTTGTTTCAAGTATTGAACAAAATGGGTTTGTCTAAATGTTGGTGTAAATGGATTAAGGCTTGTATATCAGGAGCTTGGTTCTCAGTTTTAGTAAATGGAAAACCAGTAGGCTTCTTCTCATCAACCCAAGGAGTGAGATAGGGAGATCCATTATCTCCAGCTCTTTTCATCATCATGGCTGAAGCATTTAGTAGGACTATTAATCATCAGCATGTTGTAGGTAATTAGGATGGTGCAAATATCTCTGGTACAAATATATATATCACCCATTCTTTATTTGTAGATGATACACTATTATTTGGTTTGTCAAATGTTTAGGAGGCTCATCAAATTAAATATTCCTTGCAACTTTATTCAGTAGTATCAAGGCAAGCTATCAATGTGCAAAAATTGAAAATATATATCTTTAATACTAATAAAGTGATATATGATAAGATAGTTTGAACACTAGGCTTCACAGTGGACTTTCTACCATCCAAATATTTAGGAATTCCATTCTTTATGGGATCAAATAAAACTACATATTGGTCTTCAGTAATACAACATATTCAGAGCAGGATAGCTACTTGGAAAACCAGATGGTTATCATTGTTAGGTAGAATTCTGCTTATAAAATCAGTATTATTAGCAATTCCAAATTACTTTCTTGCAGTCCTAAAAGCCCCTCTTAAAGTACTACAACAAATACAAAAGATGATTAGGGGTTTCCTTTGGACAGGGAATATGAATGATGCAAGAAAAATTCTGCTTATCTCTCTTCAAGATATGGCTCATTTCCCGGCAATTGGAGGGGCAAGGGTTCATGACCTAGCAAAAAGAAATGAAGCCTTCGGTGGAAAATTAGTGTGGAAAATGTACAGTAAACCTAATTCCACTTGGTGCAAGATTATGCAGCATAAATATCTGGACAATAATGATCCTACAAGAGTCCTATCCATCTCAAATCCTCTAAAAGGTTTCATTATATGGGATTTTATGATGTCTTCACAAGATATTGTAGTAAAATATGTCACTTGGGAAATTAATAATGGTAGTATGGTTAATTTTTGGAGGGATTAGTGGAATGGACAACCTCCTTTAAAAAATTTAGTATCCCAAGACATCATCACTATTTCAGAAAACCATTGGGGCACATAGCTCACTCAATATGTAGATAATGTTTGCACAATATCAGGTAAAGTTAATTGGAAAAATCTGGAAGAGCTACCATTAACTTGTCAGGAAATTGCTCAATTGAAGGAAATTCTAGCCTCTAAACAAGTATTCATGTTAGGGTCCATCGATAAGATACTTTGGGCTCCAGCTAAGGATGGCAATTACACAGTTAAAGAAGGTTATAGAATCTTGCATCAAAATGGAACAAACAAAGTTCCATGCAGAGCATTCTCATTATGCTAGAATCATGTGCTTCCAAAAGCAGGTTGCTTTTCTTGGCTTGCACTTAAGCATAGGATCTTGACCAGTGACAGACTGAGCAGATTGCAAATTGCACCATCATTTAATTACCTTTTTTGTAATGAATGTGAAGAGATTGTGGATCATCTCCTTCTCACATGCTCTTTTGCTAATCAATGATGGACCTTCATCCTGAATAAGCTAAATTATAGTACTCCATTTCAAAACAATATATGGGACTTTTTCCAAGCTTGGTCTGTCCTCTATCCAAATTCATTGTTTGCAAATCTTTGGAAGTGTATACCAGCATTAGTTGTGTGGGCCATTTGGTGGGAGAGGAATAATCAAATTTTCAAAAAAGAGGTTTCTACCATTGACAAAGTTTTGGAGGGGATTGAGAGATCAATATCAGAAGTGACAAATTCAAGCCTGCAAAATACAAAATTTAATCCTGTTGTTACAGCATGGGATTCTAAAGTTATCTAGGAATGGAGGCAGTTATTCATTCCTAATGGTTGGAAAATTAAAAAGGTAAATTCTCCTTCAATTTCCCAATGTGAAGTACATTGGAACTCTCCATCGAAAGGATTCTAGAAATTGAATTTTGATGGGGCTTCTAGAGGAAACCCAAGACCCTTTGGTTTGGGAGTGTGTATTCAGGATTCTCAAGGAACAATAGTTGCCATCACTACATCTCCTCTGTCACCTAGTACCAATAATATGGTGGAAGTGCAAGTCCTCCTAGCTGGTCTCATTCTTGCTAAGCAAGGGAATTACCGAATGCTACACATCAAAGGAGATTCGACAGGTAATCATTAATGCCTGCATACATAGAAAAATAAATTCTTGGAAATTAAATTACATCTTTTATCAAGTTTGGAGGCATTTAAATGAGTGTCAAGAGATATGCATTTCACATACATATCAGGAAGGTAACCGAGTAGTAGATTATCTTTCAAATCTGGGCTGTGACGGGGTACAATTTTCATCACTTAATCCATGGGCAATGATTGATAAATATGGCAAGCTTAAAAAATTAATTGATATGGATAAGGAGGTATACCATTATCCATGCCATTAAATTGAGCACGTTATGAAAAAGCCAGCACTTGCCATAATAAGTACAAGAGTAGGGTACTTCTCTATTTAAATGACATTTACTTCATGTGAATTGTTTAGGCAATTGTGTGAGGGATTGACAGTAAAGATTGCAGGCAGAAGAAAGGACAATCACTACTCACTATTCACATGGCTTCTTGCTACGTGAATAAATATACATTGCCAAGGTATCATGGATTTATAAAGTTAAAGATACTCCAAATCTGCACATAGCTACATCAGGCCCAGAAAGCATTTCATAGTATATATACTAGAGCTCAACTTGTATGAAACTCACAAGTTTTCAAGATGTCGAAAGCGTTAGATATTTTTGTTCTCTATGAGGGATGCCATAAGCAACATCGTGCTATGATGCCAAAAAACTATCGCATTTGGCTTCTACCAAGGACTGATGAAATTGTATTGCCAAAGGAAGTCGATGATTCAGTGTTAGATATGATGTTTATTATACATTCACCAACAATTCAGAGGGCTATCAGGCAAGTAGTTGGTGAAGAATTTTTGTCTTCATCGACACCTCAATTCTTCTATCTGTCGAATTTGGTATCCGTTTTCCTCTCCAATGCAATGGACATTATACAATCTCCCCTGCTTCTACAGTCACTGGCATTTAAGGTAATTTGGCCACAATTTATTTCAGACAATAAACTTATTGTGGCCATACAAAATTATGATCTATGGAGTGGAATGGCACTAGTCGGGGGTTTATTTTCACATTCACAACTGCTCCATAAGCATGAATGTTTGGTTGTATATGAAGCCATGAAAAAAGCATTTAACAACCGCAGCCCTTCTCACATGAAAGTTTCATTACAGAGTACTTCTTGAGTGCTTGGTTTTCAGTTAGAGGAGCGAGCTAAGAAAATGGGGTATGCACTTCTCGATCTGCAAAGATTCTCCAATAAGCTTCAGATTTAGACTTCTCAGATGGGGCCATTGCCTTGCCAGTCATCTCGAGCGGGAGAGTGGAATGTGTGGAGTCATGGGACTATTTTAGAATCACAACCATCTAATGTTCAAGAACAAATTGGCTCTGGATGGTCGCCAGAAAAAATAGAAGTGGAGTGTGCTGGTTGGGATTGCGTCATGTCATAGAGTCCTCGTGGATGGGGCAGGGTTTCAGAGGGTTACAGGAGCTCAAATGTGAAAGGTGCTGCAAAGTCCGAATGTGCTGATTCCAGGAGGGAAATTTATACTAAGTTATGCAGTGGTCTTCAGGGGTGTGATGTCATGGAAGAGTAATTAGTGAAAGGAATTTTTTGGTTTTTTTAATATCGTGACATTTCAAGTTTTTGCTAATATGATTATATGAATGGAAAATATAAATTTGTTATTGGGGAGGCGTAATCATGGGAGGTAGATCATACTCCATTTTGTATACGATACGCTCCTAAGATTTTGATCAAAACTGTAATTACGAAAAATACTGTTGCTGTAAATAAAAGGGACGATGCTAGGTTTTCTTATTGGTTCTTTCCTAGTTGACCTATTTTTGAATCAATTTTATTTTATATAATATAGTGGCTTGCCACTTTCGCTTAAAAAAAAAACTTATGAAATTTACAAAGCAAAATTTAAAAAGAAAAACAAAAATTTAAAAAAATGAGTTTCTTTATGGGGGGACCCTGTGGGCCCCGTGCCCTGCGCGCCTCACCTTTTTCCCATCTATCGAGGATCACGGCCCCCCTGCAGTGTACTACTATGACAGTACCACTGCCGTAGTAGTTAGGTACTACCATAGCAGTGCCTACAGCTGTGGTGGCATGCCGTGGGGGAGTGGGGGAAGGTGGTGGCCCCCACCTCCCTTCAAACCATTTAAATTTTTTATTTATTTATTTAATTTTCTTAAAACCCAAATAGTCATTAAAACAAACAAATAATTTTTTTTAATATTTTTTTTTTAGAAACAAATTTAATTTATTGTTTGCCAAAATTAATATACATACATATTTTACACCAACATATAAAATACTTATATATATATATATATATATATATATATATATATATATATATATATATATATATATATATATATATATATATATATATATATATATATATAGATAGATAGATAGATAGATAGATAGATAGATAGATAGATAGATAGATAGATAGATAGATATATATATATATATAGATATCTATATATATATATATATAGATATATAGATATATATATATATATATATATATATCTATCTATCTATCTATCTATATATATATATATAGATATATATATATATATATATAGATATCTATATATATATAGATATCTATATATATATATATATATCTATATGTATATATATATCTATATATATATATAGATATCTATATATATATATAGATATATATATATATATATATATATATATATATATATATATATATATATATATATATATATATATATATATATATATATATATATATATTTTAATCATCACCGAATGAATTTATTAACAAGCATATATTTATTGAACAAGATATAGAATTTATAGAAAATAAAAAATGAGGTTAAAGAATATAAACATTTTAAGCAATCACATGCATTCCAATAAAATCTGTCTCTTTCTAGATTTTGGTATTTAACCATTTTGACTATGTAAAGCATTTAACTAGAGGTTATTTTTTTTTATTATTATTTTTCTTTACCAAAGGCATGTCATTTTCTAGAGAGAATATTCCAGAATTTTTCCCAAACCCAAATGCATTTGAACCTATTAATTGACTATGTAATTTTTTTTTTCCAAAGCCAAAAATAAATAGAGAATGATTTTTTTTAAATTCTAGGATGAATATTTATACCCAGATTGGGTTTTTTCAATAACAAATAGATTTTCCTCTAACATGAATTTATTTGTTTCAAACCCTATAGTAGAGCTATAGGTCTAGACTAATTTATTGTTTTCTAGGCAAACCATGAAGATTTATCTAACGAAAATTGGCCAGCATAATGGTGCAATGCCAAGATTTGATAAAATATAAAAATCAGCTATCCCTAGGTTTTCTAAAATACCCAGATCTAAGGAATACATAGATCTACCAAATGAAATACAAATAAATTTTATAAATAAAGGAAGACAATAGTTGTGAAAATAGATCTAACAGGTAAATCCAATGCCTACCTCAGATCCAATGCTAGAAATGGAATAAAAATGAAAACCCTTGTAGATTTGAGAATAGAATTCTCTCCAAAATTAAGCCCAACCTACAAATCTGAAAGCTATGTAGTAACAGGAACCTGATCCAGATGCACAAAGAACCCCAAATCAACAAGCAGCCATAACAATCCACAAATCTCCAAAATACCAAGCACACAAGCTCTCCCCCAAAATCTTCTCCAAAACCTGTCTCCCCTCAAAATGAATGCAATAATCTCCTAATAGGAATTCAATTCCCAAATTCATGCAATCCCAAAAGACAACTCAAAAGGTAACTGACAGTTCAACTCCAAATCACAAATTACTCATAAAACAACTCCTGATCCAACTCTAATTCCAAAATTGAAAGTAAATACAATTAATTAATTAAAATATCTTTTAAATGCACAACTCAACTTTGAATTTTGAAAACTAGTTGTTTATTTTTTAAAACAAATCCCTTTTCAATTTTTCACATGTTATAATTTAAATTCACTATTAAATAAATTAAATACTTAATGCATCCTAAAATCATGAAATCAATTGTTGAATCATTTAATAAAATATGCAAGCATAATTCAAATCATTTTCTAATTAAACACATGTTAATAACTAAATCCCATATTAAATAAATTAAATATTTAAAGCATCTTAGAACATGCAATTAAATATTCAATTATTTAATAATACGCTCAAGCATAATTAATCCTAATTTTAATTAAATAATCAAATAATTGACTTTAGATAATTTTCCAAATTAAACATAGGAACATAATTAAATCATTAAATCCAACTATAATCCTAACATTAATAATCATATAAAATCACCTATATAATCATAAATCAACTAAATCAAGCACAATAAGATCAAGCACAATAAAATCAAGCAAATTGAAACCATGCACACACTCAAGAATGGGATCCACAAATTCATGCCAACTAGGTGAATTCAGGTAAGGTAGTCATACTGGTACTTGTCGAAACCTAGTACAAATTAGGCTTAGGTTAGGGTTTTGGGTCTGTGTATTATCTCCCCTCTTTACCATTGATATGAATGATTATGGGCACGCTCACTCCTACCAATTCAGGGAAGATGATGCCCTATACCTACAAACTTGTCATCACAATATGAAGCATGTACATGCAATATATTGTAGACAATGATAGGGTACGGTCAAACGTGTGGATCTTGACTATGCAAGTAACTATGGCTCCATCCTCTACCACACAAAAATGTCAAATAGATACAAACACATGATATCCATACACATGCAAGTATGGGGTAAGTACATCATAATCAATATAAAGCATGTAATCTAACATCATGAAACATCATCATCTAATCTACGAATACACATGATAAATATATGATAATAATCCTTAATCATCATTTAATGAAACAATAATCAATCACATGAAAAGTGATCTAAAAGAATTCGGTCATACATCTGAAACATAAAGCAAACTAAGAGAAACCTACGGGTGGGTACTACATTGAACAAAGATGAAGTTCTAGAATTCAAAGTATTCAAGGTATTTAGACCACATACTCTATCAAGAATCTATGGATGCACATGTGATCTATGATGTTGTTGATAGGCCAAGGTATAAGTTTAAAAGACACCCTTTAAAATCTTATGAGGATGATCCAGAAGGAGAGTTTTCACAAACCCCATACGACATCCTTCACATAGAGGATATTAGGGCTTACATTCATTGTAAATATGAGTTTATAGGGGATGCAACGATCTATAGGGAAATAGATGAGATGATAGAATCTGATGGGAAAATAAAGGAAGAATTCAAAGACTTAGAAGACCAATCTATCATAAATCTAACCCTCCTGAATGAATTCAGTGAGACTAAATGGTTCAAGATTATCCTAAGAAGAGTACATGATCAATTTATTTGGATAGGAGAGTAGCCTATGAAGATATGTAGTTAACTAATTCATGATATAACTAGACTTGAAAATAGTGGAGCCATCCCCGTGGAAGAGAAAAACATTAATAAGTGAGTATAAACCCTAACATATTCCAAATGGGATAAGTGAGTGACGAATGTCAATGATATATTTCAACAAGATGCAAGACTCATAGTAATGCTACTAGGATACAAGCTATACTACAGTAGCAGACCTAATTCTGTATCAGCAGGAGTCATAATGATGGCTTATAGAATGGTGAAAGAGAACACCAAGTATAACCTATGCGAGATCCTAGGATAATAGTTCTTGGAGAATGTGAGGATTTTTAAGAAGGACAAGTCAAAAACATTAAGATTTGGTTCACTTTTGATACATATGTACATTCACATTGAGCACAAATTTCCTAGAATGCACCCTAGAGCATGGAAGGAAAGCATACCTACTGGTATACAAATGTCAGAGAGCTACCAGAGATAGAATAAAGACTAGGTAGATGGTGAGTTATTTTCTATGATCAAGATTCTACAAAGGAAAATGAAGGAAAGGTACAGAATTCCTAAGGAACTAGTTTAAAAATATAAGGATACAATCTATTTCATGGTTGAAACTAATTATGTGTGCTTTGAAGTAGTTGAGCCTAGGAAGAAATGGTGCTATCCTATGGGATATGAGGTTAGTTATAAGGTACTTGTAATGTAGATTGAACATGTACTAGCATCTAAGATAGATACATATGAAGAGAGATGGGGAACCTATGAGGAAAAGTCACCAAAGGTTAGAGAAGAATAGGATAAAGGAATAAGGAAGAGGAAGATAGAAAAGATGTTTGATGAAATGGTAGTGAAGACTAGAATCACAAAGGAAGAACTAAAGGAATTAATAACCAAGATGACAAAAGGATCTTCTAGCATGAGGATTGAATCCCCTCCACCTTCTGAAGCAGAAAAGATAGTAAGTACTACTTTTGACATAATTGATTTATCAATCACCCCTGAGAAGAAAGAAGAGAAAGTAGAACAGAATGAAATAGAGAACCTATGGAAACCGAAAATAAAAATACCGTAGAAAAGAATAATAAGAGATAGAAATTTGAAAACATTAAATAGATACTATGAAAGGTATGATTATGCTAATCAAATAGCGATTGAAGATATAGTGATTGAGAACCTTCTAGTTTACAAAAAGAACTTATTAGAGATTGAAGGAAGTATTCCAAAATATTTATATGAGAAGATAGAAATCATAAAACAATTCGTACAATCAGAGGATGAAAAAATAAGAAATAAAGCTATTGAAGATATGTTTCTTGTAGTTTCTATACAAGAAAGGGAGAGAATAATTAAGGAGCTAAAACACCTATTGAGAACTAAGGCCAGACTTCTAAAAATAATGGTGAGAAAATATGATGATGTAATTGAGGACACATAGAAGGCATTGGATCAAATAATGATGAGTGACATGCTTGAGAAGACCTCACCTCCCAAAGCTACCAAGCCTACACCCCTAAGAATGGGAGAAATCTCTAAGACAACTGAGGAAAGTAGGGAAGGAAGAAAAGTTCACAAGCAACCAAACTTATTTGTTGCTAGTATGCCTGTGACACTTGACACCACACTTGATGAAAATGATCCTTTTCAAGGAAACTTAGATAGTGCGGTGACATGAGAAGAGGAAGGACAAAGAGAAAAAGGACATAAAGAAGAAATATAGGAAGAGAAAGGATAGGAAAAGGAAGGACAACAAGAGGAAGAATAGAGAGAAGAGATAATAATAGACAAAGTAGAAGAGGTAAGAGTTGAGATCAAACAAGAACCTGATAATTCCTCCACCCTATTGTTAAAAAGTATGGCCAAGCCTATGAGTACTGATATGGACAAAATGGATGAGGATGAATTAATGAGATTATCCTTCATGGCATTTCCTATGGAAAAAGAGAGGTCACAATAAAAAGGAGATAAGAAAGTTAAGGTGATCGCTAGGGCAGTAGATACTATGAATAAAATACTCTCTATACCTCTTATATTTCAAGGAAGAGATGATGCAGAGAACCTGAACATGGTAGTATACAACTTTGATAGCGATTATGAGTCACTGGTGAAGATCGCGGAGGAAAAGGCAGAGAAGAGTTACCTAGAGAAGAAGTTGAAGGAAGTTTTCCAATCCATCTCATAGAACTTGGGCATTCTGAAAGAAACTACAATCAAGGACAAAAGCTATGTTGCACAAGGAAGAAAGGTATATAGTTATTGCATCAATCCTATTAAACACATCAAAAACATTGGGGATATTATAGCTAAGGACAGGGCTAACTTAGGTAGTATGATGGACAATTGTGAGACCTCCTCACAAACTGTATTGGAAATGGACAAACATACATCTAAAATCTTGGATAAAATAAATGTCTTGGATATAGAGAAAGGGAGAGTAGTTATAAGGTTTGGATTTATAAAGAGTCTAATCACTCCTAAGCTATCAATTCTTGAAGCTCATCTCACTAAGATGGAAAATATTGGAGAGTCAATGAAAAAATTTGTACCCACTGAGCTAAAGGCAGAAGAGACGACATCTTATGAGCTTAGTGGACTGATTCATGTTAGTGAACTATTGATTAAGTAATGGAATGATGAAGTGAAGACCTTGGAGGATTCCTTCCAAGATATTCTGAATCTGGTGAGTAAGCACTAAGTCCTACATGTTTAATATTTTAAAGTTTTGTACCTTTTCCATTGATGTCAAAGAGGGAGAAGAAAAGAAAAATGAAAAAATGAGAAGAAGATAAAATGAAAAAGAAAATTGTAAATAAAAGAAAGGATAATATGTATATGTATATAAGAAAGAAAAGTATAACGAAGAGTACATATAGTGTTTTGACACTTAGTCATTTTTCGCTAAGTGTTTCCATCAATGCCAAAGGGAGACATTGTTGGAAAGTGATGATTTGGAAGCACTACAAATCACTTGAGGGTTGTAATTTATGAAAACAATTATGTTATAGTGATAGCATGTAGTAAGTATGAGTGTTGGAGACACAATCATAAAAATGACTAAGTACAGAATCGGATTTATAGAGCTCTACTGTATTGTTTTGGTCAACAAAGACACTATATGCTATAGAATGGCTTGTGAGATTAGAGGAAGACATTTTGGGATATGTATGAGCTTTTTTTAAGGTTGCATGTGTTTTGGTATTGATATCAGAAAGTTATAGTGATATGAAGGTATGTGAAGACAGAGGAACAATGAAACATGGCATATGAACAGTCGTGATGATTAAGGGAATGCTAGATGGAATGGTAACGTGCTAAGTCAGATAAAGATTGTATATTTTTGACACTTTGGTAATACAAGATCACCGACTTAGTATTTTTTATTTTCATAATTAATTATTATGTTTTTTATTTTATTTGAGAGCCGACTCAATGGCATAATAGATATAAATAAAGAGTTTTGTGAAAGCAATATGTATGTGTGATATGTATGAGATAGGGATGTGAGTTTTGGATATTAGTGATGGTTGATAGAAGATGTGAGATCAAAGATTGAAAGAGACTATTGAGATCCATAACTGGAACTATCAAAGCATAGCAGATGCTTGTATTGTTCATCCTTAAAGAATACTTTTGTAACTGAATTGTTGATTGTAAGAGTTGTAAGCTCAGCATACCTTTAATAGGGTTTTGCATACCTTTAATAGGGTCAATATTACTCTAACAAGGAAATGTGCTATGTAATACTCAGCTCCTAACCTAGATATTATATTTTAGTACATAGTTGTGGGTACCATCACCACCGTGGTTTTCCCTTGGCCAAGGTTTCATTGAAAATAAATAATGGTGTTATGAGTTATGTGTTGTGTGTTTATGTCTTTTTTATTTCAGCATTCATATGGTTTATTCAAAATTGGTTTAAGTTTAATTTAAAGTGATGTAATATTGATTCAACCCCCCTCTCATTATTACTCAATCCTAACATACTAGTGTTACAAGTAGTGGTTGCCATTGCACCAAAAGATCATCTTGTTAATGCCCAATATAACCACTAGACTTATATAAGACCTAGGAAGTAGTTAAGCCATGTCATGAATCCTGAGGGGAGTACTGACCATTATGCCAAAAATCTCCCCCTAAGCACTACTCGAGGGGATTCAAACCTATGACCAAGCTCTGATACCACTTGTTACAAGTAGTGGTTGTTGTTGCACCAAAAGATCGACTTGTTAATGCCTGATACAACCACTAAACTTATAGAAGACACATAAGGTGGTTAAGACATGTCACAAATCTTGAGGTGACTGCTGACCATTATGCCAAAAACTAGTGTACAAAGCATTTAATGAAGACCTAATCTGGTCATTTGAATCTATATAATGGAAAGTTACTATTTATTTTCATTTCACCAAGAAATTTGAGAATTTACAGAGTGAATCAAAGCAAAATAAGAAGAGTGATTTGTGCAAAGTTAGTTTGTGAAGATCCAATAGCATGTCGACGACAAACATTGTGAAGAACTATTGAAACTAGGTATTACCAAGCTACTCAGAATTCCATGAACCCTGAAATAAAAAATGACATCAAGTTCATTTGTTGTAGTAAGGAACCAAGGAAATGAGGTACAAAATGTTTAGTTAGTAAGAAGTGATGTGTGAAAACTACCAAATTTTTGTGTTGTACCTAAGAGTGCAGTGAAGGGAGATCTCTCAAGAGCCCTATCATCAATTCCACCTAAAGTTTTTATGATGCACAATGTGTGCACTTGCTACATGTGTAAGATCAATGAGATTAGAGACTACGAGATGAGGGAAGATTAAATCAGGTTGTGTGAAAATGGAGTGTTGAAGGTAGAGCATCAACATATTGTTGAGAAAGGGTTAGTGCATTCACTAGACTTCCCTCATAAATTGGATTAATATTGTTTTAAGAAGAGTTCACAACATGCAATTATGGTTGGAGAATGGGCCATTGAAGATCACCAAGGAAATCATACAATGAGTCATCAGATACCCTACTCTTACTAGAAAGAAGACAATGAGATGTAAAAGCAAGGAAGTCATTAAGGTAAATACAATGACACTATAGAATAAGAGAGGAATGACTATCTCAATGATCATAGATCATGAGATTGATTTTACAGTAGGGTGATTGCTTAAAAATTTTACCAATAAAGACAAAAGGATAGTGTCCCCTATATTGCAGTAGACTTGGCATGGAAAATAGTGAATAAGGATCATACTTATGATCTTGTTGCGATGCAGCTAACACAACTTGCCAAGAAATTACCATCAAAAGAACTCAATGTGTAAGTTCAAATCCCTAATAGTTTGTATATTTTTCTATGTGAAAAATACTTTTCCTCCAATAGGAGATGTTGTATGGATTTAGGACCGATCTATGACACAATAGATTAGTGATTTTATTCAAAAATTAGGTGATAACTTTGATAGTGTGATGGAGAATTACTTTGTAGAGTTTAAGAAGAAAATGAGAAAGAAAAGCATAATTCCAGTATCCTTAGTTGAGAAATTTTATGATGATGTATGTTTTATTGTGGATACTGACCACACATCTGTACAAGTTGTTATACCTAGGGTAGCATGGTTGAGACCATTTCCCTATGAAGTGAACATAGATGAAACATCAGTGGCTATAATTTTTTTACTTGTAGAAGAGATTAATAGTAAAGCCAATATTTTTAGGAATTATGAAGAAGCAAAGTCTAAGATAACAATGGGCCTAAAGTTTGCAACCCTAGAGAGGAAGAGAAAGAAGCTAGTTAAAAGTCTCGAGAAAATATTAGGCTGAGGAGAAGAGAAGGATGAACCTCTGGCAATTACACAAGGTCAAGGTGAGGACCAGTCAAGTGAGTCTAAAGAAAGTGAAGAGGAGGACATAGATACACAAAATAAGGGCAAAGGGATAATGGTTTTTTAGCCCAATAAGAAGAAGAACCAAAAATATATGTCTACTCCTCCTACAGTAACAAAACCTAGAACAAGGGAAGCTTTAAATGTTATAGCTACTGAGCCCCAAAAAAGAACATGAGTAAATAATACTAAAGGGGAGAGCTCAGGGAAATGGAAGCAAGTTCAAATAAAAGTTGTGTCGAGCAATCCTAAGAAGAAGCCAAGAAGGAAATTAGTACTATAGAAGGATGATGATGATGAGGAGATGAATGATACATATGAAAACATAAAATTCAAGGTGGAAACACATAGGCATCCAACTAGTGTGGATGAGATATACCAAAACATCAAGAGTACAACATGTTTGGCAGGATTTAAGTTTATTAAATTTGAAAAATTAAGCAAAAATGATAAGGAAAAGATTGAAGATTCTATGATAGAAATGTTGTGTACATTTAAGATGACACCTTTGGAGATAGGGAATCCGATCCCTATTGAATTATTTAGAAAATTTGATGATAGATGGTAGTATGCTATCATGACAGAAAGATAGATAAGAGAAGGAACTCTAGCATAGATAATGCCTGAGTTGACACCAAAGCAGATAGAAAAATTTATAGAGCAACATAGAAATAGGTTTATTCCTAAACTGAGAGATTAATCCATATTGAAAAAGAATATTGAAGTTTTTACATAGAGCACATAGATATGGAAGATAATTTTTGGATTGATAGTTGATAAGAGTGCACATAAAGATGAAGACACATCTAAACAAGCTGAACTTGACAATACCGAGGATGTAGATGAGCCCCAAAATATTGAGGAAGAGATAAGGTAGAATGTAGAGGAGAGTAAACCATAGGATGTGATCACTATTGAAGATGTACTTGAGGATACACAAATGAATATCAATGCCTTGATCAAGGAATAAATCAAAAGTCAAATTCTTACCGAGGAAGCCTCAAATACATTTCTACCTAGCACCAATCCAGTACTAATATAAGTACATGATTATCCAAGGATTGAGAATGCACCAACTATGGACTCAGTACCTACAAGCTCCAACAAAGTCACCATTGAAGAGAAAGTCACACAAGGTAAAAGTACCGAGGAATAGGATAAGCCAACAACAATAGAGAATACACCTACTGAGGTAAGTAGTGAAATCAATAAAAGGAGAAGGAGAAGAGAGCATAAATGGAAAAGAAGATAAGTCTACAATAAAAGTTTTAGGACCTCATATTAAGGAAAAAAAGGAGACTAAGCATAAAATAACTGAGGAGAGTCAAGATCCTAAGGAGTAAGAGGCTATTCAAGCCTTAGTACAGGTTTCGAGTAGCAACACACCAAAGCCAAAGAAGAAGAAGGTACATAAGAAAAAGGATAATTCTCACAACACACAAGTAACATTAGATGAAGTTATAGTGATTCTAAGGTGGGACACTAATAACTTAACATCTGAATAGATGCAAATATTATAAGATCTATTGAAGAAGAAGAGCAAGAAAGAGGAACTCAAAAGAGAACATCAACAAAAGTAGGTACTACATGAAACTAAGGACATATTTGTAGAGGCTTTTGAATTAGAAGATTTAAATGAGACTTCACATATACTAGAGAAATTGGTACATATTGAAAAAAAAAGGTGAAAATTGATGAGAGTGAAGCAAATGAGAAGTTATTATTACAAGTGTTGTTGTCATTGTACCAAAAGATCAACCTGTCAATGTCTGATAAAACCACTAGACTTGTAGAATCCACAAGAGGTGGTTAGTACCTTTTCAAAAATCATGAGGGGAGCACTGACCATTTTTCCAACAATCTCCTCCTTAGAATTACCCAAGGGGATTTGAACCTATGACCAAGCTCTAATACCACTTGTTACAAGTGTAGCTATCATTGCACCAAAAGATTGACCTATTAATGTCTGATATAACTACTAGACTTATAGAATCCATAGGAGGTAGCTAGTCACTTATCATGAGTCCTGAGGGGAGTACTGACCATTTTGCCAATAGTTATGGCAATGGTCTGAGAGAAATTTTGAAACTAAAGTACTTGAAAAAGTCTCAACAGAGATTGTAGTAAAATAGGTTGAACTTTCTGACCTTGTTAATAATTTGGAAGAGGTTGTAGAAAATGTTCATTCTCTGTACAAATAGTTATGCAATGTAGAGACATTCACTAAGGAGAATCAATAGCTTATTGAGAAGCTTCAATTAGACTTGAAGTCAATAAGACACTCACTAAGCATGGATGGAAGTTTCATCTCTATTCATTTTACCAGGTTACTTCATGCACAAGGGAGATTAGCTGAGATGATGGATAATGATGGAAAGATTAGAGCCAAGATAATCTCAATAAAAACAATGTTGACACCTCATTTGGAGGTTATGCAAAGAGAATTGGTATTGACAAAGGATTTAGTACAGAGAGATCCTCATCACTCTATTACCAAGAGTTTGGTTGATCTAGTTACTCAGCAAGAAATTAAAATACAAGTTTTGGAGTTTGTCAGATCTAGATGGGACAATGCTTTAGCAATGATTCTTCAACTCCAAAAACTATTTTTGGATAAGTATTATCTAACTCCAACACCCCAACAACTCAAATTGACAAAAATAAGGGGGAAATGAGTCATGTATATATAAATAACATAGGGGAAATAGAAGATGGAGATAAAATAGATGTGTAAAGGTATGACATACTATTTTGAAATGTAATGTATACTCATTGTATGTCAAAGTCATGTATATATAATGTAGTCTTTATGAAGACCAATTCATAGTCTTAGGGGTAGTACTCAAGTACTAAGTACTATTTTGGATATGTAATGTAAAGTCATGACAAAGTGTTTTTGCCACTAATGTCAAAGGGGGAGATTGTTCTCTAGTTCATGTTGTCTATTAGTGTCTAACACTTAGTCATAATCAAGGAAGAGTTGGTCATCATCACTGCGACTGAGCCATCCTATTAAGGCCGAGTAATATACTAGACTTGTATTTTTTATATGTACCGAGCAGTAATTATCGTCGAGAAAGTTAGAGGTCACCAAGTACTTTAGTAGTTCTTGAGTAGTATATATGTCAAGTTTTATAGAAGAGTCAGTTTTGAGTGCCAATAAATGGAGAATAGTTTTGACCTAGCATCTGAGGCTTCATATGCTGAGTAAGCTAGTTTTGATATATGTGTTTATAATGACACAAACACCTAGGTAAACCATTTTGTTTGACTTCTATGTGTGATTTAATGATTATCAAGATAATTAAGGAGTTAATTATGCATCATTATTTCAATCATTAATCCCTATGAAAGAAATGTAACCAATCAGAAAAAGGAATGCTTAAGCGGCATAAGTAATGAATCTAGATTCTTGATTTTGATCTATGATATTGATCAGTTGTTTATATAAGGTGACATCAAAACCCTAAATATTGTAACAGACATGAGATCTCATGTATGCAGATGGAAGTAGTATTTTGATTGTCAGATATAGAGATTAGACATAGTAATCGAGCAGAGAAGTGAAGGACATAATAGAGCAATATTTGATTTTCAGATCAGATAAGTATTAAAAAGAGGAGATCTGTTATCAGCATTTGAAGTGAAAATTGAAGGATCAGGTACTGATACATTCTAGCAAGTGAATCAAGGTAAATCTCTTAACAAAGTGGTCCTAATAGGCCTTTGTAAATATCTTAATAGATTGCTTACTTAGCTGTAAGTTTTAAATACTTTAATCAAGGTAGATCATATAAGTCTATAAGCTCTTAGAAGGGAAGACCCCTCACAGGGTAGATCATCTAAAGTGATCAAAACTTTGTAGCCCTAACATGAATACTTTATTTCTATAGTAGTGAATATTTGTGGGTGTCAAGACCACCCCAGTTTTACCTTTCAAGGGTTTTTGGGTTACCAAATCTTTTTGTTATGTTTTCCATTTCATGGATGTGATTAGTATGTTAGATTTATTTTAGCATTGAAGTTTATGATTATGGTATATGTTGAATTGATCTAAAAGTCTAAATTTTTTATGGATAACTGATTCACACCCCCCCCCCTCTTAGTATCTTAGTTTCCCAAATAAGACTACCAACATTGCCATCAATGCCAAAGGGGGAGATTGTTACCATAACTAATTTTAATGTTGAAGATTGGTCAAGAATAGAGGAATACATTGTTAATCTCTATTGAGCATTTAAGTTTGTCATTAGTATCAAAGGATAGTAAACAGGTTAGTCAGTTACTTATATTAAGTTGGTCGGTAACTAGAAGTAAGACAGAGCAGTCGGTAAAGCCTTTACACCAAGCATCACATAGTTTACCAAGCCTTGACGACACCAACATCAACAATCAGTAAACACCGAGCATTACAGTATACACCGAGTAGATTATACAATGTTTACTGATGATCACAGAAAATGGCATAGTAATATAAAATGGCACATTCTTCTATGCAAATGGTTACAACAGATCATAAAATGGTTTACCAAGATCGAGGAGCATTTATTGTAAAAGATACTCATTAAATGTAATGCTTATCTTATTGTAATAGTTGATCTAGGTTAATTTTGCACCCTAGATCTTAGGGTTATGATTATTTTTGTAGCCTAATTTTTGCTAAAGCAAAAAAATAGAACACTATATATTTTGTATGTTTGCACCATTTTATGAGGTTGGTGAACTAATATATATGAATCACGGAGCACTTGAAGACATTTCCTAACTTTAAGACAATTAGTTTATCGAGAAGAACAAAGTACATAGGATATTAGATTGAGCAAAATCAGAGAAGGCTACTGAGCAGAGAATCATCATAGATAAGGTGATATTTTGATGAGCAGTTATAGATCTATTTCAGACAATTAAGTTGTCAACTAGCAAATAATTGCCTATTACTTTCTGATAATTGTAGTAGAGTTTTGATAAAATATCTTAACAGAGTAGACTTAACAGTCTTATGTAAATCTCTTAACCAAGTACACACTTCATTAGTGTTGTTAAAATCCTATAACTAGGTAGATCTAGCTGATCTAATATGTTACTCCTAAAAGGGTAAGATCACCAGAAGTGATCAAAACTTGTAGCCTTAATAGGAAAACCTTTTCTATTTGTAGTAGTGAAGAATTTGTGGGTGTCATCCCCACCATAGTTTTTACCTTCTTACAAGGGTTTCTGCATTACCAAAATACTTGTGTTATGTGATTGTCATATTGATTTCATGTTGTTTACTTTCTCAAGTTAACTAGATGATTGATTTATGCAATTAGATTCAAGTTATTTTGATCGGTTATCACAATATACAGTTATAGATTTGAAAGGTTTTACAAGTGAAGTTTTTGAAGGCACTGATTCACCCCTCCCCTCTCAGTACCTATCTCTCCTAATTCCAACAATTGGTATCAGAGCTTAGTTCTCTTGTTGAACATTCTAACCACTGAAGGGTAAAGATGTAAGTCATGGAGAGATACAAGCTTGACAAGACTATTGAGAATCAAAAGATACAAATAAAGATGCTTGTGGAACAATATAAACAAGCCAAGGAAGAACTAAAGAAATTACTAGTTGAAAGGAAGAACCTTGCAATTTAGCTGAATGAAATTAGTTATCATGAAGAACCTATTGATGAAATATTTGATCATATTGGATCAAGCTCTAGAAGCATCTCTGAAGGATCTGAAAGCATAATCTCTGACTTGTCTGAAAAGAATCAGCATCTATCTAAGCAAGTGAAAGCACTTCAAATCGGTCATGAATATCAGATGGTGAGAATGGTGGAAATCATGAACAATGCCAAACAAGCTAAACAAGATCAAAATCTAGCTATTGAAGACCGAAGACTGATGACAGAACAAATCCAAGCAAAAGAAAGTGAAATATAGAGACTTACTAATCATCACTTCCAAGTATCAAATCATATGATGATAGTTAATCAATAAATGAACCGAGTAAATGGAGAATTATCAAGAAGACTTGAAGATGTTGCAATACTCAGAGAAGATAATGAAAAATTGAGAAATGAAATAAAGATACAAAAGAAACATAATGAAATGATGAAGATAGTTGAGGACAATTCTAAAAAGATTGATGATTTCTTGACTAATCAAAGGAGATTTGGAAGTAGAGCCGGTATAGGCTACACCAGTGAAGGAGAATCATCACAACAAGCTGAAAAAGTCAAAAACAATCAAATTCAGAAACCTAAAGTGTTGACATGTTATCACTATGGAAAACCAAGACATACATTTAATGTGTGCAGAAGCAAAGCACAAGGTAAACCTCCTATCATTCCTAAATTCAATGGATATTGTTATTACTGTGGTAAGTTTGGACATACAGCTTATGAATATAGAGCTAAGAAGAATGACATTGCTAATAATACTACTGAGTAGAAAATATGCTATACTTGTAATAAGCATGGTCACACTGAAAGGCAAAAATGAAACAAGTCTGGACACCTAAAGAGAAACTACAATGAAAGCCATATCAACCAAAGAGACAAGGTAAATCATATGTTTGGGATTATAATACATGGACTAGTTGTGTTGTATGTGGTCGTTATGGACATATTGCAACAAACTGTTACAGAAAGAGTCGGATTGGACAATCAAGAAATTGGACAAATGATGGAATGGCATGTATGCACTATCACAAGGTCATTCATTTAAGCAAGAACTACAAAGATCGAGCACTAGATGAAAACCATATATTTGAGAGTGGATATAACATTGCAAAAATTATGAAGTTAAGGAACACAATGTGGAAGAAAGCATCTAATGATAATGCTAAGTCAAGTAACATGATCGGTGAAACCTCATCCACTGGATTGGGTGACATCAGTACCTCCACTTAAGTTGACAAAGGTATGTATGGAAATGACATTTTAAATGATCACATTTTACATACAGTTCCTTATATATGATGTACAAATACCAAATTTGCATGAATAAAGATGCACTATGGTTTATGTGTTAAAAGTTTACAAATGTCACACTGTCTCTAAAAGAAGAAATGTGAGTTGGTTACCCATCGGTAATCACTATACAAGGTTAACTGACAATAGTGAAAACCGATAAGGAAACTCTATGTTAACTGAGCAAAGGAAATTGTAGACATTACCAAGCTGACAGCTATTTCATACTAAAAGTTAGGTCACACATTGAATGCACCAAAGTTTGAGCGGCAATATCAAAAAGTCTATATATATGCAAAAATAAAGTTCATTGTTACATTGCGATTTTGAAGAAAAGAGATTTTATAGAGGAGTTCGAGCTAAAGATTTTCAAAAAAGATTCAAAGCTACTGTAGGTCGAACTGAAAACAATTCTTCAATGATATCAAGTATGTTCATTTTCCTACCAAACACTGGTTATTTATTGCTTTCCAAAACCCTAGAAATAATTTATGGCATCAACATCAACTGCAAGAAAATTGCAAAACATTGAGGAGGAAGTAGAATTAATTGTAAGGGCACATTTTACCGAGGACAAATTCAAACCACATCCCAAGGTCACAACAAAAATAGATGATATGGGCGCATTTTCAAGTATTCTAGATAGGGTTTTGTTAACAGAAGATGTTGGGGCCTATATTCACTGCAAAATCGGTGAAGTATGTGATTTTGAGACCATTGCTGCTTATCAACAAGTCTATGGATTGAATGGAAAGATAAAATCCAAATACAAGAAGATTGAGGAATCAGGTTTATGGTGTTTTACATACTTCCTGTAATCTTTCCAAAATGACTGGATAAGAATCATGCTGAGCAAATTTCATGATGGCAATTTTTGGTTAGACAAACCTATTGAGGTCACAAAGAAGATTATAAGTAGGGTTACTGGGTACCCTACAACTGACAAAGCCAAAGCCTTTCAAAGTTCATCTCATCCTGATGTTGAAAAGAACACTGGAGCTCAATGGGATGGTAGGGCACTAAAAATATCAACCATCAAGGATCTAGTGGTAAAATTCATAGCACATGTCATTAGGTACAAGATATTTCAATCTAGCAGACCAAATAGTGTACCCTTCAACACCGTGGACATGGCATATAAAATTGTGAAGAAAGATCACTAGGTAGATCTTGTCGAACTGCTACTACACCAATTGCAAGATAATATGAAGACAATAAAAGCAAAGAAGTCCAGTACATGTAAGTACAGATCACTGCTTGTCTGTACATTTTTCTATCTACAAAAATTTGTACCTAGTATCGGTAAAGTAAACTAGTAGTCTGACAAACTGATAACTGCACAAATCGGTGAAATGATGAAAAGTCTAGGAGATAATCTGAATAAGGAATTTAATGCATATTTCAAAGGATTTCAGGCAAAAATGCAACAAAGGAGTAGAATTCCAAGGGAATTAGTGAGTAAATTTGAAGATGATATATGTTTTGTAGTAAGCATAGACCACTCAATGATAAAGGTAGTAGAACCAAGAACAAAATGGTTAGCACCGATGGGATACGAAATGAACCATGATTTTACTTTGAAATCTACTAATGCATTGCTAGCACTACCGATAGACATCACTACTAGTAGGTTTGGCGTATATGAGGAAGCTAAGTCACTAATCACTACAGACATAGAGATCGATAAAATGTCTAGAAGGGAGAAGAAAATGAGAAAAGATCTCACAACAAAATATGGAAATGCATCTGACTCATCTAAGGAGTCACCGGTTAAAGAAACAACTGAAGGTTAGTTACAATTGGCTGACAACCCCTATGATAGTGAGGAGATCGTGTCAGAAAAAGAAAAGGATCACACACCGGTTCCTCTTATCAATGTTGAACAAGAAATGTAGCTACTAGAACCTAAAGGAGTAAGGACATGTTTGTCAACTGCAACACAATCTACAGAGAAAGAAGAAGTAGTAAAAGTAGCAAAAAGAAGAGCAGCTACACCAATAAAGAAATACATAAAGAGAAAGAACAAGAAAGTAGTTGAGACACCGAAGAAAAAGAGGAAATACATAAGAAATAAGGAAGATCTAGAGGACATAGAAACTGAAAATGATCCTAATCAATTCAAGTTAGTTCATAATAGGGAAAGCACAATAGAAGAAATAATTGAAGATATAATTGAGAATGGTAATCTTATAGATCTAGGCATAGGAAAATTTGATAAAATGTCAATTGAGGACAAGACAAAGCTAGAACATTCTATCATCCAGATGATGATTAAATTCAAGAGAGTACCAATAGAATTTGCATGCCAATTGCCAAAGGAACTTGATGACAAAATAAATGAGAGATGGGCTATTGCACTAGATATAGAGAAAAGGAAAAGAGAACGATCATTAAGTTGTGCAGCCTCACACTTTAGCTATGTTGTTGTAAGTGAATACATGACAAAGTATTAGGCTAGATTTCTAGTCAAGAATAGAGCTATGCAGATCATGGATGAGAATGTTGGTGATATGGATGTCACATGTGATTCTCTATGGACATCAATTTTGAAAGCAGAAGAGAAAGCTGAACAGGAAGCATTCCTGAAACTGTCTAAGAAGAGACACATTTCAAAAGGTAAAGGTATTTTCATCGATGATAACAAAGGAAAGAAAATAGAGGACACTGGTATATTAGTTACCAAGGTAATTGATATTACCAAAAAAAAGGATGAAATAAGTATTTCATAGGATGCACCAAATCAAGTAAAGATCCACTTGTAGAAGAAAACTGATGATGATGCACTGATTGAGGACATCACTAATGGTGATCTTGATGATGAGGATGATGAAGATGTGACAATTGCACCAAAAAAAGATGAAGCACTAGACATTGATAGTGTGCTCACATCTCTATCGAGTGAACTACTTGTACTTGCAGAGGTAGTTGAAATACTTTCACAAGTACAACCTGATGCCTCTCATCCTGAGCAAACTAAAGATACAATTGGGATACAAGCACTTGAGCAACCTGTAGATACAAATGAGCCTATCAAAATAGAGGCACAATCTACAGAAACAAAGGAATCAGAAGAAACAAAGTTGACTGAGGTGAACCCACCTGACACTACAACTGACACTCCCACACCATCTAGCAAGGAGTAGAAGAAGGAAGATACAGTATCAATTGGGAAAGATACTCCGAAGAGTGGAGAAAAAGCTATTGTTTTAAGTGAGAAGAAGTCACCTCTTGCACAAAAGAAGAAGAAGAAGAAAGCCAAAGGGCCGGTCACCATTGATGAAGTTATAATTATACTAGAATGTGACCTGAGAACCCTAAGCCCTGAGGAACTAAGTAGATATGGGGAATTATGTTCAGGGAAAGTGACACAAGAAAAGTTAAGGCAAGAACACAAACATAAAGAATAGAAGAAAGGGCAGAATCAACTTGCTACACTCACCAACAAAATCAATGCCCCTGATACAGATGCAGATAAAAGAATAGAAGAAAGGGAAGAATCAAAGATTCAGAACAAATTGGTAGCAAGGATTAACATAGAAGTGGCACTGAACAAGGTAAAATTATCTGAGGTCATTACCGAGGTAAAATCTATCACCTAGATAATCTGTCAATTTCTAATCAAGCTTTGTACTTCAGACACCTTCATTGTAGAAGTTAGTGAAAAGATAAAAGGTTTAGAAGCAGAGATAAAGTTGAGTACACAAGCAGCTATCGACGAGCCAACTACTTTCTTAAAGCATATTCACCGAGTTGAGGAACTTGACGGCTGATAGCAGAATTAAGAAAACAAGAAGCACACATCACCGATTAGGTTATAGAGTTACAGAAAGAACTCATTCCTTACCTGAAAATTTTTGAAACTCATATTGTCAAAGCTAAACAACTTGTAGCAACACCAAAGATTTTGGTGTTGGATAATATCTTTGACATGCATGCACAAGTCGGTCTTGAGCATATTGCTCTTACCAAATTGAAAGAGGAATGGGACAACCTCTTGGAGTCTGTAAAGAAAACCCATCAAAACATTTTTGATAAGATGTAGGTATACATTATATATTCTTTTTTTCATTTGGCATTATTATCAAAAAGGGGGAAACATGTATATGCCAAATAAGTATAGTTTTTCTATGTATATTTCATACTACCGGGAGCATGCACCGACGGGGAGTACTTTGTACTTAGAAATATTTTTGTTGTAGATATGTATATGGCAGAGATATAGGGAATATATAGAAACATTTTTTGTCTATATACATTTGAAGTTTTGATACTAATGCCAAAGGGGGAGATTTTTAATCTCTATTGAGCATTTAAGGTTGTCATTAGTATCAAAGGATAGTAAACAGGTTAGTCGGTTACTTATATTAAGTTGATTGGTAACCAGAAGTAAGACAGAGTAGTTGATAAAGCCTTTACACTGAGCATCACACAATTTACTGAGCACCAATGACACCAACACCGATGATTAGTAAACATCAAGCATTGCAGTATACACCGAGAAGATTATACAATGTTTACCGATGATCACAAAAAATGGCATAGTAATCTGAAATGGCACATTCTTCTATGCAGATGATTACAATAGATTGTAAAATGGTTTACCAAGATCGAGGAGCATTTATTGTAAAAGATACTCATTAAATGTAATGCTTATCTTATTGTAATAGTTGATCTAGGTTAATTTTGCACCCTAGATCTTAGGGTTATGATTATTTTTGTAACCTAATTTTTGCGAAAGCAGAAAAATATAACACTATATATTTTGTATGTTTGCACCATTTTATGAGGTTGGTGAACTAATATATATGAATCACAAAGCACTTGAAGACATTACCTAACTTCCAGACAATTAGTTTACTGAGCAAAATAGAGTACAGAGGATATCAGATTGAGCAGAATTAGAGAAGGCTATCGAGTAGAGAATCATCATAGATAAGGTGATATTTTGATGAGCATTTATAGATTTTTTTTAGACAATTAAGTTGTCAACTAGCAGATAATTGCCTATTACTTTCTGACAATTGTAGTAGAGTTTTGATAAAATATCTTAACAGAGTAGACTTAACAGTCTTATGTTAATCTCTTAACTGAGTACACACTTCATTAGTGTTGTTAAAATCCTATAACTAGGTAGATCTAGCTGATCTAATATGTTACTCCTAACAGGGTAAGATCAACAGAAGTGATCAAAACTTGTAGCCTTAACAGGCAAACCTTTTCTATCTGCAGTAGTGAAGAATTTGTGGGAGTCATCCCCACCGCAGTTTTTACCTTCTTACAAGGATTTTTGCGTTACCAAAATACTTGTGTTATGTGATTTTCATATTTATTTCATGTTGTTTACTTTCTCAAGTTAACTAGATGATTGATTTATGCAATTAGATTCAAGTTATTTTGATCGGTTATCACAATATACAGTTATAGATTTGAAAGGTTTTACAAGTGAAGTTTTTGGAGGCATCGATTCACCCCTCCCCTCTCAATACCTATCTCTCCTAATTCTAAAATACATGATAGTAGAAAGGTTAGATCTTTTATTATCTTGTCATTGATGTCAACCAGTTTATTTCTAGTTTATATTATGTTTCCATATCATTTAGTAATGATATAAGTTGAATAATTTAAGAAGAAGAAGAAATGAGATCATGTTGTGAAGTTGAAGAACTTAAATGGGTAACTGATACATATCGAACAATGATTAGATTAATATTGTTGATATAATTGTTTTCTACCTCACATATGATTATGTTAAGTCGGTAAAGCATAGTGATGAAGATTTTTCAAGTCACTAAGTTAAGTTGTTTTGGATACCAAGTAGGATATGTCACTAGGTAAAGGCACATGGTAAAATTGAAGTAACTCGGTAAAGGAAAAGGAACCAAAGGTACCGAATAGAAAGGAAAGTTTTAGGCAGTGAGAGAAGTTAATCAAAATAAAAATGGAGGACACTGAGAGAGAAATATATATTAAATAAGGATTGAAATGACATTTAATGATTAGCTATGATGAGTTGGGTGATCATGATGACAAGGAAAGTTAGTTAGAGAGATCTATGAACTAGAAAATTCAAGGTGAAGATCTATGAATTAGATCTAAATGGTTAATGCAAATGGAACAAGTTTCAATAAAAGTTCAAGTTCCTAGGGGAAAATAAAATGTGTTACCAAGATCCAAATTCAAGGTATAATGAATTGGACAGTTATGATTGATTAAAGGAAAATGTAATAGAGGAGATTAAGTGGAAAAATTTGTCTATATAAAGGGTGGATTTGTATGAACAAATGGCTAAAAAATTGAATAGTTGAAGGGTCACTGACTATTGCAGTGAAGAAGGAACAGTGGGACTTTGAGTGGAAAAGAAGTATTTGATGAAGTGTTGAAGTCAATGGATAATGAAGAATTGAAGTGAAGATTGAAGAGTGCACAAAGCATCTAATTGAGAAAAGATAATTGCAAATATACAGGTCAATTTATTTACTATTTCTTACTAGCATTTGTAACAGAGAAATATCTTAATAGAGTGGACTTAATAATCTTATTGTAGAATCCTTGAAAAATGTAACATTCTAAAGAGTGTTTGAAGCCCTCTAACAAGGCCACTCCTAACAGGGTGAAGATCCCAACAGATTTGAGGTAAATCCCTTAACCGGGTCAAACCTAACAATGTGCATTATAATATTTAACCAAGTTGGCTCTTAACCAAGCATACTTCAAAAGAGTATTTTCTTAGTGGGTGACAAATCGCACAATGGTTTTTCCCAAAGCTAGGTTTCCAAGTTAAATACTAGTGTTACATGTGATGCATGATTTGTGTGAATGATTTACTAATTTTTATAGTTTATTTACTGTTGTTGATAAATAGTGAAGTGTGTTTTACCAAGCTGCTACTGAGTTAATTAGAGAAAAGTTATTTTTCAGTATTTGGAATAAGAGATTACTAATTCACCCTCCCTCTTCGTAATCCAACAGTATTATAGGATTCTCAAGATTTATATCATACATGCCCAAAAACATGCCATCTTACATTCTAAGGCACATAATCTTGATTTCATATAGAAATCCATATCCATATTGGATGCTAACCTATCCAAGTCTAACTACTAAGAGCTCTCTAAACAAAGAACAAATGCTACAATATATACAAGATCGCAAGCCACAAGTCAGACAAGGAGATCACATTCTTGAAGAATGAAGAAAACTTATTACAATAAATAGGGAAAGATCTAAATCCATGAGAACTTCTCCATATATGAATTAAATTCCATGAGATCACATAAGGAGGTTGGCCATGAAAGAACGAACATCAAACAATGCACTGTTAAGCTTCACCAATCATGGAACAACTTCACAAGATTCTAAAATCTAAGTTGACCATTAGAACAAGAATAACAAATAGGACCAGACCCAAATTCAATAAATCTTCATTAGGAAAGAATACATATCAGGATGAAAACCCAAACATAGAATCTTCATGATGACTAGGACACCATCTGATGTAGTCATAGTGGGAGTTTTCCCAAAGGAGATGGTCCAACCATGAAGAATGAGTCAGTGAATTGGAAACAACCAACTCAAAAAAATAATAACTCAATAATAAATGATAAACATACATCACAAGCCTTTATATTATTACATACTCAAGATATACATCATACATGCCCAAAATCATGTTAGCCTACATTATAAGGAACACATGCCTGATTACATATAGAAATCTAGATCTATAGTGGATGCTAACCTCTCCAAGTCTAACTATAGAGAGCTCTCTAAAAAAACAACAAATCCTATAATATATACAAGATATAATATATCCAAGATCACAAGCCAAAATTCATCCAAGGAGATCACATTCTCCAAGAATGAAGAAAATATATTACAACAAATAGGGCAGGACCAAAATCCATAAGAAATCCTCTAGATATGAATTAAATTCCATGAGATTACACAAGGAGGTTGGCCACAAAAGAAGTAAAATCAAACAATGTACCATTAAGATTCTCCAATCGTATAAAAGCTTCACAAGATCAGAAAATCCATTTTGACTGTTAAAATAGGAAGGACAAATAGGATGAAACCCAAACTGAAGAAATGTTCATCAAGAAAGAATGGATCAAGATGAGAACCCAAAAAAAATATATTCGTGATGTCTAGAAAAAATCATCAAGATCACACAAGATAAAGAGCCAACTAGAAGGATCGCCAACCAAAACACTAAAGTTGAACAACATAAACAAACTATAAGAAAACTAAAAGGGAAACCCTTTTGGGTGATGCAAGAATTCCAAGAACCTAGGATGCTTCTGTATCAATTGATAGGATCAAGTGAGCTAAACTCTTTTAAGATATCTAATATATACACTAAATGGACTACTTGTGTTCATCATGAATAGATGAAGATTGGAATTTACTTCAGATCTATTCAATTCATATTATGAAGAGCATGAAATACAAAGGAAGACATCTTCTCCTAGGACTCCACAACAAAATGGGATAGAAGAGCGAAGAAAAAGAACTATACTTGATGTTTCTAGGACAATGTTGCTTGAATGAAATGTATCTCATATGCATTGGAGAGAAGTTGTTGGGACAACAGTGTACACTTTGAATAGAATTCAAATCAGAGAAGGAACAAGTAATATTCCTTATGAATTGTAGTTTGATCATACTCCTACTGTAAAATATTTTAGAATATTTGGTAGTAAATGCTATATCAAAAGAGATGATGAAATAGGTAAGTTTGATGCTAGAAGTGATGAAGGTATTTTCCTTGGTTATTCTACTAAGAGAAAGGCTTACAAATTTTTTAATCTAAGATTAAGGAAGATGGTTGAAAGTAACAAGGTAAAGATAGATGAAATGTTTTAGATACAAGAGAGAATGTATGATTGTATTCAGGATACAAAGATCAATGAGGCTGCTACTACAGAAGAAGAAGAACTTGTTGAGACTAAATGTGAAAATGAGACTTGTGATGATGACACAAATGAGGCTAATGAGGTTCCTAAGACTCTTAGGTATGTAAATAAAGATCATCCTAAAACAAAATTTATTGGTAATTCAAATCAAGAAGTAATGACTAGATCAAAGGCTAGAGAAGAAATTTGTTTGATTTCTCAAGTTGAACCAAAGACTACAAATGAAGCTTGTAGAGATGAATCTTGGATAAATGCTATGAAGGAAGAGTTAGATTAGATAAAGAAAAATAACACTTGGGAATTGGTTCCTAGACCTAAAGACAAAAATGTAATAGGAACTAAGTGGGTTTTCAGAAACAAAATGAATGAAGAAGGAATTGTTGTAAGGAACAAGGAAAGATTGGTATGTAATGGTTATTCACAAAAAGAAGGCATAGATTTTGAAGAGACATTTTCTCATGTTGCTAGAATAGAGGTTGTGAGATTATTCTTGGCTTATGCTACACATAAAGACTTCAAGGTATATCAGATGGTTGTGAAATCTGCATTTATGAATGGGGATCTTGAAGAGGAGGTATGCATAGAGAAACTTGATGGATTTCCTTTATCTGAAGATGAAGACATGGTATGCAAGTTGAAGAAGGAACTTTATGGACTAAAGCAAGCTCCAAGGGCTTGGTATGCAAGGTTAGATAGATACTTACTTTGCCTTGGGTTTAAGAAAGGTAATGCTGACAGTAACTTATATTTGAGAACTAGTGAAGATGGAGTTTTGATAATAGAAGTTTTTTTTTATGATATTATTTTTGGAGGCAATGATGGTATGTGTAAGAAATTCTCTAAAGAGATAGAAAATAAATTTGAGATGTCCATGATAGGTGAAATGAAATTCTTTCTAGGACTGCAAATAATTCAGAGCAAGAATGGTATTTTTTTTTCTCAAACTAAGTATCTTAAAGAAATGTTGAAAAAGTTTGGAATGGAAGATTGTAAACCATTGGTACACCTATGGTGATTGGTCATACACTATGAAGTAATGATGAGCCAACAAGTGTTTTTCAAACCAAGTATAGATCAATGGTTGGTGGATTACACTATTTGACTCGTACCAGACCAGATATTTCTAATGTTGTTGGAATTGTGGCTAGATATCAGGCAGAACCTAAAGAGACACACCTAGTTGCTATAAAAAGGATATTTAGATATCTGAAAGGAACAATAGAATATGACTTATGGTATGATAGAAATGATGACTTTGAACTTTATGCTTATACTGATGCTAATTGGGTAGGGAATATTGATGAAAGGAAGAGTACTAGTGGAGGTGCATTTTTCCTTGGGAAAAAGTTGGTTTCATGGCTAAGTGAAAAGAAAGATTGTATAGCTCAATCTACTATTGAATCAGAGTATGTTTCTATTGCTATTAAATACACTCAAATTTTTTGAATGAAAAAAATTCTGAAAGAAATTGTAATGACTTTTTTTGGACCTATCATTATCCATTGTGATAACACAGTACAATGAATATGTCAAAGAATCTGGTGATGCATTCTAAAATTAAACATATTTATATCAAGTATCACTTTTTGAGAGACAAGGTGGCAGAGAAGGAAATAAGGTTGGAGTATATTAGCACAAAGGAACAAATTGCAAACATCTTTACAAAGTTGTTGCCAAAAAATGCCTTTTAGTATCTCAGAGGTATGCTTGGGGTGCATGCCCCTCCTTGTCAAAATTAAATGATGTAGGGATGCATCAGTCTAGAGGTTTTCAGAGACTTATCATACTCTAGACTTGATGTATGGATCTACTCCTCAGGGGGAGTGATTGAATGTAAGCTTACATAATACATTTGGGTGATTTAGCACCTGGTTGATAAATCAGAAGAGTTGTTGATGACTTATGGCACCCTTTGCCATTATTTAAAAAGGGGGAGAGTTGCTATGAGAAAATCCCTACTATATGGGGAGATTGTATGGAAAGATACTATGAGAGTACTATTTTGTTACAAAACTTTGGGTTGATGGATTTTCCCATATGTTGATATCAATGCCAAAGGGGGAGATTTTTAGATATTGCTAATGCATTGGGGGAGATTGTTGGATGCATTTAATATGTTTAATCACTATGTTATCTTTGTGGTGAAAGTTTCATTCATACTGTTGTCATTCATGTTTTGTCACTAATGTCAACGTATGTTTGTATAAGGAAAATAGACTAGCTATTACAATGTACGGACACTGTACGGATGTTTCAGAATGTTCCAAGTTAGATGAGAGTACAAGACAATGTTATGATCTTATATCCAAAATAGCATCATGTAATTTTGTGTATTGGCTGAGTTACAGATGTTTTGGTAAAGACTGGCTACTGGACTAGGATAGTGAAAGTTGACAGAGTGAGTCTCTGTGTTTTAGGTATATCTTACATAAGGAATGGATTCAATGTATGCAAGCTTAAGTGATGATAATTAGTGTATTGAAGAATGTTTTTTGGCTAGTGCAAGTCATGAAAAGAAGGATGAAGTCATCTTTGGTGTGTGTTCTAGAGATGACCTATTTGGAAGCCAACTGGAGGGCTGTAGTGTGTATTATGGATGGAAAATATGAATTAAGGATGTCGGTCCTTAATTATTGTAATGTAATTGTTATATACTTTTTTTAGATACTATGTGTATCTTAGCAAGGGGTTATGCAATTTTTTGTATATTAGGAAAGCCTAATCGGCTGACCTGATCATGTAAAATGTAATAGGGTATATATGTAAGATCTTTTCTTTAGAAAAGATAGATGTAATGTGGATATTGTGAAAGAGAATTATGGAATCTGTGAGCTTGTACCTATTAGATGTAGAGTAGATAATTGCATGTAATTCATTGGAACTAATCAAGCAAAGATAGTTTCTATCAGATAGTTCATGAGGATTGTGTATTTCCTCATATACACTTATGTTGTGAATAGTGTGTTCCAAAGGTGGACTTAACCTTCTTTGGGCAGTGAGCCTACCCTTTTCTTTGACTCCTAATAGGGTCTATCCTCTAACAATGACTATGTACTATAATGCTTTAATCAGATCCTAATAGGGCTATATCTTCTAACAAGGATACTATACTCTCAGTACATCATTAGTGGGTGTTAATTCCCACTAGGGTTTTACCTTTAACAAGGTCTCCTCGACAAAAAATATTATGTTATTGTGTTTGCATTCATTATGCTCATTGGATTTGATATTCTTGCTACTTAAAATTTTAAAGTTTAATATTTTTTCATATAACTGATTCACCCCCCCCCCCCCTCTTAGTTATATTGGTGGACTGTTATTCCTAAAAATTGGTATCAAAGACTTATCATAATCTAGACTTGATGTATGGATCTACTCCTCAAGGGGAGTGATCGAATGGAAGCTTACATAATACATTTGGGTGATTCAACACCTAGTTGATAAAGTAGAAGAACCATTGATGACTTATGGCACCCTTTTCCATTGTTTTCAAAGGGGGGGAGTTGCTATGATAAAATCCCTAGTATATGGGGATATTATATGGAAAGATACTATGAGAGTACTATTTTGTTACAAAACTTTGGGTTGAAGATACTATGAGAGTACTATTTTGTTATAGAACTTTGGGTTGATGGCTTTTCCCATATGTTGACATCAATGCCAAAGGGGGAGATTGTTAGATATTACTAATGCATTGGGGGAGATTATTGGATGCATTTAATATGTTTAATCACTATGTTATCTTGGTGGTGGAATTAGAATTCATACTGTTGTCATCCATGTTTTCTCACTAATGTCAACATATGTTTGTATAAGGAAAATAGACTGGCTATTACAGTGTATGGACACTATACAGATGTTTCAGAATGTGCGAAGTCAGATGAGAGTAACAACTATAAGTTCATACACACTTGTCCCTCTCCTAATTTATTTCAAGATTCAAGGGATATTATCCATACTATTCACTCACTAAACAACTCTTCTTGACTATGTCAAAAAGCACTCCTACAAGTAATCTTTCATCTCCTTGTTCCTAGTCGGGCAATGATTGTGCTCACCTAGTGCAAGGTCACAAATTTGGCCAACCGCATCTTTAGACCTCCTACTTTCCTATGGACACTGTACATTGACTCCACTCCCATGTCCCAATAGGTTGTGATGAACACAGAGTGGGAATTTATGGGGGATTCATTATTCAAAACTAATCCTATGTACAAACCAGTAACCTGGATAGAACAAAACAAGAAAAAAAAGATCTATGAAACTTATTAAAGACTCACACACTGAACAAAATTGAAAATAACTATTGTCACTATTTCTACTTCTCATAAAAATATTAAACTAACCCATTAGATTCTACTCATGCAATGAAACAACAAATCTATGCCTTCACTGATTAAAAACTATGATTGATTACATATATCAGAAATTACAAAACTTGTCCAACCTCACAATCCAAAATTCCAAAGGTCTTATAATGGCCTTGGATCGGTTAAAAAATCAATAACCAAGAAAATAATTATTTCTTGCACTCTGTGCACAGTTGTAAAATTTTACACATCAGCGTAACCTATCCTAATGATTTGATCGGGGATTAGTCTAACCGATTCTCGGTTGCTCTGCTGATGCTGGATTTGTTGATGATCAAAATACCATATACCAACTACCTTAGATTAGTTGGTCTTCCATCATAAACACTACTTTTGATTCCTTCAATATGGTTGGTCATCCATCGACATGACATACTCCAACAACCTCATCGGAGGCCGGTCTAACTAATTTTTGGCTTCTCCACTGGTACAAGTCTTCTGATGAACTCTTGTTGGCATGAATCCACTTGATGACACCATTGTCCATTGGTCTGACTCCAAAGTACCTACGCCACTAATGAAAGTTACTCTGAGGGCTCCACTCAGCGTGACTTATCCCAAACTCTCATCAACCATTGGTCTGATTCAAAATGAACTCCACCACTAATGGAAGCTATGCTGATTGAATGAATGTTATTGCTATGTCAATCAAGATATCAGTATATGCTATACCAATGGTTCAACTTCCACATTCCATTTGAATCTATGTCAACCCAATACATCTGAGGACTCCTTTTGGATACTTTGCACTGACATCTGGCAATCTACTGGACTACTCTACTCACACCCTGGAACACACCATACTTCTGCAAATCAAAATTTGGGGAATAATTAGCTAACCCCTAGGTTCTCCTACACCATACTCCCACAGGCCAATTCAAATGAGGACTCCTTTTGGATACTTTTCACTAACATCTTGAAATCTACTAGACTACTCTACTCACTCCTTGGAATACACCATGCTTCTGAAAATCAAAATTTGGGGGTTAATTAGCTAACCCCTGGGTTCTCTTGCACCAATGAGGTAATTCTTGAAATGACAAAGAGTAGTGTGGATCTAGATGGTTCATTGGATTGAATATAAATGCAAGAAAATAGTAATGTCAACCTTATTTGAATATATGTACTTATGACTTATATACTTGTGAAAGTAAATTATTGTTCCTTAGCCATAATCTTATGTGTTATGAGATACTTATATGTTATGTTGTGTGGAGGTGTGATAGTTATACTTTTTAATACTACGAACAACATAAATGCCATTTATCTTTTCTTGAAAGCTGCAAAATATGTTAGAATTTTAGAATGATAAATAACCCAGAAAACTAATAAAGACATGTAAAAAAATCTATGAATGTAAATGGTACAAGATCAAAATAAAAATAAAGAATCTCTCTCTCTCTCTCTCTCTCTCTCTCTCTCTCTCTCTCTCTCTCTCTCTCTCTCTCTCCATTTTTATTTAACCCTATCTCCTTGTCTCCCCCTATCCATTTCCCTCTCCCTTTCCCCATCTCTCTTTCCCCATTTCTCCTTCCACCTATCCTCCTCTCCCTTTTACCCCCATGTCCCTCCACACTCTCTTTATTTTACCCTCTCCCTTTTCCACTCTCATTCTCCCTCTCTCCCCCATGTCCCTCCCACTCTATTATTCTTTTCCCTTTCATATTCCTCTCTCTCCCTCTATTCCTCTATCCTCAATCTCCCTCCACCCCTCTCTCTTTCCACCTCTCCCTTCATCCCTCTATCTTTCTTCCTCTTCCCCCTCTCTCCATTATCATTAACTAGAGACATTGAAATGAATAAATAAAATTGGCTCACTTGAAGGTGATCATTATGAAGCAATAAAAAAAGTTGGGTAAAACTAGTAAACTTAGAAAACAATAACTTATCTCTAATGTATTTTGACAAATTAGAAATAAATTTATTTGAACACCATATGAGGCACTAGATAAAAAATTTGAGCATGAAAATATTTGAATCTACCAATGAAATTACTCATTTTTTTTCTTATCACCTTGCTAACAATAAATTAAATTAGTTAAAGAAATTTGAGGACCAATAATATTTTAAATTTTTTGAATGAAAGCATTAGCTAGTTTTTGAAAGGAATCAATAGAATATGGGGGGGAGAATAAAACCACTATAAGGCCTTATCTCTAATGTCCAAGAAAAAAAACTTAGAAGTAAGTTTATGGTCATTTAAAAATTCACTACAGAAGGTTTCAAATTTTTTAACATTAGTCAAGGGGTCACCTTTCCATTGTAGGTTTCTAAGTGAGGTATTTTCATGTATTGAGGGATTATGGTGCAAATTATTTCTTAGGATAATGGGATAGAAATGTCACAAGTAGGGAAGTTGTATTTATATTAGTTGATATAAGTGATTTGTTATTGAAATGATGAAACACTTTGGGGAAGATTATCAATAGTTTATTTTGTGGATAAGATGATATTTGACATGTTTTATAATGAAAGATGTGGAATACTATGGAAAACAGATGGGGCATTGAAATAGGAAAGTGAGACATTATCGTAAGTAGGCATGGGAGATGGTTGGTAAATACATAGAATAATCATGGAAGAATGTATGATAGGATTAGAATTTCCTCCAAGACTAACATGTGTAGATTTGATGTTTTGAATAGATGCAACCATGATAAATGGAGTATTGGTAGACACAATAGGCAATAATGTTTGAATGGGAATATAGATCTCAACATTGGTATTAGTACTGGAAAGATTAAGATCTTTGGAAACAATTTTCATAGACATAATATTATCATTGATAATATGGGATATGGAATGCAAAAAATCAACATCATTTTTGTTAGTTTGAACCATCCTCCTTAACCCTTCAATCAAGGGAATTTCCTCACTATTAGAATGTTCTTGACCCATCCAATGTTCAACCATTTCCAAATCATTAAGAAGCATTTCCACTTGGATACAAAACACTCTTCTTAAGGAGTCATCCCCACCATGAGAAGTATAATAAGAGTGGTTTTCAATAATGTTAGGTATTTCATTGGTAGTCATAGAGGAATCAGCTATATTCCCATGTAAAACATTAGTTGACTTGGGCTCTATGCCATTAAGGGAAGCCATACGTATACAAATTCTTCTTATAGGGATACTATACATAGGGATTAAGGTCATAAAACACATGAGAAAAGATATAAAAGAATAAAATGGCTAAACAATATATTTTTTAACAATTTACCATTTACACATTGTATAAATGGAAATAAAGTTGAATCTCTAAAAAGAAATGTAACATGCATAAATATGGATCTAGACATCCAAATCAAAATTAATATGTAAGGAGTTGAGTTCACCAAAATATGATGAACAAATAGGTCCAATAGGATGCATGAAAACTTGGAAGCTTAGGCCTATCTTTTCTCTTACATTGGAAAGAAGACATTCCACTACAACTCAAAAGGAATGAACCTCTAGGGGATTGAGTGATCCTTTTCTAAATGAACTATGACTATGAAAATATATTTTAGAAAGGAAAGATCTAGATCTAGATACATTTAAAAGATGGCTTATGCGTGTATAGGATGACTACAAATTAATAGGCCAATTATAGGACCACATTTGAGAACTAGAGATAGTAATTGACCTACAAACCAAAGTTTAGGATGAAATAGGAGGAGAGGAGAAACTCCTTGCCATTTTCCTAGATAGGATTAAATTTATTTCCTTTGTCCAAATAGTTTGAAATAAATCAATTGTAGATTGTATCCCTTCTCCTAATCTATTTGTAGCTCTTTTACATGTGTACCACTTATTCATCCAGATAGAAAAAGAAGGGAAAGGTTGTGTAGAAAGAGGTTTTCCTAAGTCAAACCTTGGTTTAGGAATTAAACTTGAAATTGAATTGAAATATTATTTAAAGAAAATAATTCCTATATATAAGAGGCTTCACAGAATGCTTATACCTTCTCCTACTTTATTTGTATGGTTTCATGCAATGAATGTTTGATCTCTTGACTTGAACTTGAAGCTTTATTGATTTCTTGAATTTCCTTTATCAATGCTTGACTTAAATTCTTGAGAGATCCTTGAGTTGATAGATTTGATTGAGATGAGATAGAAAAATGAGGGATGATTACTTGTTCATATACTTCTCATAGCCATTTTGGGATGCAAAAATAAAATGAGTCCAATGAGGATCTAGGACTCTTGCAAGAACCAAATAAACATTACCAAATTTAAATTTGGGGCTAATTCTTAGGCACAAGGGAAAATCTTAGGGTAAGTGTGACCCAAAGTCACCCTTTTCTACCCAAAGTGGATCAAAAATTGGACAAAAGTGTTGAATGGTATGGATAACTAAGAGGGGTGAATCATTTATCATAAAAAAAAATTCTTTAACCTTAATTAATCTAGATAAATATTAAATCAATCAAATAGATAAAACAAATATGAACATAAAAGCTCATAAACACCATACACATTGAAAATGAGAATTTACATGGAAAGAAATGATGGGAAAGACCACAAAGAAGCTAATTATCTTTAATATAAACACCAATTAAGGTGACAATTGTTAAGGAATTTTTACAAAAGGGCTCATTGCCAAAATACTCATTAATGCTAAGGCTCACTATCAGTGGGCTAACTACCCTAATAAAAAACAATTGATTAAAAAATAGTATTATAGATCAATTTGAACTTGTAAAGTTGCACCTATATGTCCATGAAGCTAGTTTTGATTAAGAGAAAAATAACAACTATTTGGAGAAGATCTAGTTAGGAATCTTCTACCAACCTTCAACAACTGCAATAATGAATACTTCTTCTATTACTTTCCTTTCACCTACTTCTCTATACCTTATAACATTACTTCATAAATATTCAAACCAATTCCTTTGTGTACAAACTTTTCCACATATGTACAAAATTTTACTCAAACTAATCCAAAAAATGTTCTATATATATACACATGTAACCATACAAATAAAGTTGGCTTGGAAAAACATATCGGCTTGTATAAAAAAAAGAAATATTAAGATATTAAATAAGGCTTACCACGCTAGAAACATACCTAAAAGATAGGTCACACATAAAGATCTTAATGTTAGATATAATTGAGAGGGAGGGGGGGTGAATCAGTTGTATGTACTTAATATAAATTTATATTTTCATATCAAAATAGTAAATTCAAATCAGAATCCTCAAAATTAATACAGATCAGAATACCAAGAATTGTTGTCAAGAAAACCCCATTAAGGGGAAAACCCCAGTGTGGATGAAACCCACAATATAATGCACTAATAATAAAGTATCTCAGTTACAAGACCTTTCCCTGTTAGGAGAAGATAAATACAACTAGTAAAAAGTTCCTGTTAAAGGACATACTCTTTTCTTTGAGTCAGCAACCCTATTAGGAGCTTATATAAGATGAGTTTTTCTTCACTCAGAGAAAATTTACCAATGTGAAGGTTAAATCCACCTTTTGGAATCACTATACAAATGTAAGTATATAAATATACTGATAACTAATAATGAATTGACTAACAACAACTCCTTTGGTAAAATAGTTCCAATGAAGTATAATAATCACAATGCCTACTCTACATCCAACAGTCACCGCATCCACACCTCATCCAATCCTTCCTATCTACACACTCTTCACATCACTTGTTTCACTCCTTTATACAAGATACAAATGATTTATTATGTCACCACCAAATTGGACTTTCCTAATAAAAATGATTACATAAACTCTTGTCAAGATACATGTGAGATCTTGGACAAGAAAATAAAAAACATCATTCAAAAATCATACTCCATAGTCCACAAATTATGTTCACATAAGGTAGAACATGCCACATACCATTGGTACGCACCAAATAAGACCTTGCAAGGTCACATACTACAAGTGATGTCACCAAGAGTGCGACAATCAAGGAATAAGGGAGATTATTCCTCGATGAGTCTTCCATCATAACCTAAATGCACATAACATGAATCCATATTGCATATAAGTAAACATAGAAATTCGGAGACTAACTCTGCCATAGACCTCTCTTTGTATTCCTATGACCAGTTTGTACCAAAAATATTGTAACTTATTCCTCTGATTAAATTATTGCATGTGATCATAGATATAAGATCTAAACTCCTTCTAAAACACACATCCAATCTCGCAGAGTCATACATGTCATACATAGTCTATACAACCATGATGATTCTACCTGCTCCTTTCTTAACTAGTATTACTACAACATTAGATACAATCAATCTTCTGAAATATATGTTGACTTTAATGACAAAACATGGCAAGAAACAATTCCAACACTTGATACCATGTTACTATGGGATTATAAATTGGTCATACATAAGATAAGAACATTACATATCATAGTTACTATAAGATAAAGAACCTTGAACAACATGAGATATATCTCAGAGGTGATAGGGATGACTGAACTAGGACCAAGTCATGATCTCCATCAAATTCATCAAAAACTAAAGAATAGAACCTAATAAAATCTATTAAAAAAAAAATAGATGTGATTTAAAAAAAATTGACCTATTGCATGAGTGTCTAAAGAAAAAAGATACCTAGAATAATATTTTAGCATAGAAACCAATATTAAACCTTTGATATTTATTATTAGACACTAACTATCTTCTATAGATGTCCTAGAAAGATATGCTACCATATCCAAATCAAGGATAACATCCACACCAACACACCACATAGGATAGATAATACTATACATCATTTGGAGAACATAATTTTGGATCATAGCTTTTGAAATAAATGAAAATAGTGCTAAATTATTATCTTCAAAAACTCCTCAACAATCTCCCCTTTGACATTGATGGAAAAATAAAAAAAGGTAGAAAAACTCCAAAAACATCAAAATGTCAAAAAATTCCAAAAAATCCCCCTTACTGAAGCAATCCCCCTGTTATTTTTTCTCTTCCCTTTCTCCCCCTTTTTTCCATCAAAGACAAAGGACAAAAATAAGAACATTCAATAAATTAAGTAAAAATATTATTCTTGACAAGAAAAAATTTCTTGTACCTTTCTCTCGTGGTTGGAAGAATCCTCTTCCAAGCATGCACAAAAAGACTCATTCTAGCACATATACTTTCCTATAACAATAGAAAATAAAATAGATATAGCCAATACAAAGATGGATACTAATATTCATAATCCTCTACATCAGAAAGAATTTTGAAGAGATGATCTAATTAGACCTTAACAATCTCTTTCACCAACTAGAAAGTTCTAACCAAATATTCCCTCTATATCTAAGTAGACAACAACTTAGATTGTAATTCACTAACTCTCATTCTCTATTTTTTATCCTTATCTTTAAATAAATCAAAACTCATTCCAATATCATTCAAATCAAGCTCAATAGTTTCAATTTTACTTTTGAGATTACCAATAGCAGTACGCTACCAGAGACATTACCTGTAGATATCAACCATATCTTTACTGCATTCTCTTATCTCACCCACATGTTTGTTGGACTAAGTATGGAAAGGTGAGTACTGAGAGGGGAGGGATGAATCAGTACTAGAAAACACTTTTAACTTATATTTCTTAACCATTTAGCGAATTCACAACTTTTCATGCATCTCATAAAACATATAAAGTATTAACAATAAACATAGCTCCTAACACATTCATTTTGGTATCACTAAAATATTTGTTAGAGGATAAAAAAAATGCAATGGGGATGACACCAACAAAAATTCACTAATGTAGTAAAAAGTTTGCTCAGTTAGAGCTACACTGTTATCTATTTTTGATAGCTTACCCTATTAAGAGTATTAACCTTGTTAAGAGTCTAAAGAAGAGTTAAGTCTACCTTGCTAAAGGATTTTACAATTCTAATCTAAGAATTGTACCCTATTAAAGGATTTACAATATAAGATCTATTAGGATCTTCTCAGTTAAGAGACTTTACAATTATGATTACAAACTTAATCAGTAACAAATATGTCTATAGTATTTTCATCAATCATATGCTTATTAGACTCAATGTTCTCATTAACTGATTACCTCATATTGTGCTTCAATCACAATATCAATTCTTTACTCATTAGATTCAACTCTGAATCACAATTACTCTTTTATCTTTACTGCTCTATTATTGAGTGGCTTCTCTTCTCATAACCTTCTATCTATAATTTCTCCTTCGCACATGCAATCGCTCATACTCTTACTGTGATCTCCACATTCTGATCCATTTTATATACCATTCTAGAAGCTGTGGAAATGTTCCAGAATCATCTCCTTAAGTAGTGCTAGCATTGGTTACTCCTCCAATGCATATATCACATTTAATTCTTATTGGTGGATCTCACCTTGTAATCTTACATAATCATCATTTTTGAATCTCCAATGCTCTAGGATACAATCTCCTCAAGATTCGAAAATCATTTTTTGCTCAGTGTCCAGATCCAATGTATCTATAGATTCTCCTTGTGTCAGCCTATCATGATCAGTAATATGTTTTACTATTGCTTGGTAACTATATCATCTCTCAGTTTGATGGATGTTGTAGCGCAACACAACTCGGTGCTCAGTTCTACTTTTCATGGTGACTAAACTTCCTTTTCATATACCAAAATCTACCTTTCCTTTATTTCCTTTTACCAAATATCTTGTTTCTCTTACCGCCTTGAATTTCCTTCATTACTGAATGAATTTGACAGTCATTAAGACTTCATCATAAAAATGACAAAAGAATAAATCTTAGGAGTATCAATCTCCCCCTTTGGCATTAGTTTGGTATCTTTGTTAAAAACCTTAAAACTCATCAAAATTTTGTCCTTAGAAAAATTAATCATGTATCCATATCTCATCCACGTATCCATATCTCAATAAAATTATTACTCCCCCTATAGTAATAATTCTCATATCATATCTATCCATCCTTGTGTACATATCATCCTCTATCTATTATCCTCATATGATATTTCCCCCTTTACATCAACATAATATCCTCCTTATATAATAACCCCCATTTTTTAACAAAAATGCCAAAATAATAATAAATAACTTACTTCTTATCTGGTGGAGGGATATTGGAAAAATAAGATTTGTATCTATCTTGTGCATCTGTCAGTGATGAATTCAATGAATCCTTTAGTGTTTGCAGCACTATTATTTTCTCACTGATATTAGCTGTTAAATTGATCATACTGTCCATAGCACTAACATCCGGCGTGTTGATTAAATCTTTTTCCTTATGTACATTTTTTTGTAATGATTCAATATGGGGTATCAAAAATGTTTAGAGCTCTAGAATATCCATTCTGATCTTATTTTCTTATTTTCTTAGCTCATATTGCACTCTCATCAAGTGCCTCAACTTTTGATAATAAACTTGGAAAGAAATAGGCTCGGTTGATACTTTAGATAACTATGTAGTCAACTCCTTTTCCACATTATCTTCTTTGTCCTTAATATCCTTGGTGAAATTTTAAATCGAACAAATATGTTGAAATAATAAAATAATGTCTTTCAACTCTTTCTCCAATTTTGTAACTAACTCAGATGGAGTTACCTTGTCTAGTGCAACTGATTGAAGTAGTTCTTCAATAACTTTAGTCTCCATTTGCTTCTTGTGTACTTGCATTAGGTATTATGAGGTCTCCGTACTAGGTTGGTTTATTTGGTTCACTAGTTCACATAGTTGGCAATAGATATCTCCTTTTTCATTAATGTTAGCCTCTTGTACAATTTCATGTAGTATGTCTTTGACATTTTCCAAAACATCATTCTTCTGCTTCTTTGCAATTAATTTATCTTGTGGTGATTTTCTCTTTAGTAAGTCTCTAAACTCAGATAGTTCTTTGGGGATCATAATTGAAATATCAACCTTAGGAATAATGATAGGTTGGCTTAAATAAACCTTTTTTTCATGCTTCCTTTTCTTGTTTTTTCCCTTCTCTATAGATTATTTATTTGCATCAGATTGCACAATGGTGGTGTAATCAATTTTCTCTTCTTTTTCCTCCTCTTGTTTCTCTTCTTTCTTCTCTTCATTTGTGTCATTTTTCTTTTCTCGATCAATTGTCTTGGTATGAGTTACCGACTCAGTAGTTTCCTTTTGTTCACTTTCATTTCCTTGATCAGTGGGGACATCACCATCTGTTGGAACATCTTTTTTTACTTCTAATATTACTTCCTCAATCTTAGGGAAATTCATTATCTTCTCAATTACAAGATCATCTTCAATTAGTCTTGCCTTTGTAGAATCATCAATGTTCATTTCTTCAATTTCTTTGGCCTCGATTGCCATTATATTTTTATCATCTTTTACTTCCTTATTAGGGTCTTGATCTATGATATCCTCAATGATAACTTCATCTTTATTAGTTGTCAAATCAATTGGATCTGACTTGCCTATTTTCTCTTTGATCTCTTCATCAGTTGGTTGATCAAGAGAAACTATTCTTCTCCAAAGATTATTAGTCTCATTTTGTACTTCTTCTAAATTACTGACCATAATTTTTAGTGCTCTTCTCTTCACTAGGAATCTCTTGAAGTATTCTTGTAGAGTATCTTTGATTCTTATTTTAGATTGGTATGCACTACTACATTTGGGGCCAAATTTTGATAGAAGTTTCTGATGGGTAACTTTTTATTATGAATTTGGTGTTTTTTTTTTTGTAATAGGCCCCGATGATGTCGGTATTCCGATGGGTGTTTAATTGACCATCGGAATTCTGATAGATTCAGAGTATAGATAAAACAAAAAAGTGAAATGGCCTCATCATTTTTATTTCAATTGGATAGAGGGAGTGGGAAAAAAGGAGTGAAAGCTGAGCCCGAGAGAAGGTATGTGATTTTTTCATCTTTTGAGCCTCTGGCATCATATTCGAATCCATTTCATTTTATTTGATCATGAATGCTATCTGAAATGACCGCATTCTATTGGTGTTGTGCCATAGCCAATGCTTTATCTCTATTATTTGATGTTATTGGTGCTTGTGCTCAAGGATATCGATTCACTATATTCAAATGTTTGGATTCACATTTGTTGATATTACTGGCATATATGTTTAATGACGCCATTGTAAATTGTTGTCACTGAAATGACCGCATTCTACTAGTGTCATGCCCTAGCCCATGCTTTAACTCCATTATTTGATGTTATTGGTGCTTGTGCTCAAGGATATCCATTTTTTTGAAATGTTGACTGTGGTTATCAAATGGACAGCCCGTGAGCTTCTAGCTAGGCACCATTTGTATTGATAGCTTAGGGCATAAAATGTATTGTATCATTGATAGTTGATACTTTTTAAAAAGGAAATAGGACAAAGAATGATTTTTATGTAGTTTCTCTATTTTGATCCCTAAGTGGCTTACAACCCTAGAGAAGTATATGGATATTTATGGATGCAGTTGCAGGATACATAGCAGCCGATAATTCACAATAAATCCATGCATCCAATTTGAATAGAAATTAATAAAAAGAACTAGGGTCCTCCAATGGCCCAATCATCCAGACCTTGACTGTCCCCTCAACCAGTGACCCTTCAAAAGTGGGTTATCATGTAATCAGTGAGTGATCCTTCATTCTCTTGGTGAGCTTCTAGGTAGGCACCATTTGTATATTTGATAGCTTAGGGAATCAAATGCATATTGTATCATTGATAGTTGAGACTTTGTTAAAAGGAAATAGGACAAAGAATGATTTTGATTTAGTCTCTGTATTTTGATCCCTAAGTGGCTTACAACCCTAGAGAAGTATATGGAGATTTATGGATGCAGTTGCACGATACATAGCAGCTGATAATTGATAAGAAATCCATGCATCCAATTTGAATAGAAATTAATACAAAGAAATAGGGTCCTCTAATGGCACAATCATCCGGACCTTGACTATCCCCTCAACCAGTGACCCTTGAAAACTGGGTTATCATGCAATCAATGAGTGATCCTTCATTCTCCTGGTCTGCCTTGCATCCAAACATATTGGAAATACACAATATAATTATAACAAATCTTTCACAATCCCCCTTCCCTCAAGGAACACTATCAACCATCCCTTCCACATAACATTTCATTATTTTATGAGTGGATTGTGTAGGAACAGTTAACATTAAACAAGGAGAAAACTCCTCAACACATCTTGGAAACCATTGAATTCAATAATAAATGAAACCTAACACCAACACTATTCCTTCCATAGTTGCAGGATACATAGCAGTCGATAATTCACAAGAAATCCATGCATCAAATTTTTATAAGGATATCCTACTAATCAATAGGAATTTTCTTGAGATGACCAATGATTATGCATTTTGATGGCAGTGTGCTAGTTCAAAAGGATAATATAAATCTGAAACAATTTTTTTTTATTTTCTCAAACTATAAATGTGGTTAACAGAGAAATATTATGTGGAAAACCCACAAACCAAGCTAGCAAATGATTGTACATCAAATTATTCCTATATTCATTCAAGTATTGCTATGCTTCAACTACCTGACCTTTGAGCTTCATCTAGAGGAATGTGTAGCTTTAAGATAGAGTTACTTCTTGGGCCTTACAATAGGGTGGAATATGATCAAGATTTGTTTAGGTTGTATCTTTGTTAGTCCCATTGTTAGGTTCTTATAGTTCATGGTTTGAATCTATTATGGTTGTGTAAGGGATTTGTAGATGCTTTTTCTAACATAATTATTGGACACCATGATTGGAAAAATTGGTTGTTGGCTATTGTACACATGAATCATATCTATCAATGGTTCTTTATGTTCAAGAATTCGTTGATCAATCTTTAAGATTTATTGTCCCAGCTTTAAATGAGTGATAAAAGATATAGTGACTTCTATCTTTTCCAAGTGTTTTGTGGGTGCCATTATCTTCTAGGAGTAATTGCTAGAACTAAATTATGTTCTTTGCCTCTAGTAAATATTTCAAACACAACCATATTCTTGTTGAAAGGTTTCTTCCATCCCCATGAGGCACTATTGCATGGTTTCCATTCCCTTGTGGTATACTGAACCTAATTTAATACAAGTGTGCACTATTTTGGGTTCCATAATTTATGGCCCCTAGACTATGGTTGTTAGCCTAATTAAGATAGGCCTACCTTTGCATATAATAAGAGGCCAACATGAAACAAACATCCAAAGGTTAGGGGGTTGTTCCCTGTCCATAATTTATTATTTAAGTGCTAAGTGATGATGGTTATATTGTGTAATTCATACCTAGTGTGTCTCTTTCTTTTTCTCCACATTTCACATTAGGAGTATATGTTATAAAATACTAATGAAATCAACTATAGGTCAAATCTAATCAAAATTGCAATATAAAGATTAAATAGATCTTGAAGAAATATGGGAACCATTTTTGACAGATATTGTACAAATGAAGAGAATACAACAAAGAGGAAATGCTTCAATGTGGAACAATTGAAGGACAATATTTTACTTTTATATGCACATCTACAATGTTTTTGATATATTTATGAGATAACAAAACTATAGAAAGAATAGCATATAGAAGAAAGTAAAGAATAATGATCATACTTTGAGATATTGTAGAAAATTAAAGGAAAGAATTCTTGGTGGGGTTATCATGCAATCAGTGAGTGATCCTTCATTCTCCTCTTCCAGTGACCCTTCAAAACTGGGTTTTTATTTAGTTTCTCTATTTTGATCCCTAAGTGGCTTACAACCCTAGAGAAGTATATGCAGATTTATGGATGCAGTTGCAGGATACATAGCAGCTGATAATTCACAACAAATCCATGCATCCAATTTTAATAGAAATTAATAAAAAGAACTAGGGTCCTCCAATGGACCAATCATCTAGACCTTGACTGTCCCCTCAACCAATGACCCTTCAAAACCGGGTTATCATGCAATCAGTGAGTGATCCTTTATTCTCCTAGTGAGCTTCTAGGTAGGCACCATTTGTATATTTGATAGCTTAGGGCATCAAATGTATATTGTATCATTGATAGTTGAGACTTTGTTAAAAGGAAATAGGACAAAGAATGATTTTGATTTAGTTTCTCTATTTTGATCTCTAAGTGGCTTACAATAGTAGAGAAGTATATGCAGATTTACGGATGCAGTTGCATGATACATAGCAGCTGATAATTCACAAGAAATCCATGCATCCAATTTCAATAGAAATTAATACAAAGAAATAGGGTCCTCTAATGGCCCAATCATGGGGACCTTGACTGTCCCCTCAACTAGTGACCCTTCAAAACTGGGTTATTATGCAATCGGTGAGTGATCCTTCATTCTCCCAGTCTACCCTACATCCAAACATATTGGAAATACACAATACACTGATAAAAAGTCTTTCAAAATCCCCCTTCCCTCAAGGAACACTATCAACCATCCCTTCCACATAGCATTTCACTATTGTATGAGTGGATTATGCAGGAACAGTTAACATTAAACAAGGAGAAAACTCCTCAACACATCTTGGAAACCGTTGAATTCAATAATAAATGAAACCTAACACCAACACTATTCCTTCCATTCACTTCTACCAAGAATAAAGTATTTAATCCATTCAAAATTACATATAATCATTAGATAGTTACATTTCCTGACTGTGTAGAGGAACAGTCATGACCAAAATGATCAAAACTACTTTCACCCTTGCACAAGCTATTACTCACTCTTAATGAGTTATAAACATGTCATTGTTTTAGTTTTTCTTCTGAGTTATGATAATTTTTGTAAACATGTCATTGGTTCAATTTAGTGTATTGATTTTTTTCAAAAAAATCTTCATTGTCTTCTGATTGTCTTCTTTATATAGTAGCATGTATCAATTGGTTGACAAATAAAGAAACATTTAGACAATCGGAAGACAATCAGAAGATTTGGCTGATTAAGAGTGAGGCCTTCTTTAGAATCTCATATAAATTTGCCTGATTAAGATGAGAAGAAAAACATAATTCATTAGTTAAATTTTTCAATTTCATGTATTTTTTCTCCTATTTATTAGGTGCATGAGTTGAAGGTTGAATGTAAGAGTCTTATAATGTTGTGTTACCTTAAATCTTGAGTTTTTGATACTCCTATGATGATCTTTCTCAACAAGTATTTTATTCTATTGTTGTTTTTTGAATAACATATTGGGCAAATACAAAATTGTGTACTTCTACAGGACAGTTAACACAAAATTGAAGCATCAAATAAGACTTGATCAAGTTGCAGGTGGAATGTGCACTCAAATAGTAAGTAATGTAGAATAACAAAATAAGTAATCTATTGTGTCTGCATTTTGTTATTTTCTGAGATTACATCCATGTTCTATATTCACAGAATGGTTCAAAATTGAAATTTACAATTTGATAAAAGTACTGTCAGGTGTTGTTCCTTGCACCCTCAATCAACAACTTGCCTCCATTTTATTTTGATTTACAAACTACTATATTATTTGAATATCTTTCTTTCTTACCACAATAGGAAAGAGTTTGAGGTGGAAGACTACAATAATAGAAGTGTTTCAATTTGGTATACTATACTACAACATCATTTCATAACTAAGTTTTCAATTTCTATATATAGTTAGGTTATAGATAATCTAAGTGAAGAAGCATCATGTCAGACAATCCAAGTGAAGAAGGTAATGGGGATGCAATCAATAGATTGTGGTCGAACTTGAAAAGAAAAGGCAATGGAAAATGTTATTGTCCCTGCAATAATTGTAAGGGCTTAAACATTAGAAGATTGCTAATAAAAAAAACTAAGAGACATTATAGGGATAATGGTTACATTGAAGGAGGATTTGATTATCATGAATTGGTAAGTTTTTCATTATATTTATTTAACAATTAATATATATATGAAATACACCCGATGATGAGATCATTATCATGGTTTATTTTTGTTCATTAATATAGGTTGACCTCCCTAGGGGAGTACGTGATATGGACCATGGAGGTGCGAATATTGAGAATATGGCTTTGGAAGTGGAGGATCATGGAGGTGCAAATATTGAAGCTGAAGATTATGATCCCATGGAAGATGACAATGATGCACCAGATGATGGTACTAATACATTGATCCATGACACATTTGGTATTGGGGCAATTGATGATGATGATCAGGATGATGTTGATGTCATCCATGATATACCTCTACTTAAGAAGGTTTTCACGCCCCTTTACGAAGGCTCCCAAACAACTCTTCTCTTTACTGTATTGTTGTTGTTGAACTTGAAGGTTATGAATGGTTTATCCAACATAGCAATGTCACATATGCTACAGTATGTCATATATGTCATTATAGTAATTAAATGGTGAAACATGTACCATAAATATTATTAATATTAACAACATATTTTTTTTTCTACAGATTGATAGGTGAGTTCTTGTTACCACCATCGAATATTCTCCCTTGCTCATACCGAGAATTATGTGCCACTATGAAAGATATTGGAATAGAGTATCAAGCAATAGATGCTTGTCCCAATGATCATATTGTTTATCATAAAGAACATGAATTTGCAACAGAATTCCCTAAATGTCATACGAGTAGATATCAAATAGATCAAATAACAAAAAAGGTGCCTCACAAGGTTCTTTGTTACATCCCCATTATACCACGTTTGCAAAGATTATTTAGGTGTAATAACTTGGCACAATTTATGGATTACCATGCATGCAATAGGATTCAAGATGACATTATTCAAATGCTTGCGAATGGTTCTATATTTAAGGACATAGAGGAAAAGTGGCCACACTTTATCAAAGAACCTCAAAATCTCAAGCTTTCAGTGGTAGCGAATGGTGTCAATCCATTTCGAGAGCTAAGATCTGTTTGAACTATTTGGCCTATTTTTGTCATCAACAATAAAATTCCTCCATGGATTTCAATAAAGAGGGAGCACATTATGTTGGCAATGATTTTTCCAGGTATTTGATCATTTAATAGTTATCTACATGTAATTATAAGTCTTGTAGTAAAATGGTCACAATAATTATGTAATGTTGTTGTTCATTCAACTAGGTAAATACCAAGTAAAAGATATGAATGTTTATATTGAGCCTCTTATCGGCGAGTTGGTGGAGTTATGGAAAGGTGTCACTATGTATGACATCTCTAGACCAATAGGAGTCAAACAATTTCAATTCCATACAATGCTTGTATGGACAATACATGATGCCCCAGGGCTAACACATTTTTTTGGTATATTATGGTGAATTCAAGTTGCACATGATAATTCTAAAAATAAAAATTAACATATTTAATCCAATTATATCATTACCTTGTAGGTCTTCAAACGAAGGGAAAATTTGCACGTTCAATTTGTGGTCCAAAGATGAAATCTCTTTATTCAAAAATTTTAGGAAAGCAGGTGTTTGATGAGTATAGACACTTTCTCCACAAAAATCATAATTATCGAATTACCGAAAAACATCTTTTCAATGGGAAAGAAGAGACTACATCTAAGCCATGGAGACTGACACCTCACTTATGGAAGTTGGAATATAATAGAATTAATCATCAAGGTACTACCATTCTACCTAACGGTTTATGTTTGGAATTTGTATATTTTAATTGTGTTTTGTTTGCTAATTATGTGATTGATGATTGTGAATGTCATCAAGGAAACACTACTAAGCACCTTCCAAAGGGACTAAAGAGTTATCCCAGACAATTTAGTAGGTTGCCCTACTACGAGTAGCTGCTTGATGTGCATTTGTTTGATACTATGCATATTGGAAAGAATCTAACAGAGACATTGTGGAAGATATTGGATGGAAGGCGTGACAAAGAAAAAATTCTAAAAATTTGTAGCAACATTCATGAATCCAATCATGCAATGAAAATTTTTATTGAATCAAATAGAAATGGAGAACGGATTAATACAAGTGCCCTTCCTTGGTTATTAATAGAACAACAAGGTGATGCCATAAAAGAAGTCATATGAAAAATTTGATTTCCCATAGGATTTGCTGCAAACATAAGCAGTACCATATCAAAGAAAGGTGAATTTGGGCCAGGGTTGAAAATGCATGATTGGCATACCTTCATCAAGGTAAGTCATGTTCTTTTGTATTTACAATATATTTGTAAACTGCATGTACTTCTCATTGTATTATATGAGAAAAGAATGACATGATTATTTTTATAATTGTTGCAGTATGTGCTACCCCTATCTCTCCCAGAGAACTTTGACAATAACATCAAACAAGTGATATATGATCTTGGAAAATACATGAGGTAAGCAATGATATCTGTTTAATTTGTTGTGTACATATATATATATATATATATATTGTAAAGTCTCGTGTTTATATATTTTTGTGTCTTGAATGTCTTGTAGGTGGTTGTCATCTAAAGAAATCTATAGAGCAGATATAAAATACTGGAAGAGAAGAATTCCTCTTCTAATGTGTGAAATGCAAAAGTGTCTACCTTCAACCTTTTTCAATGCACAAGAACACTACCTCATACACCAAGTTGAGGAGATTGAAATGTGTGGACCCGTACACACTCAGTCAATGTGGATGGTTGAGAGGCACTTGAAATTTTTGAAGGCTTTGGTTCAGCAAAGAGCACGTCTTGAGGGTTCTATGGAGGAGGGATATATGGTATACCAAACTATGGTGTATGTTACTGAATATCTTCCTAAGCTTGCAGCAAAGATCCCTATAGATCGCATTTGGGATCTCGACACCATTAGAAAATTTGAAGGGGAGTACTTGGTGGGGGAAGGCAGAATGAGGAAAGTGAGAGGTAATAAATTATAAGATGTTATTATAGCTATTAATTAATTCTTAATCTTCAAAATTAATTGGTTGTAAGTCATCTATTTATTTTTTGTACAGCTGCTCGAGAGTGGGATGTAATACATTTGTATATTGCAAACAATCAAGATTGGATGATGAAATGGATTGAACGATGTCATCATTTAGGTCACACATTAACATGGGAAGCTATGTCTTCATTGGTTAATGAAGCTTATTATAACAGAGATCCAAATGTTACCCAAAGGGAAATAGATTTAGCACATGGTTTAAAAGATTTCTAGGTACATATAAATTTGTTAATCACTCGTACGTTTATGAACTCTCGATGCATTAATTTATACAAGTTTTACATATTTTTGCAGGTCAAACACCACAAGGCTATGTTTTGCAGTGGTCATAAACTTCGCATCAAAAATTTGGATGACACAAAAAAAACTTGTGATTCTGGGATAAGTGCATTCTTTCAGGTGACTAATATTTCATCTAGAAATGACTTACATCCTCAAGAGTCCAAAAATTGATACTGTGGCATTTTGGATGATATACTTGAGTGTGACTTTAATTCCTTCAGATTAGTTCTCTTCATTGTCAGATGGTATAGGCTACAACTTAATCAAAATGATCCTGATAGAACTATTATTGAACGTGAAAATGGGTTTCCAATGATTAATACAAGGTGGTTTGAGCTACTTGGGGATGAACCCTATGTTCTTCCAAGCCAATGTGAGAAGGTATTTTACTCAGAGGTTCCGCATAAATCGGGTTGGTCGTTTGTTGTTAGACATGATCCAAGAGGAAGGATGATGAGGTATAATGAGATGGAAGAAGATTGCGAACAACTATAAGATGATGTAGATGATGATCATGACCAACATTTAGTTGATGATGTTCCTGATGTAACTTTTCTTGAAGAAGAAGAAGAAGATGATGATGATGATGCTACTGATGATGCTACTAATGATGCTACTAATGATGATGATGATGATGATGATGATGATGATGTTGTTGATGATGATGATGATGATGATGATGATGATGATGATGATGATGTTGATGATGATGATGATGATGATGTCGATGACGATGACAAAGACAAAGACAAAGAAAATGACGGTGGTGGTGATGATGTTGATGTCAATGATGATCATGGTGATTAGTTGGATGAAGAAGAAGATGAATGACATGAATGAAATGTACAGTTATGTGATCACTGCTTAATCTATTTAATATTGATTTCTTGATAGAAATGTGTAGTTATGCAATCAATGCTTAATCTAATTAATTCGTGATGTACTTACTATGGGATGCTTATGGTTTTTAATGTACTTACTATGTGGTTTTGAGTATATGTATCATGATTTTTTTAGCTAACATTAGATAATTGAATTACATATGTAGGTACCCAGACTCCTTTCATGAGCATCCCACACAGTCTCATGGATTGACAAACTGACCTTGATGTTGATGATGTGACTAGATCAGGTAAATAGCTATACGATTATGGCCTGTAAAGTATTGAAATACTTTAAAATGTTTAAAATGTTTTTAATTATAATAAAATGTTTTTAATTTAACCCTTTTATATGTTATTGCAGATGACCCCCCTTTGCATCAATAGAGAACTAGGCATGCATTGAGATCTAATGAGAGGGTAGATGATCATGATGATGATATCGATACTCATCTTACAATTATATCTTAAAAACTAGAAATCAAAAGAAAAAAAAGAAATGATTTTCATCTATGCACCTTAATTGATAATGATTGATTTTTATATGCCAATGAATTTAATTATGTGGTAGTGAATGTTCATAAATTTTATAATGTGTTAATGAATGTTATCATGTAATAATTAATGAATGTCACATTTTATTAATGTGTGAATGAATATTATTGTGTGATAATTAATGAATGTTACATTTTATTAATGGATGAAATAATGAGTGAATGTTAGATGTTAACGGGGAATTTAGAGTGATGTTGGGGGGGGGGGGGGGGGGGGGGCAAATGAGCTTCCACCTTCATGTGGTTGGCCCTATTTAGTATAGAATATAAAATTATTCTTGAAACAAAGTGAAGCTCAATAAGTTTGTTCCTTATATAGGGTCTCAAGTGTAGCTTTTATCCCACTCTCAACATTGCAAGGCTTCAAGTGGTGTTCTGATATTGGTTTCTCCATCTCCCACTGACATCTTGTCTTTCTCCTAAGAACTCTCACCGAGCTATGATACGTGGATGAGCAGAAGATGTCCCTTACAGGCTACACATATATAATATGGTAGATCTAGGGAACAAATATACTACAACATAGAATGAGTCAACTTGAATCTATAGTTTCTTCATTCACAATGAAAATTCAAATTACAAGCCATATTTTAGATTTAATATTCATATTTATCTTCATCATGATCATAGCCATCATGGTCAGCATTTGGTTCAACTTTATTTGAACCACACTTCATATTGGATTATAACATATTGAAACTTACACCATGAAGAAGACAAATGATTAAATAGAAAGAGAGGACCAACTAAACCATCTTGTGGTCAGTCTATATCACATTGAGAAACAACATCAAGAATCAAGAATGAAAACAATCAAAAAAAATTTCAAGACCATGAATGATCAAAAACATTCCATTAGAAAACAAAACACTAATCTTTATTATCATTAAGCCATAAAATATGTTTTTAAAGTTTAGAAGCATCACAAGAACTTTCAAGAAACATAGTACTATCCAAGGACCAAAATGAATACCCTCCAAATGATTATGATTATGTTGATGTTGATGTCTATAATTTATGTCTAATGATTATGATGATGTTGATGTTGATGTCTATAATTTATTTCACTTATTGATGCTTGCCTAGATTGAATTTTGAATTGCCAGGTTGGAGAATGCTTTCAAAGTTTAGGGTCTGTTCTACATGATACTCTTAGTTACAGCTCAAATGCAACTCAACATATTTTTGATGTTGGGCAACCCACTGCAGAAACTCATCCGCAAGTGAAATTTAATGTTGTGAATCTTGGCATTGTTAATGTTATTACTTTTCCTCACATTTCATGTTTGTGAAAATGTTTCTTGGCACTATCTTATTCTTATTACAATGTTCTTTGTTGTGGGGCAGGAGGTCAATCTTCATTGTCTTCATTGTGGGGGACAGTGAAGATTTTTTTGACAAATAGCAGGTCTTCTTTAGCATCTTATAATAACATGCTAAATTGATAAAGGTGTTATGGGCATTTAATCTGCAATTACTAATAGACTAAGCATATTATTACTATGCTTATTGTTCCATTTAAATGCATTTAACAAAAAAAACAAATTTACAAAATTGAACCAATGGCATGTTTACAACAAAGATGTGTTGAGGAGTTTGCTCCTTGTTTAATGTTAACTGTTCCCGCACAATCCACTCGGTGAAATGCTATGTGGAAGGGATGGTTGATAGTGTTCCTTGAGGGAAGGGGGATTTTGAAAGACTTGTTATCATTGTATTGTGTATTTCCAATATGTTTGGATGTAGGGCAGACCTAGAGAATGAAGGATCACTCACCAATTGCATGATAACCCAGTATTGAAGGGTCACTGGAAGAGGGGAATGAAGGATCACTCACTGATTGCATGATAACCCCACCAAGCATTCTTTCCTTTAATTTTCCACAATATCTCAAAGTATGATCATTATTCTTTACTTTCTTCTATATGCTATCCTTTCTATGGTTTTGTTATCTCAAAAATATATCAAAAACATTACAGATGTGCATATAAAAGTAAAATATTATCCTTCAATTGTTCCACATTAAAGCATTTCCTCTTTGGAGTATTCTCTTTGTTTGTACAATATCTGTCAAAAATGGTTCCCATATTTCTTCAAGATCTATTTTAATCTTTATATTGCAATTTTGATTAGATTTGACCTATAGTTGATTTCATTAGTATTTTATTACATATACTCCTAATGTGAAATGTGGAGAGAAAGAAAGAGACACACTAGGTATGAATTACATGATATACCCATCATCACTTAGCACTTAAATAATAAATTATGGACAGGGAACAACCCCCTAACCTCTGGATGTTTGTTTCATGTTGGTCTCTTATTATATGCAAAGGTAGGCCTATCTTAATTAGGCTAACAACCACAGTGTAGGGGCCATAATATTTTCCCTTTAACCACATTTATAGTTTGAGAAAATTAGAAAAAATTGTTTCAGATTTATATTATCCTTTTGAACTAGCACACTGCCATCAAAATGCATAATCATTGGTCATCTCAAGAAAATTCCTATTGATTAGTAGGATATCCTTATAAAAATTTGAGGCATGGATTTCTTGTGAATTATCGACTGCTATGTATCCTGCAACTATGGAAGGAATAGTGTTGGTGTTAGGTTTCATTTATTACTGAATTCAATAGTTTCCAAGATGTGTTGAGGAGTTTGCTCCTTGTTTAGTGTTAACTGTTCCTGCACAATCCACTCATAAAATAGTGAAATGCTATGTGGAAGGGATGGTTGATAGTGTTCCTTAAGGGAAGGGGGATTGTGAAAGACTTGTTATCATTTTATTGTGTATTTCCAATATGTTTGGTTGCAGGGCAGACCAGGAGAATGCAGGATCACTCATTGATTACATGATAACCTAGTTTTGAAGAGTCACTGGTTGAGGGGATAGTCAAGGTCCCAATGATTGGGCCATTGGAGGACCCTATTTATTTGTAGTAATTTATATTCAAATTGGATGCATGGATTTCTTGTGAATTATTTGCTGCTATGTATCCTACAACTGCATCTGTAAATCTGCATATACTTCTCTACGATTGTAAGCCACTTAGAGATCAAAATAGAGAAACTAAATCAAAATCATTCTTTGTCCTATTTCCTTTTAAAAAAGTCTCAACTATCAATGATACAATATACATTTGATGCCCTAAGCTATCAAATATAAAAATGGCACCTACCTAGAAGCTCACCAGGAGAATGAAGGATCACTCATTGATTGCATGATAACCTGGTTTTGAAGGGTCACTGGTTGAGGGGACAGTCAAGGTTTGGATGATTGGGCCATTGGAAGACCCTAGTTCTTTGTATTAATTTCTATTCAAATTGGATGCATGGATTTGTTGTGAATTATCAGCTGCTATGTATCCTGCAACTGCATCCGTAAATCTCCATATACTTCTCTAGGGTTGTAAGCCACTTAGGGATCAAAATAGAGAAACTAAATAAAAATCATTCTTTGTCCTATTTCCTTTTAACAAAGTATCAACTATCAATGATACAATACATTTGATGCCCTAAGCTATCAATACAAATGGCACCTAGCTAGAAGCTCATGGGTTGTCCATTTGATAACCATAGTCAACATTTCAAAAAAATGGATATCCTTGAGCACAAGCACCAATAACATTAAATAATGGAGTTAAAGCACGGGCTAGGGCATGACACCAGTAGAATGCGGTCATTTCAGTGACAACAGTTTAGAATGCGGTCCTTTGGCGTGTATTAAATAGAATAGAATTTTCAGCATATTATTATCATTCTATTTCTTTGTTGTAAACATGCCATTGGTTTAGTTTTGTAACTTCACTATTGTATGAGTGGATTATACAGGAATAGTTAACATTAAACAAGGATCAAACTCCTCAACATATCTTGGAGACCATTGAATTCAATAATAAATGAAACCTAACACCAACACTATTCCTTCCTTTCACTTCTACCAAGAATAAAGCATTTAATCCATTCAACATTGCATATTATCATTAGACAGTTACATTTCTTGACTGTGTAGAAGAACAGTCACGACCAAAATGATCAAAACTACTTTCACCCTTGCACAAGCTATTTCAAACTTCAAGTAAAATGAGCAATATGCTATATCAAATCATTGATATTCATAGTAACCATTCGAAGGATCATTTTTTCAATGAACCCTCTGACTGTACCCCTATGGTAGAGAAAGGAAACCTCAAAATAGAGAAAGGAAACTTAGTAAAACTAGTATATGCTGATGTTTGTGATGGTACAGTCATGATAAGTGCCTCTCAAACCTCTCCAAACATGTAAGATTGTCTTTAAATACTTTATTGATCTCTTCTAAACATTAACCAAATCAAACCTACATTTGAATCCACACACAATAACCCCAAAATGAAGGGTTTTGTATCCTTTAATGAATCTCAGTCATTGGTAGTGCATGGATAGTCAAACCAGTAGTCTCCAAAGCATTCAATAAGTGAATGGATTGTATTTAATACACACTACTCCTTCCATTCACTTCTATCAAGAATAAAGCATTTAATCCATTCAACATTACATATAATCATTTGAAAGTTACATTTCCTGACTGTGTACTTGAGGAACAGTTAGGAAATGTAACTGTCTAAATGATCCAAACATTTGAAAATAGTGAATTGATATCCTTGAGCACAAGCACCAATAATATCAAATAATGGAGATAAAGCACGGGCTAGGGCACGACACCAGTAGAATGCGATCATTTCAGAGAGCATTCGTGATCAAATAAAATGCAATGCATTTGAAATTTGTAGTTGAATATGATGCCAGATGCTCGAAAGATGAAGAAATCACATACCTTCTCTCGCGCTCAGCTTTCGCTCCTCTATCCAATTGAAATAAAAATGATGAGGCCGTTTCACTTTTTTTTTTCATAGCCAAATCTTCCTTGTACCACACGAAGAACATGCCATTGGTTCAGTTTTGTAATTTGTTTTTTGTGTAATTAGTAATTGGTAGATTAAATGCATATAACACCTTTATCTATTTAATTAGCATGTTATTATCATATCAGATAAAGTATGTTTAAGAATTGTTGGAACTGGTCCTTTTGCGTGTATTAAACATAATAGAATTTTCAGCATATTATTATCAATCTATTTCTTTGTTCTAAACATGCCATTGGTTCAATTTTGTAGATTTGTTTAATCCATTAAATGCATTTTTTGTGAGGAGGGGTCTTGTTCTCAGGAGATTGATGAAGATTGTGCACCTCAAAAACCAATTCATAAGGTACCAATCATGTTTCCTATTCACTTATATTTTTGGATTGGTAAATCTCCTTATAAGTTTCATGTCCTTTCTTTTGATTACTATGGATGAGATATATATCTTACATTTAAATTTCAACTTCTTTACATTTTAGAACATGTAGTGTGTTTTTTGAGGATTTTACCAAATCAACTTTTAACATAAACCGAAAAGACCGAACTGATATCTTGCCCTTTCAACTTGACAAAATATTTGCATTTGACCAATAAATGCAAGCAACTGAATGATAAATCCACATACCTATATCTTTGTAAAATACCTGGAACATCAAAAAGATGGCTAAGTGGTTGCCACCATGATTTTTATCTACTAAATATGGGAAAAAAAAATACCCAAAAAAATTGAATAGAAAACATGATTGGTCATTTTAGAGAGCATTCATGATCAAATAAAATGCAATGCCTTCTCTCACACTCGATCAACTTTCACCCGCTTATTTTCTCCCACTCCTTTTCTCTACAAATGAAATAAAAATGATTTGGCCGTTTAAAAATAGTGAATCGATATCCTTGAGCACAAGCACCAATAACATCAACTATTTTGATCTGTGGGTACCCTAATGTTGGCAAGAGTTCTTTTATTAATAAGATTACTCTGTAAGCTTGAAGAAGTGATATATTTTGGAAAATGAAGAGTAGAAAGATGATGATATTCCTGAGATCATGGATGGACACAATGTTGCAGACAGAATGGGAAGACATATTTCTAGACTGGCCCTGGATGTTGTTAGCTCTTTTTCATGTAGAATCACCAATATAGTTTTCAAACTTGACTCTCGAGTTCTCAACTCTGAATTCTTACACGGAAAAGGCTAATTGATAAGGACCAAGTCCTTCTTCTACTTCGGGCTTCATAGACCCAGGCAGGTGTACCTATCTTCAGGCTCAATGCTCCACAATGATATTAACGGAAGTAAACACTCATTGCAGAAAAATGGCAAGTGTGACAAGGATAAACTCCTTCTTCTTTTCGAGCTTTGAACTCAGGCAGGTTAACCCATGTCAGATCTACTTCTTGAAAGGATCACAACACTAGTTTATATCCTTGATATAAACTTTATCTTCTCAGTCGTTCAAACATACATGAAAGTAAATTATTATTTAAGTTTTGTTGAGGGTGAGATCTCTGCAAAATTGAGGATAGACCAATGCCTTATCTTCGGGTATAGAGTCAAACAGTGAAACATATACTTACAGAAATCTTCTAAATGAAACACAAACAAATCCCAGATGAAACGCCTTGCAATTCATCCTCTCTTAAACACATTTGATCATCAAATTCTTGCCAAATTCCTAAGCTCTTAGAGATTTACCTAAAGACATTACCCTTTCCTTGAAAGGAGCTATAGATTAAAATCACAGATACCTTGTAAATGGTATATAAAAACTAGCTTATAGATTCAATATACAAAAGCCACATAATTCAAACAAGAAGACAATTGAAATCATGCAAGGGAATTCTATTGTATTCCAATAAAATTTCACTGTATCAATACATTTCAAAATTTGATAAAATATTCTGAGATTTCAACAATGGAGCCAAGCCTCTACAGTATATTTTTCAACCTCCCTTGAAATGAACAAAGACTTACTACTTATACCAATCAGCCATCCTGGAATCCTCGAAAGGATGCAACAAGCTTCAGATGGATGTTAAAAGATCTTGCTCTAAAAACAAGATTCCAAATAGAGAAAGTTATTTGCAACAACAGATTACAAATATCTTATTTCCAACAATCTCATAGGTGGCACTTTGTCTAAAGATATTTCAGAGCAGTTGCTAAATTTGTAGCATGAATGATGACCGCCATCTGGCTAATTTACGTCATCCTCTATTTGAAACTGCTCTTCCTCCAATTCTGTATCAAGTTCCATACGTAATTCAAATTTGGCCAGGTGTCACATTCATGTCTATGATAACTTGCTTGACATCTTTTTCCCTTTTTACCTTGATCTCCAAAGGTTTGGAGTACTAGCACCTACAACTTCTTCACTTGATTGCCCTTTTTTCTGAATCTTCTAATCGATATGTGGATTCCCAAATCATGTAGGTTTCTTCACTTGGCCAATGAAAGGCAAGGACCTCATCTTTCTTTGGGGACAACTTTTTCCACTCAGCAACCAACTGATGAACCTCTATTCTCACATTAGAAAAGTATAACCTAGCATCCTGAAGGAGTTTAATAAAATGTATGAATGGGGTATTATCATCTGTACATAGAATGGCATTTACTTTATTCAGTACTTGTCTATCTATTTGCTCCATCCATTGACCTTTATCTTTGATTACCCCATCTACCTTAATAAGACCAAGGAAAATTTGGAAATCATCCTGGAAATATCTTGTCCTTAAGATTTCTGACCTTCTTCTTATACTCTCCCTATTTACCTCAAAGTCAAAAAGATCCTTGATAACCCTGTAAGTACTTGCTAGGTCAATATTTTCAACACACTTATCCTTATTTTGATCAAACCATGACCTCAGATTATCTTTTCTTGCAGTCCATCTTTCCAAAATTTTGTCCACAGTAGCCACCTCTTTCTGAAAAATTGCTAAGACATCTGCCAATTGTTTTGTAGATTTGCATATTTCTTTAGGTCTCACCTTTGCAACAAAATGTGACACAACATCTTTTATCTTCTCACCTAACCTATCCTTTACTTTTTGATCAATATCCTCTTCATCTATGGAAGGAGGAAAAGGGGAAGGGGGAAGTTCAATAATAGGGCTTGATGAGGAAGGCCCTACAGAGGAGGAAGCTATTTGAATTTTCTCTGATAATTGTATTGGGCCATGTTCTCCCAATTTCTTTCTTAAATCTACAATTAGAATATATCTCTCAAGAATCCTCTGTTTCATCTCACCATAAACCTTCAAAACTATTTCCAGTTTTGCAGTGAGCTCTTCCTTCTCTTTAGCTTCCTTTTCTACCACCTTTGTTAATTGTGCCATGGCCATTACCATACCTGATGCTTCCACCAAAGAAGTATCAGTAACTCTTCTTACAATTAAACTCCCTGAGAGGTTATCTTTGACAATTTTCTTTCCTTTATCACTTTCATTCTTCCTTAAAGACCACATTACCAATGTTTGATGATTATCACTGAAAGTGACTCCCTTAACAGCTTGTTCTACTTCCTCTAGAGTTCTATGGAGAGGAGTGGTTTGTTTTCTGACTGCATCAAACACTACTCCATCAGCTATATCCCATTCTGGGAGGATCAGTACTCCTGACATCTTTACCATATCTCTTCCCTATTCTAGAGTGATTTGTTTAAACTTTGTAGTCATCTCTATTTTCACTTCTTCCTCTATGACTTGTAAATCCTTCTCCAGATTTTCTTCATGTCTCTTCTCACAGATTTCTTGAAATTATTTGATGCTTAATTTCCAAAGAAATTGCATAAAGGCCCTAGTTTTAACAAAAGTGTCATCAACCAAAAATTCTTCACAAGCTTGCTTGATTACAGGGTCTAGTTCAGTACCTGCTAACTCCCCTGCTGTTAAATCCAACTTGGGTTCTTCTAGTAGCTCTGGCACTCCCTCATTTACTTCTTCGTAAGTCATAAAGATTTGACCTAGAGCATCTAATTACTGTACTTATTTTGCAATCTCTTGGTCATCAAAAATTCTTATAGGAGACTATGATGGGGAGTACTCCTTTTCCACATGAGCAGGTCTCTCTTCCAATCTTTTCCTTTTTGATGGGGGTGGAGAATCAATTATATCTTTAGAAGTTTGAGGACGAGGAGAATTGGGGATCTCCATAATCTCCTTTCATTTTCCAACCTGTTGTGAGGTTGATGGGATATCCCTTTTATCCATTTTCTTTTGCTGGCTCTGTTTTGGTATCACCACATTATAACCAGTCTTCTTTTGCACCATGTACCTCCCCGGGGGTAACCCTTTTGCAAACATAGGCTTGCTCAACAATTGTCTAGCCTTTTCTAGATCATCCTTCATAACCTTTTCCTTCTTCTCATTTAAGTTTTGAAAAATATCTTGAAAACAATTCATGAGAGTGTCTATTTTCTTCCCCATTAGAGTTATGCTTTTCAGGGGATCCCATCCCGAATCAAATTGTCGAATAAAATCTAGTGTCTTCCTGTATACCAACCATTTTTCTTTCATAACCTCTTGTTCCTATATCTTTGCTACATTCCTGATAATATCTTCAGGGAAATTAAAAATATAGTTGATCATGGCACACTTGGCTCTCTTTTTAAACATTTCATTATAGAAACCTTCTGGATCTACTGTTCTAGCAATTGCAGTAGCCATATGGTATGGAGCCAGAATTTTATCCATGTAAACCCATCCACCCTTGGTAATTATGAATTGATGGGCAATGGTAACATTTGGGAATAAAGTTCCCTTGCCTTTCCCAGTGAGGGCACACTCCTCAATATCTCCTAATTGCCTCAAGAACTCTGCAATTCCAATCCTAAGGGGTACCTGATAGGGCAATATAAAAGGGGTCCCCCTAAAACCATACAACTTGATAACAGTTGATACATTGTAGAAAATAACATCTCCCCAATTGTGTACGATGTTCAAGTTCTTAGCAAACTACTTTGGCCTAACAAGCTGTGCCAATACTGTTGGGATTCTTGAGTTGTCTACGACAAACGGCTTCCTAAGTCTAGCTGCAAAACGTTTATCAAAATTGATGAAACTATGATCCTTCTTATCCCAGGTCATTGTGAGGCTCCATAGTTGGACTGACATGTCTTCACCATCCTTCTTTCTCACCAATTCCATTTCTTGTTCAAAATAGCTTGCTCCTTTGAACAAAAACATGTACATTATGAATGAGTACCAGCAAAAGGGCCTGTCACCTTCATTCTTTTGAATCTTTACTAATCCATTATGGATTAATTTAGCAATAAAAGGAGCAAAATCAAAAGTGATAGACATGTGTGCATGTAAAATTTGGATCATCATGCACATCAAGTGTATTGGCATCCTTTCACTAACATCCTCTCCAAAAACTTGACATAATGACCAATATGCACCCCTAGCTCTGAGATCAAAATATTCTATTTTAAAAGGCTCCGAAGTGTTGTGCCCCACAACAACCATTTTTCCAATTTTGGTGCAGAAATCCTTCAACAACTTGCCTCTAAAATAGTTCCTTTGTGCATTATACACTTGCCTTAGTTCTTCAAAGTTAATGCTCTCCAAACTTTTTGAGGGTTCACTTAACCTGAACACCTTCCTGATTTCTTTAGCAGAAAATTTAAACAATAACACTCCCTTTGCATCCCTAATTTCTTTAGTGATTGGATCATAATTCTTTGCAACCTAGGTCATCAAATCTACATCTAAAAAGACACCAGGCACGACAAGTTTTCCTAGGTCAGACTGCCATATATTGCTTGCAGGGTGAGGGGCATTTCTCTGACTAAAACCTACTTTGAATAATTCTAGCCTATGGTATCAGAGTCATCTCTTGCATTGATAGTACCAATTTTGGCCTCTCTAATAAAACTTACCGTGTCATATAAACCTTCTACCATTTTTACCCTAGGATCTTTGGGAATCAAACTCTTGTTTTTCACTGGGGTAGTGGAAGAGCCGGGAAGTAACTGCAATAAATCTTCATGCAAACCTCTTTCACTATACTCTATTTTACCCGACAATTCTTTCCTTGGGGCCATTTTAAGGTTTATCTTTAAAAGAAACCTTTACAAGATAGACAAAATACAGAACTGTGATTCTTTTAGTAAGGAAGAAAATCGCACAAGAATTTCACCAACCTTTTTTCTCAGAAACCACCCAAGAATAGCAGCCAAACCTCAGAATTCTTCACGCTAGAGTCTCTACAAATTTTTGATCTCTTTGTGCTTCTGAAAGTGCGTGAAATTTTGATATATGAGCCTACTAAAGTAGTCCCATCAACAATTAATTTAGCACGATTGAAACAATTACTCCTCCGGAAGAGCGAACTATCACTTCTTCAATGGGAAGCCTCAACTTTGCACCATTTTATCTTCAGTTTGAAAGAGAACCATCAATCCTCATTAGCAGATGATCTAATGGCCTATCGCATGATTGCATGGCATAAAAAACACTCACGCGAACATGCGACTAACCGTCACATTACCTTTCTATTTTTGGCGGTCTCTTGTAACTTCCTCCGTTAGCATAAAATGCTATTCGCATGATCACATAGCTTAAAAGAAGCTTATGCAAACATGTGAAAACCCATTATCATTCACTGTCACTATCTTCTTTTATATCACCGGTCCCACCTCGCCTTTGTCAATAAAGAAATTCCACGCTTGCAACACCTGGCAGAATGTCAGGTACTTTCTTTCTTTCTGAGCACCGGTGTCTACTGACACTAACCAATGAGAAAACATTATTTATGCACATCTGTCAAAGGTTTCACCAGAGAATCACACTTGATTCAACGCAAGATCAATGGCCTGTCGCATGATTGCATAGGCTTAAAAGATCCCATGCAATTATACGACAGCCGTCCGATCTTCTCTTTACTACTTTAAACCCTTGGAGATTCTTCTGTTACCGGCCCTACTATTCTTGGCAAATAGAAGGCCGCCACTTGTGAGATACTTGTCAGTGGTCCCACCTTGTTTTTGCATCAGGCTTTGTTATAAAATCAATGTTTATTTTGCATGTTTGCATGGCTTGGAAATATTCCATGCGAACACGCGACTACCGTTAGATCTTCTTTGAAGATTCACAATTGGATGAAGCTTGAAACATTAGAATACAAGGTAATTAGGTCATAAGAAATGTTATTTATACCACTGGGTTTCTAGACTTAGGAAGAAATATAACCCCTACGTAAAAATAAATGCATGTGCTCTTTAATGGACCTAAGTGACTTAAAAAGTAATGCTCGAAAAGAAAAGAAGTAATTGACTTAGGATTTATTTTGAAAATGGAAAACATTTTGGGGTTTTTGACATGAATTCAAAATTCTTCAAGGACAAGACCTAGGGTAAGGATTTTTGAAATAGGGTTATGACAATTTTTTGAAGAAATTTCGGCACCTGTACCTAGGACAACTTCACAGACCAGAGGACTAAACCAACGTTTGGACAACAACCTCAAAAATTTAAGAATACTCCCAATAGATCCTTTGACAATTGGGGTAGGATCCAGACCCAGGATAAAAAGATGTCTTCGTTTCTATTGTGGAATTATCCCTTCTTTGGCCTACACTCATTCCTCTTCTGAAAAATGGTTATCTAGAAACTTTGGATACTGTTTCTCATCCATGCATGAAATGTGCTAGTGATCATATAAAATTACTTTAGGCCTCCAGTATTGATGAGATGTACAAGTGTAAAATGTTTTTGCAAGACTGAGATCAATTTGTGTAGTGTACATAAATGCAAGGTGGTGATTATTCTAGATGATCGACAGGTAGCTAGGATAGTAGCTAGGACTAAAGATAAAACAACTCAAGAGACCATCATAGGTTCTCTCTTTCTTCGGTCTATATTATTGACAGAATGTTTTACCTTTCATTAGCTCATCAAATCCGGGGATTTGAAAGAATTTAATAGAATATTTTCATGACAACGTATATTATTTAAGTTGATGTTGCATGAATTTATCTACTTCGTGCACTTGTAGACTATGAGGATGGCGATAAAGAAGCATGACCATCATGGCCATGCTTCTTTATCGCCATCCTCATAGTCTACAAGTGCGCGAAGTAGATATATTCATGCAACGTCAACTTAAATAATATATTTTTTCATGAAAATATTCTATTAAATTATTTCAAATCCCCAGATTTGATGAGCTAATGAAAGGTAAAACATTCTGTCAATAATATAGACCAAAGAAAGAGAGAACGTATGATGGTCTCTTGAGTTGTTTTATCTTTAATGTGCATATCCTTCAATTTTTTGACACTAAATCATCAATTCTGACAGAAGTGCTACACATTTGATAGATAAAATGTCAGAGAAAACTAATTTATGACAATCATTCCGACAGTTATGCTATACATTCGATAGGGAACCTGTCGGAGAAATAATGAAGGACTGTCGCTCTTCTAACATTTTAAGTGTCACAAATAGAAATTTTTTGATAGAACCTTTGACATTAATGCCATATCATCGATAGGTAGATTTGTCAGAATTAAGTAGAAACTATGGCTATTCCAATAGTTATAATGTTGGAAAGGATATCTTTTCAATAGTTAATAGGTCATTGTGTCAAAATTCTAATGGATAAATCATAGAAAATGCCATAATGAAGTTGTCACTGAAATGCAAGTTTCTGATGTAATATGGTGTCAGTAAACTGATAGATACGTGTTCTATCACAATTTCCTATGCAAAAATGGCAACGGACCCATCTGTCAAAATGCTGACAAATTAGCATTGCAAATTCAACAAATGGCCATCAGAATTTGACCCCAAATGTAGTAGTGATGGTACAGTAATAGCAAGGGAACTCTCCCTCATTTTCTTCTTAGCTACTAGAACATATTTCTATCTTTGGTGCTACTTCAACTGGTGTAGTTCTAAATTTGAGTAAGGTAAACACAATAGCCTCTTCATTTTTTTCTTTTTATTCATCATTCCTCTTCTCATATTTGAGATGTTTAAGACCTGAATATCCTCCATATTTCTTGAGTATTTTTAGAGACTCATCAAGGTCTTTAAATCTTAGTTCCTGATGTTGCACAACCTTGAATTGTGAAACACCCTCAAATTCAGTTTCACTATCTTCTTGCAATCTCAATTTTCTCCTAGGCCTCCCAATGGTTTTCTTCTCTCTTGAGTAAGTTTTATTCTTTGTTGATTCAATTTATGCTTTCTTCTTCTTTTTCAGTGTGGAGGAATACATTTTTGATGGTATGACACCAATTGGACTAGGTGTCTCTTTCTTCATTATAATCTTTTTCCCTTTAACCTTTGATGGTTCAGATTTATCTTCTTGAATAGGGATTCCCAAATTTTCTGACAAGTTACTAATCATCTTGCTGGTTTTTCTTATTGCCTTAGGTATCAAGATACCTAGTTTGATCTTATCCTTCACTTCTTCAAAAGTACCATACCAAGTTTCCCTTCTATCAACTAGTTTCTCTAGTAGTCCTTTAATCTATATAGAAGTGGAATATACATCCATTTCATAGCACATAGCTAGTAGCCACATGGTTCTTGTCTCCATAACTCTTACTATACAAGTATCTGTATCTACCTCAAAACATATTTCATCCTTATACTATTCCACTAGCTCAGGTGGAATCCTCAACTTCTTATGCATATTAGTTTGAAATTTAGTAAAGTAATCATTAATGACCATATCAAAATTGTCTCCTATACTTTGAATAAACTCATTAATTTGATAAATAATTAGTTTATCTTCTTTCCACTCTACTTCACTGATTGTAGGAAAGAAGTTCTAAAAATAAAAGAATATGCATACCAAAAGTGATCCGAACTTCAGTGTGTTTGTTTTTTCCTTCCTGATTGTGTTCATATTGTCATCCAATTTTTTAAACAATATTTCACATAGGTCTATCTTCATATATTTCTTCACAATCTTCTAAGCAATGTCAACTACTCCACAAGGCACACTGTCTACCCAAGATGACTGAAAGATTCAATAGGATATGATTTTTCATGTGAATCTTAGCTTAGGATCATCAACAGTAGATAATTCTAGACCTTTGACATCCCATTTAGCTTTTGTAAGCTCACAAAGTTTATTCTTGTTTGTTTTTTTGTATTCCCTTAGTCTATCACCGATTAGATATCCATTGATAATGTGAAGTACATCCTTGGTGATCTTCACCGGCACATCTAGCCACATGAACTAATCATGTACTTAGGTTATAACCATTCTCATCTATTCCTATTTGAATACTATCGATACATGCATAGCATGGACTAAACCCTTGGTTTCCAGATGTGTGTGATCATCTTCTAATTTTCCATTAACATATAGATTCCTATAAGATGTATCAATTTCCACTTGGAATATTTCTTCAATATTTTATTTTATGAATACGCGAATATCCTCAATTAGAATGACTCTTTGTGGTATCGAATAGAGGGCACTAGATTTATTGAATTTAGCAACAAAAATAGGTGGTAGCTTGTATTTTGGATTGAAAGGGTCAATCTTCTCCACAACAACATGGTTTTGAACTTTAGGTGCCATTAGATTCTCAGAAATGATCTTTAACTAATAGGGTTTTACTTGAATAACAACTCAATTGTACTAACATAGCTCATAAAATACTAGAAATACCTTGAATATGTTTGACAGTTCTTGAAAGTGCTTGAATTCTTGATTAAATTTGCTTGGTACTCTCTTCTCTACTAAGTGCTTCAAATGATCACTAAAGTGAAAGGTGAAAATGAAATACCATGACATCTATTTATAGTTTTTCTTTGATTAGGGTTTCCAATGGCTATAATATTTGCATTAAATTCTCTCTAATGATTCCCTTTTCACCGATTACCAAATACACTTTCTTTCACCGAATGGAACAAAATAACTTATACTCTTTTATGATCAAAATATGAAATGTAACCTTCAATAATATATCTAAATTCATCTTAATATGTTAATATGGATCTTTGCTCAAATTCTATGAATCGATTTAAGATAGAATTTAGGTTATCAACTCCTACACATACTTTTTGACTGATTAAGTAAAGATAGGTGCACCTAATAGATAGGATGTGGTGCCATCAGTTGTTCCAAGTTTAGTTCCATCATCTTTAGACTTCATTCTACATATCCTATTCATCTAATCTTTTATCTTATTAATGTTAACTTGAGCATTTTCATTCAGTTGTTCCTCGATTAGAGCTCGGCCTCAGTACCTGCAGTCTTTGGCTAGGTGACCGACCTTGTGAAAATGAGAGAAATCCATTCCAATGTTTATCCATGACCTTATATTTTTCATAACATGCATTTGAAAGAAATTTGTAGCTATGTGACCAAATCTCCCACATGCAATACAAGTAATTCTTATATTATAATCCCATGGTATAGTTGATCCTTGTTTGTTGTTAGCATTTTTTTTCTCTTAAGGATCCATTTCATATTATTTCTTTGTGACCTACATTCTTTAGAATGTTGACCATATCTATTTTAATCTTTATAGTAACCATTGAATCTTGGCTTCCTTGAATTGTTAGCAACCCTTGATCTACACTCAAATGCCTTATGACCATACTTATTGCAATTGTACCAATGACCATTAAACTTAGGAGTACTCAGTGTATTACCTATTTTTCTCCTACAAAATTTTTCTTTATATCTTGGTTTTTCATAGTGATAATAAGTAGGCTTCTTTGTCTTCGTTGGGATAGAAACATTATCTCAGTTGGCTGCTTGTTTAGAGGACTCACCTAGTATTGTTTGCATTATATCCAAGTCCAAGAGTATCTCTTGATTGTCTCTGACCCCTTAGTTATTCATCCAATATCCTAAGTGATTCTTCATTCTTCTTCAATAATTCATTAGCATCCTTTTGAGATTTCAATTGATTCCTTAGATGTTCATTCTCATATCTCAGTTCAGCAATCTCTCCAACTTTCCTTGCAACTTCTTGATTTACACTGGCTAGTTGGTCTGTCAAGTTGTAGTGAATTTTTTTTAACCTTAGTATTTCCCCATCATTCTCATTTATTATTGTATTCATTTGTCTTCTCTCATCTTCAACCATTCTTTTTTAATCTTCAACTTTTCTCTTTTGTTCTAGGACTTCACACATCCTTACCGATTGAGCTTCTTGTTATCTTTTCAGTGCTTTCACTTGATCAACTAGGTTTTTGTTCTTTTCAGTCAATTCTGATATTGCATCCTCAGATTCATTAGACATACTTCCCTCTAATTATTCTTCTAATTCTTTAACATGATCTTGAGTGTCCTTCAATTGTTGTGATATCTCTTTTCTCTTATTAAGTGAATTCTTCAATTTTCTCCTCAATTCATCAATTTTATCATTAGCCATTCTTAGTTCTATGTCCATGTTATCAATCATCCTTTCATACTTATAACTTTCCATCTCTTTAGATCTTTCCTCTCAAGTGGGTAAACTTCTAAATAAGAGACTCAACTTTGATAGCAATTGTTAGACTAAGTATGGAAAGGTGAGTACTGAGAGGAGAGGGGTGAATCAGTACTGCAAAAGACTTTTAACTTATCTTTCTTAACCATTTACCAAATTCACAACTTTTCATGCATCTCATAAAACATATAAAGTATTAAGAATAAACATAACTCATAACACATTCATTTTGGTATCGCACATATCCTTGTTATAGGATAAAAAATGTGGTGGAGATGACACCCACAAAAATTCAGTACTACAATAAAAAAATTTCTTGGTTAGAGATACATTGTTAACTAGTTCTAATAGCTTACCAGCCTATTAAGAGTATTAACCATGTTAAGAGTCTAAAGACTAGTTAAGTCTACCTTGCTAATGGATTTTACAATTCTAATCTAAGAACTGTACCCTATTAAAGGATTTACAATATAAGATCTATTAGGATCTTCTTAGTTAAGAGACTTTACAATTCTGATTAAAAACTTAATCAGTAACAAATATGTATGTATTACTTGCATAAATCATATGCTTATCATACTCAATGTTCTCATTAAGTGATTACCTCATATTGTGCTTCACTCACAATATCAATTCTTTACTTGGTAGATTCAACTCTGAATCACAATTACTCTCTTCTCTTTACTTCTCTATTATTCAGTGGCTTCTCTTCTCATAACCTTCTATTTGCAGTTTCTCCTTCACACATGCAATGTCTCATAATCTTACGATGATCTCCACATTTTGATCCATTTTATATACCATTCTAGAAGTGGTGGAAATGTTCTAGAATCATCTCCTTAAGTGGTGCTAGCATTGGTTACTCATCTATTGCATATAACACATTTAATTCTTATTGGTGATTCTCACCTTGTAATCACACATAATCTTCATGTTTGAATCTCCAACACTTTGTCAGACAATCTCCTCGAGATTTGTAAACTATTTTATGCTCCGTGTCCAGATTCAATGTATTTGTATATTCTCCTTGTGTCGGCCTGTCATGCTTGGTAATATATTTTACTTTTTCTCAATAACTGTATCATCTCTCAATTCAATGGATGTTGTAGCTCAGTACAACTCGGTGCTTGGTTCTTCCTTTCTCAATGACTAAACTTCCTTAGCCTTTAACAAAAACTACCTTTCCTTTATTTCCATTTATCAAATATCTTTTCACTCTTACGGAATTGAATTTCATTATTACCAAATGACTTTGACAATCATTAATACTTCATCATAACTAATGACAAAAAAATAACTCTTGGGAGTATCACAGGTTTGGAAAAAAAATTGTTTTTTATTTGCATATTTTTTCTCAATCATGGATTTAATCTTGTGTCCTTTAGAACCATCCTTTAAAAGCCTTTCCTTAACAACTTCTACTATATCATCTAGTAACAGATTAAAAATAGAATAAAACCTCTGCTAGATCATTTGTTAGCATATTAAAAATAGAAGAAATAGCAATATTGATTCTAGGAAAATAATAAACTAAAGCATTTTTAATTCTAAGCCTGTTGACTAGAGAGTAGGCATACCAAATTTCACCAATCCTTTCCAAATCACCATTATCCAATACAAAGTGAATTACATCTGAATAAATAGAGTTAAATCCACATGGAGACATGTCTTCCTTCTTCTCCACTTCTTCTAAGATAGTTATCACTTCTTTTCCCTTCAAGATATTCCTCCTTCTTTGGTGTTTTAGAGGGGAACCACTAATTAAAATATTTAATTCTTTCTTACATAAGGATGAACCCTTCTCAATATAACATATAACACCAAAGCATAAATCCCTCTATAATAATACTAAATAAACTTTTCATGCATTCTCTTCATCTTCTATATACTTCAAATACCCATAAACTTTCTTTCTAATAGGGATTTTGGACTTCCAATTCTCACTTTCTTTTTCCAGTAATGAACTCGAAATGTAAAATAGAAAATAGTTAAGTAGTAACCCAAACTGGAAGGGATAATCCTCAACCAAAGACAATTTGACATTCTCAAATGAATTCTCCAATAAGAAACTATATAAATCAAACTGTACACTTCTTTTTACCATATTATGTGCTAGATACATAGCAATAACATATGTATCACCTCTACAATTCCAAAAATAGATTTTATAAGAGATTTCATATGCAACATACCTTACTACATGATCAAAAAGGGTGTTTATTAGTAAAGGACATGGGTATCTGTCAATGCAAGTAAGTTCTTCAACTTCTTTATATTTCATCATTTTCTTCTTAGGGAGGTCACCAACGTTGCACAAACTAGTAACTACTTCAATGGATTCATTTATGACCAAATAGGGTTTGTCCAATATAGCATTGCCATCCTCAAACTAACTCAATAAGAACAAGATAATATCTCTACCAGAAAACCAAAGTAATTCTCCCTATAAATACATACCCAATATTCAAATGCACTACTACTAATTATCTTTCAACCCTACTTCCATTTTTCTTATCTTTTGATCATCAAATTCCTCCATCTTTACTTTCCTCAACCTCTATAAAGTACTACTAATTGACTCACAAACAACCTGCCTAGATCCCATAGTCACACTTGAATTAGATTCTTTAAGCTCTTCAACTTCTTTGTATCCTTCTTTGAAAATAGTGACAAATGATTTAAAATCTCACCTTTTTATTTTTAATTACTCATAATTAATTTTTCTTCCAAAAAGGTATATCATTGACACTAGAAATTGTACTTTGTCTTTCAATTAAAAAGATTGATCTAAACATACCTCATCAACCAAATAAAACATATCATATATCACCAACCAAATCATACTAGAGACATAACATACATCACTTTGGAGAGGGGAATCGAAAGATTATGCTTTTCAAAATTCCTCTTGAGCCAAGGCATTAGGCTCAATTTCTGAAAGAGCATGTGCCAAGACTCAGTACCATAAAGTCTTCACACATTTCCTTCTTTTTCCATACTGTGACTATTTTCTTCTCAAATTCATCTAATTATACAAATTTCTTTTCATTTCAATAATTTTTTATAGAAACATTAGATCTTTAAGTCTTAGCATAATGTCTAGGCTTACTACATTTGTAGCATATGATAATCCTTTGTCCCAAATTCACTAAGTAAACTCTAGATCTGCATTGATTAACTGTGTTACCTTACTGATGACATAAATAAAAATACAGGTATGTGCAAGATCATGAGGGGCCAAAAAGTGGCGATGTGAAAAATATTCACTTTTCACTCGTCCAAAAGTGCATGAAAATGCTTGTTGACTTTTTAGTAGGCCTGGGTGTCAGTACACCTAGGCAAACCTGACACCAAAGCACAATCCTAATTAGGTACCCAAAAATATCGGGTACCCGAAACCTGTGGCATAAATCAAAACCCATGGGCCATGTTTCTCATTTCTCTCATTGTTTTTAGGTTTGTAAAATGGCTCTATATATTTGATACTTGATTTTTTCAAGTATTTGATTTCCCCAACAATAAATTCGACTCCGCGGTATATACGGTAAGTAAATTCTTTGTATATTTTGATTATTTTATTTCATTTTGATGCTAAATGTAATTTTTTTGGTTGAAATAGGGTTTTGTGTTTATTTTTGTAATAATATATGAAATCAAATTGAAATTTAGATTTTTATTTATTTAATCAGGCATGGTTGACAACAATGAAGAAAATAACCCTCCCACACCAAACAACGATCCCAAAAACAATCCCCCATCTCAAAACCCTTGATCTTTAAAAGATTTGATACAAGATAATTTGAACACAATACAAGGTTTCCAAAACACATATCAAAATATACCTACATTAGTTCTGATGCTTGCCACCCTAAATACTATTGTTGAAATCATTGACACACTCACGCAACAACATAATGTTGCTCTTCATTGGTGTGATGATATGCACGCCCAATTTGATGACGGGCTTGACCATGATGGGATTGAAACCCTTAATATAACTAAGGAAGATATAGCCTCCCTTTTTGTGAATCCTAAAATTGGATTACAAGTTGATCCCAAAAATCCCAAATTATCAATAAAATGGTGCACAAATGAAGCAATGCGCATGCACTTTTAGGATCTCTGGTGGATGGTTTTTGATAAACCACCTCATAGCAATTTGGAGCTCCCTTTATATTTCATAAAAAATTGTATGCTGAGTTTGTGCTTGGTCACAATGTTAATAATTTTAGCATGAGGCCCAGCATGGGTGTAGGTGGAGGAGCTCCTCAGACTAAGCCATTTTCCCAATGCAAAAAGGCCACTACCTTCATCCCCCCCACTGATGTCGCACCCCTCCTCTAGTGTAGCATCCTGATATCATTGTAGAGTCTACCTCACAAACTATTAGGGCCATTCATTTTCTGAGTGATCAGTTGATCATGCAAACCAGGTCAGTGTTGCCTCCTGGTGTGGATGATGTTGGCTCATCGACATCTCACTAGAGTTCAGAAGTATGCGAGCCCCATATTTGCATTATATGCAAGAGTATGTGCCTCAGACCACTTACTTATGGTGATACATATCAGTATGTTATTGATGAGGAGGATATAGGAGATGCAGTTGTAGAGGTTGCAACACCTCATGGAGCATCTACATCTCATGAGAGTGCTCAAGAGGTGTATGCAAAGCCATGAACTCATGTTGATATGGTAAGAGTAAACATTATAAATAAATTTGTCACATGACTTATTTAATTTAAAAAATAATTTATTTATTTAGATTAGCTTTAATGATTGCATGCACTTATGTATATATATTTTTTCCATTTATGTTTAGTCGATGACAGAGGAGGAGTTGAGACAAGTGGATGACTCCACACTTTCAGCCATTTCATTTGGCCTTGATGCATATACGATATATTATAAATTATGTACCCATTAGTTTTTTTTATATCATTTGGTGTACATGCTTAAATCTCTATCAATTAGAGAAATACAATTCATACATTTACTAATATATTATCATCTTATTGTACTCTTGTAGGCTATAGCTGATGTTAGTGGGGGGCATGACGGGGTTCCTTCATCAGGTGTCGACAAAGGAAAGGTAATTAATTGTTTAAGATTAATTATGCATGCATATGTATGCCACTTGTGTGTAGTAATAAATATTTTAATTACACTTTATTATATAGGTTGTAGCTCTTGATGATGTCCCGACATTGGTTTGGGTGCCTAGGCTGACAGGCATCTCGATTCGGAGTGATAGCCTGATTGTACGTAGACTTTTACATATTGTTATTTGTATTTTGTAACCAGAGTTGTTATGATGAAGTACATTTATATATAATTGACAATATTTTTACTCTCATAGGTTACTCCCAGTGTGAGGGAGGGCCCATGAGAATCTTTCATATCTTTGTTGACCCAGCCCACTCTTCCAGAGAAGGGATCAGCAGATGTAAGTTTTAATTTTAGTTCAATCAATTTGTAATTTTATTATGCTATCATCCTATTTTGTAGATTTATTACTCTATGTGGTACCACTCTACTAATCTCATTATTGAAAATATATATTTATAGGTCGGAGTTTGTATTGTTGGCATGGTCCCTTTGCTACCAAAGACTTATGCTAGGACACCTGATTGTGGTAGGTGACCGAGAGGCTAGGTACAGATATTTGTATTTAGTTATAATTTTAATTAAATTAGTGTTTGAATTATGAATTATATATATATATTTATATATATGTACAAATCATATAAACTAAGCAATCTAACTTGGGTTTGAACTCATTTTTGATGCAGGATCAATCAAAGCCAAACACTTCTTCAAAGAGGCTACATTTTGATGATCCCCCTATGACATAGGATGTAGTTTTAGTTTTGTGGTCATTTAGAGATGCCACTCTGCACATTTTGAGATGGCATATATGCCACATTGTACACCTTGAAACATTGATTTTGTAGACATTTTGAAATGGCATGTGCCATATTTGTAGTTGGAGATACTTTTGATACATTTGATACTTTCTATATATAGAACATGTTCATTTTTATGTTATATTTGTGTCATCTTTTGTATATATATTTATTATTAATGTTTATGGAATTGAATGGTGAAGTTATATCTTGACTATGATTATCATTATGATTTAAATTATATCTTGTTGAAGTTACATTTGTTTTTCTTTACTCAGGAATACCCTGTTCATGGAGCTTATTATGTTTGAGGTTTAACTTCTATAGATTTCCTATGTTCTTATGTTTCATAACATTATACCTCCCACCCAAAGGGATAGTCAGTCTCTTTAGATTTACAAACCACCTCTGTAAATGTTAACTTCCTCAATCAGAACACAATTGGACTCACATATAAAAACCAAAATTTTGCATTTAAGGTGTGCTCTAGTGATAGCCCACATCTTCCAACTACCCAAAAAATCAATCTTTTTAAGTCTTTGGACAACCCAACTCCATTACCATATACAACACATGTTCCATATCCTCAAAGCCACACATGCACATCTTATAACATCCCAAACTTCTTGACCAGTTATATATCTTTTCCATATACATCCTGACCCTAGCATGCAAAACCATGAACCATATTTCTTGATTACCATTAAACTTCACCTAACATAACATTTTATATCTCCATCTACTACATTACAAAGACAAGTGATGATATTATACTCTATATACCCATTCTACTACATCATAGACCCCATGGCCCTTAACCCAACTTGTAATCCCACTTGAGCCACTTAGTACTACATTGTTTCAATACTATGTATATACTCACTATGTATATAACTCATCATATTGGGGTTTACTAAATCCATAGATAAATGTAGCACTTGTGTTGTTAGGTCACTTGGGTTGAGCGTGGTCGTAAGTGTTCCAATGACTTTGTGGGTGGAATAGGGTTGTCACTGACATTTACCTGGCCAACCAGAGTTGATAGAGTAGACGGTTCAATGCCAGGAAAAGCAGTTTGAAAGATACACTGCTGAGCTACTTTCAACTAACCCTCACTGCAAGTTTTGGCATCGACTGAGATCACCTTGCCAAATGCAAATGAAGTCAAATCACCCAAAATTGAGAGAGCTTATTGTAGACCTTGGAATCATGATCCCATAGAGCCTAATGGTTTGTCAATACTTCTCATGAGGTCTGAGATATGAGCCTTGGAAGATCACTGCCCAATCGTGCTTAGTGCACATTGGGGTCACTTGGGTCGAGCGTGGTCATGAGTGTTCCAGTGACTCCGTGGGAAGAATGGGGTTGTCACTAGCATTTACCCAGAAACTCAGAGCTGATGGAGTAAACAGTTTGATGCCAAGATGGACGGTTTGAAAGATACACTACTAAGCTACTTTCAACTGACCCTCACTACAAGTTTTGGCATTGACTGAGATCGCCTTGCCAAATGCAAACGAAGTCAAATCGCCCAAAATTGAGAGAGGTTATTGTAGAACTTAGAAACATGATCCCATAACCCCTAAATTTTTTTTGATACCTCTCATGAGGTCTGAGATATGAGCCGTAGAAGATCACTGCCCAATCATGCTTAGTGCACCTTGGGGTCACTTGGGTCGAGCATGGTCATGAGCGTTCCAATGACTCCATGGGAAGATAAGGTTGTCACTGGCATTTACCCAGCCAACCGGAGCTGATGGAGTAGATGGTTTGATGCCAGGATAGATGGTTTGAAAGATACACTGCTGAGCTACTTTCAACAGACCCTCACTGGACGTTTTGGCATCGACTGAGATCACCTTGCCAAATGCAAATGAAGTCGAATCACCCAAAACTAAGAGAGGTTATTGTAGACCTTGGAAACATGATCATGTAGCCCTTGGTGTTTTGTCAATACCTCTCACGAGGTCCAAGATACAAGCCTCAGAAGATCGCAGCCCAATCGTGCTTAGTCCACCTTGGGGTCACTTGGGTCGAGCGTGGTCGTGAGCATTCCGGTGACTCCATGGGTGAAACAAGGTTGTCATTGGTGTTTATCCAGCCAACCAGAGCCTATGGAGTAGATGGTTTGATGCCAAGATGGACGGTTTGAAAGATGCACTGCTGAGCTACTTTCAACTGACCCTCACCACAAGTTTTGGCATTGACTGAGATCGCCTTGCCAAATGCAAATGAAGTCGAATCACCCAAAATCAAGAGAGGTTATTGTAGACCTCAAAAACATGATCTTGTAGCCCCTAATGGTTTGTCAATACCTCTCCCGAGGTCTGAGATACAAGCCTCATAAGATCTCTACCCAATCATGCTTAGTGCACCTTGGGGTCACTTGGGTTGAGCGTGGTCGCAAGCATTCCGGTGACTCCATGGGTAGAATGGGGTTGTCACTGGTGTTTACTCAGCCAACTAGAGCTAATGAGTAGATAGTTTGATGCTAGAATGGATGGTTTAAAAGATACACTGCTGAGCTACTTTCAACTGACCCTCACTGCAAGTTTTGGCATCAACTGAGATTGCCTTGCCAAATGCAAATGAATTTGAATCGCCCAAAACTAAGAGAGGTTATTGTGCACCTTAGAAACATGATCTCGTAGCCCCTAATGGTTTGTCTATACCTCTCATGAGGTCTGAGATAAAAGCCTTGGAATATCGCTGCCTAATCATGCTTAGTGCACATTGGGGTCACTTGGGTCGAGCGTGGTTGCGAGTGTTCCAGTGACTCCATGGGTGGAATGGGGTTTTCACTAGCATTTACCCTACCAACCAGAGTTGATGGAGTAGATGGTTTGATGTTAGGATGGACGGTTTGAAAGATACACTGCTGAGCTACTTTCAACTGACCTTCACTGCAAGTTTTGGCATCGACTGAGATCACCTTGCCAAATGCAAATGAAGTCAAATCACCCAAAACTGAGAGAGGTTATTGTAGACCTCAAAAAAAAGATCCTATAGCCCATGATGGTTTATGGATACCTCTCATGAGGTCTGAGATATGATCCTTGGAAGATCACTACCCAATCGTGCTTAGTGCACCTTGGGGTCACTTGGGTCAAGCGTGGTCATGAGTGTTCTAGTGACTCCATGGGTGGAACGGGGTTTTCACTGGCATTTAATCGGCCAACTAGAGCTGATGGATCAGATGGTTTGGTTCCATGATGGATGGTTTGAAAGGTACGCTGCTGAGCTACTTTCAACTTACCCTCACTACAAGTTTTGGCATCGACTGAGATCACCTTGCCAAATGCAAACGAAGTCAAATCACCCAAAACCACCCACTTATAGTCCACACCATTTTTAGTAATGAAAAATTTAACCCTTTTACTCTCCCGTGCAAACTCAGAAAGAAAATCACTTGTAGACCATAAAAGACACAATGCATTATGGTACACTGGGCAGCCTACAAGCAGTTGTGTTTTACAAATTGAGTAAGTAGTCCTTGGGAACATGTCCTTGTCTGTAGTGGAAACAATTAGGTTTTCATTCTAAAATAAGAGAAAACCCAAATGGGAAAGCATGCACACTTCTTTTCTTGACCCAGTTCCGTTGCAATGACTGTTAGTGGTATCTTTGAAATTTGAACTGTGAAACTAATCATGATTAAGCTAGTTAGCACTCTACTAAAATTCAATTATTTTTCATATTCTTCCACCCCTCCCAAAACCTAATAACAAAGATTGAATATTAGGACATTTGTTTTTCTTTACTTTGGAATACCCTGTGCATGGAGCTTATTATGTTTGAGCTTTAACTTCTATAGATTGTTTGAAATGATAAAAAATAATATCCTTAAAGCATTAGAAACAAAAATCAAACATGTAAGAATTCGAATCATGCAAATGACATAAGTAAATGACATGTAAGATCCCTTGTTGGAACTATTGGCCACCCATACATGATTTTGGTCATAAGCCCTTATCAAGACTTCTAGGACATTTAACTTTTAAATCAAATTGATTGTTACAAATTGCCATTATGGGCTTAAAAAGATCTCAATTAACCATTAAGGATCCTTTTGTCCTTCTATCTCTGATTGGATCCATGGTGACCATAGGTGTCTTATAGGTGCTCCTGCACAAGTTACAATCCACATACAAAACCAAGTTTATTGACTCAAAATAAAATCTAAGAAAGGTGAAATTAATGTCTTGAAATTAAGCTTAACGAACTTAGAAAACAATGCACTAAGTTAACTTATTACCTAGTCAAGTGTTCCTGAAAGGGTCATCTCTTTGCTTTAGGGTCTCCAATAGTGCTTCATGATTAGCAGTACTAATAGTCCAAAGTTCTTTTGTCTTTGGTCTTCCTTGATGCTTTGACAACTTGACATTTGTTGCTATAACAAGGTGTGAATACATGAGAATAGTTTTGTGCTTCTCATGGTCTTCAAATGAGGGAATTCTATTCTTTCTAATCATGTATGTTTGTAGACATGTTCCCACAATAATAACTGAACTAGTAGGATATGTGAACCCATCACCATCTATCATTGGTTGTACAAGCTTCTATTTACCTCGTACGTGATAACCAATAATCTAACCTCTCATCATTCCCCTGTGGTGCAACCAATGCAAAAACATCTCTTGGCTGCAGAAGATTTGAAAGATGGTCATACTCAACTAAAGTGTCTGTGTCATCATTTCTTATAGAGAATGTCAAAGATAAAGGAGTTAGATACTGTGGAACCCATGTATCCACCCACTCACTTGACTCACAATGATCCCAATCATACTGAAAACACATGGGGCAAAAACAAGCCAACTCTCGTGTCCAAATGGTCCATGTACTACTATTGGAGCTTTGGAATGAATGCATTTTTTAAGAGTCTGTCACTGTTTGACAATCCAATCTATCTCCTATAGTTCCCTCCTCAACCAACCAAAAGAATCTACACACTGTAGAATCAAGAGTCCCAACCTGTGACAATGTTAAAGTACACCAATCAACAATAGAATGAGCATCAAGAAGTACAACACCTAAAATCCTTAATTTCTCCTTAACTAGAGCTCTCTTCACACACATACCTACTCCATCATGCTCCCCTTTCCCATGCCCTGACTCAAAAAAAATCCAAATATGAGGTACACCTCTCTCCACATGCATTCTACACAACCAATAAAACATTCTAGCATTCTTAAATTGACTGATGCAATTATCCGACTAGATGAGATGCCTATCCATAGAAATACCATTTTCCTACAAGAAGTCAAAATAGTTCTGGAAACAATGTTGAACAAACTCATGAGAGTGAGACCTATCATTTCTCATATAAAAATGGTACTCTCTGATTATCTTTCTCTCATCTTTTGTGTTATCAGGGGAATGTCTATATGTGATGTGTACAAAAATAGCAACCTAAATGGAATTGTAATATTGAGCTTGAGTCTCATTTTGGGGCTGAAATGTATAGTTCTCTATAAAGTCTACAATGGATATAATAGTTCCAATGGGGAAAGTGTCCTTACACATCCTGAATTGTTGATCCAACCATTGAGACCTATGACTATGCCTTGCATACTTGTAAAAATTATTTGTCTTGAAATCTGAGATAAAATCAGCAACATTGTATTCTTTTGCAACTAACTCACATCTAGAGCCTTCACCTCCACTCTTTAATGTATATTTCATTGTTTCATATACCTTTTTTTGGATGAGTGTCTTTCCAAAGTTGTGTTCCAAACCCTCATGAAAACATGTCCTAAACTTGGACAAGCCACCACATCCTGAGCACTTGGCATTTAAGAAATATTTTTTATAAAATAAATAACCATCATCTCTTTGACATAAAAATTGATCTAGCAAGTCTCTTGAGGATTTGGGAAGACCACTTGCACCACAATCCTCTAGCATTTCACTAGTATGCAAAGTAGAACAAATGGACTGTAATAATTCATGATGCATTGAAAACTCAAAATGATATTTGAAACAACGTGTATTTTGAATCTTAAGGGGTACACAATAAAATGGCTTCATGGATTCAAAAGACCTTTGTTATATTTTCAATGTTGGATGTGTCTCACAAATTTTTTTATATAAAATTGTTTGACTTACCTCCACATAATGTTTAGGAGGTGGAGTGCGGTCTCAATTGCCAACTCTCAACTTCAAGACATCCTTCACATTTGGTGACACTCTTGAGTTAGAATCCCAAAATTATTGAATTTCATCCTTGACAACATCTGTTAGCTTCTTATCGAAACATGGAAGTCTCCCACCATAAGCCCATGTATCAATTTGAAGTAGATCATCAAGTCTTTCTCTTCTTGCAAGTGCTCTACCCAAATTTTTACAGTTTATATTGAAGTCAACACAAGTTTGTCTCATCAAACGAGCCTTTCTCAACTGATAACTTACTAAGGAGGTTGTAATAACCCTTCGAGCAAATCTCTTGTCTTTTTCTCTGCTAGTCTTCCCAATGCTATTGAGAGCATTGAAAATATTCTTCACAACAATGGCATGATAAGGCGTACTAGGACCCCTAGGAAGGCCCCATGACCCCTTTTGACACATTGGAACCCTCAAGTGTGTCCTAAGGGGTCATAGGACCCCTTAGGACACACTTGAGAATTCCAATGTGTCCATAGGGGTCATGGGGACTTCCTAGGGGTCCTAACGCATGATAAGGTGTACTAAGACCACTAGGAAGTCCTCATGACCCCTTTTGACACATTTAAATGCTCAAGTGTGTCTGAAGGGGTCGTAGGACCCCTTAGGACACACTTGAGCATTCCAATGTGTCAAAAGGGGTCATGGGGACTTCCTAGGGGTCCTAACACGTAATAATGCATACTAGGATCCCTAGGAAGTCCCCATGACCCCTTTTGACACATTTGAATGCTCAAGGGTGTCTGAAGGGGTAGTAGGACCCCTTAGGACACACTTGTGGGTTCCAATGTGTCAAAAGGGGTCATGGGGACTTCTTAGGAGTCCTAACACGTGATAAGGCATACTAGGACCCCTAGGAAGTCCCCGTGACCCCTTTTGACACATTTGAATGCTCAAGTGTGTTTGAAGGGGTCGTAGGACCCCTTAGGAAACACTTGAGCATTCCAATGTGTCAAAAGAGGTCATGGGGACTTCCTAGGGGTCCTAACATGTGATAAGGTGTACTAGGACCCCTAGGAAGTCCCCATGACCCCTTTTGACACATTTGAACCCTCAAGTGTGTTCGAAGGGGTTGTAGGACCCCTTAGGACACAATTGAGGGTTCCAATGTGTTGAAAGGAATCATGGGGACTTCCTAGGGGTCCTAATGCGTGATAAGGTGTACTAGGACCCATAAGAAGTCCTCATGACCCCTTTTGACACATTTGAATGCTCAAGTGTGTCAGAAGGGGTTGTATGACCCCTTAGGACACACTTGAGGGTTCCAATGTATTGAAAGGGGTCATGGGGACTTCCTAGATGTCTTAATGTGTGATAAGGTGTACTAGGACCCCTAGGAAGTCCTCATGACCCCTTTTGACACATTTGAATGATCAAGTGTGTTTGAAGGGGTTGTACGACCCCTTAGGACACACTTGAGGGTTCCAATGTGTCTAAAGGGGTGATGGGGACTTCTTAGGGGTCCTAACATGTGATAAGGCATACTAGGACCCCTAGGAAGTCCTCATGACCCCTTTTGACACATTTGAATGCTCAAGTGTGTTTGAAGGGGTCATAGGACCCCTTAGGACACACTTGAGGGTTCCAATGTGTCAAAAGGGGTCATGGGGACTTCCTAGGGGTCCTAACATGTGATAAGGCGTACTAGGACCCCTAGGAACTCCTCATGACCCCTTTTGACACATTTGAATGCTCAAGTGTGTCTGAAGGGGTCGTACGACCCCTTAGGACACACTTGAGGGTTCCAATGTGTCAAAAGAGGTTATGTGGACTTCCTAGGGGCCTCTCATCACCCTCTCTCTCTCTCTCACCTTCTCACTCTCTCTCTTCCTCTCTTAGCCCCTGCCACCTTCTCACTCTCTCTCTTCCTCAATGGTCACCCATGAATTTTTTAAATGGCTGATTGATTTCCTTAGCTTCTTTCAATGGCCATCCATGATTTTTCTACAATCTTCCAACCTTTTGTACATAGTTGTAAAATACATATTAATATATTATACATATAAAATAATATATAATATATGATATATAATGTAACATTTAATATTAATATATATTAAATAATATTTATTGTAAAATTTATATTATATAATATTTAATATATATAATGTATATTAGATATATATTAGATATACATTCAAATAGTAGGGGGGACCGGGCAAGGATGTTTTCAACTCCCAGCCCCTACCCCTACTATTATATATATCTAATATATAGTATTTGATATAATCTAATATATATCTAATATATATTATATAGAATATATAATCTAATATATATAATCATATGAAGGATGGAGAAATGGGAGGGAGAAAGGCGAGGGAAAAGTGAAAAATCAAAATTCTACCTGCATTTTTCGGGTACCCGAAAATATCAGGTACCCAATTAGGCTTGGTATTCCTTTCTGCACCAAACCTACATGGTCAACTATTGAAATGTCTCAAAAACATGTTTTTCCCCTATTTCTCTGAGTTCCAGACTTTGACCATGTTGCTGACGACTTTTTTTTCACCCGAATTTGATGAAATGAAAAGGGTATCTTAAGGAGATTATCAGCTTTCTATCGATATAATTGCTGTCAAATTTTGAATTCGGTAAGTAATTATTAGTTATTTTCTAATTGAGTTACCTCTAAAGTGGTAATTTATATACTGATTGAAAAATGACTATAACTTTCAGACAGTATAACATTTTTGAAATTTGAAAAATGCATCACATTCTATGCTTCACCTACTATAAGGAAATTTTTTTTTTTGAATTTTGTAAAGTTTTGAATGAGTTAAGCTGGTCAGACACGGGAGTTTTTTTTGTTGGAATTAGGAGAGATAGGTACTAAGAGGGGAGGGGTGAATCAGTGCCTTCAAAAACTTTACTTGTAAACCTTTCAAATCTATGACTATAAACAATGATAACCTTGCAAAATAACTTGTATCTAATTGCATATATAATTCATCCATTTAACTTATGAAAGTAAACAACATGAAACCAAAATAGAAATCACATAACATAAGTATTTTGGTAATGTAGAAACCCTTGTTAGAAGGTAAAAACTATGGTGGGGATGACACCCACAAATTCTTCACTACTGCAGATAGAAAAGGTTTGCCTGTTAGGGCTACATGTTTTGATCACTTCTGGTGATCTTACCTTGTTAGGAGTAACATGTTATATCAGCTAGATCTACCTAGTTATAGGATTTTAACAACACTAATGAAGTGTGCACTCGGTTAAGAGATTTACATAAGATTGTTAAGTCTACTCTGTTAAGAGGTTTATCCAAAAACTCTATTACAATTGTTAGAAAGCAATAGGAAATTATCTACTAATTGACAACTCAATTGTCTGATACAAATCTATAAGTTCTAAATGTATTTCACCTTTACTGTGATGAATCTTTGCTCTGAACTACTTGCTAGCCTTTTCTAAATCTGCTTAATCTGATATCCTCTGCAATCTTCTCTGTTAACTGATAGACTTGAAGTTAGGCAAGTGCTTCAAGTTTCTCCTTGATTCATATATCTGTTCTCACATCAATTCACATAAAAAATTATGTAAACATACATTTATATAGCTATCTTCTTTTTCCGCTTTAACAAAATTAGGTTACACAACTTAGTAATAACCCTAAGATCTATGGTGTAGAAAAATGACCTAGATCAAACTATTACATAAGATATACATTGCATTTAATGAATATCATAACAATAAATATTCCTCAATCTTGGTAAAACATTTTCTAATCTATTGTAACTGTTTGCAAAGAAGAATGTGCCATTTTAGATTACTATGTCATTTTTTGTGATCCTCGGTAAACATTGTATAAACTACTCGATGTATACTGTGACACTCGGTGTTTACTATTTATCGGTGTCGGTGATGTTGTTGCTTAGTAAACTATGTAGTGCTTGGTGTGTAAGCTTTACTAACTAGTCTATCTTGCTTCTAGTTACCGATTTGCTCAATGTAAGTGACCGACCGATATCTTTGATAACCTTTGATACTAATGACAACCTTGAATTCTCAATAGAGATAACAATCTCCCCCTTTGGAATTAGTATCAAAACTTGAATGTATATAGACAAAATTTTCTATATATAACTTATATCTCCACCATATACATATGTGCTTATCAAAATTTTATAAGTACTCCCCCTCGGTGCATGCTCCCGGTTAATATGTAGTATACGTAGTATCTATGTACATATTTATTTGGCATATTGACATATACATTGCTTTCCCCCTTTTTGATAGTAATGCCAAATACAAAAATGTAACAGTATACTCACATTTTGTCAAAAATATGCTGGTGGGTTTTCTTTACTGACTCCAAGAGGTCATCAAACCAACATCACTCTTCGATGACTCCGAGTAAGTTCATTTTCTATTTACACTTTATTTACCTACTGCTAGCTGAAACCCTAAATTGATTTATGGGATCTACATCGCCCTCTAGAAAATCACAAAGTGTCAAGGAAGAAGTTAATTTGATTGTAAGGGCAAATTTTGACGAACCTAAGTTCAAACCACATCCCAAGGTCGCATTGCAAACAGATTCAATGGGTGCTTTCTCAAGCATACCAGATAGGGTTTTATTGAAAGAAGACGTAAGAGCATATATTCACTGCAAGATTGGAGAAGTAGGAGACTTTGAAACTATTGCAGCACATCAACTACTCTATGGCACCGATGGAAAATTAAAACAATAATACAAGAAAATTGAATAATCAGGGTTATCATGTGTCACATACTATCCGCATTCATTTAAGATAGATTGGATCAGAATCGTATTGAGTAGGTTTCACGATGGAAAATTTTGGCTGGATAAACCAATAGAGGTCACAAAGTAAATAATTAGTAGGGTTATTGGCCTCCCTAAAATAGACAAGTAAAAAGCCTTCCGTAGTTCGTCATGACCTGATGTTGAGAAGAACACTAGAGCTTAATGGGACAGTCGGACACTTAAAATTTCAACAATCAAAGACCCAGTAGTTAAGTTCACAGCACATGTAATCGAGTACAAAATATTTCAATCGAGAAGACTCAACAGCCTGCAGCGCAGTAGACATGGCATACAAAATTATGGAGAAACGTCACCAGGTTGATCTTGTCGAGGTACTGTTACATCAACTACAGGAAAACATGAAGACTATAAGGTCAAATAAATCAAACACCTGTAAGTTTGGATCACTACTTGTTTGTATATTTTTCTATCTACAATAGTATGTACCTGGCATCGGTAAAGTAAATTGGACAATAGATAAACCAATAACTACACAGATTATCGAGATGATAAGTATGCTAGGAGATCAACTGAATATAGAATTTGATGCATACTTCAAAGAATTTCGGACCAAAATGCATCAAAGAAGTAGAATTCCAAGGGAATTAGTTGAAAAATTTGAGACAGATATTTGTTTCATAGTAGACACAGATTATTCTATGATAAAAGTAGTTGAACCTAGATCAAAATGGTGGCACCTATGGGTTATGAAATGAACCATGATTTTTCACTAAAATCTATTAATCCACTGCATGCATTACCAAAAGACCCCATTTCCACTAGGTTCAGAACATATGAAGAGGCCAAATCTAGAATCACTTCAGGCATAGAGATCGGTAAAATGTCTAGAAGGGAAAAGAAGATGAGGAAAGATCTTACTGCTAGATTTGGAGATGTCTCTGACTCACCTAAGGAGACACTAGTTGAACAAGCAACCAAAGGTCAGTTAATGTTAGCTAACAAGCCATATGATAGTGAGGAAATCGAGTCTGAAGAAGAAAAAGATCGCACACCGGTTCCTCCTCCCAAAGTTCCTAAGAAGATGCAATTACCAGTACAAGAAGGTATAAGTACAAGATCATCAACTGCAGCTTCTCCACCACAAAAGAAAGAAGCAAAAAAGGTAATAAAATGAAAGGAAGCTATACCAACTAAGACTTATGCAAAGAAAGGATCCAAGGTTATAGCTAAAGCACCAAAGAAAGAAAGATGGGTATTGAGAGGGGAGGGGTGAATCAGTGCCTTCAAAAACTTTACTTGTAAACCTTTCAGATCTATGACTGTAAACAGTGATAACCTTGCAAAATAGCTTGTATCTAATTGCATGTATCAATCATCCATTTAACTTATGAAAGCAAACAACATGAAATCAAAATAGCAATCACATAAGACAAGTATTTTGGTAACACAAAAAACCTTGTTAGAAGGTAAAAATTGCGGTGGGGATGACACCCTCAAATTCTTCACTACTACAGATAGAAAAGGTTTGCTTGTTAGGGCTACAAGTTTTGATCACTTCTGGTGATCTTACCCTGTTAGGAGTAACATGTTAGATTAGCTAGATCTACCTAGTTATAGGATTTTAACAACACTAATGAAGTGTGCACTAGGTTAATAGATTTACATAAGACTGTTAAGTCTACTCTGTTAAGAGATTTATCCAAAAACTCTATTACAATTGTTGGAAAGAAATAGGTAATTATATGCTAATTAAAAACTCAATTGTCTGATATAGATCTATAAGTTCTAAATGTATTTCACCTTTACTATGATGAATCTCTACTCTGAACTGCTTAGTAGCCTTTTCTGAATCTACTTAGTCTGATATCCTCTGCAATCTACTCTGTTAACTGATAGACTTGAAGTTAGGCAAGTGCTTCAAGTTTCTCCTTGATTCATATATATGTCCTCACATCAGTTCACATCACAAATGATGTAAACATAGATTTATATAGCGATCTACTTTTTCCGCTTTAACAAAATTAGGTTACACAACTTAGTCATAACCCTAAGATCTACGGTGTACAAAAATGACCTAGATCAAACTATTACATAAGATATACATTGCATTTAATGAATATCATAACAATAAATATTCCTCAATCTTGGTAAAACATTTTTTGATCTATTGTAACTATTTGCATAGAAGAATGTGCCATTTTAGATTACTATGTTGTTTTCTGTGATCCTCAGTAATAACTATATAAACTGCTCGGTGTATACTGTGACACTCGGTGTTTACTATTTGTCGGTGTCGATGATGTTGTTGCTCGGTAAACTATGTAGTGCTCGGTGTGTAAGCTTTACCGACTAGTCTATCTTGCTTCTAGTTATCAATTTGCTCAATGTAAGTGACCGACCAATATCTTTGATAACCTTTGATACTAATGACAACCTTGAATGCTCAATAGAGATAACATTTTTATTCTAAAAATGTTGTAGCATAAAATTCATAATTAATTATTTTTTTGGATAAAATTACAAAAAAATATGTGTCAAATCTGGGCATGAGTCTACTACTTATATATAAAATCTTATAATAAAATATTGTAATTTGATTATAATTAAGGTGGTCAGACATACACCTACTTCTTTTTTTTTCCAGAAATTTTTGTACTGCTACATTGAAGTCTATACTTTTCACCAATCGTACTAACTTTTTTTCAAAAAAGACCTAGTATTTTAGAAACTACATTCAATTTTCTACAGATTTTGTTCTTACAACTTTTTGATATTAGGTTGATAGCTAATTGAAATTTTCACGTCAAGTTGACTAACCCTGATTTGCTGATTTTCCATTGCAACTTAAGGGCATAGTTTGGCCCCTCATGATCTTGCACATACCCATACCATAAAATATTTAATTCATCCCATTCATCTTAGCTAGATTAGACAATTTACTTATGTGCTAACTTTCTTTGTGACCAATCTTGTGACAACTAAAATATTGAATACTCCGATCCTTCTTTCTTTTACACTCTACAACCTTATGTCCAAAAATTTTGCATAGAAAAAAATGACCATTGAATGATAAGAACCTTTGAGCATTTAGTTTCCTAAATAGAGGTATTTTTGTAGGTGTTCCTGAGTTCTAAAATTTTTTGGCTACTTGAGACTTTGCTTCAGCTTCAACTTCCATGTCTTTACCCTTGATGTTTTGATTTGAATTATCACCAAAGAAAACTAGTCCTTCCTTATCCTTGTGACTTTTCTATAGGGACAAAGGTTTATCTAAAATAATTCTACTCTCACATACTCTTTCTCCTAGTCTTATCCTCCTTAAATCTTGATCTAAGTTCTCATTCTCCTCTATTCTCTGCTTGATAATATCCTTGAAATTTTCTTCAGTCTGCTTCCATTCTTCCATTTTCTATTTGATGGTATCTTTGAGAAATTATTCAGTCTTATTTCCTTCATCTAGTCATAGTTTTAGATTCAAAATGTTCTCCTTTGATTCCTTAAAGTCTTGATTGACCTCTTTATGTCCTTCTTTGAATTTTTGGATTTTCACCCTTAGCTTGGAGATATAAGCATTATTTTCCTTGATGTTTTCTTTCAATTCCTCATTTTTAGATTTTAGGCATTCCATGTCATCTAACATTGTCTTCATTCCTTCATCAAAGTAATAATATCTCACCATCTTCTCAAACTACCAAGATCATCCTCAAGCTTTTAAGCTCTATTTGTAAGAGACCAAGCTCTAATACCAATTGGTGAACAATCTAGATAACTAATAGGAGGGGGTGAATCAATTATCATAAATTGATTTCCTTTAACCTTAATTAATCTAGAGGAATATTAAATCAATTAGGTAGATAAAAAATATATGAAAATGAAAGTACATAAACACCTTACACCATGAACACCAAAATTTACGTAGAAACATAAGATGGGAAAAGCCAAGGAGAAGATAATTATCATAAACATACACACTAGTTAAGGTCATTTTTACAAAAGACCTCATTGTTGGTAAGGCTGACTATCAATGTATAACTACCCTAATACAAAAATAACTAATTATAATTTATAGTATTACAGACAAATGTGAATTGATAAAGTTGCACCTATATGTGCATGAAGCTAATTCTGGTTAAGAGCACAATAAAAATTGTTTGCAAAAGATCCATTTTGGAATCTTGTATTAACCTTCAACAACTTCTGAAATACTAAATACTTCATATGTTACTTTCTTTTCACCCTCTTCTCTATACCTTTTCACATTACTTCATAACTCTTTGCACCACTTCTTCTGTTTGCACACTTTTCTGCATATGTCCACATTTTTATTCACACACATCCAAAAATATGTTACACACACATACACACACACACACACACTTGTATAACCATACAAATAAAGTTGGACTAGTAAAACATGTTGTCTTGAATAACAAAAATAAATCTTGATATATTCAATAAGGCTCAACACACTAGCACTAAACCTAAATGATAGTTCACACATAAATAATTTCATACCACATTACCATAGGACCCATAAATAGGTCATACATGAGATAAACACATTACATATCATATTTATTGAAAGATAAAGAACCTTGAACCATATAAGATATATCACGGAGCCGATAGGGACACCCCAACCAAGATCAAGTCTTCATTTCCATAGAATTCATCACCAATTGAATAATAGAACCTAATAACATCTATTCATATATGAATAGAAGTGACATACCAAAAAAATATGACTTACTACATGAATGCCCAAATAGAAAAGATACATGGAATAAGATTTAAACACGTCAACCAATATTAAACATTTGACCTTCATTATTCTACACTAACTGTCTTCTATAGATATTCCAAACAAATAGACTACCATACTCAAATTAGGGATAACATTCACACTAACACATTGTATAGAAAAGATCATATTGTACATCATCTGGAGCACAACAATCCTAATCATAGGTTTTGACATCAATGACAACAATGCCAAATAATTATCTTCAATAACTTCTCAATGTAAAAGGTCCAATTTGGTATGGGGATGTCAAAGATATGGGTGAAATAGATGTTAGATTAAGCATAATGACCAAAAAATCCATGGAACCGTAAAATGGGGAATAACTAAGAAATAAATTGTATATGGATATAATTTTTTGACACTACACCTTCAATACCTTGATCATACTTTATTTCTTTCTCAATTAAATCATACAAGATGCGATTGAAAAATTCACTTGAGATTGTATGAGTAAATAATTCAAATTAGGGTACTAGATTCAGTTTTATACCTCTCCTTACGAAATGTATTTATATTTATAAAGTCAGACAACATAGAGAAACATTTCAACTCTCACAATATATCCATCAAAAGAATCAAACATGATTGGGTATGGAAGGATAGTAACATTAAAATGATTTGATAAAAAAAATTGCTGATGAATTTTGTGAGGAAGATAAGCCACATATCCTTTTTCCTTTTCCTTTATCTCCTACACTTTTAGATGGATATAAATTGGATGCATTGGAAAAATCATCCTTTGATAATCTTATTCAAGAGTTAGAATAGTAGGATGATGATGTGATTGAATATCAAGATCTGGATTTTGACTATTCTCAATATTTATCCCTTTCTCAATCAGTCTCTTGTCACACTCCTAATCCATCTCCTAAGAAAAGGGGAAGGAAAAAAAAGGCTTCTAAACTAAAGAAGGAAATAGAAGTAGAAATTTCAAAAAACACTTGATGGAAAATTATTTGTGTCTAAAAGGCCGAGAAGAGCATGCTTGTCTTATCAGGCCCAATGAAGATACTTTCATGGAATGTCAGAGGCTTAAATGCCTCTCACAAATGAGCCCAGATCAAAAGGAAATTGGATTCTTCTGGAGGAGATGTAATTATATTACAAGAATAAAAAGTGTCACAAAAAACATTTGAAAGAATAGCTAAAAAATGGCATAACTAACATGTAATTCATATCCCTACTAATGGAGCATCTAAGGGTATCTTTACATTATGGAATACAAAAATAATGGTATTGAAAATTGATAGATCACGTAGTAATTGGAAAGAAATGATTATTCAAACTTTTGAGCTCAAATTTGTGTTACTTAACATTTATGTCCCTAATCCAACACATAAAATTAAATTATTGTGGGACACACTGACAACCTATATCCAACAATCCACAAATGAGAGAATTGTGCTTGGTGGTGTCTTCAATACAATTGCATCTAAGAATGAAAAGAAGGGAGGTATCTCTCCTCCACAAAGAACTATTCTAGATTTTAAGGCCTTCATTGGGGATAATTAATTGCATGATATATACCCAATCAATGTCAGTTTACATGGATAAAAAACATAAAGGATTTCTTGCAAATAGATGAACGATTAGATAGGTTTTTTAGTTTCTCATATTTGGGCTACTCAAGGATATATTTTGCAATTTGAAATCCTACCTCTCATTTTCTATGATCATTATACTATATTTTTTCACATTACTAAGGGTACAAACTTCTCTATTAGAAAACCCTATTTCAAGTTTGAGAGGATGTGGCTTCGTGTTCCAAATTTATTATCACTATTAAGACATTGGTGGATAACAACACCATACTATAAGGGCACTAAAATGTTTCAGTTTCACAAAAAGATGAAATATGTAAAATTCCAAATCAAGCACTGAAACAAGACTGTCTTCAGGAATATCTTAAAAATAAAGGATAACTAGGGAATTAACACGAGTTCATAAATATATTATAGTGCATGGTTTGTGTTGGTGCTCAAATCAATAGATTGGATTCCCTATGGACTTTTCAATCCAATGCTAGGAGACCCAAGTGATTTGGCCAACTAACAAGTTTCAATCAAAGGTAAGGTTGGAACTTCTGCAATTTTGGCTCTACAAGACCAAGGCCGGTGGGCCTGTCCCTCAACCTTTATGTATTGGTCAGAGGTTTTTATAGAAAATAGTATAATGTATAAAAAATTAGATGATCTCTCAATATGGAAATTGAAACTCTTGAGAATGATCAAATTATGAATGCCACAACATTTTGGTGTCTGATAGTTGTAAAAAATTCTTAGAGAGATTGTTTAGTAAAAGATTGTTAATATGTAATATTAGTGAATAAAATAAAATGCTTGCAAATCATATGTATGACATATCTATTGTAAATTCTTTTAAAATATCTAATTTCTTATTTTAAATAATAATTAGACCATTTCCTTTCTTACTCGTTAGTTCTTTATTAGTTCAATTAAATGATCTTACATATAACCCATTGGATTATGGTGAGGGGGGGTTGAATTAGTAATCCTTGATTCTCTATACCTTAAAAACTTTCTCTGGTTCAACTTGGTGTCAACTCGGTCAGACACACCTCAATACTAACCAATAACAATAAATTGACTTTATCAATCAACAATAAAATTCAAAGCGAACATTCAACACATATAACACTAGTATTTAATGTGGAAACCCAATTTGGGGAAAACCACTGTGAGAATTTTCACCCACTAAAGAAATACTCTTCAAAAGTATGCTCGATTAAAAGTCAATCTAGTTAAATATTATAATACACATTGTTAAATGTGACTTAGTTAGGGGATTTTCCTCAGATATGTTAGGATCTTCACCATGTCAGGAGTGGCATGGTTAAAGGCCTTCAAACACTCTTCTAGAATTTTACCTCTTGCAAGGATTTATAATAAGCATTTCAGGTCCACTTAGCTAAGAGAGTTTTATGTTAGAAATGTTAATAAGAGATAGTGAATCAATTGACCTATAAATGTGCAACCATCTCTTGCATAATTAGATCCCTTGTGCACTCTTTATCTTCACTTCAATCCTTAACTTTCCATTGGCTTCAACACTTCATCAATCTTAGCTTTCTGACTCAGAATTCAACCTTTTCCTTCTTCACTGTATCAGTCAGTGACTCATCAACCCTTCAACTTGCCAACCTTTTCTTCATACAATTTCATCCTTTATATAGACTTTGTGTTTCCTCTTAATCTCCTTTATTATGTTTTCCTTTCATTAATCTCAATCATCTTATCACCCTCACAAACTAATTAAATGAATTTAGATCTCGGTAAAATGTTTTATCATCACCTCGTGACTTGAAATTTATTGGAACTTGTACCTTCTCATTTTTCCCATTAGATCTATACCATAGATCATCACCTTGAATTTTCCTGATGGTAGATCTCTTTAACTAACTCTTCCTCATTATTATAATCTTCCAACTCATCATAACTCATCATTAAATATCATTCTGATCATTGTATTTAATTTTTGTTCCTTGCTTAGTGGTTAACTCTTTTTCCTCAACTGAATTTTGGTTAAGTTTTATTGGTAAATGAAACCTTCCACCTCATGTCTTGAGTTCCTTTCACTTTAATAAAACTTACTTTCCTTTTACCAAATGGCTTTTTCCTACTCAGTAGCCAAACTATTTTTCTTATCGACTTGACTAATCTTCTTTACCAACTTGATATAATCATATGTTTGGTAGAAAATAATTATATCAACATAACCTTAAGGGTATGTGCAAGATCATGAGGGGCCAAACTATGCCCTTAAGTGGCAATGAAAAATCAGCAAATCAAGGTTAGTCAACTTGATGTGAAAATTTCAACTAGCTATGAACATAATATCAAAAATTTGTAAGAATAGAATCTATAGAAAATTGAATTTAGTTTCTAAACTACTAGGCCTTTTTTGAGAAAAAGTTAGTATGATTGGTGAAAAGTATAGATTTCAATGCAGCAATACAAAAATTTCAAGAAAAAAATAAGAAGTAGGTGTATGTTTGACCACCTTAATCATAATCAAATGATAATATTTTATTATAAGATTTTATATATAAGTAGTAGACTCATGCCCAGATGTGACACATATTTTTTTGTAATTTTATTCCAAGAAAATAATTAATTATGAATTTTTTCCTACAACATTTTCTAAATAAAAAATCTCCCATGTCTGACCACCTTAACTCATTCAAAAATTTACAAAATTCAAATTTTATTTTATTTTCCTTATAGTAGGTGAAGCATAGAATGTGACGCATTTTTTGGATTTCAAAAATGTTATACCATTTGAAAGTTATAGTCATTTTTCAATCAATATATAAATCAGCACTTTAGAGGTAGCTCAATTAGAAAATAACTAATAATTACTTACTGAATTCAAAATTTGACAGCAATTATCTCGATAGAAAGTTGATAATCTCCTTAAGATAACCTTTTCATTTTATCAAATTCGGGTGAAAAAAAAGTCGTCAGCTACATTGTCAAAGTTTTGAATTGACATCGCCACTTTTTGGCCCCTCATGATCTTGCACATACCCTTAACATTTTTTGATCTATATCAGTTGCCAAATTAAGTTCTTTAACATCAAAACATTTCACTTCCTCTTCTTTTTTAACTCATTCAAACTTATATCATACTCCAAATGATATGGAAACTCAACATAAATCAGAAATCAATTTCTTGACATCAATGACCTGGTAATAAATGATCTAATATTTATACTATCTTGTATACCTATGATCTTAGTCGGTATTCATCATCATCACCATTAATTATGGTAAAAATATCCCTCTTTGGTACTAATGGAAACCCACACTATCAATTGATGACGACAACACTTTACTAACTTGTCTTTGTCCTTTACTCCCTCTGAGCTTTATCTTCTTCTTTCTTCTTTTCTTGTTCTCCTTCTGTACATATTCTCCCTCTATCATTGTAATCATCAATAACAATCTTCTTCTTCAATAGATCTTTTCTCTTAGTAGTCTTCTCCGTCTTTGACAACAATGCCAAAGACACATACTCCTGAAAACTTTATTCAGTGAATAATAACTTAAATGTATTGATTTCTCATTACAGACATAAACGTATTTCACAACTTCAAGCATCACCCAAAGAGTGAACACTAGCATCAAATCACAAAATAGATATTCTAATGAAACTCTAAATTGATGCAACATGCATCTTGCCTTAGTGAATATTGGATAGGGGAATAACCCCTAATTTACCTCAGAGATACTCAAAAGAATCCTTCTGTAGTGGTTTGGTAAATATGTCAACTATCTGCTCCTTTGAATTCACATACTCCAATATCATATGCTTGTCTTGAACTTGTTCTCTCAAGTAATAATACTTGATAGAAATGTGTTTTATCTTTGAATGCATCACCAGATTCTTTGATATGTTGATAGAACTATTATTATCACAATAAATAGTAACTAGATAAATAATCTCCTCTTGCATACCTTCAAGTAGTTGTTTGATTTACACAATGTTTGAACAATTCATAGCTACAACAACATACTTAGCCTCGACAGTAGACTGCCAAATGCAACTCTATTTCTTGCTTAACCATGTCACTAACCTTTTTCCTAAAAAGAAATCTTTGTCACTTGTACTTTTTTGATCATCAATGTTTCCAATCCAATCAACATCATTTTATACTTTAAGATCAAAATCTCCTCCTTTCTTGTATAGTAGACTGAAATCTTTAGTCCCTTTCAGATATCTAAATATTCTTTTGACATAGACATGTGTGTTTCCTTTGGATTGATAGAAAATATTGCAACAATACCAACAAAATGAGCAATATCAGACCTACTACATGTACAACATATTTTAGCTTACTAATCATTGATTGGTAGAGTGTTTCATTTACTTCCTTTATTTCATCTTCCTTTGACAATTTATAGCTAGTAGCCATCAGTGTGCCAACTGGTTTTGACTCTTCTATATTGAATGTCTTTAGGATCTCCTTGATATACTTTGACTGTGTTATGTAGATCCCATCTCTCACTTTTTGAATTTATAGTCCAATAAAGAATTTTATTTCTCCTATCATGGACATATCAAATTATTTTCTCATCTCTTCAACAAACAATTTAGACATTGATTCATTTCCTCCAAATATGATATCATCAACAAATATCTTAGCAATCAAAATCTTATCAGTACGTTCCCATTTCATATACAAATTTCTTTTTTCACTTGTCCTTTGAAATCCAATCTTGATTAAATATAAATTTAATCTTTCATACCATGCTTGGGGTGCTTGCTTCAAACCCTATAGTGCCTTGTGTAGTTTTCATACCAAATTCTTGTTAGAATTCTCAACAAATCCTTCAGGTTGTTCAATGTAAACTTATTCTTCAAGAATTCCATTCAAAAATATATACTTAACATCCATTTGATAAACTTTGAATCGTTTATAGGAAGCATATACAAGTAAGATTCTCACACCTTTTAATCTAGCAATAGGGGAAAATGTCTCACCATAGTCAATACCTTTTTCTTGTGCATACCCTTTAAAGACCAATCTTGCTTTATTTTTTATCGCATCTCCATTCTCATTAAGTTTATTCCTAAAAATCCACTTTGTGCCAATAACATTCTTATCCTTAGGTCTTGGTACCAGAGACCAAGTATTGTTCCTTTCAATTTGATCAATCTCTTCTTTCATTGCATTAACCCAATCTTCATTTTCAAGTGCATCCTTAACTAGTCTTGGCTCAAATTTAGAAATAAAAAATGTCTTGTCCTTCAACCACTACAACATTTGGGGTCAAATTTTGATGCCAATTTACGATGCCACTACAGTTTGTGTTTGTTTTTTGTGTTTTTTTTGCAAGTGCCCTTGATGGTGTTGTAATAGTGATGATATCATCGTAATTGTGACACCCATTTGGTTATAAACAAAAAAGAAAAGAAAAGAAAGTTTCATTTGTAATTTGTGAATTCGAAGAGCTGTCATGAAGATGACACAACACTTTTGTGTGGCGCAAAGAGGGCATTCGAGTTTGGTGTGCGCGAAGAGACCAACACCCACATGTGGGAAGAGGTCACTAGCACTTGAGGTAGGCATTCAAGGTTTGTGTTTTCATTAAATCAATTTCAGTGGCATTGTTTACATCTTAGCATTTGAAATGCTCGATGACCCGCGAGCTTTGAGAGCTAGGGCATTGTTGTTGTTACCTTCAAGGCATTATGTGAAGTGTTTGATCTCTATTTATTTGTTTTGATATTGATATTCACTATGTGTGTACTCCTCCTTTATGATCATTTCACGAGGAAATGTCTTGATGGCTCGCAGGCTACAAGCTAGAGCATGATAACATTGTTCATGAGCTCACTGTTTAATACTGGCGTTGTTTACATCTTTTTATTTGGAATGCTTGATGACCTAAAAGCTTTGAGAGCTAGGGCATCATTGCTATTACCTTCAAGGCATTGTGTGAAGTTCTTGATCTCTCTTTATTTCTTTTTCTATTGATATTCACTATGTGCATACTCCCCGTTTATGATCATTTCATGAGGAAATGTCTTGATTGCTCGTAGGCTGCAAGCTAGGGCATGATACATTGTTCACGAGCTCACTGTTTAATACTGGCATTGTTTACATCTTTTCATTTGGAATGCTTGATGACTTGCGAGCTTTGAGAGCTAGGGCATCATTTCTATTACCTTCAAGGCATTGTGTGAAGTGTTTGATCTCTCTTTATTTGTTTTGGTGTTGATATTCACTATGTGGTACTCCCCGTTTATGATCATTTCATGAGGAAATGTCTTGATGGCTCATGGGCTGCAAGCTAGGGCATCATACATTGTTCATGAGCTCGCTATTTAATACTGGCATTGTTCATGAGCTCACTGTTTAATATTTGGCCAGGCCATGTAAATGGTACCAGACCAACCCAATCAGCCCAACAAAATGTGTCATGTTTATCTTTGTCAAATACACTCATTCACCATTTTGTTCTTGTTCTTCACACAAATATTGCATCAAAAGTAATTGTAAACAATGATTCAAAGAAAAAAGAAACAACTACAATAGATCAGACCCCAAAAGAATATAGTCAACTACAATAGCTCACAATCTCAATGAAATAAATAGTGTATAAAACAATATATAGAGCACAACAGCAGCAAGCATGCAATGACATCAATAACATTGCATGATAAAATTCAATACTCTTAGTTTTTATTCAAATCTATTCAAAACTCCTATCATCTCATTGTCCAATAGTTAAACTAACCTATGACTTCAAAGGAGGAATTATGAAATATAGTTGTAGGTAGTTATCTCTTCTATAATGAAAATGGTACCAGGCCAACCCAATCATCCCAACAAAATGTGTCATGTTTATCTTTGTCAAATACACTCATTCACCATTTTGTTCTTGTTCTTCACACAAATATTGCATCAAAAGTAATTCTAAACAATGATTCAAAGAAAAAAGAAACAACTACAATAGATCAGACCCCAAAAGAATATAGTCAACTATAATAGCTCACAGCCTCAATGAAATAAATAGTGTATAAAACAATATATGGTGCACAAAAATAGCAAGCATGCAATGACAACAATAACATTGCATGATAAAATTCAATACCCTTAGTTTTTATTCAAATCTATTCAAAACTCCTATCAGCTCATTGTCCAATAGTTAAACTAATCTATGACTTCAAAGGAGGAATTATGAAATATAGTTGTAGGTAGTTATCTCTTCTATAATGAAAATGGTACTAGGCCAACCCAATCAGCCCAAAAAAATGTGCCATGTTTATCTTTGTCAAATACACTCATTTACCATTTTGTTCTTGTTCTTCACACAAATATTGCATCAAAAGTAATTGTAAACAATGATTCAAAGAAAAAATAAACAAGTATAATAGATCAGACCCCAAAAGAATACAGTCAACTATCATAGCCCACAGTCTCAATGAAATAAACAATGTATAAAACAATATATGGTGCACAACAGCAACAAGCATGCAATGATAGCAATAAAATTGCATGATAAAATTCAATACTCTTAGTTTTTATTCACATTGCACATGCATAATTGTAGATGAGGATCAGTAATAGGGGGCCACACATTGCTTAGATCCTTTGGATCTAACCCCATCTTTTCCTTCCTTGCAAGTTTTGGATCATACAAGAGCATACTGGATTGAACCCCGGGTCAACACTTCATTACTTCAGGCAATGTCTGGTACCTTTATTATTTATGTTCATCCACTTATGTATGTTTGCATTTATTCATATTCTTCTGAAAGTTAATCTTTATGAGCTCAAATTCAAAATTGTATGTGTATTATTTTATTACTAATGTCCCTATTTGATGTCCCTATTTTATTACTGATGTCCCTATTTGATCTAATAGCATCAATATAACAAACAGAGCACCGACCAATCAAATAGGGACATGAGGTGCTCAAACAGTGAGCTCATAAAATAATATATTTAGTCTTAAGAAAATCTTATAAAATAACATATATTGTGAGAAGTGTTTGATCTCTCTTTATTTGTTTTGGTGTTGATATTCACTATGTGGTACACCCTGTTTATGATCATTTCATGAGGAAATATCTTGATGGCTCACGGGCTGCAAGCTAGGGCATCATACATTGTTCATGAGCTCACTGCTTAATATTGGCATTGTTTACATCTTTTCATTTGGAATGCTTGATGACCCGCGAGCTTTGAGAGCTAGGGCATTGTTTCTATTACCTTCAAGGCATTGTGTGAAGTGTTTGATCTCTCTTTATTTGTTTTGTTGTTGATATTCACTATGTGGTACTCCCTGTTTATGATCATTTCATGAGGAAATATCTTCATGGCTTGTGGGCTACAAGCTAGGGCATCATGCATTGTTTATGAGCTCACTATTTGAGCACCTCGTGTCCATATATATATATACTTCAAAGGAGGAATTATGAAATATAGTTGTACGTAGTTATCTCTTCTATAATGATGGAGGAGTGAAAGGTAATGATTAATGAGGTTGCTGCTATTAGATCATACAGTAACACACTTACTATTTTGAATTTGAGCTCGGGCATCATGCAATTTTATTGTTGTCATTTCATGCTTGCTTCTGTTGTGCACCATATATTATTCTATACACTGTTTATTTCATTGAGAGTATGAGTTTGGTTTTTCTTTCAGAAGTGTATGGCTTGACTATGCACATGCATAATTGTAGATGAGAGTCAGTAATAGGATGTCATTCATTGCTTAGATATTTTTTTATCTAACCCCCATCTCTCTTTTCTTTGCAGGTTCTAGATCACATAGGGGCACACTAGATTCATACCCGGGTCAAAAATTCATCACTTCAGGCAATGTTTGACACCCTTATTATTTATGTTCATCCTCTTATGTATGTTTGTACTCTTGCATTTTCTTCTGAAAGTTATTTTCCTTGTATAGTATATACAATTTATTTTTAATATATATACATGTAATCTTTAGATGCAAAAATTTATTTTCCTTTACATGTATCTTTGCATGAAATGAGCACAAATTAAACAAGATCGTCTAATAATGCAAACTAGGGTACTATAGTCACTCATCTAGTAATTAGTTCCCCAAACCATTACTAAGGATTGAACATAAGTCTAAGTCCCAAAATCTATTGTTCTCTGTGTATAAAAAAATATATGGTGCACAATAGAAGCAAGCATGCAATGACAACAATAACATTGCATAATGCTCAAGCTCAAATTCAAAGAAGTAAGTGTATTAATGTATGATATAATAGCAACAACCTCATTGATCATTACCTTTCACTCCTCCATCATTATAGAAGATATAACTACCTACAACTAGGGCATCATGCATTGTTTATGAGCTCACTCTTTGAGCACCTCATGTGTCTATTTGATTGGCCAGTGCTCACACAATGAGCTCATAAATTGCGACACCCATTTGGTTATAAACAAAAAGAAAAAGAAAAAGAAAGTGTCATTTGTAATTTGTGAATTTGAAGAGCTGCCACGAAGATGACACTGCACTTTTTCATGGTGCGAAGAGGGCATTCAAGTTTGGCATGCATGAAGAGGCCGACACCATGGGGGAAGAGGGCACTGGCACTTGAGGTAGGCATTTGAGATTTGTCTATTTTATCATAAACGGGGAGTACCACATACTAAATATCAACAAAAAAACAAATAAAGAGAGATCAAACACTTCACACAATATATGTTGCTTTATAAGATTTTATTAAGACTGAATATATTATTTTATGAGCTCACTATTTGAGCACCTCATGTCCCTATTTGATTGGTCGGTGCTTTGTTTTTTATATTGATGCTATTAGATCAAATAGGGACATCAGTAATAAAATAATACACTATGCGGTACTCCCTATTTATGATCATTTAATGAGTAAATGTCTTGGTGGCTCGCAGGTTGCTGCAAGCTAGGGCATTATACATTGTTCATGAGCTCACTGTTTAATACTGGCATTGTTTACATCTTTTCATTTGGAATGCTTGATGATCTGTGAGCTTTAAGAGCTAGGGCATCATTTCTATTACCTTCAATGCATTGTGTGAAGTGTTTGATCTCTCTTTATTTGTTTTGGTGTTGATATTCACTATGTGGTACTCCCCGTTTTTGATCATTTCATTAGGAAATGTATTGATGGCTCATGGGCTACAATCTAGGGCATCATACATTGTTCATGAGATCACTATTTAATATCTAGCCAGACCATGTGAATGGTATCAGGCCAACCCAATCAGCCCAACAAAATGTTTCATGTTTATCTTTGTCAAATACACTCGTTCACCATTTTGTTCTTGTTCTTCACACAAATATTGCATCAAAAGTAATTGTAAACAATGATTCAAAGAAAAAAGGAACAACTACAATAGATCAGACCCCAAAAGAATATAGTCAACTACAATAGCTCACAGTCTCAATGAAATAAATAGTGTATAAAACAATATATGGTGCACAACAGCAACAAGCATGCAATGACAACAATAACATCGCATGATAAAATTCAATACTCTTAGTTTTTATTCAAATCTATTCGAAACTCCTATCAACTCATTGTCCAATAGTTAAACTAACCTATGACTTCAAAGGAGGAATTATGAAATATAGTTGTAGGTAGTTATCTCTTCTATAATGAAAATGGTACCAGGCCAACCCAATCAACCCAACAAAATGTGTCATGTTTATCTTTGTCAAATACACTTGTTCACCATTTTGTTCTTATTCTTCACACAAATATTGCATCAAAATTAATTGTAAACAATGATTCAAAGAAAAAAGAAACAACTACAATAGATTAGACTCAAAAAAATAGCTCACAGTCTCAATGAAATAAACAGTGTATAAAACAATATATGGTACACAACAGTAGCGATCATGCAATGACAACAATAACATTGCATTATGCCTAAGCTCAAATTCAAAACAGTAAGTGTATTAATGTATGATCTAATAGCATCAACCTCATTGATCATTACGTTTCACTCCTCCATCGTTATAGAAGAGATAACTACCTACAACTAGGGCATCATGCATTGTTTATGAGCTCACTATTTGAGCACCTCATGTCCCTATTTGAGTGGCCAGTGCTCAAATAGTGAGCTCATAAATAATGCATGATGCCCTAGCTTGCAGCCCACAAGCCATCAAGACATTTCCTCATGAAATGATCATAAACGAGGAGTACCACATAGTGAATATCAACAACAAAACAAATAAAGAGAGATCAAACACTTCACACAATATATGTTGCTTTATAAGATTTTATTTTAAGACTAAATATATTGTTTTATGAGCTCACTGTTTGAGCACCTCATGTCCCTATTTGATTGGTCAAAGCTATGTTTGTTATATTGATGCTATTAGATCAAATAGGGACATCAGTAATAAAATATTGCACTTACTGTTTTGAATTTGAGCTCATAAAGATTAAGATATCCTACTATTTTGAATTTCTATGTGATGCAGAGGTAAGGGTGGTGGTTGAGGTTATACAAGTAAAGTTTAGAAATTTCAAAGGTTTAGGTACTATCCCCAAGCCCTCAAGTTCTCCAAATGATCACAATCACACCAAGACTAACCCAAATGGTAAATTATGATGGGAATGGTATCTTTAGACTTTATTAAGGTGTATTTAAGAGGTTTTTTGGTTCCAAGTAAGACCCAACACTTATAAACCTTCAAAACTCCTTCAAACTGCCACTAGGCCTATTAGCCCTATCTTGTAGCCCTGCAACAACCTTCACAAGGCTTTAACTTCAACTTTTCCCAAAACACTAGGTAAAAAAATTATATATTTGAGTACCCTTTATGGAGTACCTTAACATGACAAAAGGACATGGTAGGTTTATTTGGAAGTTATATGACTATTTACACTGTTTCTCAGATTTTTAAGGCCTAAAACTCATGCATTTACAAAGGAAGTACTAACCAGTCAAACTCCCAAGCTCCAATTCTTTATATAGTGTCATGAATAGGTTCAAATCAAGGGAATATGAAGTCATTTTGACTCTAAGAGGTTTCTAGATATAAAAGCCCCAATTTGTGCCCTCAAAACCCTTAAATCTAGGGCTTCCTCAATGTCACGTTTCCCAAGGTTCCCTGTAACAACTAATGGTTGATTCACCTTGTACTTAACATTTCTATACACTTTCAATCATAAAAATTTTCCCTTTTTTGTCCATAACTCTCTATCCTTCAACCTATCCTCCAAATTCACTTAGTTTCTTAGTATTCCCTATGGTGATCACCACAGCAGTCAATCAAACTTGCATTTCCAAAGTTAGAGGATTATAATACATGTTAATTGGATGTGATTATATGAGAACAAATAATCTACATTCATAGAATGACATTCATAATGAAAGAAACTCAAGAAAACAATCCTAATTCAGATTTTCAATGACTGTACAGTCCCAAAATGGAATAACAGTGACTAGAATAGAATTCTCAGAGCATGAATGACTTCAAAGTCATGAAATATAAGGATAAAAACATTTTAGAAAACATTCCAACCATTAACAACTTTGAATCATGCCAAAAATCCTTTCAAATTTGCAAGAAATTCAGACTTTTATTCAATTTGTTGTAGTAGTCCGTACAGTTCTGAGTGTCTCATTCCAATCTACTATATAATGGCTTTATCCTCTAATTTATAACTTCCTCTAAGTATGTTCAACCAAATTTGGTGGTTGGAAAATTATATTAAGACTAATTAAACATAAAAACCCCTTTTCCCTCCTTTTACAAGTGACCGTTGTTATTCAAAATTTTGAATTAACAACATTGCAAATGAAGCATTTCTTAAGATTTTTGAATCCTAAGACCTTGGGATATGATCTAAATAAACTTATTAAACCTTATTAAAACCAAATCTAAACTATTATAAGCTTGCAACTCAAAAACTCATCCTAGACTCCTAAATTGGTCCTAAGGCTTATTAGGCCTTTAAGGGCTTATTGCCAATTTATTATAGGTATTAACCTTATAGGTCATTATAGGCTCCAAAATGCTCCAATTGATGTCATTGGATATCTTCATGTTCACTGATGTCTTTTTGATCTCCATAGGTTTTGTGAACTCCTTATGTACTCTAGGTGCCCCTACGCCACTATGTGCTTTGAGCCAATTAAATTTTTATCATCATGATGAAGTAATAATGTATTAAATGTCTTACTTATGTCCCTATTCAATTTTAATTTTATAGTGAATTCATGATTTATAATTCAGTTGTAGCATCTCAATGTGTTTGAATTGAAGAATACCCCTTACTTGGTTTCCTACAAAGCTTTTGGTGAAATCTATCAGAAAATGAGAAGCTATGAGAAGGTGATATGAAGCTAATGAAAGGAGGCATCTCCAATTTTTTTTGCAGATATACACATTAAGGATCATGTCAGATAATACAAGGGAATTCAATCAAAACAAGGAGACAATACCTATATTGTTGTCTAACTTTCAAAGAGAAGCCGATGACAAATGTTATTGTCCATGCAAGAGTTGTAATAGATTAAAGACAAGAAGAATCAAAATCAAAACAACAAAGAGGCATTGTAGGGAGAATGGTCACATGGAAGGGGGTTTGATTATAATCTAGTGGTAAGTTGTTTGTTATATTGTTTTCACATTTAATATACATATGAACCATGGAAGGAGGTTTGATTATCATCATTTTTATATAGGTCGATCTCCCTAGTGTGAATATAGAGGAACATGGAGGTGTGAGTATTGAAGTTGAAGATCTTGATCCCATGGAAGATGCCAATCATGGGCCAGAAAACACATTTGAAGATGATGGTATGAATGCATTAATCATTGACACATTTGGTACTAGTGCTGCTAGTGCTACTGCTGCTGCTGATGATGATGATTATGATGAGGATGACATTGATGATGTCCGTGATATACCTCTACTTGAGAAGGTGGACATGACCCTTTACGAAGGCTCCCAATCTACTCTTCTCTTTGTTGTATTATTGTTGGTTAATTTGAAGGTTATGAATGGTTTATCCAACATAGCAATGTCACGTATGCTAAGGTTTGTCATATATGTCATTATAGTCTATAAAAGGTGAAACATGTACCATTAAGATTGTTTATAGTAATGACTTATATTATTTGTTGCAGATTGATAGGTGAATTTCTGTTACCACCATCAAATGTTCTCCCTTGCTTGTACCGAGAATTATGTGCCACTATGAAACATATTGGAATGGAGTATCAAACAATAGATGCTTGTCCTAAAGATCATATTATTTATTATAAAGAATATGAAAATACAACAGAATGCACTGAATGCCATACAAGTAGATATCGAGATGATCAAGTGACAAAAAAGGTGCCTCGCAAGGTTCTTCATCACATCCCCATTATTCCACATCTGAAATGATTATTCAGGTGCAATAGCTTGGCACAATTTATGGATTAGCATGCACACGACAGGAGTCAAGATGAAATTATTCGAATGCTTGTGGATGGTTCATCATTTATGGACATAGTGGAAAAGTGGCCACACTTTAAAGAGGAACCTCAAAATCTCAGGCTTTCTTTGGCAGCAGATGATGTCAATCTGCATGGAGAGATCGGATTCATTTTCTCGGTGTGGCCTATTTTTCTTATAAACAATAACCTTTCTCCATGGATGTCAATAAAGAGGGAGTACATTATGTTGGCAATGATTTTTCTAGGTATCTTATTATTTTATAGTTATCTACATGTAATTATAATTCTTGGAGTGAAATGGCCACAATAATTATCTAATGTTGTTAATTCAACTAGGTAAGTACCAAGTGAAAGATATGAATGTATATATTGCGCCTCTTATCAACGAGTTGTTGGTGTTATGAAATGGTTTCATTATGTATGAAATCTCCCGACCAATTGGACAAAGATAATTTCAATTCCATGCAATGCTTGTGTGGACAATTCATGATGCTCTAGGGTTGACACATTTCTATGGTATATTATGGTGAATTCTAGTTGTACGGGATAATTCAAATTTTAAAAATATACATATTTAATCCAATTTTATTGTTATGTTGTAGGTCTTCAAACAAAGGGAAAATTTTCATGTCCAATGTGTGGTCCAAAGATGAAATCCCGTCATTCCAAAAGTTTAAGAAAATAGGTGTTTGATGAGTATAGGTAGTTCCTCCCTAGAAATCATAAGTATCAAACTATAGAAAGTCATCTTTTCAATGGGAAAGAAGAGACTACATCAAAGCCCCAAAGAATGACACCTCACCTATGGAAGTTGGAATATAATAGAATTCAAGGTAATATCATTTCACGTAATGGTCGATGATTAAAAATTATATATTTTGATTATGTTTTGTTGGCTAATTATGTAGTTGATGATCTTGAAGGTCGTCAAGGCATCACCAACCAGTTTCCAAAGGGACTAAAATGTTATCCCATAGAATTTAATAGGTTCCCCTACTATGAGCATCTACAAATTGTGCATTTGTTTGATACTATGCATATTGGAAATAATGTAATAGAGATGCTATGGAAAATATTGGACGGAAAGTGTGACAAAGAAAAACTTAGCAAAATTTGTAGTGACATTCATGATTCCAATCATGCAATGAAAAATATCATTGAATCAAATAGCAATGGAGACCGGAATAATGCAAGTGCTCTTCCTTGGTTATTAACAAAGAAACAAAGTAATGCCATAAAAGAAGTGATCCGAAAAATTCAATTTCCTACAGGATTTGCTACGGATATAAGAAATCTCATATCAAAGAAAAATGATTTTGGGTCAGGGATGAAAACACATGATTGGCATACCTTCATCAAGGTAAGTCATAGTCTTTTGTATTTACAATATATTTGTGTAATTGCATTCAATTTTCATTGTATGAAATGATCCGTTGACAATTGTTTCAATATTTGCTACCCCTATCTCTCCTAGAGAACTTCGACAATAATATCAAACAAGTTTTTACAATAGAATGTGATGCTAGTGGGTTTGCAATAGGGGCTGTTCTTAGTCAAGAAGGCAAGCCCATTGCATTTTCAGAAAAAAGTTGAATGAGGCAAAGAAGAAGTATTCCTCTTATGATCTATAATTGTATTACATGCTCCAGACATTGATTTTTTTGCCTAAGGAGTTTATTGTGTATACTGACAACCATGATCTTAGTTTCTTGAATGGACAGGAAAAAATCAACCATAGGCACATGAAGTGGTTTGAGAGTTTGCAGGCTTATACCTTTACAATCAAACACAAGAAAGGATAAGCCAAAAAAGTGGTTGATGCTCTTAGTAGAAGAGTATTGACGGTGGAAGAAATTCAAATAAAAAGCATGGGTGTGGATGCATTGAAGGGAATGTATGCACAGAAGATGAAGATTTCAGCGAAGCATTTGAGGTTTGCACAAAGTTGGAAGGTACTTTTCATTCTGATTTTTCAGAATTCATTGTGCGAGATGGTGTGCGAGATGGACTGCTATTTAAGGGCAGCCAACTATGTATTCCCAAATGTTCTATGTGGGACAATGTGGTTCGAGAAAAGCATTGTGGAGGTCTTGGAGGTCATTTTGGACTCAACATGATGTTGGAGTTAGTACAAAGATTTTACTATTGGCCAAAGATGCAAACAGACATCAGAAAATTTGTGGAAGGTTATCTTGTTTGTCAAAGGGCCAAGGGAGTGTCAACAAATGTTGGGATTTATCAACCTTTTCCCATACCAAACAGACCTTGGGAATGCCAAGGACAAAGAGAGGTTATGACAACATGTTTGTGGTTGTTAATAGATTTAGCAAATGGCCCATTTTATTCCATGTAAAACCACAAATGATGCTAGTTATATTGTAGGATTGTTCTTTAAATAAGTAGTGGGGATTCATGGTTTACCATTGAGCATTGTATCTGACAGGGACAACAAGTTTGTGGGTCACTTTTGGAGGACCTTATGGAAGAAGTTGGGCACTAATTTTTCTTTCAGTTCAGCCTATCATCCTCAAATGGATGGAAAAAATGAGGTGGTTAATAGATCCTTGGGAAACCTTTTGAGATGTTTAACACAGGAACATGGTGGTAGTTGGGATGCCATCATACCTCAAGCGGATTTTTCATATAATGACTCGGTGAATTGTAGCATAGGCATGAGTTCTTTTGAAGTTTTTTATGGAAGACATCCAAGAGGATTTTTTGAACTCATGAATGTGGATGGTTTGGAGAAAAGGAGTGGACATGCGGAAGAGTTTGCTAAAGCAATGGTGGAAGTGCATGAGCATGTGAAGGAAACATTGCAACACAATAGCCTTAAGGTAAAGGCTAAGGTAGATTTGAAGCAAAGGAATGTGCAATTCCAAATTGGAGACTTGGTCATGGTGCACTTGAACAAAGATCGATTGCCTCGGGGAAGTTATACGAAGCTGATGATGAAGAAGTTTGGGCCATGTGAGATTCTGCAAAAGTACGGAGAAAATGTCTACAAGATTGCATTGCCTCTAGATGTAGCTATTTCACCTATATTTAATGTCTCAAATCTCACATTGTATAGGGTTTCAAATGAAGAAGTTGGTGCAGTAGAGCCAACTCTTGAACCACATGATTGGATTCAGAAGTTTCCTTCTAAGGAGAAGCCACAGATGGAATGTATCATCAGTAGCAGAGAAGCAATGAGGATATGACACAAAGTACACATGGAGCATTTGGTCAAGTGGAAGGGCCTTCCAGATTTGGAGGCCACTTGGTTTCTGAAAATGGAGATTCTGAGGAAAGGAGGGGACCTATAGAAATTGGTCTCCAAGAGGACTTGAGACAAATTTACCCCTGAGAGTATGTTGCAAGACCAGCAATGCTGAGCGGCAAAATATTTCTAGTTTGTGATAGGAACATTAGTTTAATGTTTTGATTTGGGGTATTTTAAAGTCTTGGGATTATTTAATGTAACAAATGCATAAAGTTTTAAAGAAAATTTTAATAAAGGCTAAAAACCTTACGGATGTAGCAGTAGCCAAAACAATTGGTAACTATTTGACATTGGTATTTAGTTCTCTCCAGTGTCTATTGGAAGGGGTTGTTGGGAAGAAAGTATTGAGGAAATTAGGGAGTTTGAAGATAGTTTTATGTTCTGAAAAAGTAAATGAAATAAGTTCAACGGTGGTTTCCAAAAATTTTGTTTTCTTTCTGCCCTGTTCCATCATTTTTTTTCAATGTTTTAAATCTGCATTCTATTCAAATTAATGTTGAATCTATTTGTTGTTTGAATGTGATATACTGTAACATTTTTTGTGAGTATAATAAAACTCTTCAACTAGGCACCACTACTAAACAACTAATGGGTATTGTTCTACTCCGCCATGATTCCTACTCGTGCACTCTGCATATGAAGAGGCCAGAATGTGTTGAAGGGTGAGTAGGAAGATTGTATCATATATTTTTCATGGCCATCTGTAGGGAAATGCCATGTATTGGAGGAATGCACGCGTGGTGAAGAGAGACAACATCTCTATGTGCTTGTCGTGTGTTGATTGAGGATGAGGAACAGGTGAGTGGCAATGAAATTTAGAACTGTAGATTGAAGTTGGAAGTTGCAACACGCATCAGATGTTCGCTGGTGTTGAAGGAATTTATTGTCACCATATTGGACAAAAAAAATTTGTCACTATTTGGACAGTAAGTTAATTGTAGTTTGAGCCGAGTTGGATGTCGTAAACCTTCTTGTTTGTGTTGGTTTCAAACCATTGAAGGACAAAGTCTCTGTTTGAAGACTAGGCTCGATTTCTTGGATATTTCATCCCCATATCATGGCTGAATGTTTGATTAAGAGCCTAAGAGTGTTGTGAATGGATTCAAGTTGCAGGGGTGTTGGGTGCATTTGAATTTTCTGTCATTCATAACATGACACTGTTGTAGATTTCCTCTATTCATTCTCTATTCCATCTCATTGTGTGGCTACTGTAGACTTCTTGAAGGTGTCTCCTCATCATGCAAACACAAAAATTTGGTAAATATGCTCCTCGACAATAAGATAATAGTCATATTGAAGGTTGATCTTTTCATGCATGAGCTTTTCATTAGAGTCAATCATTGATTGATTTATACGAGTAACTATAGAGTGATCACTTGCAATCATCGTGCATCCTTGTAAAATATGAAGGAAAATATGGACAGATGCATTTATAAACATATCATAATATGTTAAAAGATAATTGTTCATATATGATAATCATATATATCTGATTTATAACAATACTAAAATTATATATATTATCATTTATATGATGGATTACGGAGTGTGATTCGAAATGTTGATGGTAAAAATACATACATGATCAAAACCAGAAGTCTATACACAATATTCAAATGGATTGTGGAAATTTAATTAGTTATGAATAATAAAAGTGGTTGGTGTTACTAATAGTAAAACTTTCTAACGTTTATTCATCATATGTAATTATTGAATGCTATATATGAAAAGAGTAAAAATAATGCTAATAATTACATTGTAGTATATGGGTATATTGTAGAATAGGAGCATGTAGGAATGAAGGAGAAAGTAATAATGTGAATTCAAAAGGCATTTACTCTTAGTGCACCTCTTCACATGTTTCATCATAGGCTACTAATGTGGAAAAAAATGTAAGGTCCTCAAAAAGTTGCTTATATTTCAATCTTCATCTTTTGTTTCATCATGTATTTTACTAACCACTATACTATGCATGCATTTATGACTCATTTTCATCTTATATAGACATATACATACCATTGAAATTTATTTGCAACCATTTTTAGACACTCTTAATCATCCCTCCTAAAACTAGGTGTTGTATCACATTAGACATGCATGGGCATCTAGTCATTCTAGTATCTTAGACACTTTTATGCTAGCTAGCACCCAATTCAAACTATTGAATTTTTAAAGTTACACATACCTAAATAATTAAACTTAAGGTTTTCCTAATACATATTTGAAATATTTTGACCTTAAATTAAAGATAAAGGCATCCTCACTCTTATTTTGAAGGTTTCCACATTCTACTTAGTTTCATCTCCATTTTATTCTATTGAAATACAAGATTGAAGTTGTATTTTCGGAGATTAGTTATACAGATAATACTTTCTATATTTCACCTCTCTACCATCAAAAATTTCATCTCCAGAGGTAAATTCATCCCATTGCACTACTCTCAACATTCATCTTGGTATTCGTATACCATAGATTGAGAGCCATCAAATCATGACTTCTTAAACACTTAATCAATTTCATTCCTTCTTTTAGATTAGACTTCTAAATCTATTATTTTTATGTCCCAATGATCATATTGAATTATCTCATTTTGTCCCTTCATTTCTTTATTACACTTTCACAAAATACTTAGGCTTTTTAATTTTCTCTTTAGGTTAGATATCCTACAAATCTATACACAATAAATTTACCCCACTTAGGATCACACCCATAGACACTTTGTAAAGTGAAGATGAGGCTAAAATGGCTATCTAATAGAGTATTTTTGAAAGCAATTGCTCATATATCCATGTTATAATTTTCCCCATCAAATTTCAGACATAAAGAAATGGGTGTATAAGGAACTTCTAGATGTTATACTTGACTAACAAGACTTGCACAAAATATCAAGAGCAATCCTTTCAATTTTGAATTGTTGAGCTAAAGGCACTAGAGTCCATCACCCTATTAGAAACTAATGTACTATAGTTAAACACTTACCTATAGGCACTAGAAACCCATTTTAGGCACTTTTATAGACATGATGTGCCCATCATTGACTATTGTCTCCAAGATTGTCAAAAAACTTCATGAACATTTCCAAGAACTTTCTTTTATATGACATTTTTATGGAATCAAAATCTCATTTAAAAAAAAATCAAGGACATGTATTCTCAAATTTTTATCTTTATTTAAACGTTTGTATCCTAGTTTTAATAATAGTTTAACTTAATTTGAAGACATCTAATTAATTGTTGTATTTATTATTGTATCATCAAGATATATGTCATACTAAGTTCAGTTGAATTGATAAATTGAAAAATGAGGAACTTAATTATAAAGTTTAATTTCAACTAGATGTATCATTTCTATTCTATGAATTACATAATAATAGAATAAACAAAAATATATTAATTAAGAAATATAATGAAACAATTTACTTGTCTTACAAATCATTAATAATACATACTAACATTTGATAAAAAAAAAATATTATGATTAATAATACTATAATACAACCATTACATTGAAAACTGATAACATTGTAAGAAACAAAATGCTTATAATGTATTTTTAATTCTCACACAATATTGATTAAATAACGTAAATATTTAATATTAAATTGAGTTTGATTTCTAATATGATTAAAAATACAACATTATAAACACTAAAACAAAATCATGACCTATTCTCAATACTCCTAAAATACCTATAAAATAATATAAAAATTTAATATTATTGTTATTATACTATAAAAAGAGGTTCTATCATATATTTTAAGAACTAAAAATTGGGCATATCCAGAGATATTCCTTTCATATCACAAGGTCAAAATGCATGAAAGACAAAATACTAAAGGCTGGCTAGGCTGGCTAGGCTAGCTAAGTACCTCCAATGGAACTATTAGCATCCTCCAGAACCACAAGAGACGGAACAAAAACTGTGGTCACAGCCACAGCATGAAGATCACAAGGGAATTTCCCGCTTGTCTACAATACAGTCTTGTGATTCTAGTTATTGCTTTGTAATTTTTTTTAATGAATTATGTATAATTATTAATTAGAATGAGATTAATATATAATTTTAAAAAAACTGAGCGTGTAGATTTTTATATAGATGTTTTGGATTAAATTGTATGATTTATTATTCGACAATGAATTCTATATTTAGAAATGTTATGCTTTAATTTTCTGATAATAGATCATAGAGTTTGATATGAATTTGAGACATAAAAAAGCTACACAGTTAAATTCAGAAAATAGCTAAAACATTATAAAATATAAAAATGTTATGTCTTGTAATTTTTAATTTAATTAATAAATGACAGTCTAATCAAATAAATTATAGAATCTAGATTTTGTAGATATAAATATATTTAATATTAAAACTTGACAAACATTTAATTTACCATCTTTTAAAAGCTGTTGCAGCTGTCATTTATAATCTTCATTCAGCTTTTAAAATATAGCAGTGTTGAAAAACAAAGAGGGCCGTTTCACACCGCTCCATTTCTCAAAATGTACCAGCAATATAAGCCACCAAAATTAGAGTACTTCAATAGTTTTCGTTAAATATGGTCGCATTCAAGTCATAGATGGTACATCCACCAAATTTGGTAAATATTCTCCTCGACAATAAGATAACAGAGTCCTATTGAAGGTTGATCTTTTCAAGCATGAGCTTTTCATTACAGTCAATCACTAATTAATTTATACGAGTAACTATAGAGTGATCGCTTGCAGTCATCACGTGCTTGTAAAATATGAAGGAAAATATGGACAGATGCATTTATAAACATAACATGTTAAAAAGGTAATTGTTCATATACGATAATCATATATAACTGATTCACAACAATAATAAAATTATATATATTATTATATGATGGATTACAGATTGTGATTTGAAACATTGATATTAAATATACATACACAATCAAAATTAGATTTATGCACAATATTCAAATGAATTGTAGAAATGTAATTAATTTGAATAATAAAAATGATTGGTATTACTAATAGTAAAACTTTCTAACGTTTATTCATCATATGAAATTATTGAATACAGTCTACTATATCGATTTGAAATATATGCCGATTGGTAAATACTGATGAACTGCTAAAAACTAATGCCAAACCTATATACCTGACCCACACAACAATAGGAAAGCCTTGATATCTATCATTTGCCATGATGTTGAGATTAGCTGTTATTAAGGTGAGCATTTACTTCCAAGTTCCTGAGGAGAGTTGTGGAGTGCCAAACTATGACTGCCTCTCTCTTCATTACAGTACTCTGCTCCTCCTCTCTCACAACTTTCTTATAAAGGGCACCCATTAAGTGATATACATAATGCTTAATGTGAGCTATACCAGAAATAACATATAGCCTTTGTAATTTACTCACTTTAGTCTCATCTTCACTACCCATTTTCTCTTCCATCATATTCAAGTTGGCAGATGAAATTATAGGAGGGTAATGTGACTAGAACTTATCTTTATTCAATGAATCCTCTTTATTGGGTTCCATTTGAGGACCTGCAAAACAACCAACAAATGAGTGAGGAACTTTAACTTTATCTTTTATCTTTGTTTTTTTTCTAAATCTGTACTCACCAACAGTTTCTAATGTCAGAGAACAGAAACACTAAGGACATACGGCATGAATGCTTGAAGCTGCAACATAAAGTAGTGGGGGAGTCGGACCAATGCAAAGGGGAACACTTGTAAAGTTCAATGTAAAGGACCATAATTTGCTAGAGGAAACTTGCCAGTCCACAAAATGGAACACAATACATTGTTGACTTTTCAGTACGTGAGAAATATGGTTGTATACATAGGTGTTTGTTTCTATATGATTAGATGAAATATGGCATGATAATTTGATTCTATGAAAGAGAAAAGAAGTGTTGAATTCATTCCTATGAAATGTCTTAATGTTTTCATGATTTAGACGTCTTGTCCTCATCTCCTCCTATACTTTGAGAGTGTGATGGGTCAAAGCCAAATTCTTCTCAAAATTCATTCGAATCCAAATGGTTCTACATAAGTGGAGAGATTGGTGAAGTAATTGATTATCATCTTGGAAAGTGGGAGTGTGCATAAGTGAAGTCATTTTTACATAATTGGATAAAATAGCTTAAAAATGGCACGATGATGTTTTCATGAGCACATCTTTACACTAGCTCATTTATCCAATGCCCTAGTTCTAGCAATTGGTAGTGTTTTTTACATTTTGAGTTCTCAGTATGCTTGAAAAATGTGTGAATTTTGTTAAGCTTGGATTTTCATGTGCCCACTTATTCATTATTGATTTTGAATATTTGTTGTTGATACCCTAAAGATATCATAGTAACATTGATAGCACTTTTATTATTTGATCTTAATTTTATAGTGGCATTAACAAATAAAGAAATCTAAACAATTTTATAGAAAAATAATGTATAATATAAGATTTATTTTACAAATTTTTAACAAAATATTTAATAAATAGTATCATTATAATTTTATATTTGTAATAAAAATTTATAATAAAAATAAGAGAATTTTGTTATATTATAAAGATATTTAATTTATTTCGTTAAACTATTTTATTAAGAAGTATATGTTTTTTAAACAATCATTTTTTCCCATCTCAAGTAGTTCATATATATAGAAAAGATAACAAGAAAAAAAATATTAATTTTCCTAATCCATGCTCTCAAGTGAGAGTTTCCAAGGTGGATACACAAGTTTGATTTTGCACCTAAGTGCTATTGTAATATTTTTACTTTAGAATATAACTTGATTCTCATTATAATAATTCATATGTATTTAATTTAATTTAATTTAGATATTTTTCTTAATTATTCAAATTAAGGTAGAATAATGAGTTACACAATTTATGTGCCTATATCCTCATATATTTGAAAACTTCAATAAGAAATATCTCGATGTTTTGTATTTTTTTCCTTATTTTCCTTATTCTCCTTAAATTTGAAAACTATAATGATATATCTTTCTAGCTCTTTCCTTCTTGTTGTAAAATTAGAATAACAAAGTAAACATTTATGATCCCTTTAAGTTCCTACAAACTTAATTGTGTCAAAACATAATTTGCATTAGGTTAGTTCAAATCTATTTTCTATGCACTATATTTTAAATATTATAGATTTAATTACAAATTCTAATAAGGTATTAGAGCATACAATTATGTGATATATTTTTTCTATTTTTATTATATTTAGGAGATCTAAAATAATTTTAAAAATGGTTTGTCTGTGTATCATCCTAAAAAGTAAGAACCATTAATTAGGTGCTCATTTTAGCCCCATTTTTAGTATGTATGGGTTCCTACATTGATTTCACATTCTCTTAATGCTCATTGGACCTTTATTAGTTTAAATTAATATTATGAGTCCTCTCTTAATTGATTTTCACCAAATAATTATATCTCCTAACTCTAAGATAGGTCTTACTTCATTGTAAAGTTTGAGGCTTGATTTCCACATCTATTAATCTCATATTTTCATATGGTTCATCTATTGGGACCTAGAAACTATTATCTTTCTCACCAAAAAATCTCAATAAATTTTGTTGGGTATAGGCTAGTTTTTCAAGAACAAGGCATTTTTTTAGGTACAGGGTAGTTTTAGGTACATGAGATATTTTGGACCATACTGGATGACTTTTTGGGTATAGTATGACTTTTTGTGTACAGTTTCACAAAAATCAATATGTCCTTGACATTTTTACTTGAAATTTTAAGAGCGTGATCCTATGGTTTCACATTCCCCAAAGGTATGCCCCATAGATCATTATCATTTTTCTAAGTCGTCCTAAATGTAATTTTACTTTGAGATCTCTATATAAAGGCCTCTCTTTTCCATTCTTTCATAACAAAAAATAAGAGACAACCAATCAATCAAAAAATTACATTTCAAGAGAATCCTCAAGATCTTCAAGGCATTATTCCTTCTACTTCATCAAGTATTGTGGAAAACTACAACATCCATCATACAAGGCTTATGTTTCATGATTTCATTGTGGGTTTTTATGGAGTTCAAGTTATTTCATTAACATTTATGATCACATCCAAAGAAGCATTGTGTCATCAGGGTATAAGGTGATTTAAAATTCAGATCTAGATTCTATTTCATCTTTCCTTATGTAATTTCCTTTCATTTTTCAAGTTTTATTCCTAAATAGGGATTTGACTAAGGAAACCCCATTTAGCCAACATTCTTCCCCATTTTTTTTATCTATCTAGGAATAGATTACGAAGTTGTCGGTGGAGCTCTAAGAAGATCACGAATAGATGAAACACTCCTATTAATTTCAAATCAAAACCAAGGGTACATAATGACATTGGTGATATGTCCCTACGTACAAAATTTCATTGGTGGTCTATACCCTCCAAAATCAGCTCAAATTTGGCAAATAGTCAGGTTACAATCTTTAGATCCCAAATCTTCAGTTACAACTCTCTCTCTTAGATTCTAGAAGTCAAATTTTGGAATGTGAAAACTCACTTCTCCTATTTCATTTCTTGGTGCATTCAAATACCCCTTTATTCCCTTTTACATCTACTTTTTGGTTGGATTAGATCAAATCTTCTCTTATTTATTCTATGTTAGACTACAACTAATGAACTACTTGGAGAACAGAATGGGAGAATGTGAAGATGATCACTGAAATACTAAGGTATATGTGAGACATTGGATCAGTTGTTATATTGTCATTGATGTCAACTAGCTTTGACTTTACTTATCATGATAGTTGCAAACATCTGAAGAAGGTAATATTGGTGAAGGAAATAGATATTAGCATGAAGATGAGATGTATGAGTAAGTTGTGATTAAGGTATTCATTGGGAAACTTATTGATGAGTCTATGATAGTATGATAGTGATTTGATTGGATTACATGATTATGTTAAGTGTTGAAGATTAAAAAAATGTACGAGTTAATTTGGTCGGTATATGAAGAACTTACTATACACTGAGCAGGAAGAAACTGACATGTCATGGTATTGACCAAGCTGGAGAAATAAGGAGGAAAATCTAATTGCCAACATGAGATGAGGAGTTGGACGAATCTAGAAGATTCCAAGGATAAAGATAAAGTTTTTTATGAATATCTATGGCTGACAAAATTCAAGGAAGATCGGATGATGAAGATTGAAAATATTTGAAGGCACAAGTTTTGAGGAAGGTTAAAGAGGCAAAATCAATGATGGAGATTAAGAGGCAAAATCTATGGCTACAAAGAAAATGGTTTATCATGTCTATATAAGGAGATAAGAAATTCAAAGATAATATTGATGTAGGAGAGAGAAGATTGTATACATACAAAGCTAGTCAAATAGGTTGAAGTAAGAACTGAGTGATTCTACAAACAACATCGAGAAAAAAAAAGAGATAACTAAGCATAACAGAGTTAGACCAAGAAGGAGAGTGAAGAGATTATGATGACTAGAGTTATATTGAGCTTAGCATAGATCTGAAAATGAGAAAAGGAAGTTGCATTTGAATTAGGTCATGTATATTGTTTCTTTCTAACCATTTCTACAAATAAATTCTCTTAATCAAGTGAGACTTAACCATATTTTTATTTCTATATTGGCATTCAATGAATGTTACTTGTTTTCTTGTTGACCCAAGTGAATCTATGGTCACAAAGAAATGTTAGTTATAAAACCTCTAACAAGGTCACACCTTACAGTATATTTTTGTAACATTTAACAAGGTTGGCTCTTAACTGAGCTCACTTCAAAAGAGTGAAAATATTTTGGGTATCGATCCCAGGTGGTTTTTCCCTTAACAAGGTTTCCACGTTAAAAATCAAGTGTTAAATGTGTATGCATGTGATGTTTTGATATTTTAGTTTACACATTAAAATAATTGGTTAGATCGATATATACTAGATAATTTATATGACAATTGATTAATTAATCAGAAAGGCATAGTTAAGTTATTTACCAAGCTATTTATTTTATTTGTTGAAGTTGGTATTATACATCTAGGAGGAATTTGGGACTGTAGGATAACTGAACATAACTGATTCACTCCCCTCTCAATTATCTAACAATTGGTATTAGAGAGAGAGTACTTGAAGGAAAAATTTTGAAGGACTTAAGTTAAAGATCTAACTTGATGTATAAGAGAGAGGTACCAAAGTTGAACAAAGACAATTTTTCAACATGGAAATTTAGGATGAATTTGTATCTATTAGGCATTGGAGATTCTGCACTATACTATTTTGCAAATTATTTCATAACTCCTACTAGTCCTCTAACTATCAACCAAATGAAAGAAAGACAAGAGCACAATGCAATGATGATTGAGATTGCTTCTTCTTTATTAGATATTGAATTTGAAGACATTAAGAACCGTACAACTGCAAAAGAAATTTGGGAAAAACTAACACTAGTTCATGGTGGAGATCAAAATATTCTCAAGGAAAAGGAAGAAATCTTAAGAGGAAAGTTTGATGATATGAAAATGAAAGAAGGTGAAAACATTACTCAATACAGCAACCGAGTCAAGGAAGTGGTGAATGTTATCCGAGGAGTAGGTGGAATTATTGAAGAAGAAACTGTGCTAAGTAAAATTCTCTTGCCTTCCTATGCTATTAGAGTCTCTGCAATACATGAAATGAGAATAGTTCATGGTAATGATGTTTCCCTTGATAGTCTAATCGGTAGATTGACTGCATTTTAGCTTAACAACTATGATAATAGTATTGTACCTAAGGTTGAATCTACATTTGTATCATCTTTAAATACTAGAAGATCAAGCAATAGACATTAGACAAGAAATGGAAGTGATAGTGAAGCTGAAGAAGATGAGCTTGATGAACTTGAAGCATTAATGGTTAGAAGGCTACCAAAAGGCAAAGGAAAATATCAAGGTAAACTACCCTTAGTATGTTTCAAATGTAAAGAGATCAGTCATATTGATGCAAGATGTCATGACAGGAATGATAATGAGAAGACAAGTGAAAGATCAAATGAAAGAAAGAATTATAGAAGAAATTACCAAGATCATAAAGGTAACCGATAGCAAGGAAATAGAGACAACCGATACTACAAAGATAAAGGTAAGAAGACATGCTACCTAATGGAAGAAGATGATCATACCAAGTCTGAAATTGATGAAAATGTAGAAGTGGTCTTTTAGCATTGAAGGAAGATTCTGAAGAAGAAGAAAGGTATGTAGAAAAGGAACTTATTTCTAAAGTAAGAAAAAATGATACTTGGATTATTGATAGTGGTTGCACACATCATATGACTAGTGATGAAGATGAGTTTGAATATCTTGAGCATTATAATGGAGGATTTGTAAAAATGGGAAATGATACACCCTATCAAGTGAAAGATAAAGGATCAATATTGTTGAATAACAATATCAGATGTGAAAATGTTTACTGGGTGAAAGGACTTAACAATAATCTATTGAGTGTATCACAACTAAATAATACAGGTCACTGAGTTTCATTTGAGAAAAGAAAAGTAAATATCTATGATGAGGTTGGAAGACTGATCGATACCGGTGAACAATCAAGAGGTAATCTATTTTATTTATAAACAATGTTGAAACTTCATGTTTATTGGCTAAGAATGATGATGTTTGGTTATGACACAAGAGGTTATGTCATGTGAACTTTGACAACATGGTTAAGATCAGTAAGAAAAGGAAAGTTAGAGGTTTATCAAGTATATCTAAGCCTAACCATGTAATGTGTAAACAATGTCAAATGGGTAAAATGTCAAAGTCTAGTTTCAAGAGAAAACAAAATTCATCTAATGTTATTCTAGATTTAGTTCATACTGACTTGTGTGGTCCAATGAGAACCTAGAGCTATTATGGAGATAGATATTTTATCTTTTTTGTTGATGATTTCTCTAGAATGATGTCTGTCATGTTCTTAAAAGAAAAATTAGAAGCTTTTCAAATGTTTAAGTGGTACAAAGAAAAAGTAGAGAAAGAAACTACTAAGCAACTGAAATGCTTGAGATCTGACCAAGGTGGTGAATTTAAATCTGATGAATTTACTAAATTTTGTAATGAGCATGGAGTCAAGAGACAAGTATCAGCACTGAGGATACCTCAGTGGAATGGGATTGCTGAAAGAAGGAATAAATCAATTGTTGATTGTGCTATAACATTGCTAATTGAAAAAGATGTGGTACAAATTTACTGGAGAGAACCGGTCAGTATTGATGTCTATACACTAAACTGAGTACAACTGAAGAAAGAAAAGACACCTTATGAGCTATGATATGGTTATACACCTAATGTGAGGTATTTCAAAATATTTGGAAGTGGATGTTAATTACATTCTAAAATATGATAGAAATGGAAAATTTGATTCTAAAGGTGATGAAGGCATATTTCAAGGTTACTCTACTAGAAGTAAGGTATATAAATGTTTCAACAAGACTACTAACAAGATGATTGAAAGTGAAAATGTGAGAGTTGATGAGTTTGCTGAGAAAAATGATGAAGAAAGAAGGAACTAACTAGAATATTATTGTAGATTTTTTTACATAGAAGATCTTGATACTCTACCCGAGAAATAGTTTGGTGTCACTAAGAAATAGAATACTGCTATCGAGCAACAATCCTTACAAACTGAGTAACAGAAAATATTTATCGAGGAAAATGATGATCAAGCACCGAATGGAAAAAATATTAAAGAACAAAGATCTGAGCATGTACTAGAAAAATATGTAAGACACCATCCACAGGATCAAATAATTGGAGACAAAGGAGCAAGAATGATGACAAGAATTAATTTGAGGAACAATACATGTTTGGTTTGTGAATTTAAACCTAGAACTATTAAGGATGCATTGGCAAATGATGATTGGATTAGATAAATGAATGAAGAGATCGAGAAAATAAAGGAAAACAAGACATGGACATTGGTATTGAGGCCTAAAGACAAAAATGTGATTGGCACCAAATGGATTTTTAGAAATAAATTGAATGACAATGGAGATGTTACAAGGAACAAGGCAAGATTAGTCTACAAAGGTTATGCACAAGAAGAAGGAATTGACTATGGAGAAAATTTTGCACCTATTTCTAGACTTGAAGGAGTGAGAATACTACTTGCACAAGCTTCTTACAAAGGTTTCAAGGTATATCAGATGGATGTGAAGTCTTCATTTCTGAATGGGATACTTGAATAAGAGGTATACATTGAACAACCTGAAGGTTTTATAGATCCAAATCAGAAGAACATGGTTCAAGTAAGTTGTACAAGGTACTTTATGGAATGAAGCAAGCACTGAGGGCATGGTATGAAATATTACACTCTTATTTGATAAGAATTGGATTTGTTAGAACATGTAATAAAAAAAATCTATATTTAAAAGGTGAATATGATAATAAGATTCTTATTGCTGAATTTTTTGTTGATGATATCATATTCGGAGGTCATGATACTTTATGTAAGTCTTTTTCTAATGAAATGAGAAAAGAGTTTGAAATGTCGATGTTTGGAGAGATAAAATTATTTCTTGGTCTGCAAATACAACAGAAGGAAGGTATCTACATTACATAGTCTAAATACATTAAATAAGTCTTGAAGACATTTGGTATGGAAGACTCAAAACCAGTCGGTACACCTATAGTAACCAGATGCAAGCTGACCAAGGATGACAAGTCAATAGAGGTAAATCAAACCTTGTACATATCTATGATTGACAAACTGATGTATGTTGTGCATAGTAGACTAGATATTGCACATGTTGTTGGTATTGTAACTATATTTTCTGCTAGTCCTAAAGAGACACACATGATTATTGTGAAAAGAATCTTAAGATGTATGAAGAACACTAAGAACTATGGATTGTGGTATAAGAAAGAAGGTAAATTGGAACTTAAAGTCTATATAGATTCTGATTGGGCTAGAAATCTTGATGATCGAAAGAGCACTACTAGTGGAACTTTCTTTTTAGGAGAAAGACTAGTAACATGGATAAGAAAGAAACAAGGATGTATTTCTCACTCCACTATTGAAGCTGAATATGTAATTGCATGGATAAAACAATTGTTGGAAGGTATGAATGTAGAAATAATAGATCTAGTGATAATCAATTGTGACAACACTAGTGCTATTAACATTTCAAATAATCCAGTGAAGCATGAAAAGACAAAGCACATATCTATCAAATATCACTACTTAAGGGAGAAAGTTCAAGAAAAACAAGTCAAATTGGAATATTTAAAGTCATAGGAACAACTTGTTGATATATTCACCAAACCCTTACTGAAAGATACATTTGAGTACTTGAGAAGTAGACTAGGGGTCCATCCCCTGTCTAATAGTCACTAAGGTGATATGGGGTTGCATCAACCTGTACTTTATCAGAAGATCTAATTATGTTTATGCAAGATGTTCACATTTTAAGATTCCTAAGGTTGTGAAGAAGATGGATGACAAGTTGAAATCGAGATTATATGTACATGAAAGGTACATGAATCTAAAAAGGAACAACAAAGATACTTATTTGGCTACTGAAGAGATTATTTTTGGCATTTCTATTATAGGGAGAGATGATTAAACATGAAATATGGGAGAGATGATTATGCATGGAAGTTAACAAAAAGAGGGAGTAAGTGTAGTGATTATGCATGGGAGGATGAAGGTATGTACAATGAGGCTGGAACAGAGGACTAGAGTGATAGTATGATATAAATGAATGACCAATATATATAATAGTATGTTCAAAGCTTATAGATTGGGATAGGACATAATATACAACTTGATTGATATGAAGCTCCGAAATCAGGATAGGAGTACAATCCTCAATGTGTGTGTGATACTAGAACACCTTACATGGAATATGGGTTCATGGTGGGGGACTTTTCAGTGGGTTTTGCTGGCTAAGTGGATGAAAGTGGATGAGAATGAGAGTTTGATAGATAATGATATGATCCACTATGTGTGATTCATGTTGCCAGGTTTTCACCACACATACTTGTCCAAGGTGCTTTATTGCCAAGTTTTCACCATTGGATGATTATTTCTCATTAATTTTTTCTTTTCTTTTTAAATTTTTTTATTCTTTTTTACATTTTTGTATTATCACAATGCCTATTTGCCAAGTTTTCGCCGTGATAATGTTTTTTTAAGGAATTTTTCTATTTTTTATGATTTCCTCTGACATCTTGCATGTCTTTGGTTTAGCATCTTCAATGCTTATGATTTCAATCCCACTCTTTTATCTTTCAACCTCTGCAATCTAAAATGCAAAAAGTGAACCAATAATTTGATCAATTGATTACTAAGTGAAATTATTTCTCTCCTTTATTGATTATTCCATTGGTATGAAATATTTTGTTAGGTATAATAAGATCTTTAGTATGGCATCTGTGTCTTCTAGCTATCCACTGGCATCTCTGATTCCATCAATAACTCTATAAATATAGCTTTCAATAGTCTCATTTTTTTCTTTCTTAAGAATTCATACTTCTATTTTAGATTCATCAGTCTTTCTTGTTTTATTTTTAGATATCCTTCATATACTAATACCAACTAATCTTAGATCTCTTTAGCACCCTTAAAACCTTTCACCTTTTCAAATATTGTGTCGCATAGACTACTAAAAATAACTACTCTTTCTTTCACATTATATTCCTTTTGGCTTTCCTCTTCAGTAGTCAAAGGTCTTCCAAAAGGAGGATAGAAACCAATTTGAATACCCTCCCAAATACCACTCTATAATTTTTTCAAACATGATTCCATCTTATCCTTCCAATAAATAAAATAAGTGTCATCAAATACCAAAGCCTAAAAGTGTAATTTTTGTATCATGTCAAATCTTCCTCAAGCAGTTAAGCTTCTTCAAGAGGAATCAATCTCTAATAAAAAATTTTGAACATACTCTAGATGCTAAGTTTGGGGGGTCAATCAACATAAACCACAATACACTAGCTAACTTCAATAATCATCACATGAAATAATAAGAAAGTAATGAACATAACCAAAAATACATGAACACTCAGATTTTATACATGGAAAACCCAAACTAGGAAAAACGAAGGTGAACACTTACTCACAAATAATAATTCACTAATGTATATATTCCAATAACAAAAGATAGTAGGATTTCACTGCTCTAGACTTGCCAATCTTGAAATGTGGACAAAATGAAGAATATATTGGTGGAACTACGATAAGTCATCATGATATCATCAATGTAATCCCTCCATTATTTCCCCCTCACCATTTGAGTTTTTTATTTTGCACTTGATCTTCAAAGAGTGATATATCCTTAGTATGTAAGTTCTAATTTTGAAGAAATATTTTTTATCTTGGGCATTTTTTCATGCTCTACTTGGTGTTCTAAGAACTTTATGAATTTGATGCATACTTTAAAAATAATTTATAAATTCTCACAATGGATATTATGTCATTATCATTTTCAAAAGTTTAGATGTTTTATTATGCGCATATAGATACATTTTTAGGTGATTTTGTTGAATTTTATTATTTTTTGTGTACTTCATAATGGTATTGTTTATTTTATTGGTTCTATTTCAGAAAAATCATTTCCTCGTATTGCTTATTTCTTTCATTTATGAAACACTAGAATCAAGACAACTTATTGTTTCTTACTTGTGTTAATTGTACTTACATTAATTATAAAATGTCAAATAAGATTATCTTGGGGGTGTTAACTAGTTGAATTCAACCATTTTTTTAGTGGTGAATATTCGCCAATTGGTAAATTACAGGGGTTAGCCACGTCGGGAAATTGGAAAATACCATCATTATGAGAAGTGCTCAGATCACTTTATTTTCACGCAATATTTGTCCCATGGCCGGTTTATTCACAATCTTTTGGCAAGAAATAGTCATACTACAAATGTGTTTTGTCGCCGCCACTTCATACACATGAGTTTGAATATTTCTTAGTTATAATTTCACCCAAAATTTTTGGATGAATGCAAGAAACCACCGATGGACATGCATATATTCACCAATATCAACATGTGATTTTCTAAATTTTGAGGGGCCATATCGCTAAAAACATTAATTATTTTGTTTGTTAGGCCAGACCTAATTCATCCCCATTACTATTGAACGGTAATGCTAGCTCCATATTCACCTTCAAATTTAAAACTAGACCACTACAATCCCTCTCAAATTTTCTACATTTATATCTCATAATTATAGAATGATGCACAATTCACCAAATTTTGTTTGATATAAATACATGAGAAAGTGTGATTTTATAGTTTACGCCTTGTTTGGATTGGTCTGTAGTTTCAAAGGCCTTCAACATAAGCTACTAAGGAATTCTTTGGATGTTGAGTCATTGATGGGTCATATCACTGTGAAAGCTTAACGGTAAGTGAGAAAGGATATACGATTGATGTTAGTGTTTTCCGTTTTGAGATGTTGGTGTTTGCCATTTTGATTTCATAATTTTCTTGCAAATTAGTTGTAAGGGCTTATTTTTTTCCATTTCAATTTGTTATTATTTACATGGCATGTATTGTTACAAGAAAATTTATCTATTTTATTTTCCCTCTTTTTGTCTATTACTGTATTTCATAGGAATTATATTCCTTCTTGTAGTTTCTATTAGCAATAGATGTCAAGTAGCAAGACTCTTGAAACTATTAGAGGGAGGCTATCAAAATGCACAAATAATAATATGATGTCATACTTTCACTGTCAATCAAACATAGCTACAACATCAGAACTTGCACTTGATGCCTCTGTCCTAGAGAATATTATGATGGTTACCTAGTGTATCTAGACTAAAATAATCAACTTGGTTAACAAAATTGGTGATGCTATTGCTAACAATGTCATTTTTGTTGGCAATTTTAGTGATTCTATTATTGAGAATGCCACATATGGTGGTGTAAATGCCACTAATGATACTATCGTCAATGCCAATGATGCTACTATTTACAATGTCAATGATGCTACTATTGACAATGCTAGTTTTGTTGCTGCTAACAATGTATGGAAGAGGAGAAGAAAAGAAAAAAGAAAAATTGGGCACGAGTACAAAGCCATTATAGATGAGTTGGGCTTCAAAGTACAAATTCATTGTTGAAGTGCCAAATCTAAACAAAGATAAACCTCTAGTAAAATAAAAATATACAATCTATAGTTGGAAACTTGATAAGGACCAAAAATTGCAATTGAAATTGGACACAATAGAAAAGAATATCCGCAAAGTGTATGAGAAACAAACTATAGATGGAAAGAAACAATCAATAGTTATATAGAAAAAAAAGGAAGAATGCAAGAATGCCAGGTATGCAAAGGAATTTTATGTGAATCAAGGAAAATGGAAGGAGAAACCAAAATACATGGGTTCACTTGAAGCTCAATTATAAAAGGTAATGGATGAAACATATATTTCCAAAACTATTTAGTTGGCTACTCTTTTTAATCTTTTGAGCAAAGGTCATCCCATGATAGACTACTCTAATATTGTTGGATTATTAAAATATTTTTATGTTCCAAGATATCTTGTAACTCATTGGTTAGTAAACAGTGATGGGATTTGATGAGTTATCTTGGTGAAGTGGAAATAACTGATCTATAGGAAAAAGTAAAGGAGTCAAACTATATAGAAATATATTTAGATGAAGTTACAAAAGTGGACAATACTTCTTAGATGTGTATGCATGTGTTTATTGTACAAAACCATGTCTTCCACCCTCATCTACTCTATGTTGTTAAGATAGAGAACACCATAGTGAAAAGTATGTATGAACTAGTTAAGAAATATTTAAATTAAATTGCCAATATGGATGACTTTACAATTGCCAAAAAGCTAGTGTGTGTAGGAGAAGAAAGAGTTTCACTTATGCAAGGTCATAGGAATGGTCTATGCATAAATCTATGTAAACAAGCATTGCACCAAGGTGAACCCACAATAGTGGGTTACACTTTTTGGCCTGAACGGATACTAAACTCTAGATTTTGAAGAAAACTTTCAAATTCGGATGCATATTGTTGTTAAACCATTTGAAATCGGAAGATGAAGTAAAATAGAGTCTTTTAGGATTTTTTGTCTAGATTCTAAATATATTTTTATTTTATTTTTTTGAATTTATTTGAATGGGTTTTTCTTTCTCCCATGAAAATTGGTATGTTATTGAAAATGTCATTTTCAAAGAGTTACATTGTTTTCATAGAGCATAATTTTTTTTCTAAAATAGATATCAATGTGCTTCTTTCGAATTTAGTTTTGCAACATCCATACGGAGGACATGCAAATTGTTTGATGACATTATCATGATTATTGCATATTTTATTAACGTTTGAAATTGACTAAACTATAATTTTGACATACCTTGACTACATAGCTTATAATTTGTCGTGTATTTGTCAAATTTCATTTTTATTTTTTGTAATAGAAAGAGAACTTCAATACCTAGGGCATAGATATTTTTTAGAATTTTTTTTCTCTCATTTACTATTTTTTCATAAGCGTCAAACATAGAGGTTGAAATACAATGAAATATCCATGTTTAGTAAAACTAAAAATACAAAGTCTTAATAAAGTTAATATATATTAACATTATAATCATTGGAAAGATTTTTCTTAGTAGCAGCTTACTACATATATATATTTTTTAAATGGATTCATTTGATCTTCCAAATGATAAAGTTGAAGTGATTTTTTGTCAACATTTTAAAAGGTGTGAAGGAGACTCCATTGTAGGTATGAATGAGGAGTATAGATGTTATATCTGTAAGAATGGAGAGATGGGGTACTAAGAGGGGAGGGGTGAATCGATGCCCTTAAAAACTTTAACTCCCAAACCTTTATCAGCAAATAGTAGTTGTATCCATTGTATGCATCATTCATTCAATTAACTTGTAAAATTAAATAGCATGAAATCAATAAGAAATCAATCACATAAAAAAAGTATTTTGGTAACACAAAAACCCTTGTTATAAGGTAAAAACTATGGTGGGGATGACACCCACAAATCCTCACTACTGTAGATAATAAAGTATGTTGGTTAAGGCTACAAGTTGTGATCACTTCTGGTGATCTTATCCTATTAGGAGTAACAATTTAGATCAGCTAGATCTACCTAGTTATAGGATTTCAACAACACTACTTGAGTGTGCACTCAGTTAAGAGATTTACATAAAGACTATTAGGTCTACTTTGTTAAGAGATTTTACCAAACTCTGTTACAATGACTAGAAAATAACAGGATGTATCTGCAATTGACAACTCAATCTTGTCTGATATAGATCAATGTAGTTTAGAATAGATATCACCTTTGTATGTGAAGATCTTGCTTCTGAACTGCTCGGTAGCCTTGTCTAATTCTGCTTAATCTGAATATCTTTGAATTCTACTCTACAATAGTGTGTTCCACTTTTTGGCCAACTTTGACACAGAGATCAGCATTCTGAGAAAAAACTTCACTTTCGAACACCTATTGCTGCAAAAATATTAGGAATTTTAAGATGATGTAAACTAGAGTCTTTTAGAATTTTCTTTCTAGTTTCTAAATATATATTTTTTAAAAAAAACTAAATTCATTTAAATTTATTTTTCCTTCTCCTTCGAAAAGTGGTTTGTGTGAGAAACTATGTTTTTAAGGAGTTACTGTCACTTGGATCAACATAACTTATTTTTAAAATATGATAAAAATGTAATTCTTTCGAGATTATATTTGTAACTTCAATATCTAAAGGATGCAATCGGTTTCATTTATTTTGAGTCAATATTTCATAATTTATTAAGTTCTAAAGTGACAATAACTATAATTTAGACATGAGGTCATTTGGATCGCTCTAACTTGATCTGTGTATATCAAAATTCATTTTTTCTTTTTTTTTATAGAAAGGTAACACAAATAATATTTTTCTACATATTTTTCATAAAAAAAAATTTATAATTTACTATTTTTCCCAAAGTCTTGAAGAGACAGGTTGTTGAATGACCAAACAACCTATGTTTAGTTAAAGTAATATTTAAAAGTGATAATGAACTCAATATGTATTAAAATTATATTTATTAGAAAGCTTGTTTTGAATAGCATCATACTACATAGATAGGTTTTTCAAATGGATTCATTTGATTTTCCAAAACATAAAGTCAAAGTGATTTTTTGTCAGCATTTTAATAGGTATGAAGGAGACTCCATTGTAAGTATGAATGAGGAGTATAGATGTTATATCAATGTTTTTTTAATCTAAGAGGCTTTGAGCTAACTATTTGTAACTAATTCCTTCAAATGGAACCTCTCAAGGCTTAAATCATCATATTTTATTAAAAATATGTTATTTCAGCAAAAATCAGCATGTCTAAAAAAGTGGGACACACTATTGTGGGACCACCGAGTATATCACCTTTTTATGTGAAGATCTTTCTTCTGAACTGATCAGTAGCCTTGTCTGATTCTGCTTAATCTGAATATCTCTGAATTCTTCTCTACTATGTCTGATAACTGATATCCTAAAGTTGGCTTCTGCTTCAAGATCTCCTTCTCTTGTTCATACCAAACTTATCTTCCCTGTCAAGCCTCCTCGTCAAAATGATATGAAATAAAAATATATAGCATACTTCTTTTTCCGCTTAACAAAATTAGGTTATACTATCTTAGAACAAACCCTAAGATCTACGGTGTACAAAATTAACCTAGATCTAGGAATTACATAGAGATCATCATCATAATTAATGATTAAATCTACAATAAATGATCCTTGATCTTGGTAAAATATTTGATGATTATGTTGTAACCGTCTGCATAGATAGATGTGCCAAAACTGATTACTATGCCATTTTTTGTATTGCTCAGTAAACACTGTAACTACCGCTTGGTAGTTACATTGGGCACTCGATGTCCAGTCTACTCGGTGTTTACTGACGCCCGGTATCAGTGTACACTGATGCTCGGTAAGACTTCTCTGGAGCTTGGTTTGAACTAATATCTTTTGTTCTCAGTATTGTCTTCAGATCTAGCTTGGTGTGTTGGCTTATATAGTTAACTGACTAGCATTAGTAGCTTGAAGTACTTTCTTTTACCAACTATATACAATAGGTAACTGACTGATTATCTTTGATACTAATGATAATCATTAATGCTCAAATAGAGATAACAATCTCCCCCTTTTGCATTAGTATCAAAACTTTGAATGTATGTAGACCTGATGTCTTCAAAAACTTTATTCTAACTCCGCCATATATACATAGATACCAAAATGTCAAAAAAAAATTACTCCCCCTCGGTGCATGCTCCCGGTAGTGTGTAGTATAGTTAGTATTTATTTACATATTTGGCATATACATATACATTGTGTTTCCCTCTTTTTGATATTAATGCCAAATGCAAAAGTGTATACTTACAGCTTATCAAAAATGTGCTCATGGGTTTTCTTCAATGATTCCAAGAGGTTTGCCCATTCCTCTTTCAATTTGGTGACAGCAATGTGCTCAAGACCGACTTATGCATGCATGTTAAAGATATTTTCCAACACAGAGATTTATGGTGTTTCAACAAGTGTTTGTGCTTTGACAATGTGCTTCTCAAAAAATTTCAAGTAAGGAAGTAACTCTATTTGTAGCTCGGTGACCTGGTCACTTATTCTTTCTTCCTGTTTCCTAGGATCTACTCTTCACCACCTGAGTTCCTGAACTCTTAAGATATGATTTGAAAAAGCTTGTGTCTTGGTTAAATCTTCCTGTGCACTGGCTTGGATTTCAGTATCAAGGTGTTTAATCTTTTCACTGATCTTAGCAGTGAAGGTTTCCACAGTGCATAGCTTAATCAAAATTTGACTTATTAACTGAGTAATAGACTGAATTTCAGTTATTACCTCAAATAACTTTACCTTGTTTATTGCCACTTCCTGGCTGATTTTCTCTGCAAGTTTGTCTTGGATCTTTGATTATGCCCTTTCTTCTATTCTCTTTTTAGCTTTTGTATCTGGGGCATTGATTTCTTCTCCAAGTGTGGCAAGTTGGTCCATAGTGGGAGTATCCTCATTAATTTGTACCTATGGTACAACCTGTTGTAATATATCTCTTACATTCTCCAATATTTATTTGCTCTTGATTTCCATTTTTAACTTTTCTTGTGCTTCTTTCCTGGTACACAGCTCCCCATATTTTCTAAGTTCCTCGAGGCTAAGGTTCCTAGGGTCACATTCTGGTATAACAATTGCCTCTTTTCCTTCAGGATTTTTTGTATTTGCCAATGTTTATGCTCCTTGTTCCCCTGATGTATCCATCGGTTGCTTGAGGTTTGAGCCATCGGGTTGTTCCTTTGTCAACATTTCAACTACTTCTACAAGAATAGGAAGTTCACTCGGTAATGGTGTGATAGAAGGATCGATAAGTGTACCTTCATCTTGATTTGTACCTCCTACAATATTCACATCCTCATCTTCATCTCTATCATTAGGATCACCATTAGTAATGTCCTCAATGAGTACATCTAATTATTTGTTGTCTTCAACCTGGATCACTATCTGATCCGGTGCATCCTGTGAAATGTTTATGTCCATATTGTCAAGTGTAGTATCAATCACCTCAGTAATTGATGCATCTATTTCTTTGATCTCCTTTTCCAAATCAGCATCATCAATGTGGATGCCTTTTCCTTTTGATCTCTATCTCTTCTTAGACAAGTTTAGAAATGCTACCTTTTCAGCTTGTTCTCTTGCTTCTACTATGGATGTCCAAATGAGTTGGCTAGACTCATCTATGTCTGCAATATTTTCATCTAATATCTGCATAGCTCAACTTTTTACTCTGAATCTCCTAGAGTAAGTTGTCATGTATTCTTCAATTTCATCAATAGAAAAATTAGGAATTTCCAGCACTAGGGATTGTTCCCTCATTTTCTTTTCTGTGTCCAGGGCATAGGACCATTTATGATTACTTCTTTCCTCTAATACCTTAGGTAGTTTCTTGGAAAATTTCAATGGAACTCATTTGAAGTGTATCATCATTTGGATGACTACCTCCTCTATTTTATTTTGATCCTCAGTAGACATGTTGTCAAACCGACTAAGTTCTAGATCTGTGAATTCTACATTTTCAATCATATCTTCAGCAGTTCCTCATTTATTGTTATGTTCTTGTTGTTGACCACCTTGAACTAATTTGTGTCATTCTCTTCATCTTCAAGGTCTTCTCTTCCTCTTATTAGTCTTCTCCTTTTCCTTGGTGCTTCAGCTGTGACTATGGTTCCTCTTTTTGTATATGTCTAGGTTGGTGAAGCAGCTTTTGGCTTTGAAATCTTCTCAACTCCCTTCTTCAAAGGTGGTGAAACTACAATTGTTGACCTTGTTTGTGCTCTAGGCTACACTGGCAACTTCTTATTCTTTGGATTTGGAGAGGGGGAAACCGGTATTGAATCTTTTCCATTGTCAGACTTGGTTTCTTCACTATCACAAGATTTGTCAGCTAGCAATAACTGACCTTTGGTTGCATTTCCAACTAGTGACTCGTCAGATGAGTCAGATTCATCTCCAAATTTCTCAACTAATGTTTTCATCATTTTCCTTGACTTTTTAGTTATTTTACCAATGACAAGACATGTCTTTATTCTTGTCTTAGCTTCTTTGTAGGTTCCAAACCTTTCTACATTTTTATCCTTTGGTGTAGCTAGCAGAGCCATGATTGATTTTGAAGAAAAATCAATATCCATTTCGTATCCCATGGGGGCTAACCATTTTGTTCTCGGCTCCACAGCCTTTATCAAGGTGTGATCATTGTCCAAAAGAAAACATATATCCATTTCATATTTCTCAAACAATGAACTAGGAATCCTACTCCAAAGATTCATATTTATCATGAATTGCTCAAAATAATCTACAACTTTATTCAAATTATCTCCCAGATCACTAATCATATCAAAAATTTGCACAATGACTAGTTTGTTGATAGACCAATTCACATCACTGATAGAAGGGAAAAACTGTTGAATATAGAAAAATAAGCACACTAGAAGTGATCTGAACTTACAAGTGTTGGACTTTACTGACCGGATAGTCTTCATGTTTTCTTCTATCTACCTCAAAAGTAGCTCGGCAAGGTCCAACTACTGATTTTTCTTTATCATTTTATATGACATGTCCACAGCACTACATGGAACACTGTTTAGTCTACTCGACTAATAGATCTTGTAACCAATAACATGAACTACAAATTTAACTTCTGGATCCTTAATCATAGCAATTTTCAAGGCTCAGCCATCCCATGATGTGCCTATATTTTTCTCAATTTTGATCCTTGAGGAACTGCAAAATTCCTCAGCCTTGTCAATTGTTGTATATCTGGTAACCTTATGAATCATTTGCTTTGTTATTTTGACCGGTTTATCCAACCAAAATATCCCATCATGATATCGACTAAGCGCAACTCTAATCCATTCAGTTTTAAAGCTTTTCAAGAAATTTAGGGTATAAATGAGACCAATCATCTTGACCTATTTGAATTCTAGTTTTAGTTTCCCATCTTCACCTCAAAGTTTTTGATAAGCTACAGTAGTCTCAAAATCCCTAATTTCCCTGATTTTATAGTGGATGTAGGATCTAACATCCTCGCTAGAAAAACCCTAGGTGTGATGCTTGAGAAAGCTCCCACTGAATCTATTTTTAACGCAACTTCTAGATGAATTTTATAGTGGGGTTCATCACAATTAGCCAAAACAATGAGGTTCACTTCCTCTTCTACAATCTTGGATTTTGTTTCCTTAGATTCCATTATAATCAATTTAGGTTTTCGGCAAATGCGTTGAATGTTCTCGGTAGAAGTTGTACTTACTTGGAATATATGAAGAATGTGCTTGAATTGATCTGCAACTACCTTGAATGCTTCAAAAAAAATTTAGCTCAAACTCGCTCTGAGAAATAATCGCTCTGCAAAGTCACTTTGTGAAGAATGAGCTAACTCTTCCATGTATTTAAAGCCTTTTTCAAATTTCAGCTCAAAACTTTTGTCATAAATGCTTGACCTACTTCCAGTGCAATGACAACTGTCAACTTGACGATTACCACAAAATATCAACAACTCAGTTAACACAAAGTTTTCTACTTAGTTGATACTGATACTCGGTTAACCTTGGATAATGATTACTGATGGGTAACCCTCTACTCGGTCTAACATATACCAACTGTATGACTTTGTTAGCTCAAAATGTATAAACCACAATGCATCTTTATTCATGTAGATTTGGTATGTGCTCATCAATTATAAGGAGTTGTATGTAAGATAAGATCAATTTGGAATATTAGTTCCATACATACCTATTTGACCTCAGGTGGAGGTACCAATGTCACCCAATCCAATGGACGAGGTTTCACCGACTGCATTGCATGAGTCAACATACTCATTTGATGCCTTTCTCCAAATAGTGTTTCTAATCCTCATGATGTCTTCCATAGTGTTTCCACTCTCAAATACATGTACGTCTTCGAGTGCTCGATCTCTACAATCCTTGCTTAGGTGACTGACATTATGAAAATGCAAACATGCCATACCAATTCTTGTCCAGCTTTGTGATTTTCCAGCCCATCTCTTCCTCATACAATGCACTACAATATATCCATATCTCCCACATACTATGCAATTGACCCATGTGTTGTAATCCAAAGTGTATGCACTGCCTTTTCTCTTTAGTTGATAATACTTATTCTTTTGTTTTGGCACCTAGATTTGCTTCATCTTTTCCTTACACTCTTGTGAAGTGTGTCCATGTTTTTTGCAAGTGTAACACAGTTTCTCCATGGTAGGATTGTTATAAATCTTATTCAGTTTATCTCAACACTCATGAGCTTAATGTCCAAATTTACCACAATAATAGCAATAACCATTAAAGTTAGGAGTGACTGGAAGTTTACCTTGTGCTTTACTCCTACACACATTTGAAGTATGTTCTAATTTTCCACAGTGATAGCATGACAATGTCTTGTGTTTCTAATTTTGATTGTTGTTCACTTGTTTAGCTTGTTTGGATGATTCTCCTTCCTCGGTGTAACCTAATCCAGCTTTGCTTCCAAATCTTTTTTGATTGGTCAGAAAATCATCAATCTTCTTAGAACTATTTTCAGCCATTTTCATCATTTCATTGTGTTGCAATTGTACCCTTACTTTATTTCTCAGTTTCTCATTCTCTTCCTTGAGTACTCCAATATCTTCAAGTTTTGTAGACAAATCACCATTTACTTGGTTGATCTCCTGGTTTACAATCATCATCTGATTGGATATTTCAAAATGATGCTCGATGAGACTTCGTATCTCAGTTTCTTTTTCTTGAAGTTGTTCAATCATCTATCTATGGTCCTCAATAGCTAGGTTCCTTTCTTGCTCAACTTGTCTAGCATTATTAATTACATCAATCATTCTCACCATCTGTGATTCTTGACCAATCTATAGGGCTTTCACTTGTTCAGTTAAGTGAAGATTTGACGCAATGGGCATAGACCTAAGGGGCCAAATGATGGCACGCCCTATAGATCTAGCCTGCTCAACAACACGCAGAAGCAACAACAACATAGTGAGAGAGAGAAAGCAGGATCATTGATATGTTAACTTCATTTAAATTGATTCATACATGTCGGGTTGTAAGGCCTTCCAGATTACGGCCAGATATTACAATGAAATACATAAGTCCTCAAACATGAGAGGATCTACCAACAATCTTGATTCTACTATCTCCTATCTTCTACCAAAAATTGACTCCTAAAACTCTAACTAAACAACTATACTTATACAAGAGGCTACTAAACTGAGTCAGCCTTCAGATCCACAATCAACGAAAGGAACAGTTAGATTTAGGACCACACACTTTCCAATGATGGATACCAACATTAAATCTGCAACCCATAATCAATGCACAAGTCAGCCTCAATGGAAACTCAAAATAAACTACTCAACAAGAAAGGATGACCGAGCAATAGACAAGCATCATCGAGTGCCAGTGAAACAACCAACTGCCCAAGAGATAACCGACCACACTCGGTAACCAAAGAAAACCAACCAACTACTGACCAACTCGTTCAAAGCAGGAACTGAGCAACATAGACAAACTCAAATATATTTTGCTGACATAGGATTGCCAAGGACCCGAGATGCTCCTGCATCAGACACCTGGGGTTATTTAGAAATGATTCTCCAAATCATTCAGCAGGTCTGGTTCGAGCTGCATCCAACTCAGACTGTGGAATCCATGAACTGTCTTCAATCAGTCTATTCTTCCACTTTACCAGATATTCCATGTATTGTTTACCTCTTGTTCTTTTGCTAACTCTTTGCTCCAAAATCTGTTCAACTTCTTCATTCTGCTTCTTAGGATACTCCATCAGTACTATCATGTCTTCATCAGGTTCATGATACTCATACAAATCAAAAATGTTTAAAATCAGTGATATGTCCATGTCGTCAGGTAACTCAATCTCATATGCATTTCCACTGTCAAATTTCTTCAAAATATTGCAAGGTCTAAACTTCTTCATCTTCAGCTTCCCATATGTTCCAAGAGGAAATTGACCTTTCTTCAAATGAACCATCACTTCATCACCAACATCAAAAGTCTTATGTCTCCTTGATTTATCAGCTCTGTCTTTGTATTTTTTATTACTCTCTTCCAGCTTGATTTTCACATCTTCATGCAATGTCTTCATGTACTCATCAAATTTTACTCCTTCAGTACTTCTCTTACTTTCGTCAGTAATGTCTCTCAAATCAGATATACCTCTCGGTTGTATGCCATTCACAATCTCAAATGGTGTTTTTCCAGTACTCATATTCACTGAATTATTGTATGAAAACTCTTCTTGTGCCAACACAGAATCCTAATTACTAGGTGTGTCTCCAACTAAACATCTCAAAAGATTTCCAAAACTTCTATTTACAAATTATGTTTGTCCATTGGTTTGTGGGTGAAATGTAGAACTATATTTCAACTCAGTGCCAAACTTTCTCCAAAGGGTCTTCCAAAAGTATCCAACAAATTTACTGTCTTGGTCAGAGATAATACTCCTCGGTAATCCATGCAATCTGACAATCTCCTTAAAGAAAAGATTTTCTACATGTACTACATTTGATGTCTTTCTACAAGGTATAAAATGTGCCATCTTTGAAAATCTATCTACCACAACAAATATAGAATCATTACCTCTTATTGTCTTTGGTAAGCCAAGAATAAAATGCATATTGATGTTAGTACAAGGTTCCTCAGGTACAACAATCTATGTATACAATCTAGTATTCTAACTTACTCCTTTTGCAACTTGACAAATTCCACAACTTTTCACAAATTTTTGAACATCTTTATACAATTGTGGCCAAATGTACTTCTCCTTAAGAAAATTCAAAGTTTTATCAATACCAAAATGTCCAGCCAAACCACTACTATGTTTCTCCTTCATCAAATTAGTTCTCATTTTTCCTCACGGTATACATAACTAAATACCTTTAAATAACATACCTTCTTGAATGAAGTATTCTTCCCATTTTGTACTTAGTTGATCTTGAATAGGTGCTCTACACTTTCTCCATGGCTCAAAAAAATCAGGATCAGTTTCATACAAATATCTCATCTCATCAAAACCAAGAACTTCAATTTTCATCTTGGTCATCAAAGATCTTCTTCTACTCAATGCATCATCAACTTGGTTAGTGACTCCACTTTTATGTTTGATCACAAATGTATAACTCTGCAAATACTCAACCCATTTCATATGTCTCTGATTCAACTTATTCTAACTACCCAAGTATTGTAAAGCCTTATGATTGGTACACAACACAAATTCACTTGGTATCAAATAATGTCTCCATTTCTTCAGTGCTTGAAAAATAGCATATAATTATTGATCATACACAAAATATTTCCTTCTAGCATCATTCAACTTTTCACTAAAGAAAGAAACAAGTTTACCTTCTTGACTCAACATAGCTCCAATTGCACTACCACTTGCATCACATTCTACTTGAAATACCTTATTGAAATCAGGTAATGCCAAAAATGGGCAATTCAACAACCTTCTGCTTCATAGTCTCAAAACTCTTATCAGCTCCATGTGTCCACTTGAATTCTCTTTTATCTCCTCTCATAGTCTCAGTCATAGCATTACATACTGAACTGAAATTCCTTATGAACTTTCGGTAAAAACTTTCCAAACGATGAAATGATCTTACCTCACTAGCATTCATAGGTGTAGGCCAATTCAAAATAGCTTCAACCTTTTCAGGATCCATCTTCAAACCATCAGCTGAAATTACAAATCCCAAATACACAATCTCCTCTTTCATGAATTAACACTTTTTCAGATTTATCAGCAACTTTTCTTCTTTCAATCTCTGCAATACTTGTTTAACATGCAACAGATGTTCTTCTCTAGTCTTACTGAATATTAGAATATCATCAAGATATACAATCACAAACTTACCCAAGAATTTATTCAGAACTTCATTCATCAGCCTCATAAAAGTACTCGATGCATTAGTTAAACCAAAAGGCATAACCAACCACTCATACAAACCTTCTTTTGTCTTGAAAGTAGTCTTCCATTCATCATCTTCTCTGATTCTGATCTGATGATACGCACTTTTCAAATCAATCTTGGTAAAATACTTTGCTCTAGTCAAACTATCCATTATATCATCCATTCTCAGTATAGGAAACCTATACTTCATTGTTATCTTATTGATTTCTCTTGAATCAGTACACATTCACCATTCTCCATTCTTCTTAGATGCCAATACTATAGGTACTGCATAAGGACTCAAAATTTCTCTGATCAAACCTTTATCCAGCAACTCTTGAATCTGTCAGTTCAATTCCTGATTCTCAGTAGGTGTCAACCAATGAGGTGCCTTATTCGGTAAACTAGATCTAGGGATTAGATCCATGCAATGATCAATACTTCTCTTCAGTGGAAAACCATCAGGTACATTATTAGAAATGATGTCACTGTACTCGATGAGTAATTTATCAATCTCCTCAAGAATACTATCATCTATTTTCTTACTCGATTTTTTAGGAATCACAACAAAACACACATCATTCTTCTTCAAATCCTTAAAAAACTTCTTCCTTCCATCAAGAAAACTTTCATAGATGTGCAAACATTACTAATAGGTTCTTCCATCAAAGGTAACAAGATTTGTTTTCTTCCATCATCCACAATAGTATACTTATGCAATCCCCCATCATATATAGCATGTCTATCATATTGCCAAGGTCTACCCAACAAAATATGACAACAATCCATAGGCATGATATCACACAACACCTTATCATAGTTCTTTCCAATTTTCAAATTCACATAACATTGTTCACTTACCAAGAGTGTATTCTCATCTTTGATCCATGAAATCTGATAGGGCTTCGGATGTTCTAACCTTTCCAACTGCAACTTTGTGACTATGTCCTCAGATGCCAGATTCTCCAAGCTACCACTGGCAATGATTACATTCCAACTTTGTCAGAAACTCTACATGTGGTCTTGAATAAACTTTTCCTTACCGGATCTTCCTTTTTTCTTTCATTCCATAGTGCTCTTCTTACCATCAAGTTATTTTCCTTCTCAGGTTCATTCGGTGACTCTTCTTGTACCAAACCATTTCTACTGCTACTAGCCTTCTTACTACCATGTGTCCATTGAAAAGATCTATGTCCTTCCTCTCCATAATTGTAACAAGTTCCTTGGAAATTACCTCTTCTATAACTAGCTCAGTAGTTCCTGCCTTTTCCTCTAGATGAACTTTCACCTTTCCACTCGGTCTTGCCTTTATTTAGATTTGTCTTTTCAGGTTCAGATCTACTATTTTTGCCATAAGATCTACCTCTTCCTCTAGGGAATCTACCACCTCAACCTCTTTGTCTTTATTCATGTCTTTTGTTCAATTCCTCCTCAGCTTTCAATGTAAATTGATAAGCCTCTTCAATGTTCTCCAATTTGACCAAACTGATTTCCTCTTGGATGGAAACTCTCAAACCATTTAGGTATCTAGCAATTCTTTCCACACCATCCTCATCATGTCCAAATCTAATATCTAATCTATAAAATTCCTCTGTGTACTCTTTTATCAAGCTATCTTTCTACCTTAGACTTTGCATTCACCTAACTAGGTTAATCTGATAATCACAAGGTAAGAACTTTCCTTTCAATTTATTCACCATTTTATTCCATGCCTTGATTTTGTCTTTGCCTTTCTTCTTCCGATCCAATTGCAGATGCTCCCACCACAAGGATGCATGACCTTTCAACTTTGTGCCTGCAATTTTCACCTTCTTCTCCTCAGATACATTTTCAAACTTAAAATACTTTTCCATTTCAGTGATCCAGTCTATCAATTCATCAGAATCAAATTTTCCACTATATTCAAGAGGATTGAAATGTGGTGTTGACTTCAAACTTGTCAAAGCCTTCAGGAATCTTTCCTTGCCCTAATCCATCACAAGTGTAGGTTCTGCTTCACCTTGTTCCACTTCAATTTCATCATCACTAACATCTTCAAGATGTATGCCTCTTCTCTAGGCTATTTCAACAGCTTCTAATCTAGCAGCAAGTTGTCTCAACATGCCTGCCAATCCTGGATCCGCTTCTCGCCTTCCACAAACCATCTTGAAAACCCTCTACAATTGCAGGTCAAATCACAATTTGCCACCCCACAACAATTCAACTAGGGATTCGTAAGAAGGAACCTAAAAACCTAGATTCACAGACCTAGATCCAGATCTCACCTAGCTCTGATACCACCTAATGCAAGGGGCATAGACCTGAGGGGCCAAATGATGGCACACCCTACAGATCTAGCTTGCTCAACAACACATGGAAGAAACAACAACACAGTGAGAGAGAGAAAGTAGGATCATTGATATGTTAACTTCATTCAAATTAATTCATACATGTCAGGTTGTAAGGCCTTCCTAGTTATGACCAGATATTACAATGAAATATAGAAGTCCTCAAACATGCAAGGATCTGCCAATAATCTTGATTCTACTATCTCCTATCTTATACCAAAAACTAACTCCCAAAACTCTAACTAAACAACTATACTTATACAAGAGGCTACCAAACTGAGTCGGCCTTCAGATCCACAATCAATAGAAGGAATGGTCAGATCTAGGACCACACGCTTCCCAATGATGGATACCAACATTAAATCTATGACCCATAATCAATGCACAAGTCGGCCTCAACAGAAACTCAAAATAAACTTCTCAGCAAGTAAGGATGACCGAGCAACAGACAAGTATCACTAAGCGCCAATGAAACAACCGACCGCCCAAGAGATAACCAACCACACTCAGTAACCAAAGGAAACCGACCAACTACTGACCAACTCGGTCAAAGCAGGAACCAAGCAACACAGACAAACTCAAATATGTTTTGGTGACACAAGATTGCCAAGGACCCGAGATGCTCCTGCATCAAGATTCTTTTCGGACAAATCAACTATTGCACTTTCAGAACAATAAGAAGTACTTCCTAAACTAGATCCAATTTTATCAAATAAGTCATCAATCTCCTCTTCATGGTAACTAGTCTCATTTTCCAAAATTGCAAGGTTCTTTCTCTAAAGTAGTAACTTCTTCAATGCATCATTAGCTTGTTTATACTGCTCAATGAAAATATGCATCTGAATCTTTTGATTCTCTATTGTTTTATCCAAATTATACCTCTCCATGGCTATATCTTTACTCTTCAGTGGTTAAACCATCCAATAAGAGATCTGTGCTTTGATACCAATTGTAAGAATGGAGAGATGGGGTACTGAGAGGGGAGGGGTGAATCAGTGCCCTTAAAAACTTTAACTCCCAGACCTTTATCAGAAAATAGTAGTTGTATCCATTGTATGCATCATTCATTCAATTAACTTGTAAAATTAAATAGCATGAAATCAACAATAAATCAATCACATAACGCAAGTATTTGGGTAATGTAGAAACCCTTGTTAGAAGGTAAAAATTGTGGTGGGGATGACACCTACAAATCTTCACTACTACAGATAATAAAGTATGCCGATTAAGGCTAGAAGTTATGATCACTTATGGTGATCTTACCCTATTAGGAGTAACCATTTAGATCAGCTAGATCTACCTACTTATAGGATTTCAACAACACTACTTAACTGTGCACTCGGTTAAGAGATTTACATAAAGACTATTAGGTCTACTTTGTTAAGAGATTTTACCAAACTCTGTTACAATAATTAGAAAATAATAGGATGTATCTGCAATTGAAAACTCAACCTTTTCTGATATAGATCAATGTAGTTTAGAATAGATATCACCTTTGTATGTGAAGATCTTGTTTCTAAACTACTCGGTAGCCTTGTCTGATTCTACTTAATCTTAATATCTCTGAATTCTGCTCTACTCTGTCTAATAACTGATATCCTGAAGTTGGATTTTTCTTCAATATCTCCTTCTCTTGTTCATACCAAACTTATCTTCCTTGTCAAGCCTCCTTGTCAAAATCATATGAAATACAAATATATATCATACTGCTTTTGTCGCTTAACAAAATTAGGTTATACTATCTTAGGACGAACCCTAAGATCTACAGTGTACAAAATTAACCTAGATCTAGAAATTACATAGAGATCATCATCATAATTAATGATTGAATCTACAATAAATGATCCTCGATCTTGGTAAAACATTTTATGATTCTGTTGTAACTGTCTACATAGATAGATGTGCCAAAACTTATTACTATGCCATTTTCTATATTGCTCAGTAAACACTACAAATACTACTCGGTAGTTACACTGGTGTTCAATGTCCAATCTGCTCAGTGTTTATCGACGCCCGATATCGGTGTATAGTGATGCTCGATAAGATTGCTCTAGAGCTCAGTTTGAACTAATATATTTTGTTCTCGGTATTGTCTTGAGATAGCTTGGTGTGTTGACTTATGTAGTTAACCGACTAGCATGAGTAGCTTGAAGTACTTTCTTTTACCGACTATATAGCATAGGTAACTGACTGATTATCTTTGATACTAATGACAATCTTTAATGCTCAAATAGAGATAACAATATCAATTTTCTTTTAGCTACGAGGCTTTGAGATAACCATTTGTAATTATTTCCTCCAAATAGAACCTCTCAAGGCTTAAATCATCATATTTTATTAAAAATGTGTCATTTCAAAAAAAATTAGGATGTCTAAAAGAGTGTAACCCACTATTATGGGGTCACCTACCATACATGGTTCCTATTCACTGCATTGCAGACATACTCAATTTAGCATGTAAAATTGTGCACAGTATGAATAGGTAGCCAAAGTTGATGAGCTAATTCATGAGCTATACACATACTTTTGTTGAAGTCCCAAATGTTTTGGATAATTTCAAAAATATTCTAAGGGAATAACCGATGGAAGAAAATTTGCTTAAGGATGTTGAGACCAGATGGATCTTTGTACATAGACCCATGAAATGATTTTTCTCATAATATAAATCCCTAGTTAGACTAATGTATGAACAATGTGAAGATGTCCAATGTCATGAGATTTTGCATAGGTTAACTAATGTAGAGAAATTGTTAACCTTGGCTAGTATTCTCTCCTTGTTGGACAAAATGAGCTCGCTTATGTAACAAGCCAAAGAGAGAACTATGTATGTTCAATAATATGCTACGCTGCATAGAATGATTTTCATGACCATCGATAATCAATATCTAAATGATTATCAAAGTGTTTAGCAGATGGAATCAGATTACATATTTGGGTCATGCTAATAATTATTTATGGTTTAATGATCATGAGGAATTTTGTGTCCCTATTTGTGGAAAGAAGATACCAATGTTCTACTATGACATGTGCTCTAGTGTGCGGTCTAGTAGAATGTGAGATGGACCTATTACACTAGAAGATTTCAATGACATTGTGAGTTCTTTGAAAACCAATTTATAGAATATTGATAAAGAGCTCTCATCATAGATTTTAACTCAATTCCCTTTGGAGGAGCTATTATAATCCATGTCTATTGTGTATCCTAATTTTTGGAGAATGCTTGATCTAGAAAAGATTTTCATAAGAGGATACTAGAATTGGTGAATTATTTTGGTTCTAAGAGTTCCAATTTAAAATTTAATGGAAATGAAGTAGCAGGATCTATAAGTAAAACTAAGCTTCTAGAGAAATTAGCCTATTTTGTAGCAACATTGCATGAATGGGTTAAGGCTTTGGATAGTCCGTACCTACAGGGATCAATAACATGACTTTGGGAAAAAATAAGTCAAAGCCCAATATTGCATAAGAACTTTGAGAATACTTCAAACTTTTTGAGTTGTGGCGAATGATGATATTGGGTTCTATTGAGGATGAGAGAGTTTCCATTTATATACAAAGAAATGTGTGTCTACAAATAGATTAAGATAGTAAAACAGTCAACTACACAATATCAATATAACATATAGATTAGACAAAGAAATGCCTACAAAACCAAAGTGAATGCAAACCTTAAACACCTCAAAAATCCTTCCTTGATTAGTAGATGTGTCCAATGGATTTGAGACATAATTTAGGCATTAGGACATTTCTTTTCTTATGATCTTGGAGAAAAAATGGCATGACAACAACGCATGGAAGGTGGATGATTTTTGAAGGAAAGAGGCCTCAATTTATAGGCAAAGAGGAAGTGAAATGGATGGTTGAGATGAAAACTTGAGGAAGGACCAAGATGCATTTGAAGGAGAGCACATGGATTTTGTGTAACGCCCCACCAGGGAACCCAAGAGATTAACACTAAAAGTTATGCTAAGTTATGCAACCAATTTTTTTTTTTGTTTACTAATGTTAACAAGCACATTAAATAAAGCATCACATTGCTGTACATACATCGGTTTGAATAAACACATCATTCCTTTTTCATTCTCAAGGGTCCCTGACGTAGTATTACATCATCTAACTAACACTACGCTAACAAGATCAAATGCTAAAGAACTTTTAAGTACATAATAAAATTAAATACATCTCTTGAACCAATATAACATTACATCACATGATCACCTACATCCACTACACATATCGTAGGGTATGCGGTGATATTTAATACAATTACAAATATCAAAATACATCATGGATCCATGTAGGGATCATTACTAATTAAATAAAATCTCCTACAAGTACAAGATAATAACATCTGACATCTGATACATGAATCTGCAACAATGGTGGTAATCCGGTCCAAGTAATGATCATGTGATGGAGGTTATCCGCAACAGTCTCAATGGAGAAGAAACACTACCTCCTGACCATGTGGAACCCAGAGGTCCACCCCACCGTGCTAGGGAGATAACACTAGGCCCACACACATACTAAGGACCAATCCCAATCACCACCTAGAAAGATAACTCTAGAACAAGAGGGTATACGGGTTACCAGAGGCACTGACCTACGTAGGATATCTAAGGTGTGAGTAGGAAGGTGTCATCATGCAAATCCACCCTTGAGTTTAGTCCTGAAGGTTCCTCACTGAACCGACGGCACTCAAGTGATCATACGTGGCATTGATATCTCTCATGAAGACAAGTATATCGATGATCCACCCTTGAGTTTAGTCCTGAAGGTTCCTCACTGAATCGACGGCACTCAAGGTATGGGCGAAGTATCACAAATTATCTTTTTAATGTTTTCCTAACTAGATCAATTTTTATAATGTTATCACTGGAATTAAGAAACTTGTCAATGGATGATCCGTTAGCCACTTGTGGGCCTCGGCGATCCATTGCAAGCCACCCCCTACATCACATCTAGATAACCTACCCTAGTTTCACAACAATACCCATCCTGGTTTGTGGCCACTTATAACATATTAAGTTCCAATAACCAAATAAACAAATAAATCATATTCCCATTTCAAAACATAAATCCACTTGGCCACTAATTCAAATTTTAATCCACCAAGAGGAAAATAATAATAGGGATCGGTTTGACCTCCCCATCAAGGTCTCACATTGACCCTAATCCAAAATAAGCAAAAGAAGATAGAATCCACATTGCACCATAAAAACAATCAACAAACAGTAGGATAATTTATATCAACCACATTCCCGACCTCTGGAGTTTGCCCCCTATTAGGACTTCTAATCCCGAATGCAAATCAACTACATCAACATAATATTTTACATGCACATATGATATACGCAGTAAGAGAACATCGTAAACAAGAAATTGACATTTCATAAGGAAATCAAATTCACAAGAATCATTTTAACAAGTAATTATTTGCTCACACTAGTTAATCACACCAATCAGAATATCCACGTCTACAATAAAATGACCATGTTGTTAACTCTAATATTGCCTACTATAGCTTGATAAATGAGAACATTTCTTAACTAATGGAAAGATTACTAATCTCAGATACGCACTCCTAAAATACAATTAAAGGATAAAACAATAAGTTTACTAGTAATAATGCTATAACACCTATTGTTAACATTCCATTACCAAGGCTAAATTTAAATACCAAAACCCATAATGAATTCACTAGTAGAATTAAAATAATGGTTAATAAAATCATTCACACAATAGAGTTAATATTCCAAATTCAAATTTAAGTAATATCTCCATTTTATATTGCTCAACTTTTAACTTAAAAACATGCTTAGTGTTTAATAAATCATATCCTATTAATTCCTAATCAAATTTATAATTAACCACCCCTAACACCTAGCACCTAGGACCTACCTTCCACATCATCATGCAAATCCATATAAATAAAAGGAAACATAAAACATTTTAAAATTTCCCCAAAAGGGCTGCGAAAATCAAGGAGTGGAAGTGACTTGGGGTGGGTCCCACCAAATCCCAAGCACTCCACACATGAACTAAGCCCAATACATGGCATCCAAAGTCAGTCCATGGCTTGGAAAAAGCAACTTTAATTAATTCCAAGAAGTGACACATGACCATCACCTAGGAAAGCGCACATGTAGGTGAAGGCAAGTTGCTTGAACAAGGAAGAAAATTAAACAATGAAAAGCTTGATGTTAGGAACTCACGCCACCTACTAGCCATTAAGACCTGCTCCCAAGTACTTGTCCATGACAAGGAGTAAAGGACAAGACAAGAGGTGGTGAAAAGAAATCTTTGGGAAAATGGGTACCAAAGTTTAATGCATTTTTTTTTTAAAAACTTTTCCAAGCCCATACTAAGCCCTACGAAACATCCAAATTGCAGGTGATGACATAACTCAAACAAATAAAAGAAAGCATTCTTACTTTTCATGCTATTAATATTGTGCAAGGAGTAGTGCAAGCTCCAAGGTGGAGAAGTGATGGGTTGTGTAAAGTAGTGTTGACTAGGTATTATTTGTTTTTGTTTATAGTCCAAGGTGGCAGGAAATATAATTAAATAATGACTGTGTAAGAAATTGTATGGGAATTCTTTTCCCATACAATTTCTAGAGAGCTGAAAGCTCATATTTCTTTGTAATTGAACTCTCCTTTGAAAGTTAATTTTGTTTTATTTCCTCCACTACTATGAGTATTCATTCATCAAATTTCATTTGTTTTCTTAAAATATTATGAAGTCTATGGACATTAAGTTAATGGTATATCAACAAGGTTTAGATATGGTTTGATTTCAAAACAATAGAGATATCAACATAACCAATTTGTTCATTCAATGAATAATATGACAACATTGGATCAAAATATCACTAAGCCCCATTGAGTTATGGAGTAACAAGTTCTTTTCCATTCCAAATTTGGATTCACTAGTGGTTGAGTTTGAGAGGGTTTGTAGGTTTGTGATGATAAAATTCCACATTGCAAACTAAATTCTCACTGATCTATTGCTTCACTCTTCATTTTGAGGAGATAAATATTTTCTTTCATTTGTTGGAAAACTGAAAACTAAATTGGATCATGATAAGGGAATTCAAAACCTACCTGGTTCACAAACAGGTTGATGAAGCCAGCGTCTCAACTGCTGTCCAAATCTTCTCCCACAAGCTCAATCCCTTCTCTTCTTGCTCTCTTCTCCTTCTCCAAGCCTTCTCTTCTCTCTCTATTTTCTTCTCCAAACTTTCATATCCAAAATTGATGATAAGATCTCTCCCCATTCCTCCAAATTTTGCATATGCAATAGAATAATAATGACCCCTTTCTCTCTCACTTCCTTCCCATACCTATTAATTGCACTTCCTCCTACTCCTAAAGTGACATGGAAATTCATTTTATTACCTTTCTATTTCTTTTTTTTTTATCATTTAAATTAGAATATGTCACTCTCATAGTTTTTAAATTATACAATAAATGGTATCTATATACAAATAAATGATATATATATATCTAATTATATTTTATCATACTAATAGCAATACACTTACTAATACGTATCATAACATAGTAAATATTGCTAACAGAAAATAGACATAAATCACAGAAACCTGATACAACACAAGCAAGGAATAATCCTAGGATCAATATCATGCTCAACAGGGAAGGTGTATCGAATTCGTTTGGCCAGAACGGATTTGAATCGGGTAAGTCAAATGAGATTCCATCCATTCCTATAGGACGATTAGGTTGGGCTAGGGAATTGGCCTAGGTGCTAACTCCCCTTCTCCACCATTGAGACATAATGAGGGCACGCTCATCCTGTCAAACCAAGGAAGTCGATGCCCGGTACCTGCAACCTGCATAAAAACCACTGCATGTACATGTGCATATATAAATATAATAACAGACAATGGTAGGGATGGCTGGGACGTGTGGACCCGACTCAATGGGGTAACTACGCCTCCTCCTCTACCATACATGCATGTCAACAGAAAAGAAAACATATATGATAACAAACACGATACCATACACATGCAGGTATGGGGTAAGTACCAAATATAATCATCATCTAAATTACATCAATTAATTCATGCATTTGAAACATCATATAAAATCCATCATTACTAAATTTAACCATCACATAATGTTTTGTTCCAGTTCAAACATGACAATTAACATCCAAAATATAATTGTTTAATCACACACCACAATATAAATATAACATATGATATATGTCTGATCTAATCAACTAAGATAAAACAGTATCAAACTAAACATAGTCTCAACAGTAATAAGATGCGAGGGGTATTACATTTTGTTTCTTCAAACTCATAGCCTTGTGAAAAGTATCACAAGGAGAGATCTTGAGAGGGGATTAGGGTTTGGGGAGACATGTCATAAAGGAACATCTTGTCTCAAATCCTCAAAATTCAAGCCTTGAGGATTGTGACCATTTTGGGGAGTGTGAGAGGGGACAAGGATGTAAGAACATTTAAGGTTGACTTAAATTCATATGGTTGGGGATGTAAGAGATGTGACATGAGGGTTGACTTGGGTTGGCTTAGAATTTCTTAATACTCACGATTAAGATTGTGCAAATATTTAGTGGGTGATTAGGCTTGGGTTAAGGGTAATTAGTGGGCAAGTAGGAGAATTATGATGATGTGATGGGAGGAGAGAGAATGAGTGGAGGGGATATTTAGTTAATAAAGGTTAATTAACTAATTAAGAGAGGTTAGTATGTGTGAATGGGTTGGGTTAAGTTAGGATCATGGCTCAAGCGGTTGGGATAGGTTAGGTTAGGGGTTAAAGTTAGGAACCATGTGCTCAAATTGATTAAAAGGGGTTATTTTAGTCAAGGGAGGAATAAAAGGGTTTATGAATTAATTTAAATAGACAATTATATTTATTTAATTTAATAGAGGGGGGATTTAATTAATTAAATAGTTATGGGTTGTTATTAGAATAATTATACAATAATTAATTGATTAGGTTAATTAATTAGAGGGATGGCATAGATTAATTAAATAATAAATATTTAATCAATAATGCACTAGGAGAGAACTAAATATGATTACAAATTTATGTAATCATATTTAGGTGTCTACATTTTTCCCATCTTTGAAACAGTGTTAGAATAATGGTATTTTGAAGAGGTTTTAAAATTTTGATGAGGCGAAGAAATAAAAAGGAAACAAAGTTGCCCCAGATTATAGGAAGATAATAATGGTTAGGTTGGGTGATGCCTCCTCAAGAAGTTGGATGGGAAAGAAAAAGGGTCCCAAGAAACGTCTCAAAAATAAATTTTCCCCAGTGGGACACAAGAGAAAGGAAGGGGAACAAGATCTTAAAAACACAATCAGCATGCAAAAGAAAGGGCCTGAGAAGAAATTGGGTGAGAAAAAGGGGTCCCAGGGGCCAAGACGGTGAAAAGGGGTCTATGGGAGGGACCTATATAAGGCCAAGAAGGCCAAAAAGGTCCTCATTTTCACTCATAGCCCTTAGATTTTAGAGCTCTGCGTGATGTTTTTGCAATTCTGAGCATTTCAGCGCAATGGTGCACAAAGGAAGACCAAGGCATCGCACTGACCTGGTAAGGAGTATGAGGCAATACGGAGTGGAGGAAAAAAAGGAAGGGTAAAAAAATCTCCTTGTGATTTCCTATTGTCTAGTTATTTCTATTTATAGGAGATTTGTAGGAAATCCCACAAGAACAGATCTAGCAAGATCGGGGTCATGCCCGACGGGATTGTGATCTCGCCAATCAAGTGGAGAAAGGATAGGGTAGGATATTTTTGATAAATTTTTGGCAGGAAGGCCAATTTAGGAGGGTATTTTTAATTATTGTGGGAACATAATCCCAACTTACATTTCTTGTGGGATCATGTTCCTAGAGCTAGAGGGTAGGGTTAGGGAAAAAAGATGCAGTCCCACAAGGGTCTAAGGGGGGGTAGGGTAAACTGGTCATAGGATAGCGTTACTATGTCCCAAGGGGTTGGGCTTAGGATTGAAATCATGCATAGGTTGGATTGCGATCACGTGTAGGCAAGATTGTCAGGACTGGACCATTTCCATGAGGTGTCAAATAGAGAAAAAAAGGAGGGAAACATTTACACAATGCTATCCATGAGGATCAAGAGATAGGGAAATAGTGGTTTTAGAGAATGGGAGTTAGTGTGGGGGATTGAGGGTTTGAGGGTTTGGTGGATTGAGGGAATTTTCATTTGGTTTGTGGTTTTATGGGGATTGAGGGATTACTTTAATTTATTTTGCTGAGGATTGGAGTTGATTTTTTCTGGGACTCTGATTTGATTTTTTTTTATGTGGTGGTTCCTTTTGAAGCTTGAGCATGGGGTATCCCAGAATGGAATACTACCATGTGTAGTTTGAGCACTTAGTTTGATATAGTAATATCAGAGACCTACCAAGGTTACTAGGAACCCAAGGCCTTGTTACTAACATTCCATGTAGGACTAACACAACAATTAAGAAAGGATTTCCCCATCATCACACATGAGTCCTGAAAGCTTCAAGGTGGAAATGATGTTGGATAACCCACAAAAAAAAAATTTCCCTAGTGCACCATGCAACCACAAAAGGATCACATTATGCACATCTAGATTACTCACAAGTAGAAAAAGAGATCAAGACCTTTTCCTAGGTGAATTCATTCATAGCGTGCCATGATATAAAGGATCATGGAAACTTTGAGGGGGAGAACAACCAAGAAGTCTGAAAATGATAATCAAGAACCAAAATTGAAATTCAAGATCAAAATAAGTATCTGCAAAATGCCTTCTTCTAGAGAGATGGACACTACTAAGATATAATTGGATTTAGGTTAGACATGAGGAAGGATGCATCCTGCAAGGGCCTATTGATGGGGTAAACTATAAATTTGTGTTTCTGGATGGAAAAGGATGTATCAAGGATAATCACATGATTGAGAATCTCTTTTGAGGAACTTGTTGAATGAATGAACTAGAGGAACAAAGAACTTGGATCACTTTCTACAAGATGACTGATTGAGGATGAAGGTATGTACAATGAGGCTGGAACAGAGGACTAGAGTGACAGTATGATATAAATGAATGACCAGTATATATAATAGTATGTTCAAAGCTTATAGATTGGGATAGGACATAATATACAACTTGATTGATATGAAGCTCAGGAATTAGGATAGGAGTACAATCCTCAATGTGTGTGTGATACTAGAACACCTTAGAGGGAATATGGGTTCACGGTTCGGGAATTTTTAGTGGGTTTCGCTGGCTGAGTGGATGAAAGTGGATGAGAATGATATTTTGATAGATAATGATATGATCCACTATGTGTGATTCATGTTGCCAGGTTTTCACCACACATACTTGTCCAAGGTGCTTTATTGCCAAGTTTTCACCATTGGATGATTATTTCTCATTACTTTCTTCTTTTCTTTTTTAAATTTTTTATTCTTTTTAACATTTTTGTATTATCACAATGCCTATTTGCCAATTTTTCACCATTATAATGTTTTTTTAGAAATTTTTCTATTTTTTATGATTTTCTCTGACATCTTGCATGTCTTTGGTTCAGCATCTTCAATGCTTATAATTTCAATCTCCCTATTTTATCTTTCAACCTCTGCAATCTCAAATGCAAAAAGTGAACCAATAAGTTGATCAATTGATTACTAAATCAAATTATTTCTCTCCTTTATTGAACATTCCATTGGTATGAAATATTTTGGTAGGGATAATAAGATCTTTAGTATGGCATCTGTGTCTTCTAGCTGTCCACCGACATCTCTAATTCCATCAATAACTCTATAAATATAGCTTTCAATAGTCTCATTTTTTTTCTTTCTTAAGAATTCATATTTCTATTTTAGATTCATCAGTCTTGCTTGTTTTATTTTTAGATATCCTTCATATACTAATACCAACTAATCTTAGATCTCTTTAGCACCCTTAAAACCTTTCACCTTTTCAAATATTGTGTCGCATAGACTACTAGAAATAACTACTCTTTCTTTCACATTATATTCCTTTTGGCTTTCCTCGTCAGTAGTAAAAGGTTTTCCAAAAGGAGGATAGAAACCAATTTGAATAACCTCCCAAATACCATTCTATAATTTTTTCAAATATGATTCCATCTTATCCTTCCATTAAATAAAATTAGTGTCATCAAATACCAAAGCCTAAAAGTGTAATTTTTGTGTCATCTCAAATCTTCCTCAAGCAATTAAGCTTCTTCAAGAGGAATCAATCTCTAATACAATTTTTTGAACAAACTCTAGATGATGAGTTTGGGGGTCAATCAACATAAACCACAATCCACTAGCTAACTTCAATAATCATCACATGAAATAATAAGCATGTAATGAACATAACCAAAAATACATGAACACTCAAATTTTATACATGGAAAACCCAAACTAGGAAAAATGAAGGTGAGCACTTGCTCACAAATAATAATTCACTAATGTATATATTCCAATAAAAAAGGATAGTAGGATTTCACTACTCTGGACTTGCAACCATAGGCTCACTTCCAATACAAAAATGAAGAAAAATAGGATCTCACTATATTAAAATTTTAAACAAAGGCTCACTACCAAAGTAGTAAGATATAATACAAACTTGTGTACCCAAGACTCACTATGTTAGGGAGAAGGTACATAATACTCTTTACAAGGATAAAGAGAGATTATCCTAATAATGCAGTTTGTAGGCACTATGAACCTTAGCAACACATTATTACCACCTTTCCTTCTTTGCCACTATTAATGAACTCTAATCTACGGACTATAGATCTTCACTAGTTCACACACTATCCTCTTGCTTCACACCTTACACTTTTCCAAAGCATAAACTATACTTATATACAAAATAAATCTTTGGATATTGCACCGAGGCCAGCCATGTCAAAAGGATATTACAATTTAAGTTACAAGTCAGCCAAGAAAATAACAAAATGTGATAAGGTCACATGACAAAAGCATCCAGACCAAAACATAGGATGGACGCAACCAGATAAGAGATAATCATTAAATGCATAGGTCACATATAGCATGAGCCCATCCAAATAAGAGATAATCATTAAATGCATAACCCGGACCTAAATCAAGAAGCATGATCCACTCTAGGAGAGAGAGAGGGAGTACAAACATGCTACACATAGCCCAATGCTAGATCTACAATTACTGAAACAAGTTTTCCATCTAAAATGTGTATAAACACACTAGTTAATGAATCGCCTAATTTTTTAATTAAATTTGAATTTCCACATGACACGGTGAGATCCACATGACACGTCAGAAACACTAGAACATGCCAAGAATCCACATTAGAAGTTGTCACAACACATTTCTCAATGGGAAAACAACTTAATAGAGATACAACAGTAAATGACAATTTCCAAATCACCAAGAATAATATCCAGATCACTAGAGATTGCCACAACCAAAACCAAAACCTGAATCCATCTATATAAGAATTAGCAAACCTTCAACCCTATTTTTAGAGTACAAACCTTTCTGAAAAGAACAAATGAAGCATTGTTAGTTGTAATTGTAAAATTTTATTTCTCTATTCACTAAACCACTAACATCTGGACCATGGAGACTTCCAAATATAAGAGTATAACATTGAAGCACTATAAAAAATATCTTCACATCATCACATAATGCATAACTATCTTCCACTATCCTGAATTCATACTTGTCTTCTACTGCACTATAAATTTTTTTTGAATATGTACTTGTCTTTCATTATACTATAGCTTTGAATACATGTACCTATCTTCCACTTTTTTGAATACATACTTTCATTCTATTGTTCTATAGGTTCAATACATAAACTTACTTCTCCAATTATAGAAGACCGTCAAACCACAGTGTTTGAGCAACCACAAACACCTTTGAAATATAATATTTGACATCAATGACAACAGACAACCAAACATATAGCTCTAACAATCTCTACCTTTTTCATTGTCCAACACATATACATATGCATATACATATTTCAACACTTGGGAATATGTATAAAAGTTTGAACATGACAAGAAGGACCCTAAATGATATTGCTTCATTAATGTTTTCAATAAATCAAATTTAAGTGTGTTCCTTTTAATCACTCCTTTATTGTTGTACGACAAGGGAGAAGATGTTCATTTTGAATGTCTAAAATGAAAAAGGGATATGTGTGTGCTAAATTTTGAAGACATCAAGGACCTAAATTATACTGCTTTATTAATCTTTTTAATACATCAAATTTAAAAGTGTGTACCTTTTGATCAATCCTTATTGGTGTACAATGAGGAAGAACATGTGTAGTTTGAGTGTCTAAAATGAAAGGGACACACACGCGCGGACTCGTGTGTGTGTGTGTGTGCGCACACGTGCGCATGTGTGTTTGTATGCTTGCGCACGTGTGCACATGTGTGTGTGTCCCATTTTCATTTGACATTCAAAATGCACATATTCTCCTTCATTGTACAATAATAAAGGAGTGACCAAAAGGAACACACTTAAATTTGATGCATGAAAAGGATTAATGAAGCAATATTATTTAGGGTCCTTTTTGTCTTCAAACTTTTATACACTTTTGCAAATGTAGACCTAGAAGAACTTGTATCCTTGTTTTGGAGTTATTACCCCTTCAAGATAATTATAAATATCCACTGTAAATAGATATTCAAAAAAGGAGAGAAAAAATAAATAATAGAAATTTACAATTTCATTAGTATAAATTCACACATTAATTTAAAATCAATCAATCTAAATCAATTAGACTTCTACACATAAATTTTATTGAATTAACCTAAACACCATTATTTTTATTTACATCATCCACACATTCAAGTGTTACAAATTATCTTGGCTTAATATTAATCTAAATTAATTAGAATTCTATACATAAATTTTATTAAATTAACAAATAAATTTGCTTCTTAGATGAATGTTAAATTCCTATCATCCATTTCAAATTCTAAGATATTCCAATTTTTTACATAATTCCAAACTATATGTACCTCTTTAATTATAAAAAAAATAATATCATTATTTCTATTTACATCATCCAAACATTCAAAGTGTTACAAATTATCTCATTCAAGTATTACAAATTATCTCAGCTTATTATTACAAATCAATTAGACTTCTATACATCCAAACATTCAAAACGTTACAAATTATTTCATTCAAGTATTACAAATTATCTCAGCTCATTATTACAAATCAATTAGACTTCTATGCATAAGTTTTATTAAATTAACCACTTTTTTAACATCAAACTGGACACTACCTGATCATAAAACCAAGTCAGAAATTGTTCTTTACCTCACAAAAATATGCAAACTCTTTAAATTTAATAGAAACTAATCCTAAAAATCCAGCCACCTCATAATTGAAACATACTATGTTCATTCAAATAAGCATACTACAAGCTCAGGCTGGCACCAAACAAGTCAGCTAAGTTAAAGAATAATACATAATGAATTCTCCACAACTTAGCTTTTATTTAATACTTTCTCTTCATCCCGTATTGATTGTAGATGAGATCAGAGATACTGGCGAGTGTTTAATCACAGCCTTGTGTTTATTCTTCTTCTTTGACAATTTTCTACAGACATGATTCAGACAAGCCATCGCCCTTGAGTACAAACTCCATTTACTGCCTTCGCAGTAGAACTCCTCATTCCCATCACCATTTTCAGCCATTCTTATCAAAATCTACGTTAATCACTGCCTTTCTTAGAGCTCTGTTAATGGCAGCTTTGTTGATTCATAGGCATGGAATTTCTCCACAGTGAGCACTGTTATTGTAGATGGATAATGATATTTTCATTATATTCTCATGGGTGTAGTGCACTTATAAATATGTGTAACAGTGAAGGAAATATGTGTTGCCCATGCCAAAAATCAACAACAATAATTGGAACGCGCGTGAGAGAACAGTGTTAAATACGTACAAGCATTTTAGGGTTGCCCGTGAATTAGTGGGGTACGGAAAACTTAGGGCGTAAATATTTGTACTCCATGTCCCGTTCGTTGACTACCAATTAATACTTCCAATAGATATGAACTTGACAAGCACCTTGGGTAGGCAGCGGCTATGCAGCCACGAAAATTGTTAGTGATACGAAGGGGAAACACTTAGTTTTTTTTTCAAAATTTTGCAGAACATTGTATATAAGAAAAATGGTTTTCGTGGCTGGATAGCCACTACTCTACCCAGCCACGAAAATTGTTTAGTTTATATCTAGCTTTTTACAAACTTTTGAAAAAAAAAAACTAAGTATTTTTCCTTTGTATGGTTTATAATTTTCATGGTTGTATAGCCGCTGCCAACAAGCACCTTGCACTTGTTTAATGGTAATTTTGAAAAGAAATTAAGAAAGAGTGGAATTGCACAGATCTGGTTCAGCTCTACTAGCTTGTGAGAGCTTATGTGGTAGGTATGAGGCTACGAGGTTTAATCTCTCTTCGCGTAAACATGGTATTGGAGGATATGTCAAACCAGCGTATCTTTCCTACATCTATAAAAATAGTGGAATTGGAACTAACTATAGTTAACAAGATAGTTGTCTCTACTCTTGTTTTATATGTGTGTAAGAATTTATTTTTTAAATGGTAATTTTTATATTTGATTGTTGTACAAATATATTTGTAAAATAGTTATCATAATTAAGAACATCAATTCCTATTAAATTTAATTATAAAAAAAAAAATTTACTGAGCTCATAATATTAGAATAATAGAGGTAGGTTTGGTCAAACTTAAAATTTAAACTTTTCAAAAAGGAAAGAGCAAGTATTCATTATGATGATTGCACATCATTTAGCTAGGGAAGTTTCACCTATCAACATTGTTAAAGTATAGTACTAAGTGTAAAGATTGTACTTTATATACAAGATTCAAATTGAAGTGCAATTTGAGTGGGAAAAACCATTGTGGCTTGGCTTGTAAAGTCTATAAATGCTAGCCTATGTGTACATTCACAAATAGATGACATTTATTTTAATATTTTGAGCTTCATGAGTTGATAAACTCTTCTATATTTCTCCTACTATAGATGCTAGCCTTTATGGATATTTCCAAAATAGTATGCATGTAGCATTGACCTAATAAGAACCAAGTGTTTTTCAAAGTGATTCTCAACTCGTCTATGTTCATCATTAGTTGGTATGTGTATATTTTTGGTTGATTATTACATCATGATTTATTAAAAAAATTCTAGGTAGTAAAGACTATATCTATCTTTTATGATCCTTTTGTTTTACTTTATTCTCTTTCTATAATAGCTATCCCATTTTAGGTCATCTCCCAATACAATAAATTTAGGCTTAGCTTTAGGATAGTTAGGGATCTAACACTTCAATTTTAGAGAATATCTTGTAGGGTTGACCCTCTTTTCCCATTTACATTTTTGTCCATAAGGCTTTCCATGTTCTTTATCCTTCATGACCTATTAACCATGCCTTGCGGGACTCAAATAGTTAGAAATTATTTTAGTCTCCATTGATGACTTGAATACACTTTTGGCTAAGTATTGGTGGATTCTTAGTTATCAATCCTAATATATTACATAGTTACTATATTAATCAACCTTGAAGGGCTTGTGGCCCGAAGAATCAAGTTAAAGGATCCACAACTAGTGATAATCCATGTATATTCATGCAACCCCTTATATTCAAAAAAATACCTTACACCACATCACACTGCATGCACAAATATCTCAAGGAACACCCATAATCTTTGCATCGTAATCTCTTGGAGCAATCTCACATGGAAGATCAAAGTTTCATCGATTTCCCATATATCATATACACTATGGGGAGTTAAATCTAATCCTACTCTATGTTCTCTTCCTCGCTTGATGGGATGGAACCATGCTAATCCTATGTAAAATTTACATGATGGTGTGGATCACTTAACTATTTATAATGGGTGCCTACGATAAATTAAGTCCCACTTTTAGATAAAAATTGGAAGTGTTTTCTCTAATTTTAAAATTTTCTTTCAATTGATGTAAATTTTCAAGAACTTAAAGATTGAATCTCAAAAAAAATTAGTAATAGAAAATGTAGTGCTCGTAGTCTACTTTTAAATATGTAATTTATTTCAATATCCACATGGTAGATAGTGCTTTTTAATAGGCCTTTCTAAAATACACTTTTTTAAAATGCCCCTTTTAGGACCATACCATGCACGTGTACGACCACCATATTTTGATTTAAATAAAATAATTTTGTTAATCCTTTTGTGGAAAGATACCTAAGACACCAAATATTGATGAACATTTTTTTTTCATTAAAAAAAAGTATTCACCCTAAAGTCTATTTTGGAAATCTTTGGTGTATGACCACCATAAATTGACCTACACTTATCATTTTTTCTAATTTTATTTATCTTGAAGAGAATTGTGTGTAGATTGATTTCATACAATTTCTTTTGCTAAAACATAAAAAAGAAGTTATAAAAAATTTGGACAAATACAATAATTGAATTTTAAGTACCAATTTGAATAATAAATAATATAAAATAGTTAAATTAATCAAATCTGTAAAAAATATATATTTTTGAATTTTGCATAGTAAGAAGTCCAATGGGTTTCTGTTTTGAGTCAAAAAATTTGATTAGGAAGGCCTTCTAAAAATTAAGGCAATGTAGAAATTCTAGGTCCAATTCCTTAGCCATTAATTTTTAGGTCCAAGGCACGGGCTTGGTCCCACCATGCTTGTCCCAATATGAAAACCAATGCAAAGGGTAGGTATCCAATTTAAGTTTTAAAAAATACTTACCTATTTTGTTTGTGACAGTTAGATTCTAGAACATGTATACATTTTAGAATGGGTACACGTGTTTGGTTTGAATAACATGTACCCATATCTAATATATATATTACTTGTCAAAAAATTTTAATAAATAATAAAGTACAATTATTATTCCATCATTCTCGACAAATGTGCAGCAACAGATCGAATGGTTGCATGATAATTATTCTAATTAACTTCAAATTATCCCACATTCTTATCATTTGTGGCTTTTGGAATGAGTGGAGTCATTTGAAATTGAAATTTGGAAAGTATTAAAGTATTTTTTAAACTAATTGAATATGAGATCAAAGCAATGTAGAAAGAGGGTAAGTGCATAAAGATGGAGGACCAAAGGGAGGTATAAGATCATGCCACTTTTTTTTCTGAAATCAAAAAACTTTGAACTTTGACAAGAAATTGAAGATAGTTAGACTCAAAATTCAATATGTGACAAGGACAAGAGTTGTAGTACTCTGAATCTAGTTTCTAAACTACTATTAATTTATTTTGAAAATGGTGGATATTGAGGCCCTCAAAAAGGGGGAGCACAAAAAGTGGTCATATTTTTGTGAAAAAATATAACATAGCGTTTGGTGTTCTCCCCTAAAATGTTAATTTTATTTTTATTTTTTTAATCGCTCTAGTGAGAATTTAGCTAAGACCACTTAGTTTATCCCAAATTTTTCTATTAATTTTTTTATGAAGGTGTGATTTTTTATGAATTTTTTAAGTGCACACATCCTAAAAACATGAAATTTGTGTGTGCTCCCCCTAGAAATCATTGAAAATTAATCAAAAATCAAAACTTCTTTTTTTAAGTGTGTAGAATGGAGTCTAATTTCTAAAAAAATAACTTGTTTCAAAATTTGACAAACAAGCCAAAATCCATGCCCAAAATACTACATGTTGACTTTTTACAAAAATGGGACATAGTTACAAAATAAATTAGAGATGAAAAGAATAGCATAATTAGAATTCAAAATAAATTATATGGTTAGATAGCTAAAAAAGAGATCTATAACATCATGTTGCATGATTTTATCTTTCTTGAACCACGTGCAAACCTAATAGGGAGCACACATGAAAAATATGTGATTTTTTGTATGTTTACTAGAAAAAAATGTCTCAAACCTATTTGAATACTCCAAGCCTTTGGTTTGGATGCCCAAAAAAATCCAAGTGTTAAGATTAGTGGATCCCAATGCAGTTAAAATGGTGCATGCCCTATATATGTGAAAAATTTATGCAATGTTGCATTTGGTGCAATATTTTACTCAGTGTCTTACATAGGACATACACCCTATGTCAGAATAGGAAAATGAGAGACAGACAGATAGATAGACAGAGAGATAAACAAAGAGAGAGAGGGTCATAAGGGGTCATAATGGGTACTAGGACATATTTATGTGTCCTAGGACCCCTTATAACCCATTAAGACCCTTTAGGACCCCTTACCATACATCTTAGCGGTCCTAAAGGGTTATAATGGGTACTAAGAAACATTAATGTGTACTAGGACCCCTTAAGACCCCTTAGAACCCCTTAGAACCCCTTACCAAACATTAATGTATGATAAGGGTTCCGAAGGGGTCTTAAGGGGTCGTAGGACATGTTAAGGGGTCCTAGGACCCTTTATAACTCCTTAAGACCTATTACCATACATTAGTCTATGGTAAGAGGTCATAAGGGGCCTTAAGGGGTCCTAATATGTCCTATAACCCCTTAACACCTCATGTGATCCCTTAGGACCCCTTACCATACACTAATCTATGTTAAGGGGTCCTAAGAGGCCCTAGGACACATTAATGTTTCCTAGGATCCCTTAACAACCCTTAGGACCTCTAAGATGTAGAAATACAAGTCCTAAAGGGTTCTAAAGGGTCTTAAGGGGTCCTAGGACACATTAATGTTTTTTAGGACCCATTATGACCCCTTAGGACCCTTTAAGACCCCTTACCAAACATCTTAATGGTCCTAAAGGATCCTAATGGGTCATAAGGAGTACTAGGAAAAATTAATGTGTCCTAGGACCCCTTCAGACCCCTTACCATACCTTAGTGTATGATAAGGGGTCCTATGGGGTCTTAAGGGGTACTAGGAGCCCTTGCAATATCTTAGGACCCCTTACTATACACTAATGTATGGTAAGGGGTCCTAAGGGGTTGTTAGAGATCTTAAGGGTTCCTAATGACATATTAAGGGGTCCTAGGACATGTTAAGGGGTGCTAGGACCCCTTACCATACATTATTGTATTGTAAGGGGTACTAGGACACATTAATGTGTCTTAGGACCCCTTATGACCCCTTAGGACTATTTAAAACCCCTTACTAGACATCTTAGTGGTTTTAAAGGGTCATAACGGGTACTAGGACAACTTAATGTGTCCTAGGACCCCTTAAGATCCCTTAAAACCCCTTTCCATACATTATTGTATGGCAAGGGGTTATATGGGGTCTTAAGGGGTCCTAGGGAATGATAACGGCTCCTAGGACCCCTTAATACCCCTTACAGCCCTGTAGGACCCCTTACCACACATTAGTGTATGGTAAGGGGTCCTAAGGGATCTTAAGGGGTACTAGGACACATAAATGTGTCTTAGGACTCCTTAGGACCTTTTAGGACCCCTTACCATACATCTTAGGGGTCATAAAGGGTCATAAGCTATCCTAAGGGGTACTAAGACACATTAATATATTCAACGATCTCTTACAACCCCTTACCATACACTAATGTATGGTAAGGGGTCCTAAGGGATCACAAGGGGTCTTAAGGGGACCTAGGAAACATTAATGTGTCCTAAGACCCCTTAGGACCTCTTACCATACACTAATATATGTTAAGGGGTCCTAAGGGGTTGTAAGGGGTCCTAGGACCTGTTAACATGTCTTATGATCCCTTAAGACCCCTTAGGACCCCTTACTATAGACTAATGTATGGTAAGGGGTCCTAATGGGTTGTATAGGTTCTTAAGAGGTCCTATGACACATTAAAGTACCCCTTATGACCCCTAAGGACCCTTTAGGGCTCGTAAGATGTATGGTAAGAAGTCTTAAAGGGTCCTAACGGGTCAAAAAGGGTCCTAAAACACATTAATATGCCCTAGTACACCTTAAGACCCCTTCGGACCCCTTTCCATACACTAATGTATGGTAAGAGGTCCTAAGGGGTTGTAAGGGGTCTTAAGGGGTCCTAGGAACATGTCCTAGGACCCATTATGACCCCTTACAACCCATTACGACCCCTTACCATAGATTAGTATATGGTAAGGGGTCTTAAGAGATCTTAAGAGGTACTAGGATGTGTTAAGGGGTCCTAGGAAACCCTACAACCCCATAGGATGACTTACCATACATTTGTGTATTGTAAGGTGTCAAAAGGGGTCTTTTGAAGTACTGGGACACATTAATTTGTATCATGACCCCTTAGGACTCTTTAGAACTCGTTACCATACATCTTAGGGGTCCTCAAGGGTCCTAAGGGTTCATAAGGGTTATATTAGGACACATTAATGTGTCCTAGAACCTCTTAAGACCTCTTACCATAAACTAGTCTATGGTAAGGGGTCCTAAGGGATCACAAGGGGTCTTAAGGGGTCCTAGGACACATTAATCTATCCTATGACCCATTAAGACCCCTTAGTGATGCAGTCAAGGATGGTAGATCCAATTAAGGATAGTCCAAACCTTGCAGCCAACAGAACAACGCAGTAGAATACTCAACAATACAACAACAAAGTAATTGTTTAACTCTGATTTTCATTAACATGCCCGGTTGTAAGGCCTTCTGAGTTAGGGCCAATTACAATCAGAAATAATTCTGCAAGATCCAAACAGATCCAATACAATCTCAACTAGTTTAGCTCTGAAGACAATCAAAAGCTGATGGAAACCCTAAGGCATATCTAAACTTGAGCTCTCAAGCCTCCAAGCAATCTTCTTGTCCCCAAGTGTGCAAACCACTAGCTCTGCAATTAAAAACTATCGAATAACAATCTGATCTGCAAGATCATGCAAGATCTTTTCCACAACTTTGCCAACTCCAATCTTAGAACCTCATATCTAATTCGCTAAGTCTTCCAAGTTGGGAACTTCTATGATCTCCTCATCATGCTCCTAAACATCTACCCCAAGCACCCTATAAATACTAATCATCAGCCACAAGTCGGCTGGATGAAACCATTAACTCCACCCAACAAATATTAAATTCAGTACAAGTCGGCATTAAAATAGCCTTACAAACATTTAATCCAACATGTCAGCCTGTAACAATAGCTACCAACAATAAATACACCAAGTCAGCCCAACAAATCACACAAAACTCTAGTCGATAAACCAGAACTATCGAGCAACAATGAAATAACTGAGCATGTCAGGCATCACTGAGTACTAGTGTTGACCGAGCACCACAGAAATCACTGAGTAACACTTTCACCAAGCACCAGAGATTACCAAGTTCCTTCAGTGACTGAGCTTCCTTCAATGACTGAGGCCATTAGTCAAGGCTGCAACCGAGTAACACCAGCCAAACATACACCTCCCATGCAGATTCATCGAGTGCCTAGAATGCCCTTGCATTACTTAGGACCTATTACCCTACACTAATGTATTTTATGGGATCCTAAGGGGTTGTAAGGGGCCTTAAAGGGGTCTTAGGACCCTTTGGGACCCCTTAGGACCCTTTAGAGCCCCTCTCTCTACATATTATGGGTCCTAAGGGTTGATAATGGGTCCTAGAACACATTAATGTATCCTAGGACCTCTTACAACCCTTAGGACCCTTTAGGGAGCCTCTCTCTACATCATATGGGTCCTAAGGGTTCTTAAGGGGTCCTAGGACACATTAATGTGTCCTAGGACTTCTTATAACTCCTTAGGACCCCTTACCATACAATAATGTATGGTAAGGGTTCCTAAGGGGTCTTAAGGGGTCCTAGGACCCCTTCAAAACCCTTAGGACATCTTTCCATTCATTAATGTATGGTAAGGGATCCTAAGGAGTCTTAAGGGATCCTAGGACATGTTAAGGGGTCATAGGAACCCTTAAGACCCCTTACAACCCCTTATAACCCATTACCATACATTATTTTATGGTAAGAGATCCTAAGGTGTCTTAAGGGGTCTTAGGACACATTAATGTGTCCTAAGATTCCTTAAGAACCCTTGTGATCCCTTAGGACCCCTTATCATACATTAGCATATAGTAAGGGGTCCTAAGGGGTTGCAAGAGATCTTAGAACACATTTATGTGTCCTAGGACCCCTAATATGTAGAGAGGGGTTATAAAGGGCCCTAAGGGATCATAAGGGTTTCTAGGACACATTAATGTGTCCTAGAAACCTATATGACCCCTTAGAACACTTTATGACCCCTTACCATACATCTTAGGGGTCCTAAAGGGTCATAAGGGGTCCTAGGACACATTAATGTGTCCTAGGACTCTTCAAGACCCCTTACAACCCCTTAGGACCCCTTACCATATAGTAGTGTATGGTAAGGGGTCCTAAGGGGTCTTAAGGTATCCTATGACATGTTAAGGGGTCCTAGGACTCCTTAAGACCCCTTACGACCCCTTACCATCAAAACACACTAGTCAATGAATTGCCTAATTTTTAAATTGAATTTAAATTTCCACATGCCATGGTGAGATCCACATGACACGTCAGAAATACTAGAACATGCCAACAATCCACATTATAAGTTGTCATAACACATTTCTAAATGAGGAAAATAACTTAATAGAGATACAACAGTAAATGACAATTTCCAAATCACCAGGAATAATATCCAGATCACTAGATATTGCCACAACCAAATCCAAAACCTTAATCCATCTATATAAGAATTAGCACACCTTCAACCCTATTTTTAGAGTAGAAACCTTTCTGAAAAGCACAAATGGAGCATTGTTAGTTGTAATTGTAAAATTGCATTTCTCTATTCACTAAACCACTAACATCTGGACCATGGAGACTTCCAAATATAAGAGTATAACATTGAAGCACTATAAAAAATATCTTCACATCATCACATAATGCATAACTATCTTCCACTATCCTAAATTCATACTTGTCTTCTACTGCACTATAAAATTGTAATATGTACTTGTCTTCCATTGTACTATAGCTTTGAATACATGTACCTATCTTCCACTTTTTTGAATACATACTTTTGTTCTATTGTTCTATAGGTTCAGTACATAAACTTACTTCTCCAAGAATAGAAGACTTTCAAACCACAATGTTTGAGCAACAACAAACACCTTTGAAATATAATATTTGACATCAATGACAATAGACAATCAAACATATATTTCTAACAATCTCTACCTTTTTCATTGTCCAACACATATACATATACATATACATATACATATTTCAACACTTGAGAATACGTATAAAAGTTTGAAGATGACAAGAAGGACCCTAAATGATATTGCTTCATTAATGTTTTTAATAAATCAAATGTAAGTGTGTTCCTTTTAATCACTCCTTTATTGTTGTACGACAAGGGAGAACATGTGCATTTTGAATGTCTAAAATTAAAAAGGGATGTATGTGTGCTAAATTTTGAAGACATGAAGGACCTAAATTATACTGCTTTATTAATCTTTTTAATATATCAAATTTAAAAGTGTGTTCCTTTTTATCAATCCTTATTGGTGTACAATTAGGAAGAACATGTGTATTTTGAGTGTCTTAAATGAAAGGGACACACACGCGTGCGCACTTGTGTGTGTGTGTGTGTGTCCCATTTTCATTTGACATTCAAAATGCACATATTCTCCTTCATTGTACAATAATAAAGGAGTGACCAAAAGCAATACACTTAAATTTGATGCATGAAAAGGATTAATGAAGCAATATTATTTAAGGTCCTTTTTTTCTTCAAACTTTTATACACTTTCAAATGTATACCTAGAAGAACTTGTATCCTTGTGTTGGAGTTATTACCCCTTCAAGATAATTATAAATATCAACTGTAAATAGATGTTCAAAAAAGGAGAGAAAAAATAAATAATAAAAATTTACAATTTCATTAGTATAAATTCACACATTAATTTAAAATCAATCAATTTAAATCAATTAGACTTCTACACATGAATCTTATTGAATTAACCTAAACACCATTATTTTTATATACATCATCCACACATTCAAGTGTTACAAATTATCTTGGCTTAATATTAATCTAAATTAATTAGAATTCTATACATAAATTATTTTAAATTAACAAACAATTTTTCTTCCAAGATGAATATCAAGTTCCTATCATCCATTTCAAATTCTAAAATATTCCAATATTTTACATAATTCCAAACTATATATATCTCTTTAATTATAAAAAACAAATAACATTATTTTTATTTACATCATCCAAACATTCAAAGAGTTACAAATTATCTCATTCAAATATTACAAATTATCTCAACGCATTATTACAAATCAAATAGACTTCTCTACATCAAAAAATTCAAAGTGTTACAAATTATCTCATTCAAGTATTACAAATTATCTCAGCTTATTATTACAAATCAATTAGACTTCTATACATCCAAACATTCAAAGTGTTATAAATTATTTTATTCAAATATTACAAATTATCTAAGCTCATTATAACAATTCAATTAGACTTCTACACATAAGTTTTATTAAATTAACCACTTTTTTAACATCAAACTGGACACTCCTTGATCATAAAACCAAGTCAGAAATTGTTCTTTACCTTACAAAAATATGCAAACTCTTTAAATTTAATAGAAACAAATCCTAAAAATCTAGCCACCTCATAATTGAAACATACTATGTTCATTCAAATAAGCATACTACAAGCTCAGACTGGCACCAAACAATTCAGCTAAGTTAAAGAATAATACATAATGAATTCTCCACAGCTTAGCTTTTATTTAATACTTTCTCTTCATCCCGTATCGATTGTAGATGAGATCAGAGATACTGGCGAGTGTTTACCTGCAAGAATTTTGGCCAGCTAGATTTCCATGTAATCACAGCCTTGTGTTTATTCTTCTTCTTTGACAATTTTTTACAGACATGATTCAGGCAAGCCATCACCCTTGAATACAAACTCCATTTACTGCCTTCGCGGTAGAATTCCTCATTCCCATCACCATTTTCAGCCATTCTTATCAAAATCTACGTTAAACACTGCCTTTCGTAGAGCTCTGTTAATGGCAGCTTTTATAGGCACGGAATTTCTCCATAGTGAGCACTGTTATTGTAGATGGATAATGCAATTTTCATTATATTCTCATGGGTGTAGTGCACTTATAAATATGTTGCCCATGCCAAAAATCAACAACAATAATTGGAACGCGCTTGAGAGAACAGTGTTAAATACGTACAAGCATTTTAGGGTTGCCCGTGAATTAGTGGGGTACGGAAAACTTAGGGCCGTAAATATTTGTACTCCTTGTCCCGTTCGTTGACTACCAATTAATACTTCCAATAGATATGAACTTGACAAGCACTTTGCACCTGCTTAATGGTAATTTTGAAAAGAAATTAAGAAAGAGTGGATGATGTAAATAAAAATAATGGTGTTTAGGTATGAGGTCGAGGAGGTTTAATCTCTCTTCACGTATACATGGTGTTGGAGGATAGGTCGAAACAGTTATCATTCCTACATCTAAAAAATAATGGAATTGGAATTAACTATAGTTAACAAGATAGTTGTGTGGACTCTCTTGTTTTATATATGTGTAAGAATTTATTTTTTAAATGGTAATTTTGATATTTAATTGTTGTATAAATATATTTGGAAAATAGTTATCATAATTAAGAACAATATTTCTTATTAAATTTAATTAAAAAATTATTTTATGTTTTTTAGTGAGCTCATAATATTAGAATAATAGAGGTAGGTCTGGTCAAAATTAGAATTTAAATTTTTCAAAAAGGAAAGGGCAAGTATTCATTATAATGATTGCACATCATTTTGTTAGGGAAGTTTCACCTACCAACATTGTTAAAGTATAGTACCAGTGTAAAGATTTTACTTTATATACAAGATTCAAATTGAAGTGCAATTTGGGTGGGAAAAACTATTGTGACTTGGCTTGGAAAGTCTATAAATGCTAGCCTATGTGTGCATTCACAAATAGATGACATTTATATTAATATTTTGAGCTTCATGAGTTGATAAACTCTTCTATATTTCTCCTACTATAGATGCTAGCCTTTATGCATATTTCCAAAATAGTATGCATGTAGCATTGACTTAATAAGAACCAAATGTTTTTCAAAATGATTCCCAACTCGTCTATGTTCATCATTAGTTGGTATGTGTATATTTTTTGGTTGATTGTTACATCATGATTTATTAAAAAAAATCTAGGCACTAAAGACTATATCTATCTTTTGTGATCCTTTTATTTTACTTTATTCTCTTTCTATAATATCTATCCTATTTTAGGTCCTCTCCCAATACAATAAATTTAGGCTTAGCTTTAGGATAGTTAGGGAGCTAACACTTCAATTTTAGAGAATATCTTGTAGGGTTGACCCTCTTTTCCCATTTACATTTTTGTCCATAAGGCTTTCCATGTTCTTTATTCTTCATGACCTATTAACCATGCCTTGTGGGACTCAAATGGTTAGAAATTATTTTAGTCTACATTGATGACTTGAATACACTTTTGGCTAAGTATTGGTGGATTCTTAGTTATCAATCCTAATATGTTACATAGTTACTATATTAATTAACCTTGAAGGGCTTGTGGCCTCAAGAATCAAGTTAAAGGACCCACAACTAGTGCTAATCCATGTATCTTCATGCAACCCTTATATTCAAAAAAATACCTTACACCACATCACACTACATGCACAAATATCTCAAGGAATGTCCATAATCATTGCATCATAATCTCTTGGAGCACATCTCACATGGAAGATCAAAGTTTCACTGATTTCCCATGTATCATATACACTATGGGGAGTTATATATAATCTTACTCTATGTTCTCTTCCTCACTTGATGGGATAGAACCATGCTAGTCCTATGTAACATTTACATGATGGTGTGGATCACTTAACTATTTATAATGGGTGCCTACAATAAATTAAGTCCCACTTTTGGATAAAAAGTGGAAGTATTTTCTCTAATTTTAAAATGTTCTTTCAATTGATGTAAATTTTCAAGAACTTAAAGATTGAATCTCAAAAAAAATTAGTAATAGAAAATGTAGTGCTCGGAGTCTACTTTTAAATATTTAATTTATTTCAATACCAACATGGTAGATAGTGCTTTTTAATAGGCCTTTCTAAAAGACACTTTTTCAAAATGCCCCTTTTAGGACCATACCATGCACGTGTATGGCCACCATATTTTGACCTAAATAAAAGTGTTTTGTTAATCCTTTTGTGGAAAGATACCTAAGACACCAAATATTGATGAACGTGTTTTTTTTCATTAAAAAAAATTATTAACCCTAAAGTCTATTTTGGAAGTCTTTGGTGTACAGTCACCATAAATTGACCTAAAATTATCATTTTTTCTAATTTTGTTTATCTTGAAGAGAATTGTATGTAGATTGATTTTATATAATTTCTTTTGCTAAAACATTAAAAAGAAGTTAAAAAAAATTTTGGACAAATATGATAATTAAATTTTATGTACCAATTTGAATAATAAATAATATAAAATAGTAAAATTAATCAAATTTGTAAATTAAAAAAAAAATTGAATTTTGTGTAGTAAGAAGTCCAATGGGTTTGGGTTTTGAGTCAAAAAAAATTGATTACGAAGGCCTTCTAAACATTAAGGCAATGTAGGAATTCTAGGTCCAATGCCTTAGCCATTATTTTTTAGGTTCAAGGCACAGGCTTGGTCCCACCAAGCTTGTCCCAACATGAAAACCAATGTAGAGGGTAGGTATCCAATTTAAGTTTTAAAAAACACTTGCCTATTTTGTTTGTGACTGTTGGATTCTAGAACGCATATGCATTTTAGAATGGTTACCTGTTTGGTTTGAATAACAAGTACCCATATCTAATATAGCTATTACCTCTCAAATCTTATCAATAAAGAATAAAGTACAATTATTATTCCATCATTCTTGATAAATGTGCAGCAACAGATCGAATGGTTGCATGATAATTATTCTAATTAACTTCAAATTATCTCACATTCTTATCATTTGTGGCTTTTGGCATGAGTGGAGTCATTTGAATTTAAAATTTGGAAAGCATTAAAGTACTTTTTAAACTAATTGAATATGAGATCAAATCAATGTAGAAAGAGGGTAAGTGCATAAAGATGGAGGACCAAAAAGGAGGTATAAGATGCCACTTTTTTCTGAAATCAGAAAAATTTGAACTTCAATGAGAAATTAAATATAGTTAGACTCAAAATTTTAATATGTGACAAGTACAAGAGTTGTAGTACTCTGAATCTAGTTTCTAAACTACTAATTTATTTTGAAAATGGTGGAGATTGAGGCCCTGAAAAGGGGGAGCACAAAAAGTGGTCCCATTTTTGTGAAAATATATAACATAGCATTTGGTGTGCTCCCCCTAAAACGTTAACTTTTTTATAAAAATTTAATCACTCTAGTGAGAATTTAGCTAACACCACTTAGTTTATCCCAAATTTTTCTACTAATTTTTTTATGAAAGGATGATTTTTTATGAATTTTTGAAGTGCACACATCCTAAAAACATGAAATTTGTGTGTGCTCCCCCTAGAAATCATTGAAAATTAATCAAAAATCAAAACTTATTTTTAAGTGTGTAGAATGGAGTCTAATTTCTAAAAAAAAACTTGTTTCAAAATTCGACGAACAAGCCAAAATCCATGCCCAAAATTCCACATGTTAATTTTTGCCAAAAATGGGACATAGTTACAAAAGAAATTAGAGATGAAAAGAATAACATAATTAGAATTCAAAATAACTTATATGGTTAGATATATAAAAAAGAGATCTATAACATCATGTTGCATGATTTTTTCTTTGTTGAGCCACATGCAAACCTAATGGGGAGTTCACAGGAAAAAAAAATGTGATTTTTCTGTATGTTTGCTAGAAACAAATGTCTCAAACCTATTTGAATACTCCAAGCCTTTGGTTTGGATGCCCAAAAAAATCCAAGTTTTAGGATTGGTGGATCCCAATGTTGTTAAAATCATGCATGCCCTAAATATGTGAAAAAATTGTGCAATGTTACATTCGGTGCAATATTTTACTCAGTGTCTTACATAGGACATATACCCTATGTAAGAATAGGAAAAGGAGAGAGAGAGAGAGAGAGAGAGAGAGAGAGAGAGAGAGAGAGGTTCTAAAGGGTCATAATGGGTCCTAGGACATATTATGTGTCCTAGGACCCCTTATAACCCATTAAGACCCTTTAGGATCCCTTACCATACATCTTAGCAGTCCTAAGGGTCATAAGGGGTCATAATAGATACTAGGACACATTAATCTATACTAGGACCCATTAAGACTCCTTAAAACCCCTTAGGACCCCTTACCAAACATTAATGCAATATGGTAAGGGTTCCTAAGGGGTTTTAAGGGGTCGTAAGACATGTTAAGGGGTCCTAGGACCCCTTACAACCCCTTAAGACTTGTTACCATACATTAGTCTATGGTAATAGGTCATGAGGGGCCTTAAGGGGTCCTAATATGTCCTAGAACCCCTTAACACCCCTTGTGATCCTTTAGGACCCCTTACCATACACTCATGTATGTTAAGGGGTCCTAAGGGGTTGTAAGAGGCCCTAGGACACATTAATGTTTTCTAGGAGCCCTTAAGAACCCTTAGGACCTCTAAGATCTAGAAAGATAGATCCTAAAGAGTTCGAAGGGGTCTTAAGGGGTCCTAGGACACATTAATGTTTTTAGGACCCATTATGACCCCTTAGGACCTTTTAAGACCCCTTACCAAACATCTTAGTGGTCCTAAAGGATCCTAATGGGTCATAAGGAGTACTAGGAAAAATTAATGTCTCATAGGACCCCTTCAGACCCCTTACCATACATTAGTGTATGATAAGGGGTGCTATGGGGTTTTAAGGGGTACTAGGACCCCTTGCAATATCTTAGGACCCCTTACTATACATTAATATATGGTGAGGGGTCCAAAGGGGTTGTTAGATATCTTAAGGGTTCTTAATGACACTTTAAGGGGTCCTAGGACATCTTACCATATATTAGTGCATTGTAAGGGGTCATAAGGTGTCTTAAGGGGTACTAGGACATATTAATGTGTCTTATGACCCCTTAGGAGCATTTAAGATACCTTACTAGACATCTTAGTGATCTTAAAGGGTCCTAAGGGGTCATAAGGGGTACTAGGACAAGTTAATGTGTCCTAGGACCCCTTAAAACTCCTTACCATACATTAGTATATGGTAAGGGGTTCTATGGGATCTTAAGGGGTCTTAGGGCATGATAAGGGTTTTAGGAGTGGGAACACTGAGAGGGGGGGGTGGTGAATCAGTGTTCACTGTATTTTAGTTTTTCACTTTAATCTTTATACTAAACTTAAATGCTTAAGTACTGAATTAAACATTCACATAAACATGAAACATGAAATCAACACATGACACCAATATGGTTACGGGGAAACCCAAATAGGTAAAAACCCCGGTGGGAATTGACACCCACTAATATTCTACACTAGTGTTTTGCAATTCTCGTTAGAAAATCCTTAACCATATTAGGATTTGCTTTACAATGCTTTAAGTACAGTAGACCTTGTTAAGGGTCAGACCCTGTTAGGAGTCTTTTACAATAGTCCCAGTTAGGGGAGAGGATGCATTGTCCAAGAGCTCACTACTCAAGTGGTGAAGGCTACAACCTTCTGATCTCAGATACACACTATATCTACAAGATGAACTGTCACTGTGACACTGCTTGTTAGATCAATTCCTTTGATACGTTGATGCTTTGACCTCTTGCAAAGCTCTAATACATCTTATAGTGTCTTCACACACTTCTAATCTTCTTATCACAACTCTCTATCAACTTCCATGCTAAATACAATGGGCACACCTTTTATTTATATGCTCATACAAAATAAACAACTAGGTCGGCCCTTAGACCTATTACATACAACGCTTCCAAATGAATTGGCTTAAGCATGCTTACAAAAAAATAAGTATATATGTCAACAACCTAAATACAATAGGTGCATAGCCTTTACAACATTACATTATAACTGTAAACCAAAATACTAACTGTCGGCTTCATGCTCTGTTCTTCTCTGGCACACACTGGCTGTGCAACTTCAACTGATTGTATCTTTCTCATCCTTTCACATCTGATCATGTGCTCATAGCCTAAGAAAGAATATAGTCTAACCAACTTAACTTCCAGGGTGCATACCATAATTCTTTCGTATGCACGTGCGCTGATGCTTTGAGCTGCAAGAACTCTGTACACTGTCCAGTCTTCAACACTTAACCAATTTTTGATCTTCCCATTAAGTGCACTGACTCCAAATTGCTATATGACTTTGTTGCCATAATGACAACACTATATCAAGTCATATACATCAGTATAGCCAACTTTCCAACAAAGGGCTCCTAGGACCCCTTAATACCCCTTACAGCCCCTTAGGACCCCTTACTACACATTAATGTATGGTAAGGTGATGCAAGGAAAGTAGGGATGAGGGGCCAAAGGAACACCCTAATCCAAATCCACCTTGCAGAGATCACACATGGAAGAAACAACACATAAAGTGAGAGAGAGAATGCAGATCATATCCTTATATGTTATCAAATAGATTCATACATGTTGGGCTGTAAGGCCTTCCTGGTTAGGGCCAGATATTACAATTCAATTACAACAGTCCTCCAACATGCGAGGATTCAGAAACTATCTTCAATCTTCTAACTCCTAACTTCTATCAAAAACTGACTCCTAAACTACAACTAATAACTACATTATATACAAGAGGCTACCGAAACAAGTCAACCTTCAAATCCACCATTAACAAAAGGAATGACCAGATCTAGGTCCACACACTTCCCAATGATCAATACCAACATTAAATTTGCAACCACAATTAAGTATACAAGTCAGCCTCAACATAAAACCAAAAGAAATAACTCAGTAAGAAAGGATAACTAAGCACCGGAGAATTAAATGACCAACTTGGTTAAAGAAGGAACCAGAGCAACAACCGAGCCAACTCAGTCAAAGAAGGAACTGAGAAACACATAAAACTTAAACTTGTTTTTGGTGACATAGGATTGCCAAGGACCCGATATGCTCCTACATCAGACACCTGGGGTTGTTTTAAATGATTCTCTGAATCATGTAGTAGGTACAACCTGAGCTGAATCCAAATCAGATTTTGAAATCCATGAACTATCTTCAATTGGTATGTTCTTCCACTTTACTAGATATTCCATAAAAAAATTTCCTCTTGTGCTTCTGCCAACTCTTTGTTCCAATATCTACTCAACTTCTCATGTCTGTCTCTTAGGATAATCATTTGGTACTGTCATTTCTTCATCTGATTCATGATACTCATACAAATTAGCAATGTTGAATATAGCTGATATATCTGTGTCACTAGGTAACTTAATCTCATAAGCATTTCCACTATCAAATCTCCTAAATATTTTGCAAGGACCAAACTTCTTCATTTTCAGCTTCCCATATGTTCCAATAGGAAATCTACCTTTCTTCAAGTGTACCATTACTTCATCACCAACTACAAAATTCTTATGTCTTCTTGATCTATCAACTCTGTCTTTGTATTTCTAATTACTTTTCTCCAATTTATGTTTCACCTCTTCATTCAATGTCTTTATGAACTCAACAAACTTTACTCCTTTAGCACTTCTCTTTTCTTCACTAGCAATATCCTTCAAATCTGATATACCTCTCAGTTGTATACCATTTACAATCTCAAAAGGTGTTTTTCCAGTACTCCTATTCACTAAATTATTATATGAAAACTCTTCTCATGCCAACACAGAATCCCAATTATTCGGTGTATCTCCAACTAAACATCTCAAAAGATTACCCAAACTTCTATTCACAACCTTTGTTTGTCCATCAGTCTGTGGGTGAAATGTAGAACTATACCTCAACTCGGTGCCCAACTTTCTCCAAAGAGTCTTCCAATAGTATCCAACAAACTTACTATCTCGGTCAAAGATGATACTCCTCGATAATCCATGCAATCTAACAATTTCCTTAAAGAAAAGATCTGCTATATGCACTGCATCTGATTTCTTGCTATAGGGTATAAAATGTGCCATTTTAGAAAATCTATCCACAACAACAAATATAAAATCATTACCTCTTACTATCTTTGGTAAGCCAAGAACAAAATCCATACTGATATCAATCCAAGGTTTCTCAGGAATGGAAATCGGTAAATACAATCCAGTATTCTGACTTACTCCCTTTGCAACTTGACAAATTCCACAAATTTTCACAAATTTCTAAACATCATTATACAATTGCAGCCAAAAGTATTTCTCCTTAAGAAAATTCAATGTTTTGCCAATGCCAAAATGTCCAGCCAAACCACTACTATGTTTCTCCTTTATCAAATTAGTTCTCATTGATCCTCTCAGTATACACAACTGAATACCTTTAAACAACATACCTTCTTGAATGAAATAGTCTTCCCCTTTAGTACTTGGTTGATCTTGAATAGGTTCTATGTACTTTCTCCATGGCTCAGAAAAATCAGGATCAATTTCATACAATACTTTTGTATCATCAAAACTAAGAACTTCAATTATCATCTCGGTCATCGAAGATCTTCTTCTACTCAATGCATTAGCAACTTGGTTAGTGACTCCACTCTTATGTTTTATCACAAATGTATAACTCTGCAAATATTCAACCCATTTCATATGTCTCTGATTCAACTTATTTTGACTACCCAAAAACTATAAAGCCTTATGATCAATATACAATAAAAATTCACTCGGTATCTTATAATGTCTCCATTTCTTCAGCGCTTGAACAATAACATAGAATTCTTGATCATATGCAGAATATTTCCTTTTTGCATCATTCAACTTCTCACTAAACAAAGAAACATGTTTACCTTCTTGACTCAACATAGCTCCTATTGCACTACCACTTTCATCACATTCAACTTGAAATACCTTATTGAAATCAGGCAATGCTAACACAAGCAATTCAACAACCTTCTACTTCAACATCTCAAAACTTTTATCAGCTCCATGTGTCCACTTGAATTCTCTTTTATCTCCTCTCATAGTCTCAGTCATAGCATTACAAATTGAACTAAAAATCCTAATGAACTTTCAGTAAAAACTTTCTAAACCATGAAATGATCTTACCTCACTAGCATTATCAAGTGTAGGCCAATTCAAAATAGCTTCAACCTTTTCAGGATCTATTTTTGATGTAGGCGCATCCCAAAAATCCAATCATTTCAAATATCTAGGATTCTACATGCATTTTCAATGGTTATTTTAATAATGTAATGGTTGGGTAGAAGTCTTAGTATTTTAATGGTTGTTAATCAGGTAGAAGTGTCTTGATTTAATAAATAAACAGTTTGTATAAATGTGAAGTTGACAACTTTGTTGTCAAATCCACCATACTTTACTAGTTTAGCTAATAGGCTTACTCTAATCGGTCATGCAAAACCATTAGAGAAGTTTAGTGGTTATAGAGTCAGTTATGGGAGTTATCGAGTTGTCTTCTTTTGAAGATCTTTATTTATACAATTTAGAACCCGAGAGTAGGAGAATAAAAGTTTGAGAATCAATGAAGGGAAAAGGGAACAATGTAATCAAGAATGGAATAATGGAAGAAAGAGTTAAATTATTGGTTCATGCCTTTTTTATTCTTCTCATCTGTCATTCATAATTCTCTATTTTTATTTTCTTGAATGAGTATGTCAGATATAAAATAGATTACCCATATTACAGAGCTAAGTGGTATTTGAACTAATTGTCATTTGTAGTTCAGTTTCTAAAGTCTTTGTTTTGTTTGGTTATAAATTTATTCTTGGCATCGAATTTGTATGGAGAAGTTAATGTTGTATGGAGTCAGGTTTGTTTTACTTTGAGCAAACGATATCAAGAGCCTGGTTTGATTTAAGTATTGAATTTGTTTAAAGTTGTTATTGAATAATGGTTCTGTCTGGTTAAAATCTGGTCATGATAGCGTTAACTATTTTAATGTATTAAGACCTAGATGATTTTCCAAGAAGCCATAATATGCATTTAGATTGGTTGTGATTCAAGTTAGCCAGAGGTTACTAAACATTCTCTACCATGCAGAAGAGCTTGAGAAACATGATTTCAATAGTCACCTTTGGGAGTCACCCAAGAGAAAAGTTGTTGGTTCTTGTATTCAGTCAAAAATTTATCAAAGGCATCTCAAATGGTAGTCAAAGGGGATCATGACATTCAAAGAAATCATGAGCCCTATGATTCAATAGACCCACAAGTTGATGTCCCTCAGTCGAGAAGGTATGAAGAATCAATGGATACACAATCAGCTGTTGGTGAGTTTGATTCATCAATTTGTTTAATACTTACTTGGTGTTGGTGTATTACCGGTTTTCTACAAAGAAAGATTGAATGATATCAAAAATCATCATGTTGGGTACTCGGCCCTTGAGAAAGGAAAAGTGGTGAACGTTTCTTATCATCCTTGCTAGCTTGAGTTTGATTAGAACCGCATGAAGGTGTCTTCAATCTGAATGTAATTGACTAATGGTGAGTTAGATTTTCTAATGGAATATGGGAGATAATATTTAAGATTGACAATATTATTGTTGGAATATTGAAGGATTGAGCCTGTAATCTATGATCATAATGAATGTTTTGATGTTGATCTAAGAAATTTTATAAAAGATATGCAGATTTGAATCATTGGTTGATTTCTCTACATCAATTGGTATCAGAGCTGGAAGCTCTTGAGCATGTGAAAGGGAAAAATCACACCAGGACCTAGCGATGATGAGTTTTCTTTGATTTTTAAGTATTATTGCAATGAGTTTGTGCAAATGAATTGTTAGATTTTCTTGGTGTTGTGTACCCATTTGTGAGTGATTTTGGGGGAAACCAAATCCAACTTGATCAATTGGGTTTGAGTCCTTTGCAAGCATTCAAAAGTGTTGGATTGGTAACAAGTAACATTAATGGAAGGAAAATAAGAGATGGAAAAGTTGTTATTCAAATTGGATCTTGGATTGCATATGAGGAATCACAAGAGAAAAAGAAAAAGAAAGAAGAAATAGAAAAGAGAAAAGAGGAAGCAAGAAGAAAAAAGATGGAAGATGACTTAACGGCATATGAAATGAAGTTAGAAATGATGAACAAAAGAGATCATGCAATACTTGAATTGATTGAAGCCCAGATAGAAAATGATGAAGCAGAAAAGAATGAGAAAATTTGTCCATGGGAAGGACAAAAGAATCAAACCAATGCTATTGAAGAGCAGAAGGTTGTACATGAACCTTGTGTTGAGAAGGTTCTGCTTGAAGATAAAGATACTGAAGCAATTGTTGATTTGGGCAGTGAGATTCCAATTAATGGAGAGCTTGATATGGTTCATGATGATCAAATAATACATGATATGATCTCACATGAAGAAGAGTCCTTAGTGTTGCATAGCATGGAGGATGACATGAAAATTGTTCACAATGCAGGAGTTTTTTCAGTAGCTGGAAATGAAGATGAAGACATTTTCTTGGAGGCTCAATTCAGTGTTCATCTTGATGGAAATGAACTATTGGTTTTTTTTGACATATTTTATGCAGGTAATGAAGAAACATATTTGGTTAATCCTATTGCTGATGTATGCATGCACTTTGAAGATTTGGTTTGAGCAATATTTTTCACCTGGGAGAATACATGTCCGAGATATTGGTTGCAACTTTTCTTGCAAGAGGAAACATACCACCATGGAACTGGAAGTCTCAAAAGATGGCTAATTCAAAGGGACTTGAATTCTTTTGTCATGGGGAGCATGATGTAGGCACATCCTGGAAGTCCAATCATTTCAAATATCTAGGATTCTACATGCATTTTCAATGGTTATTTTAATAATGTAATGGTTGGGTAGAAGTCTTAGTATTTTAATGGTTGTTAATTGGGTAGAAGTAAGTGCCTTGATTTAATAAATAAACGGTTTGTGTAAATGTGAAGTTGACAACTTTGTTGTCAACTCCACCATACTTTACTAGTTTAGCTAATAGGCTTACTCTAATCGGTCATGCAAAATCGTTAGAGAAGTTTAGTGGTTATAGAGTCGGTTATGGGAGTTATCTGGTTGTCTTCTTTTGAAGATCTTTATTTATACAATTTAGAACCCGAGAGTAGGAGAATAGAAGTTTGAGAATCAATTAAGGGAAAAGGGAACAATGTAATCAAGAATGGAATAATGGAAGAAAGAGTTAAATTATTGGTTCATGCCTTTTTTATTCTTCTCATCTGTCATTCGTAATTCTCTATTTTTATTTTCTTGAATGAGTATGTCAGATATAAAATAGATTAACCATATTACAGAGCTAAGTGGTGTTCTAACTAATTGTCATTTGTAGTTTAGTTTCTAAAGTCTTTGTTTTGTTTGGTTATGAATTTACTCTTGGCATCGAATCTGTATGGAGAAGTTAATGTTGTATGGAGTCGGGTTTGTTTTACTATGAGAAAACAATATCAAGAGTATGGTTTGATTTAAGTATTGAATTTTTTTAAAGTTGTTATTGAATAATGGTTATGTCTAGTTAAAATCTGGTCATGACAACATTAACTATTTTAATGTATTAAGACGTAGATGATTTTCCAAGAATCTATAATATGCATTTAGATTGGTTGTGATTCAAGTTAGTCAGAGGTTACTAAACATTCTCTGCCACATAGAAGAGCCTGAGAAACATGATTTCAACAGTCACCATTGGGAGTCACTCGAGAGAAAAGTTGTTGGTTCTTGTAGTTGGTCAAAAAGTTATCGAAGGCATCTCAAATGGTAGTTGAAGGGGATCATGACAGTCAAAGAAACCGTGAGCCCTGTGATTCAATAGACCTACAAGTTGATGTCCCTCAGTCGAGAAGGTATGAAGAATCAATGGACACACAATCAGCTGTTGGTGAGTTTGATTCATCAATTTGTTTAATACTTACTTGGTGTTGGTGTATTACCAGTTTTCTATAAAGAAAGATTGAATGATATCAAAAATCACCATGTTGGGTACTCGACCCTTGAGAAAGGAAAAGTGGTGAATGTTTCTTATCATCCTTGCAGGCTTGTGTTTGATTAGAACCAGATGAAGGTGTCCTAAATTTGAATGTAATTGACTAATGGTGAGTTAGATTTGTTGATGGAATATGGAAGATAATATTTAAGATTGACATTATTGTTGTTGGAATATTGAAGGATTGAGCCTGTAATCTATGATCATAATGAATTTTTTGATGTTGATCTAAGAAAGTTTATAAAAGATATGCAAATTTGAATCATTGGTTGATTTCTCTACATCAATTTTCAAACCTTCTGCTGAAATCACAAATCCCAAATGCACAATCTCCTCTTTCATGAAAGAACACTTTTTCAGATTTATCAGCAACTTTTCTTCTTTCAATCTCTGTAATACTTTTTTAATATGCAACAAATTCTCTTCTCTAGTCTTACTAAATATCATAATATCATCTAGGTATACAATCACAAATTTACCTAAGAATTTCTTCAAAACTTCATTCATCAATCTCATAAAAGTACTTGGTGCGTTAGTTAAACCAAAAGGCATAACCAACCACTCATACAAACCTTCTCTTGTCTTAAAATAAGTCTTCCACTCATCACCTTCTCTGATTCTGATCTAATGATATCCACTTTTCAAATCAATTTTGGTAAAATAATTTTCTCCAGTCAAACTATCCATTATGTCATCCATTCTTGGTATAGGAAACCTATATTTCATTGTTATCTTGTTGATTGCTCTAGAATCTGTACACATTCACCATTCTCCATTCTTCTTAGGTGCCAATATAGCTGGTACTACACAAGGACCCAAACTTTCTAAGATCAAACCATTCTGCAACAATTCTTGAATCTGTCGATTCAATTCCTGATTCTCAGTAGGTGTCAACTGATGTGGTTCCTTATTTGGTAAACTAGCTCCAAGGATTAAATCCATGCAATGGTCAATGCTTCTCTTCAGTGGAAAACCATCAAGTACATTATCAAAAATGATCTCCTTATACTCGGTGAGTATCTTATCAATCTCTTCAGGAATGATGTCCTCTATTTTCTTACTCAGTTTGTTAGGAATCATGGCAAAACATACATCATTCTTCTTCAAATCCTTAAAAAACTTTCTTCCTTCCATCAAACAAACTTTTATAGATGTACATACACTACTAATAGGTTCTTCAAAGTTAACAAGATTTGTCTTCTCCCATCAACCCAAATAGTATATTTATGCAATCTCCCATCATATATAGCATGTCTATCATATTGCCAAGGTCTACCCAACAAAATATGGCAACAATCCATAAGCATGATATCACATAACACCTTATCATAGTACTTTCCAATTTTCAAATTCACATAACATTGTTCACTTACCAAGAGTGTATGCTCTTCCTTATTACTTTCACTCCAAAGTGCTCTCCTTACCATCAAGTTCTTTTCCTTCTTAGGTTCATTCAGTGAATGTTCTTTACTTGCATGTGTACACTCAAATGATCTATGTCCTTCTTCTCCACAATTGTAACAAGTTCCTCAGAATCCACCTATGTTATAACCACCTTGGTAGTATTGCCTCTTCCTCTAGATGAACTTTCACCTTTCCACTCGGTCTTTCCTTTATCCAGATTTGTCTTTTCTAGATCAGATCTATTGTTTTCACCATAAGATCTACCTCTTCCTCTAGGGAATCTACCACCTCTACCTCTTTTTATTTTCTCATGTCTTTTGTTCAATTTCTCCTCAGATTTCAAGGAAAACTAATAAGCTTCCTCAATGTTTTCCAACTTAACCAAACTAATTTCTTCTTGGATGGAAACTCCCAACCCATGCAGGTACCTAGAAATTATTTCAACTTCATCTTCATCATGTCCAGATCTAATATCTAATCTATAGGATTCCTCAGTGTAATCCTTTACTGAGCTATCTTTCTACCTCAAACTTTCCATTCACCTAACTAGGTTAATCTGATAATCACAAGGTAAAAAAATTTCCTTTCAAGTTATTTACCATCTTATTCCATACCTTAATTTTGTCTTTGCCTTTCCTTTTTCTATCCAATTGCAAATGCTCCCACCACAAGGATGTGTGACTCTTCAACTTTGTGCTTTCAATTTTCACCTTCTTTTCCTCAGGGACATTTTAATACTCTAAATACTTTTCCATCTCGGTGATCCAATCGACCAATTCATCTAAATCCATCTTTCCACTATACTCAAGAGGATTCAAATGTGGTGTAAACTTTAGATTTTTCAAAGCCTTCAACAATCTTTCCTCACCCTGATCCATCACTGGTGCAAGTTCTACATCATCATGTTCTTCCTTAATTTCTTCATCACTAAAATCTTCAAGATGTATTCCTCTATGTTGGGCTATCTCAACAACTTCTAATCTAGCAGTAAGTTGTCTCAACATGTCTACTAATCCTCAATCTACATCTTGCCTCCCACAAACCATCTTGAAACCCTCTACAATTGTAGGTTAGATTGCAATCTGCTACCCCACAACAAATCAACTAAGGTTTGACAAGAAGGAACCTGTTAATATGATTTAGAACAACAGAGAGGGGGGGGGTGAATCAGTTGTTCTCAGGTCTTGATGTATAAAATAACTTCAAAAACTTTTCCTTAAATCAGATCAAGCAACCAAAACAAACTCGGTCATCATTGGTTCAATAATAGAAACATATAACACTGCAGTCCACTACACAGCTGTAACTAACTTGTAAAACATAGAAATGTTCAAACTAAAACATTCACACAAGTATTGACACCAAGATTTATAGTGGAAACCCAATATGGTAAAAACCTTTTTGTAACATGCTACTATTATTTTCACTTTTCTGAAGTGAGCTCAGTTAAAAGCCAACCCTATCAAAGGTTACAATACACACTGTCAGGTGTGACCCGGTTAAAGGATTTCAATCACCCTGTTAAAAGTGAGCCTAGTTACAAGACTTACATACACTCCATTAGAATGCAACCTTGTTCAAAGGATTTAACATATGACTATTAGGTCAACCTCTGTTAAAAGGATTTTGAGTATTACAATGGTTAGAAAGTAGCAATAGTATTGATCTGAAAAACATACAACTTACTTTGCAAATATCAGATCCAATTCCATACATAAATGCTGGTTTATTGACTTTGAATCTTTGCCATTTGCACCTCTGATCTACTCAGAACTTTTTCTTCAAGAAATCACCACACTCCTCCTTTAGCCTTTTCACTTATATAGTCAATAAAACTTACTATTCTTCCAGCATCTCCTTCCCCCATGCCTTGTCATACCTACTATTTAGGTTCCCTTAATACTTTTCTCTGTTAGGTTAACTTATCTTTTGCTGCTTAATCTCTTTCATAGATCTTAGGGTTAGGTCAGATTCATTGAATCTACCTGCTTCATGTTCTTTGTCTCCTCTTCTAGAATCATCTCAAATCTCATAAAGATTTACAATAAAATGTTTTACAAAGCATTAAATGCTTCCATACAATTAATAAATAAAGTCAACACATTTTACATAATCCAAGAATTCAACAATGTTGGCTCCAAATCTGAATTCTCTTCAAATATGAAATGCTGATGCTCGGTCAATACTGTGATCATCCACTCGGTCTTCATGTAAAATGCTCGGTCACTACTAAAACTGTTTCCTCGGCATATACTGTCTTCGTCAGCAATTAACTGATACTCAGTCGACACTAGATTTTTGCTCGGCATACCCGAACTCGGTCGACACTAACATAACTTGGCTTAAACATTATTTCTTCATTTTTTCTCGGTTAAGCCTACCAGTTTAGTCCTCAATCTTACTAAGATAAACAATACATTGTCCCATCATTGTACAACATAGTCAAGTACACTTTGCAGTATCAAGATAACTCAACCTTTCCCTAGGTGCTATTGTTACCATCCTTTCTTTCCCTTCTCACAATAGATATAGTACTTTTCTAAGTAGCAACAATCTTACCAATTAAGATTTGACATCAATGACAATACAACAATTATTTCAATTGCAGTTTCCAACAGAACCCTCAAACCTAGATTCACAAATCTAGATCTAGATCTCACCTTCGCTCTAATACCACATGATGCAAGGTAGGTAGGGATGATGGGAAAAAGGCACACCCTAATCCAAATCCACCTTGCAGAGATCACACACAGAAGAAACAATAGACAAAGTGAGAGAGAATGCAGATCATATCCTTATATTTCATCAAATAGATTCATACATGTTGGGTTGTAAGGCCTTCCTGATTAGGGCCAGATATTACAATTCAATTACAATAGTCCTCCAACATGCGTGGATTTAGAAACTATCTTCAATCTTCTAACTCCTAACTACTATCAAAAAATGACTCCTAAACTACAACCAACAACTACATTATATACAAGAGGCTATCGAAACAAGTCAGCCTTCAGATCCACCATTAACAGAAGGAACAATTAGATTTAGGTCCACACGCTTCCCAATGATCAAACACCAACATTAAATCTACAACCACAATTAAGTGCACAAGTTGGCCTCAATAGAAAACCAAAAGAAACAACTTGGTAAGCAAGGATAACTGAGCACCAAGAAAGGATAACCGAGCACAAGGGAATTAACTGACCAACTCGGTTAAAGAAGGAACCCAAGAAACAACCGAGCCAACTCGGTCAAAGAAGGAACCGAGCAACACAGATAACTCAAACTTATTTTTGGTGACATAAGATTTCCAAGGACCCGAGATTCTCTTGTATCATAAGGGTTCCTAAGGTATCTTAAGGGGTACTAGGAAACATTAATGTGTCTTAGGACTCCTTAGTACCCTTTAGGACCCCTTACCATATATCTTAGGGGTCATAAAGGGTCATAAGGGGTACTAAGACACATTAATATATTCAAGGATCTCTTATGACCCCTTACCATACACTAATGTATGGTAAGGGGTCCTAAGGGATTGCAAGAGGTCTTAAGGGGTCCTAGGAAACATTAATGTGTCCTAAGACCCCTTAGGACCTCTTACCATATGCTAATATATGTTAAGGGGTCCTAAGGGGTTGTAAGGGGTCCTAGAACCCTTTAATATGTATTAGGATCCCTTAAGGCCCCTTACGACCCCTTACTATACACTAATGTATGGTAAGGGGTCCTAATGGGTTGTATAGGATCTTAAGGGGTCCTATGACACATTAAAGTACCCATTATGACCCTTGAGGACACTTTAGGGACCATAAGATGTATGGTAAGGGGTCTTAAAGGGTCCTAACAGGTCATAAGGGGTCCTAAGACACATTAATATTCCCTAGTACACCTTAAGACCCCTTTCCATACACTAATGTATGGTAAGGGGTCCTAAGGGGTTGTAAGAGGTCTTAAGGGGTCCTAGGACCCATTATGACCCCTTACAACCCCTTACCATAGATTAGTGTATAGTAAGGGCTCTTAAGAGGTCTTAAGGGGTACTAGGACATGTTAAGGGGTCCTAGGACATGATAAGGGGTCCTAGGACACCTTACAACCCCATAGGACCACTTACCTTACATTTGTGTATGGTAAGGTGTCATAAGAGATCTTTTGAGGTACTAGGACACATTTATGTGTATTATGACCCCTTAGGACCCTTTAGGACCCCTTACCATACATCTTAGGGGTCTTAAGGGTTCATAATGGTTACTAGGACACATTAATGTGTCCTAAGACCTCTTATGACCCCTTACCATAAACTAGTCTATGGTAAGGGGTCTTAAGGGCTCACAAGGGGTCTTAAGGGGTTCTATGATATATTAATCTATCCTAAGACCCATTAATACCCCTCAAGACCTCTTACCATACACTAATGTATTTTATGGGATTGTAAGGGGTTGTAAGGGATGTTAAAGGGGTCCTAGGACCCTTTAGGACCCCTTAGGATCCTTTAGAACCCCTCTCTCTACATCTTATGGGTCATAAGGGTTGATAATGGGTCCTAGGACACATTAATGTGTCCTAGGACCTCTTACAACCCATTAGGACCCTTTAGGGACCCTCTCTCTACATCATATGGGTCCTAAGGGTTTTTAAGGGGTCCTAGGACACATTAATGTGTCCTAGGACTTCTTATGACTCCTTAGGATCCCTTACCATACAATAATATATGGTAAGGGTTCCTAAGGGGTCTTAAGGGGTCCTAGGACATGCTAAGAGTTCCTACAACCCCTTACAAACCCTTGGGACATCTTTCCATATAGTAGTGTATGGTAAGAGGTCCTAAGGAGTCTTAAGGGATCCTAGGACATGTTAAGGGGTCATGGGACCCCTTAAGACCCCTTACAACCCCTTATAACCCATTACCATACATTATTTTATGGTAAGAGGTCCTAAGAGGTCTTAAGGGATCTTAGGACAGATTAATGTTTCCTAGGATTCCTTAAGAACCCTTGTGATCCCTTGGGACCCCTTACCATAAATAAGTGTATAGTAAGGGGTCCTAAGGGGTTGTAAGAGGTCATAGAACACATTTATGTGTCCTAGGACTTCTAATATGTAGAGAGGGGGTTTATAAAGGGTCCTAAGGGATCATAAGGGTGTTTAGGACACATTAATGTGTCTTAGAAACCCTTATGACCCCTTAAAACACTTTATGACCCCTTACCATACATCTTAGGGGTCCTAAAGGATCATAAGGGGCCATAAGGGGTCCTAGGACATCTTAATGTGTCCTAGGACTCTCCAAGACCCCTTACAACCCCTCAGGACCCCTTAACATATAGTAGTGTATGGTAAGGGGTCTGAAGGGGTCTTAAGGTATCCTATAACATGTTAAGGGATCCTAGGACTCCTTATGATGCAGGGGCATTCTAGGGTACTCGATGAATCTGCATGGAGGTGTGTTGTTTTGGTTTGGTTGTACTCAGTTTTAGCTTTAACCGATGGTCTTGGTTATTGAAGGAATCTCGGTCACTGAAGGAACTTGATGAAACCTCTAGTGCTCGGTGGAAATTATGATCAGTGATGCATGTGTTTCTCATTATTTCTTGGCTTGGTCGGTTGTTTCACTGGTGCTCGGTTGTTTCTCTGGTGCTTGGTAGTTATGGTTTACCGACTAGAGTTCTTGGTGATTTGGTTGGCTAACTTGGTGCATTATTTATTGGTAGCTTTTGTTGTATTCTCCTATGTAGATCTTAAGGCCAACATGGAGAATTAAATGTTTGTAAGGATATTTAATCTGACTGTTGTTGCATTTAATATTTGTTTTTAATAGGAGCCAACTTGGCTTAGGAGTTAATTATGTCATCTAGCCGACTTGTGGCTGAAGATTAGTATTTAAGGAGTGTTTGGGTAGTTGTTTAGGCATCAAATTTGGGAATGTAGAAGATTAGATCTAGATCCTATGAGATCTTGAAGATCAGATTGTTACCTAATAGTTTGTAATATCAGAGCTAGTGGTTGTTTTCTTGGAGACAAGGAGATTTCTTGGAGGCTTGTGAGCTCAAGTTTAGATCTGCCTTAGTGTTTCCATCAGTTGCTAATTTGTTTTAGAGCTAGACTAGCTGGGGTTAGGGCTTGGATCTTTGTTGGTCTTGCAGAAATGTTTCTTGATTGTAAAATGGCCATAACCTGGAAGGCCTTATGGTTAGGCATGTTAATGAAAATTTAGTTGAGAACATTGTCTTGTTGAGTAATTTTGCATTGTGGTGTTTGGCTGCTTGTGAGGATTGTCCTTAATTGGATCCTCCTTACCTTTCATGTGTCACCTTAAGACCCCTTACAACCCCTTACCATATATTAGTGTATGGTAAGGAATCTTAAGGGGACTTATGACACATTAAGGGGTCCTAGGACCCCTTAAGACACCTTAACATGCCATAGGACCCCTTAATGTATCCTAGGACCCCTTAAGACCCCTGAGGACCCCATACCATACACTAATGTATGGTAAGGGATCATATGGGATTGTAAATGTTCTTAAGGGGTCCTAAGACACATTAATGTGTCCTAGTACCCCTTATGACCCCATAAGACCCCTTAGGAGTCTCTCTCTCTCTCTCTCTCTCTCTCTCTCTCCAAAATCAACATAGATGTGTGAAACTCAACAATTCTTTAGTAAAATTGATCACTTGAGGTATGTTTTTCATTTTTTACATGTGAAATGTGAATAAGGAGTTTTTTGTTTATAATTGATATAATATGGACTTTTTATTTTCATGGTTTTACTCATTGTAATAATTTTTTTTACAATTCAAGTTTGAAATAGAAGGAATATGTGTCAAATCTCAAGATTTTAGAGAGTTTTAAAGTAATTTGAAAATTGTACTGAACAATTTCAATTGCTAAGGTGGATTAAACATAAATAAAAGTTATCAAATAATCTTTAACTTACTTATACACATGAATTCATCATCATGCCAAGGAAATGAGCAAAGATTCTAGCATCGAAAGAGAATGAAGTAGAGAAAGTGAAGAAAAAGAAAAGAATGAGATAACTTCATGAACAGAGAAAATTTCATACCATACAAGAACATTTTCCTTTAGATGAGGAACATGAAACATCAATATAAAGTAAGAGAGAATTGGAATTGGAAAAAAAAGGCAATGGATGAGAAACTTGCGTGCAACAAGATAATTTAATTACGAACATGCATGCACATCATATATGAGATCCAAAGTTGAAGGAATGTCATCATCCCATGTTCAAGGTACACCATCGTATCATGTTGAAGATAAATCATACTCTACAACCCAAGGTGTCAGTACACCATTGAATCATGTTGAAGCCACATAATTGTCTACATCCCAAGGTGTAGGCATGCCATTGTATCATGTTTAATCCACACCATTCTCTACATCCCAAGGTGTAGGCACACCATTGTGTCATGTTGAAGGCACACCATTAACATATCAAGTTGGTCAGGTTCCACCTTTCACATCATCTTCAGTTGAAGGTACGCATTCCACCCCTAATGTTGTTGATGTTCCTAATGTTGAGCCCACTCAACACTTGAGAACACCTCCTAGAATTTTTTATAGAAAGCCAAAATATTTGATTGATATTGATACTAATATTTTGAACCCACTACTTGACAAGATTCGCAATCGTAGTTTTTAAACATGTGTTAACCACATTTGGAGATTATTTTTTAAGAATTTAAATGTGACAAGAAGATGTCAACTATTTGTTGAAATGATGAGAAATCTAAAATTTAGGCCCATCATGAAGATTCTTGGGCTAAGAACATTTTAGTGAACATTTTTTTTTTAAATGCCTTCAAAATGACTCTCAAATGCCCATAATCAAAGACAAAATTGAGCCCAATAGGATTGAGTCACTTGCAATGGTGATATGAAAGTTCTCTCTGAATCTTGATATGAAGGTACAACTCCCTTGTTTTAATTTTTAATGAATAAAATGTTGATTATGCCTTTAACCAAAAGGCAAAGAAGGCACACTAACAATCGCCCATCAACATGGAACAAATGCAATTTCAGATTAAATTAATAAAAGAGAAATAAATGAATGGCACAAAGACCATTTTTTCAACTTTCACACTATTGGAGGACAAGAGGAAGATTTGAAATTTCATTTTTAGATAAATGAATGAATAAAACTCTCAGATGTTATCACAATCATATGCACAATCAAAATGAATAGGACAATATAAAAATATGGTTGAGATAGCCCACGGACTAGAAACAATCAAAAAGAAAATATTCAAATTAAAAGATATAATATATATTTATTTCTTATTTCAAACAAACAACACATAGCTCATAGACCATAGTGCCCTTGCACAAAAATCATGGCTCAAAACAATATATTTATATCCACTTTCCCCAGTTACAATTATAAAAAAGAAAACATATTCCTTCTCTTGTAGCACATAGAATCTCTCTTCAAAAAAGAAGAAGGAACCCATCTCTTGGCAAGAATCCCCCTTTTAAATGATGACCTATAACTGATTAAATATCTAGATGAACTAAAGAGATAGTGATTAGAGATCACCGAGCTATCAAAGTAATATGTAAGATGATTAAATCAGTCAATATGTTGTCATTAATGTCAACTAGTTTTGAATATAGTTATCATGATAGTTAAAAACATTTGAATATCTATAGAAGGAAGAAATGGTGAATAAATGAGATATCTACCTAAGGAAAAGATGGATATGACAGATAAGGATAAGGTATACATTGGGTTACTTATTGATGAGTCTATGACTTTATATTATTGACTTGAGCATGTTACATTATCCTATTATGAAGAAGAGATTTGAATTGAACAAGTTAATGTGGTCGGTAATTGAAGACGTCTGTATACACTGCGCCAATGCAGTGTATACCGAGTGACAATAATAACTAAGTTAGTTATCACTGACGCATTCAGTATTAACTGAGTTTGGATGAAAACATTAAATGCTAAGAACAACCGACCGAAATTGATGAGCTAGAATTGTTATGATTTCAAGGTAACAGATGAAGTTTGTTATAAGATCCATGGCTGACATAATTCAGAGATGATCTAAAGGATGAGATTGAAATGTGTTATGGACACATCTGCCAAGGAAGGTTTAAGAAGAAAAATGGATGAAGGAGATTAAGAGGCAAAATCTGATGGCTGATATGAAAACGGTTTACTTGTTTATTTAACAGACATGAGTTTCATTGTTGAAACATGTCAGATAAAATATAGACTACAAAAGATTTCACGTGAAGACATTTTTCATGCATTCCTGATCAAACTTGTTACAGATAGAACCAAGCTACAAGCATAACCAAGCATCAGAGATATATACACCGAGTAAAGTAAGTTGGGGAAATATGAGGAAATGAATTTATTAATGATCAGATGAGTTTTTATGAGCTTAACATAGATCTAAATATTTGCAATTGATTTGTATTTGAATCAGATCAGAACTATATCAGTTTAACCATTGATTCAGAAAAATCTCATAATCAAGTGGACCTAACAATCTTTTTGTATTACCATATGACATTCAAGGAATGTTAATTGTTATTTTGTTGACCCCATAGTGAATGTTGGTTGACATTTAACTGTTAGTGATAAATCCTCTAACCAAATCACACCTAACAGTGTGTATTGTAACCTTTAACAGAGTTGGCTCCTAACCGAGCCCACTTTAGAAGAGTGAAATATTTTGGGTTATTGGTCCCAGGTGGTTTTTCCCTTAGCAGGGTTTCCATGTTAAATCATTATGTTATGTGTTATTTTATATGATAGTTTTTCTACCATACTTTACATACTACATATTTAATTTAATCGGTAATCACAGTTTGGATAATTACTGGTATTCGGTAAATGAACAGAAATATTGACATTTTATCTTACTGAGTTGTTTGAATTATTGAAAAAGTTTTTAAAAGTACATCTTGGAGTTTGGGACTATAGGATAACTGATTCACCTCCCCCCCCCCTCTCAGTTATTCTAACAATTGGTATCAGAGTGTATTGGTTGCTTGGAGGAAAGTTTCAAGGACTTAAGAAAAAGATCACAAGATGTATAAGAGGGAAGTTCCTAAGCTTAACAAAGATAACTTCTCGACATGGAAAAGAAGGATGAGGCTTCACATATCTAGAATTGGAGAATCTTCTCTACATCTACTAGACCATGGCTACTTACAACCGACTATTGACCTTTGACAGTTGATTAGTTGAGAGACAGACATGAACACAACATAACTATGATAGAGGTTGTTGTTGCTCTATCTAATGCTGAATTTGAAGATGTCAAAGCATGCACTACAGCAAAGAAAATGTGGACAAACTTGCATTAGTTTATGGTGGAGATGTAAATGTAATGAGAGCCTGAGCTGAAATCTTAAGAGGTAGATTTGATGACATGAAAATGAAAGAAGACAAGAACATCACATAGTACTCTAACCGATCAAAGAGGTAGTCAATGCTATCTGAGGAGTAGGAGGTATTATTTTTGATGATATTGTTGTAAGTAAAATACTGAGAAACTTGTTGCCTATCTATGCAATTAGAATATATGAAATTCATGAAATGAGGTCTACACCTAATAGTACTCTTACCCTTGATAGTTTGATTGGAAAGCTAACTATTTTTGAGCTGAATAATTATGAAAATAGTGTTGTACCAAGTGTTGAGTCTACTTTTATGTCATCCCTAAAGATTGGTAAATCTAGTAGTAAGCATAGCATAAAGAATGAAAGTGGCAGTGCCAATGAAGATGAGCTTGATGAGCTTGAAGCACTTATAGCCCAAAGACTTCAGAAAGGTAAAGGAAGGTATAAAGGAAATTTACCTTTAGTTTGTTTTAATTATAAAGAGATTGGCCATATTCCTACTAGATGTCCTAACAAGAAAGAAGAAGATAAAGACAATGACCGATCTGGTGATGCAAAGTTTGATAAAAGAGATAATAGAGGAAACTGACACTATGACAGAAGAAAAAACTAAGATTACAAAGACAAAGGAAAGAAGGCATGTTACCTTGTTTGAGAATATGAGAATGGTACTAACACTGACATTGATAATGAAATTGAAGTGGTATTTGTTGCAATGAAAGATGATTCGGGAAGAAGAGGAAGGTATGTAGAAACAACCCTTATTTCTAAAGTTAGCAAGAATGATACTTGGATCATTGATAGTGGTTGTATACATCACATGACTGATGATGAAGATAAATTTGAATACCTTGAACACTACAATGGAGGATCAGTCAAAATAGGAAATGATACACCTTGTCAAGTGAAAGTGTAGTACCCCGCCCCTAGTCTGATTTTATAAATGTTATGATTATTCTAGGATGATAGATTATATGTTAGGAAATTATTAATGCTTATGGTTTTACTGACCCCATACTAGCATGTGTATGATTGATGTGCTTGTTTTATATTTCTGTTTGACATGCTTGATGTGGTTGAGGGATGGAATCGTAGTTACTTGCTTGTGAGATCCACATGATCGATCGATCCCCGCCATTGTTTGTTATATATTTATATATGTTTTTACATGTGGGTGTTGTATGTAGGTTCACAGGTACCAGGCATCATCTTCCTTGAATTGTCAGGATGAGTGTGCCCTATCGCAATATCTCAAATGGTAAGAGAGGGGGGATAACGCGGACCCAAAACCCTATCCTAAGCCTATTTATCCTAATTGTTGGATAAGTATCTGTTGACTACCCTATCTGAATTTTTCAAGGTGACAAATTTTGCGGTTCCCTATTTTGAGTATGTATGTTTATTTGATGATCTTGATTTATTGTTGTTTGAATATGTGATTTTCTTTAGTTATGGAAATTAATATTATATTGGAAAATAATATTAAAATTATTTCCTGTGTTATTATATGATTATTAATTAGTTAAAAATCAAATATTAGGATATTTGATTTTAATTAATTAATTATGGTAAAATAGGATTAATATTGTCCATTAGATAATAAATTATTGAATTGCATGATTTAATGATGTTAGGAATATTAAATTATTTAATAATAGATTTTATTATTAACATGTGCTTTATTGAGTTTGAATGTGATTTGTTTGAAAAAGGTGACAACTTGTCTTTAGGAGTCTAAGTTGAGTTGTGCACAATTAAATATATTTTTAATTATTAATTAGTATTTTCTCTCAACTAAAAGAGGGAGAGTTTGATTAGGAGTTCTATTGTGAGTCATCTAGGGTTTGCATGAATGGTGGAGTTGAATCCCTAATAGAGAAATTAGCATTCATTTGTTTTTCAATCAGGTTGTTGGAAATTTTTAGAGAGAGAGCTTTTGGAAGATTTTGAGACTTCTTTGTGTTCTTGAGCTTTGGTGTGTGTGCTTGAGTTTCTGGGTGAAGATTGTTTGCATCTGGATTTGGGATTTGCATGCACTGTGATTTAGATCTATAGGATTGAGCTTTTCTGTTGTCAGATCTGGAGGTTTCAGCATTCTATAGGCTTTATATTTCAGTTTCTAGCATTGGAATTAAGGTAGGGGTTTGAAAGAACTTTCTTGTGATTTCATCTGTAGAACTTTCAGTAATTTTCTATGTTTGATTTGATTTATAGTTTTATATCTGTGTCTATTTATGCTATCAATTTGAGGTTTAGAAAACTCATAGATTTTCTATTTCATATTTTTATGTATATTTGGCATAGTAGGGTTATGTTGTCAAAATTTGGAGAGAAAATACATCCTAGAACTCCTAGAAAATGATAAATTAATTTTGATATAGTTTGTACTATAGTGTGGTTAAATTAAATTAATGGGTTGTTGACAAAAACCCAATTTGAGTGAAAAATCATCATTCTAGGAAAATATATATACTCTGTTAAAAAAACACAGTTAGAATAAATTTACACCAGTAAAAGACAAAATGGAATAAGCCAAGGAATAAACAAATGGATAAAAGCCTATTAGATTTGAGAGATAAGCTATTGCATTGTAAAAGTTAAAAGTAAGATATTTCTATTTTTGGAAAAAATCCCTTCTGTACTATCATTTTCATTTTCAAAAATATGCAGTCATGTCAAAATATAAAATAAAACAAATGTGTTAGCATTTTATATATCTAAAATATATATATATATATATATATCAAAGAAAATACAAATTGGAAGGAAAATGAAAATTGTTTGGAAAGGGATTTAATTAAATTAAATCTAAAAGTTTTTTTTGGAAAAAGAAAAATTAAATGAGGGGAGGTGGGGCCACCGTACCCCCAACCCCCACCTTGCAGAATCCGCATAGAGCACGGCTCTGCAGGACGTGTCGTGCATAGCCCTGCAGGTCGTGCAAAGCACGGCCCTGCAGGACATGCGGTGGCATGACATGCAAGCGGCCAGTGGGCGCGGGGTCCACAAGGGATTTCCCCCCACATGATTTTATATTTTTTTTTAAAAAAAATTTATTTTAAATTTTGTTAATACTAAATTTAGTTATAATTTAATTTGATTTAGTTTTAATTTATTTAATTTTATTGTTAATTAATTTAAATTTTATATATTAATGTGTTTATTAGTTAATATGAATATTAGTTAAAGAAACTTTTATTTTATATTAACTTAGTGTTAATTAGTTTAATTCAGTTATATATTTTATTATCAAATTAATTGAAACATATTTGTTTAATTTAGTTTGATTAAATGCCTATGTAAATTGATTTTTGATTTAAATATTATAGTGGTGAACTTATTCAAATCAAACCTGTTAAATTATTATATTGTTTAAATGGAGTTAATTAAATTAGTATTAAAAGACCTTGTGTTAAAATGATAATTTTAACCGTATACTTAGATAATTCATTGTCTTGGGAAATAACGTTATATTTTTGTGAATTAATGATATGCCAATTGGAGTTTACTAAATAGCTTATTGCTATAAATACAGATTAAATTAGCTTAACTCTGTGGTCAATTATCTAGTGCCGTGTGGATATATATTGTTACAATAGAATTGATGTACCTTATTTCTTTATTAGAAACTAATAATCAAATGTTGGGAATTGAGGTGCGACCACTGAAATTGGATATTTTTGTTCTGTTAAGTTCACTGGATGACATAAGGGAATTTTCTTTGTGTAGGTCAAGTATTGCAATGTTATGTTCTAAATTTTCCCCTAGTAGGTTTAATTACTTTTATGCTTGAAATCAATTATGCGGGATGTGAAATCTAAATGCTTATAGATTAGTTTCAGTATTTGATAATGTGAGTGTTGTATTCTTCATGCCTAGAGTGTTTTCTTTTTCTATATGGGTTGTCAGGTACTAGTAGACCTAGGGGGAAATAGAGGCTTCGGTATGAGTTAGTCATGACATTGTTTCAGTTTTATATTTGGTATGTGTGTGTATTCCAATTATCATCCCTACTTTGACCATTTGGGCTCATGTTGTATTGAGTTTTACTTCATATTCTATAGAGGAGAATATGGTATTGATTTTTATGTCTGATCCATGGGATCAAGTGTATATATTCTTTTGTGAACACTTTGAGAGTGTTTTGTGATATCATGGTTATGTGAGAACCAGTATGTTTCTGTTATTTTGTGGAACAGTCCTAAGGGACATCATTGTCTTTTTGTGATCTATGTGAGATCTATGAGCCTAGGGTAGTTTATCTAGATATGTAGTAGGAGGTGGCTTGCAATAAGCGTCACGGCCCACAAGTGGTTGCCAGGATCACTTATTGTTAAGTATCTTAATCAAGTGATAACATAATATAACATTGAGAGATTTTAAAATGAACCTAACAAGATAAGTTTCCTCACCCTGGCTTAGTGCTAGTATAGATTAAGGTGGGAATAGAGAAGATGACTAGCCCCCTTTTAAGGGATGAGTTGGCATAGTTGATGGCTTCGTTAGTACAAGAAGTCATTGACACCATGTATGGTCATTTGGGTGTCAGGATCCAGAGAGATTACCAGGATGAGACTCAAGGGTTAGACGTACATGATGACACCTTCCTATGCATAGTCTAGTTATCCTGCATGTGTCAGTTGCCTCTAGATTAGTGAGTCTTTCATGGCATTATTACTTTTTCACCTTGAGTTAGAGAGATTTCAGGATCCTTTCCTTAGCTTGATCTGTTTGATGTTTGTTATCCGAGTGGGATCTATTGTTATCTCCTCAGCACAGTGGGAGTGGACCATTTAGGTTCACGAGGTCGGGTGGTAGTGATTCTTTTACCATTTGAGATTCTAACATTCATGTACCAGTGTTGGATGATCCCTGTTGCAGTTGCTCCTTCTTGATCTTCATTGTTGGAGAGGTGTTCTTCTTCTTCTTGATCTTCTTCCTTGTGATCTTGTATCTTTGTATCAGATCTTCAGAGATGTCTTGGGTTCTTCATTTCTATTTTTATATCACATACCCTGTGACATGTGCAGTGGATGTAGATTTATGGATACCTTATGGTACCAGTTGCTATTTTATCCTTCATTTGTTTATATGAGTTTTGTAATTGTACCTAATCTAAATTAATTAATTAATGTTAAAGTAATATTCATCAAGGAACCCTTGAGAGTTGTAACTTGTGTTGGTTATTGTATTATTGTGAGTAAATGGTAATTGCTTCCGCATTGATGTTTATCTTGTATGTTAACTATTTTAAAAAAAATTATTCTGCAAACTTAGATGCATGTTTAGGTTAAGTTCTCCTGGTTTCCCTGGTGGGGCATTACAAAAAGGAAAAGGCTATATCTTATTGAATGATAGGATTAGATGTGATAATGCATACTGGGTAAAAGGGCTTAACTACAATTCTTTGAGTGTAGCATAGATGAATAACTTAGGTCACCGAGTTGCATTTGAAAGTAAGAAGGTGAAAATCTATGATTAAACTGGAAAGTTGGTCGGTACTAGAGGACAATCAAAAGGAAATCTATTCTATCTTGACAATGCTGAAACTTCTTGTTTGTTGGCCAAAAATGAAGATGTATGCTTATGGCATAAGAGATTATGTCATGTGAACTTTGATAACATGGTTAAGATCTATAAAAAGAGAAGAGTTAGAGGTTTACTGAGTCTAACCGAACCTAATCATGTTATGTGCAATCAATGTCAGAAAGGAAAGATGACCAAATCTAGTTTTAAAAGCAAAGACTATTCATCTAAAGGAATTTTGGAGTTGGTACATACTGACTTATGTGGTCCTATGAGAACTTAGAGTTATTATGGTGACAAATATTTTATTTTATTTGTTGATGAGTACTCTAGGATGATGACAGTAATGTTCTTAAAAGATAAATCTGAAGCATTCAAGTTGTTTAAGTGGTATAAGGCTACAGTTGAAAAAGAAACCAAGAAATAATTAAAATGATTAAGATCTGATAGAGGAGGTGAGTTTATTTCTGATGAATTCACTAATTTATGTAATGAGCATGGAATCAAAAGACATGTTTCTGCACCAAGGACACCACAGCAAAATGCAATTACTGAAAGAAGGAACCGATCTATTGTTGATTGTTCTAGAACATTGATGATTGAGAAAGATGTTGCACAAATGTACTAGAGAGAAGAAGTTAGCACTTCTGTATACACTTTGAACTGAGTTCAACTGAAGAAAGACACGAACAAGACACCTTATGAGTTATGGTTTGGCTATACACTGAATGTAAGTTATTTTATAATTTTTGGAAGTAGATGCTACATTTTGAAAGATGATAGGAATGGTAAATTTGAATCTAAAGGTGATGAAGGGATATTTTTAGGATATTCTACTAAGAGTAAAGCTTATCAATGTTTGAACAAGGCTACTAATAAAATGGTTGAAAGTGCTAATCTAAAAGTTGATGAGTTTGCTGAAAAGAATGATGAAGAAAGCATAAAGGAACCAGAAGACTATGGTATGTTTACATATATTGAGAATCAAGACTATCTACCAAAGCCACAGGCTGAGTCTACTAAGCATCAGGAAAATATTATCGAGAATCAGAAAATGCAAATCGAGAACTGGGAAGAAGCTACCGAGGAACAAAATGAACCTGAACTAATGATGAACAAAGAAGACAAAAAGTGCTGGCAAGATTTTTTAGAAGACACCATCTGCAAAACCAAATCATTGGAGACAAGCAAGGTGGCATGATGACTCAAAGTAAGTTAAGACAAAACACATGCTTAGTTTGTGAATTTGAGCCTAAGAATGTTAGAGATGCACTTGAAAATGAAGAATGGATTAAGGCTATGAATGAAGAAATTGAATAGATTGAGAAAAATAAGACATGGACATTGGTGTGAGACTGAATGATAAAAATGTAATTGGTACTAAGTAGATTTTCATAAACAACTTAAATGAGAATGGTGAGGTCACTATGAATAAGGCGAGACTTGTATGCAAGGGATATGCACAAGAAGAAGGAATTGACTATGGTGAAACTTTAGCACCAGTAGCTAGACTTAAAGGAGTCTGTATATCACTTGCGTATGCTTCACATAAGGGATTTGAAGTATATCAAATGGATGTGAAATCAGCATTTTTGAATGGAATTCTTGAGGAGGAGGTCTACATAGAACAACCAGAAGGATTTTTTGATCTGAATTAGAAGAACATGGTAGGTAGACTGCACGAAGCTCTATATGAACTGAAGAAAGCACCAAAATCATGGTATGAAAGACTATGTGCTTATCTTATCAATATTGGCTTTGTAAGGACAAGTGATAATAGTAATCTGTACATGAAAGGAGAATCTGATGATAATATTTTGATTGCTGAAATTTTTTTTGATGACATAATCTTTGGAGGACATGATTTGATTTGAAAATCTTTTGCTGATGAAATGAGAAAAGAATTTGAGATGTCAATGTTTGGGGAGATTAAATTCTTCCTAGGTTTACAAATTATACAATAGAATGATGGGATTTTCATCACTCAATCAAAATACATTAAGTGTTAAATTCTTTTGGAATGGAAGATTCAAAACCAGTAGGAACACCGATGGAAATAGGATGTAAGTTAACAAAGGATGATGAATCAACTGAGGTAAATCAGACATTGTACAGATCAATGATTGGAAAACTGATGTATGTGGTACACAGTAGGCCTAATATAGCACATGCAGTTGGGATTGTGGCAAGATTTTATGCCAATCCTAAAGATTCACATATGGTTGGTGTTAAAAGGATTCTGAGATATTTGAAGAAAACTTAATACTATGGTTTATAGTACACAAAGGAAGGCAAATTTGAACTCTGAGTTTACACGATGTAGATTGGGCTGGAAACATTGATGACTGGAAGAGCACAACCGGTGGAGCATTATTTTTAGGAGAAAGACTTGTGACTTGGATAAGAAAGAAACAAGAATGCATTTCTCAGTCTACTGCTGAAGTAGAGTATGTTGTTGTTGCTGCAAATTGTTCAAATATTGCTTGGTTAAAACAAGTGTTGGAAGGAATGAATGAGGTGATCACTGACCCAGTGATTATATATTGTGACAACACTAGTACTATAAACATTTCAAAGAATCTGGTGATGCATTTAAAAACAAAGAACATATCTATTAAGTATCACTATTTGAGGGAACAAGTACAAGAGAAGTAGGTGAAACTGGAATTTGTAAAATCTAAAGAACAACTTGCTAATATTTTTACCAAGACCTTACCAAAGGACACTTTTGAGTATTTAAGGACTAGACTAGGGTTTTTTCCCCTATCTATTAGTCACTAAGGTGATTAGGAGGTTGCATCAACCTATACTTTATCAAAAAATCATTCATGTTGATGCACATATATCACACTTTAGGATTCCTAAGGTTGTGAAAGATTGTAGAAGCTAGAATAGAGAATTGTTTATCAGTACATGAAGGTACTTGATCTGGACCAAATAATAAAGAACTAATTGGCTGTTGAAGAGCTATTTATTTTCTTTGGAATTGTTGTCAAAGGGAGAGAGAACTAACATCAGAGAGAAATTGTATGAAATATCTGTTGATGAGAACTCAAAGAAAACTAAAATAGATTAAATTCGCAAGGAGAGTCTACATGGAATGTTGTTTGTAGTGATTAAACATATTAAATATCAAGCTAGGGAGAGCTTATTAAGCTACAACATTTATCTATATAGTTTTCAAGAACATGTTTAGTATGTGTATGGCATATTTCATATTTCTTGTGCTTCCATCAATGCCAAAGGGAGAGATTGATGACCTAAAATTGATTGAATATCTAGATAAACTAAAGAGACAGTGATTAGAGATCATCAAGCTATCAAAGTAATATGTAAGATGATTAAATCAGTCAATATGTTTTCATTACTGTCAACTAGTTTTGACTATACTTATCATGATAGTTACAAATATCTAAATATCTATAGAAGGAAGAAATGGTGAAGAAATGAGATACCTACATAAGGAAAAGATGGATATGACATATAAGGATAAGGTATACATTGGGTAACTTATTGATGATTCTATGACTTTATATTATTGACTTGAGCATGTTACATTATTCTATTATGAAGAAAATATTTGAATTGAACACATTAATGTGGTCAGTAATTGAAGACTTATGTATACACCGAGCCAGTGCAGTGTATACCGAGTGATAGTAATAACTGAGTTAGTTATCACTGACACATTTAGTATTAACCGAGTATGGATGAAAACATTAAATGCTAAGAACAGCCGATTGAAATTGATGAGGTGGAAATTGTTATGATTTTGAGTAAACATATGCAGTTTGTTATAAGATCCATGGCTGACATAATTCAGAGATGATCTAAAGGATGAGATTTAAATGTGTTATGGACACATCTACCAAGGAAGGTTTAAGCGACAAAATGGATGAAGGAGATTAAGAGGCAAAATCCGATGTCTGATATGAAAATGGTTTACTTGTCTACTTAAGAGACATGAGTTTCATTATTGAAACATGCTAATAAAATATAGACTGCAGAAGATTTTGCATGAAGAAATTTTTCATGCATTCCTGATCAAACTAGTTACAAATATAATCGAGCTGCAAGCATAACTGAGCATCAGAGATATATACACCGAGTAAAGTAAGTTGGGGAAATATAAGGAAGTGAATTGATTAATGATCACATGATTTTTTATGAGCTTAGCATACATCTGAATATTTTCAATTGAGTTGTATTTGAATTAGATCGGAACTATATCACTTTAACCATTGATCCAGCAAAATATCTTAACCAAGTAGACCTAACAGTCTTTTTGTATTACCATATGACATGCAAGGAAAGTTAATTGTTCTCTTGTTGACCCCATAATGAATGTTGGTCGAAAGTTAACTTTTAGTGATAAATCATCTAACTAGGTCACACCTAACACTGTGCATTGTAACCTTTAATAGGGTTGGCTCCTAACTGAGCTCACTTCAGAAGAGTGAAATATTTTGGTTACCGATCCCAAGTGGTTTTCCCTTAGTAGGCTTTCCATGTTAAATCATTGTGTTATGTGTTATTTTCTATGATTTTTTTTCTATCATACTTTACATACTGCATATTTGATTTAATCGGTAAGCACAGTTTGGATAATTACTAGTATTTGGTAAATGAACAGAAAGATTGATATTTTATCTTACCGAGAAATTTGAATTATTGAAAAAGTTTTAAAAAGTACATCTAGGAGTTTGTGACTATAGGATAATTGATTTAACTGATTCACCCCCCCTCTCAGTTATTCTAACATTAAATACTCTTCTTCATCCTTTTGGTTTCCAATGCCTTTCAGTTTGATAACCGAATATTGAAAATCTTTTTAATTTCCCTTTTCTCTCTTTCATTGACATTATATTCTATATAAAAATCATTATGTATCAAAGATGCAATAAATAGGACCTATATTATTAGTTTTACAAAGTTTCCACCATATGCCATCACAAACCTGTCAAATTCCAAATAAATGAGAAAATCAATAGCTGCAAGGCTTTTTATGTGCCTACATAAGTATCTTAATAGAGACCCCACAATACACTGCAACAATACCTCCATACTAATAGAGTTCTCAATTCCTTTTTCCCTTTGTTTTTAATGAAATTAATAAAACTACTACTAAAACTTGTGTCAGTCTTGACTATTTTTGGAATATATCTTCTCAAGTCAATTTTTTCTATCTTGATGCTTTTCTCCTTCAATTCTCCCTATATCAGGCTTGACTTGAAATTAGTAAAATCCCTTTGTTGCTAAATGTGTAAATATGATATCGAGAGTTGGCTAGATCTTCTCCTGCCGAAGAGTAAGGAGATAAAGGTGTATAAGGTGTATGTATGAACTGCCAAGTTGAATCTTCTCTATTAACTCAAAATGTAAACCTTCCCTAAGCTTCAAACAATAGCGACCCTAAATACTTTTATGTTGGCATAACTAATGAATATGATGTAGAGAATAGATGAGTATCTTTTGGAGGTGTTATGATGTAGGTTTGATTATAGGATGATCAGTTATGATTTTTTCATTGATGTCAACTTAGTTTTTATTGGTTGACAGTGTTCTTGTTATGATGAGATATGTTCAAGAGGTTGAATCTCATGTTATGATTTGGAGTGTTTGATCATGAAGGAATATTTTTTTGTGTCTTGATGATATATCCATGACCACATAATTTTATCTTATGTGTAGTGTGAGTAATGATCGTTCGAAGGATTTCAAGTAGATAGGAAGAACAGGTTGAATCCAAAAAGTGGTGATTTGATTATTGTGTCAAATCAGTTGTTGCAATTTCTATAAGAGACTTAGGTGTGTCTATTAATGTCTAGTGCATAACCTTTATTGTTTTTTTAGATCGATAAGAAACTATGATCTGATGAAGCTAGTTAGTGTAACTACTAGATCATTTAGTGACAATTCATAGATGAGTTAAATGTCTTGTCAAAATCATGATTCTCTATGTGGTGCAGTTACTGGAGAAGGTTTTTGGCAGTATGTAGAGGCTATGGTTATGACCACAACTTATTTGGATGGTAGATGAGAAAGTATTAATGTTATGTAGAATTAATTTCAAGGTGAAGAACTTATGTTTTTGAGCTATCGATGGTAGATCTTGGATTGATGATCGGTATGGAAGCAGTGGTGAATAAAGTTATTTTATTCAAAATGTGGTGACATGTATTAATGATTAGAGGTGATGATTTGGCATCACATTGTTTGATGCTTGTGTATGGAGAAGATTCTAGAGGAAGAGTGTGTTTGGTCAAAATATGTTTGACCCCTTGACACAAAATCCTATGTAAATCATTGTATTGGCCAACGCAGTATAGGAAAAATATTTTTTGCATCAAGATGTGTGCATTGGTGCATTGGATATGAGAGGTAAGCTTTAAAGTTAAATTGTAAGCCGTTTAGGGAAAGCCTAAGGTGGTAGAAGACTCTAGGGATAGATGAATAGTATTTATATGATAATGATGAAAGGGTTTTTCTTTTTATTGAGGATAGATGATGTATGTATGAAGGTGCAATCAAGACAAGGTGTAGAAGAGTTTGAATAGAATGGAATGTGTTCTTTATAGTGGATCTAATTAGGAAAAGAGGTTGATGTTTTCTAAACCATTCTACATGTTGTTCCCTAATAGTTACAACTTTCAAAATACCTTAACCAAGTAGATCCTAACAAGTCCTTATTGTAAATCCTTTAACAAGGTGACACATTATCTTGTATTTAAATTCCTCTAACAAGGCTACTCCTAACAAGGTAAAGGTCCTAACAGGCATAAGTAAAATCCCTTAACTAGGTAGCACCTAACAGTTCTTTTGAAAACTCTTAATAGGGTTAAGCTCCTCATAGGAAATACTTCAGAAGAGTGCGTCATTTAGTGGGTAATAATTCCCATGTTATTTTTCCCAAATTGGGTTTCCATGAGAAAAATATTTGAGTCATGTGTTATGAGTTTTTGGATGCTTGATATTGCTTTCTTTTATTTACTTACATCAGTTATATGCTTTGCGATTTGGAAGTTAATATTGAATTTATTCATATTAGTTTTTGAACTTGTTCATTATCTATTTGTATGATTCACCCCCCCTCCCCCCCCCCCCCTTAGTACCTAATAACTCTAACATTTTAAATCTTCTTCAACACAACCACTCTAACATATATAGTTTGTAATCATCAAATTCTCAATGTTAACACCCCTTTTAAATAGACTCTTGAGGAATTGGGTGCATTGAATATCCTATTTTCTTTGCCCCAACTACATCACTTTCATCAATGAATACAATCAAAGGAGGTAGATCATTGGTAGCTCAAAGAAGCTTGTTATCATGTGAATTCATCCTATTGCAGTGAACCATCTCCATACATATCAATTAACTCAACTAGCTTCCTCCGATCAAGGGATATGGCTTTACGAAAGTATAGATATCTCATATGTCCTTCCACAAGGATATTTTTTGTGTACAACATAAAAAGGTTACATTCTTCTTCCACCTTTGATGATGTCTCTGATAAACTACCGGACTTCATACCAAACTAAGTATTGTGACTTTGCACCCTTTTCATATGCTCTTTTTAGTTTTCTTCAATCAAGCACTTCCAAATATTTCTTGGTTATTGGATCATGCCCAAGCCATGCATAGACATCTGCAAAATTAGGACAAATAGCTTTAATTATAGTGTGAGCTTCACCAATCGATGGAAGGGATGACTCATTTTGCACCAATTTTAATATTACTGATATGCATGCCTTCTTTAATTTGCATCTTGTATCCATATTCGATCATGCCCCATTTTAAAGATTTTGGGTTGCATCATACATAGATGACCCAAGGCCTTTATTTTTCTTGTAGTTTCCTAATGATTCCATTCACTAATTCTAAGATTCCTCAATGCATTACAAATAAACATAGTGTTGTTCGGGCTTGAAGAGTTTAAAATAGAGTTTACTAAATGATTTCTTTGAGTTGAAATTTTTCTTCTATTTTAAAATTACTTTGAAAGAATCTTTCTACCATAGCTACAACACAATTTTCACTCTCACATTGTGATTTGTATTTGAAGCATGATTTATTTGGTATTCTATTGTGTGATTCAATTCTCATCAAAGTAACCCATATAAATATGGTTGAATAATTATTCTTTCAGCAACAAATATTGTAGCCTCTTCGCATAACATAAAAAATCATCATAGATTTTTTTTGTCCAATTTTGAATGAAGCATGCTCACATCATTTCATGTAACTTTGTATCTCAGTTTCTTCTCTATTCATTGTGTTTGTTATATTATTTGATGCTTTCTATATCACTATTCTTGAAAACAATTCTTGAAGCCATGTTCATGTTGATCATTCCACAACAATATCATTCACACAATAATCTTCTTTGTTGTAGAATTTTTGAGACGCTGAAACCATTATCCCAAACTTGAAGTAATACATGAATACCAAGTTGCATTCAATATGTTATTACATTTTGTCTATAACTAGACCAGTGAACATTCCCTCTAACATTGATGAGTAGCACCACTAACTTTTTTCTTTCATCTTCACAGATAATCTCGAATACCATTGTAGTCAACTTGGATGATACCCTTGAACCTTTGAACATCAGACAAAAATTTCAAAGCAATAGAGCTAACTCTACAAGATATTCAGCCAAATTTCATGTTCTCGTAAACATGCTTGAAATTTGCATTGTGGCATCCAACTGCATCTAGATGAGTTGCAAAATAACAATTTACAACACACAATAACGAGTGAAAGAAACTCATCTTCAAAGCTGAAAATTCTTTGTTGCCAATTTTGCATCCCAAACCATAGGCCATAGTATTTTTAACAGACTCATATTATAGATACTCTGCATTATTGCACTTTATGTGGTAATTTAGTCCTATTAGCAAAAAGTGCTTGTTGAACTTCTAGTATGTTGAAATAAAACCGTCTTTCATAAGTCATAAAAACATCAACCCCAAGACTCATTTTGGTCACCTTTTTTACATTAAGTATGACATCATACTAATGGACATAGTCACCAAGTTCCTAATTTCTTCATTTTATTTCCACATTACACTCTTGAGATACAATATGGGTGAGAGAGAAATTTGGATTTTTGAATCCACGAACCCATGATCTTTTGAATTTGGTTTAGTGGTTCAATCTGGACTTGAAATTTTATCAACTTCTATTTTGAATTATAAATCGGGTCCACAAAATCAACAATGATTCCTTTTTTGTGAACTTTTTGAATTATTGAACTTTTGAACCTATGAACTGTCAAACTTTTGAACTTAAATTGTGAGGTTCAACATTACATATTTTAGTGTACACAAAGACCAAATGCATGATATTTTTTAATAATTGAATAATGACTTGGAAAGATGACAAATTTTAAAAAACAATTTGAGTTCAAAAATAGGGGTAATAGAATGATAGATGAGTCAAGTGAAAATCTATTGTAAAGAATCTAATGACTACATATGAGAGTGTGGGTTCTACATCACACAAAAAAGATAGTAATGTCACAAGATGTACTTACATCAACAATAGCAAGAACTCAAATGAAGAAATCTCAACTCATCAGAAAGACAAGAAAATAATTAAAAATAAGTAGAAAGTGATACTCCTAAGAGTTATTTTGTTGTCATTAGTTATAAGGAAGTAACATTGATTGTCAAATTCATTTGGTAAAGAAGGAAATATAATTCGGTAAAGCAGGAAAAGCTATTTGGTAAAGGAAATAAGGGAATAGGTAATTTTGGTAAAGGCAAAGAAAGTTTAGACACCAAGCAAGGAAGAACCAAGCACTGAGCACCAAGTTGTACTGAGCTACAACATCAACCAAATTGAGAAGATGAGATAGTTACTGAGCATAGCAGGCCAACACAAGGAGAATCTTTTGATACATTGAACCTAGACACCAAATAGAAAATGGTTTACAAATCTCGAGGAGATTGTATGTCAGAGCATTGGAGATTTAAACATGATGATTATACATGATTAAAAGGTGAGATCTACCAATGATAATAAATTATGATATATGCATTGGAGTAACCAATGCTAGCATCACTTGTATAGATGATTCTAGAAAATCTAGCACCGCTTCTAGAATTATATATAACTGGATTAGAGCGTGAAGATCACTATGCATGCGTGAGAAGTAAATTTTCATGTATGAAGCAGAGATTACAGAGAAGGTAATGAACAAAGAAACCACCGAGTATAGAGTAATAAAGAGAATAAATTGATTGTGATTCAGAATTGAATCTACCAAATACTGGATTGATATTATGAGTAGAACACAGTATGAGGTAATGATTTATTAAGAATAAAGAGTTTGATATGCATATGATTGATGCAAGTTTAACAGACAAGTTTGTGTTATTGATTAAAGATTAATCAGAATTGTAAAGTCTCTTAAATAAGAAGATCTTAATAGATCTTATATTATAAATCCTTTAACCAGGTACAATTCTTAGATTTGAATTGTAAAATCCTCTTACAAGGTAGACTTAGAAGGTCTTAAGACTTTTAACTAGGTTAATACTCTTAATAGGGTAAGCTATCAGAAATAGCTAACAGTGTAGCTCTAACCGAGAAAACTTTTTACTGTAGTAGTGAAGCTGTGTGGGTGTCATCCCCATCATAGTTTTTATCCTCTAACAAGGATTTATGTGATAGAAAAATGAATGTGTTATGAGTTATATGTTATCTTTTATATGTTTTATATGATGCATGAAAAGTTTATGGATTTAGTAAATATTTAAGGAAGAAAGTTCAAATAGTTTAAAAAGTGTTTTACAATACTGATACTCCTAAGAGTTATTTTGTTTCTATTAGTTATAAGGAAGGAACCTTGATTTTCAAAGTAATTTGGTAAAGAAGGAAATATAATTTGGTAAAGCAGGAATCGCTATTTGATAAAGGAAATAAGGGAACATGTAATTTTGGTAAAGGCAAAGAAAGTTTAGACAGCGAGCAAGGAAGAACCGAGCATCGAGCACCAAGTTGTACCAAGCTACAACATCAACCGAATTGAGAAGATGAGATAGTTTCCGAGCTAGAGTAAAATGTGTTACCGAGCATAGCAGGCCGACACAAGGAGAATCTTTCGATACATTGAACCTAGAAACCAAATAGAAAATGGTTTACAAATATCAAGGAGATTGTATGCCAAAGCATTGGAGATTGAAAAATGATGATTATAATGATTACAAGGTGAGATCTACCAATGATAATAAAGTATGATATATGCATTAGAGTAACCAATGCTAGCATCACTTGTATAGATGATTCTAGAACATCTAGCACCACTTCTAGAATTGTATATAACTAGATTAGAGTGTGAAGATCACTATGCATGCATGAGAAGTAAGTTTTCATGTATGAAGAAAAGATTACAGAGAAGGTGATGAATAGATAAATCACCTAGTATAGAGTAATAAAGAGAAGAAATTGATTGTGATTCAGAATTGAATCTGCCAAATACTAAATTGATATTATGAGTAGAACACATTATGAGGTAATGAGTTATTAAGAATAAAGAGTTTGATATGCATATGATTGATGAAAGTTTAACAGACAAGTTTGTGTTATTGATTAAAGAGTAATCAGAATTGTAAATTCTCTTAACTAAGAAGATCTTAACAGATCTTATGTTATAAATACTTTAACCAAGTACAATTCTTAGATTAGAATTGTAAAATCCTCTTACAAGGTAGACTTAGAAGGTCTTAAGACTCTTAACTAGGTTAATACTCTTAACAAGGTAAGCTATCAAAAATAGCTAATAGTGTAGCTCTAACCAAGAAAACTTTTTACAGCAGTAGTGAAGTTGTGTGGGTGTCATCCCCATCGTAGTTTTTATCCTCTAACAAGGATTTATGTGATATAAAAATGAATGTGTTACAAGTTATATGTTATCTTTTATATGTTTTATATGATGCATGAAAAAGTTATGGATTCAGTAAATATTTAAGGAAGAAAGTTCAAATATTTTTAAAGTGTTTTACAGTACTGATTCATCCCTCCCCTCTCATTACTTTCCTTTTGATACCTAATCCAACAATTGGTATCAAAGATTAGTCTCTTATTAAGAAGTTTAATCACTCGAGAGGAAATATATGGACGAATGGAGAGCTATAGGTATGAAAGGGTGATTGATAATATGGAAATTGAACTAAGAATGGCCAATGAGAAAATTGATGAATTAAGGATAAAATTGATGCATTCAATCAATAAGAGAAAGGAGCTAGCACATCAACTAAAAGACACTCAAGATCAAGTGGAAGAACTTGAAGAAAAATCACAGGGAAGCATGTTTGATGAATCTGATGCTATAATATAAGAAGTATTTTAAAAGAGCAAAATCCTAGCTGACCAAGTGAAAGTACTAAAAAGGGAACAAGAAGCCCAATTGGTAAGGATGTGTGAAATCCTAGAACAAAATAGAAAAGTTGAAGATAAAAAAAGAATGGTGGAAGATGAAAGAAGAAAAATGAACACAAGAATGGATGAGAAAGATAGGGAAATATTAAGGTTGACACAAACTCACTACAACTTGACAGACCAACTAGTTAGTGCAAATCAAGATATTGCAAGAAAAGTTGGAGAGATTGCTAAACTAAGATCTGAGAATAACCATCTAAAAAATGATCTAAATTTTGAGAAATATGATGATGAAGTCTTGAAAATAAATGAAGCACTAAAGATATTGGATGAATAGCTAAGAAATTAGAGACAATCAAGAGATACTACTAGACTTGGATACAATGCAAATAACACTACTGACAAGGGTGAGTCCTCAAATCAAGCAGCCAACCAAGATAATGTTGCCAACACACCAAAGTCAAAGAATCCTACATGCTACCATTGTGGGAAACCAAGACACATAGAAAATTTCTGTAGGAGAAAAAGAGGTAATCTTCCAAGTACTCCTAAGTTTAATGGTCACTTCTACAATTGCAATAAGTTTGGTCATAAGGCATTTGAAAGTAGATCAAGAATTTCTAACAATCCAAGGAAGCCAAGCTACAAGGGCTATTGTAACAACTGTAAGAAATATGGTCATAAATTTGAGGAATGCAGGTCATAGAGAAGGAATGATAAATGGATCCCTAACCGATAGAATGTTGCAAACAACCAACAAGGACCAACTATATAATGGGGTTATAATACAACAATCACTTGTACTACATGTGGAAGATTTGGTTACATTGTTACAAATTTCTTTATGATGCATGGTATGAACAATAGGAAATCATGGAGAAACTATGGAATGGCTTTTTTCCACTATCACGAGGTTGGTCACCTAGCCAAAGACTATAGGTACTGAGGTAAAGCCCCAACCAAGGAATAACTGAGTGAAAAGACTCAAGTTAACATTGATGAGATAAGAGACTAGATGAATAGGACTTGGAGAAGGAAGTCTCAAGATGATGGAACAGAACTAGGAAAAAATGATGGCACCATATCCACTGGATCAAGTGCACCTATCTTTACTTAATTGGTCAAAGGTATGTGTAGGAGTTGATAACCTAAATTCTACCTTAAATAGATTCCTAGAATTAGTGAAAAGCTCCATACTAACATACTATGATAAATTTGGGTATAAGCTGTGAATTTAATATTTCATATGTTGATCAGTAAAGTGTATGATCTATTTTGTGCCATTTGGTGAAAGAAAGTGTAGTTTGGTTATTGGTGAAATGAAGTAGGTAAGAAGTATTTAATGAAAATTTTATAGTCATTGGAATCCCTAACCAAGGAAAACCTATAAATAGAGGTCATGTTATTTCATTTCTACCTTACATTTTCATGATAACTTGAAGCATTTTACTGAGAAGTGATTATCGAGCAATTCCAAGCAATCATTTGAGTATTCCAAATAGCATTAAGTGCATTCAAGGTACTTCTAGTGTTTACCGAGTTGTGTTCACAAATTATAATTTCTATTCAAGTGAAACCCTACATGTGTAAAGAACATTTTTTAGATCAATATGGCACCTAAGATAGAAAAACTAGTCATTGTTGAGAAGATTGACCCAATGAATCCTAAGTACAAGTTGCCTCCTACCGTTGTTGTAGAAGTTGATAAAATTTGAGCCCTATCATTGATCTTGCAAAGGGTTAAACTGATTGAATATGTTTTCACCTTCATTCACTACAAGATTGGAGATATATGAAAAACAAAAATTTACACATCATACAGGAATCTATGTGTTAATGGAAAACTGAAATATGACCACACATATTTGTAGACTAAGGGTTTGGTCCATGCTATGCATGCACCAATAGTTTTCAAGCATGAATGGATGAGGATAGTACTTATTCAAGTACATGATCAATTCATGTGGCTTGATGGACCAGTTAAAATCAGTACTAAAGATGTTTTGCATATAGTAATAGGATTTCTGATTAGTGATAGATCGAGGGCATACAAGAAAACTAATAAGAATAAGCTATGTGATCTTACAAAATCTAAATGGGATGGAAGAGGATTTAATTTATCTACTGTGGATGACCCTGAGTTAAGATTCACATCAAACATTATATCTTACTAAATCTTTCAATCATCTCGGGTAAATAGTGTACCATGTGGAGTTGTTGATATAACATACCAAATTGTTAAGAAGGATATGAAGATAGACCTCTATGAGATATTGTTGAAGCATTTGAATGACAACATGAATACCATAAGGAAATAAAAATCAAATACATTGAAGTTTGGACCACTTTTCATATATATTTTCTTCTATTTTCATAACTTCTTTCCTATAATCGATGAAGTAGTCTGGAAAGTAGATAAACCGATTGTTTACCATATTAATGATTATATTCAAAGAATAGGAGATAATTTTGATGTAGTCATGAATGACTATTTTGGTAAATTTCAAAGTAAAATGCATAAGAGATTCAAGATTCCACCTCAGCTTGTGGAAGAATATAAGGACGAGTTATGTTTTGAAGTTGACGTTGACACTCGCATAATAAGAGTTGTGGAGCCTAGAACTGTGTGGCTACCACCTACGGGATATTAAATGGATATTGATGTTGCATCAATACAAATTAAAGGTCTTTTATAGAAACCATTTGACAAAAGTGCAAGTTGATATGGAAAATTTGAGGAAGTTAAAGAGAAAATAAGGATAGGTATCTTGATACCTAAGGAAATCATAAAGACAAGAAGAATGATAAACACTTTGTCAGAGAATCTAGGTATAGTTGTCTAAAGTGAAGAGGTTGTTGAACCATCATAATTAAAGGGGGAGAAACTTAGAATGAAGAAGGAGACCCCAAGCCTAATCAGTGTTAGACCATCAACAATGTCTTCCTCTACACTGAGAGAAAAGAAGAAAGTAGAGGTAGAACCAATAAAAACAAAAACCTACATCAGAGAGAATAAGGCTACTGGAAGGCCTAGAAGGAAATTAAAGTTGCAACAAGAAAGTGAAACTAAGTCTGAAGACATATCACAATTCAAGGGTTTGAAAAGTAAAGTACCTAAAGTGAGATTCTTGATGAATTGCTCAAGACACTTGAAAAATATGGAGGTTATTCAGTTTTGAAACAATTAAAGTATGAAAAGATAAATGATGAAGAGAAAAGTAAAATTGAAGAGACTCTCATTTCCACTTTACACAAATTCAGAACAACACCAATTTAAGTGGGACCAAGCATCGAAGATGAGATATATCATAAAATTGATGATAGATGGAAGTATGCTCTCGAAGCTGAGAAAGAAATGAGAGAAAGGTCCCTAGCTATTATAGTCTCAAACCTAACCAAGAAAGGAATCAAAGACACATTGCTAGAATATTCAAAAATATTCCAAGTAAAAGGAAGAACACTGAGCATCATGGCCAGTAAGCTTGAAGAGGTCCAAAAGGACACTGATGATCTTTGGAGAAAGATCTTCTCTATTGATCCACCAACAACTAAAGAGGTTGAAGAACAAAATACTAAGTCTAATCCAATTTACTTAACAATAAATAAAGAATAATTTGTAATTAAAGACATAACAGATCAAGACCCTGATGAGACTAAAAGTTGATGAAGACATCATGGAAATTGAGGCAAAATAAATAGAGGAAATGGATGTTGATGATTCTGCTAAGGAAAGGTTGATGGCAGAAGATCCTATAATTTACCAAGTTTTAAATTTTCCTAAGATAGAGAAATTTATCTCAGAGGCAACAAGAGATGTACTTACTGATGCTAAGACCCCCACCAAGCCAACATAAGAGACTTCCACAAAAGAGACTGAAATTAAACAAGGTCAAAATCAAGAATCGGTAACTCCTACTAAGACCACTAAATAAAAGAAGGAATGGGAAAAAGAGAAAGAAAAGGAAAAGATGAAGAGAAGAAAGATAAGAAACAAGAAAAGAAGGAAGAAAAGAAAGAAGAAAATGTTAGGAATAGTCCCAAGAGATAAATAAGAGGGGGGGGGGGGGGGGGTGAATCAGTTATCTACAAGATTCAATTCTTTATCCAATTAAGTACAGAATAACATATCCATACTACATGTATTCAAGGCTCTCTCCATAAGGCTACAAAACTGACTGGACTCAGAATCAACCTCTACATCTATGATATCATGCTGATAACATATCCATACAAAATATGCTCAAGGCTCTCTCCATAAGGCTTCCACGCATGCTTCTTACCATATGTTGTCATCAATGGCAAACATACAGTCAACACTGGCTTGTTGGAAAATCTCCAACAATCTCCCCCTTTGGCATTGATGGCAACATATGGAATGAAAAACACCACCAATCCAAACGTACAATTATTTTATAACATTCTCCATTTCCTCAACAAAACTCCCCCAAGGATGAATCCTCCATCTACTGTTGATGCTCTAAATATCAACTTCTATATAATGCCCTTACTAATAATTAAGTCACTGAGGACTAATGCACTACTACAAACACTAATCAGATTCAGAGAAGGGAATTAATCTTAGCTTCTTCCTAAGATACTCAAAAGTATCCTTTAGTAAAGGCTTTGTGAATATGTCTGCTAACTATTCTTTTGTACTCACATAATCCAATTTTACTTCTTTCTCTACAACTTTCTCTCTTAGTAAGTGATATTTTATCTCAATATGTTTTGTCTTTGCATGCATCACAGGGCTCTTTGACATATTGATAGTGCTAGTGTTATCATAATGAATAACAATAGGATAATCAATCTGAATTCCTAAATCCTTTATCATCTGCTTGATCCACACAATTGTAGACCAATTTAATGATGTTGCTACATACTCTTCTTATGTTGTGGACTGAGAAATACAATTCTTCTTCTTTCTTGTCCAAGTAACAAGTCTATCTCCAAGAAATATTGGTCCTCCTAAGGTACTCTTTCTATCATCAAGGCAACCTACCCAATCTACATCTATATACACATGAAGGTTTACATTCTCTGAATTAGGATACCATAAACCATAGTCTATAGCTCCTTTCAAATATCTAAATATCCTTTTTACTGCCATAAGATGACTTTGTTTAGGTTCTTCTGCAAATCTTCCAACTATACCAACTGCATTAGAAATATCAAGTCTAGATTGAGTAAGATATATGATTTTACCAATCATAGACTTATACAAGGTCTTCTACTACAATAGAATTATCTTCTTTTGAAATATTGCATCCTTTTATCATAGGGGTACTTACTGGCTCGCAATCATCCATCTTGAATTTCTTCAATAACTCTTTCACATATTTAGACTGATTAATAAAAATACATTTGTCTATCTGCTACACATTCAGTCCCAAAAAGTACTTGATAGGTCCAATTATGCTCATTGAAAATTTTCTCTACATTTCTTTATCAAATTCTACACTAATCTTGTCATTACCACCAAAAATAATGTCATCAACAAAAATAGCATCTAGTAATAGTCCATCAGGTGTCTCTCTTATGAATAAGTTACAATCTACTGCTCCTTTCTTGAATCCAATCTTAGTCAAGTAACCATCTAATATTTCATACCATGCTCTAGGGGCTTGCTTAAGTCCATAAAGGGCTTCCTTCAGTATGCATACCATATCAAGTTTATTTGATAAAGTAAATCCTTCAGGCTGCTCTATGTAGACTTCTTCCTTCAACTCTCCATTCAGGAATGCTAACTTGACATCCATCTAATATTCTTTAAAGTCTTTGAATGTTGCATAGGCTAGAAATAAATTTATGGCTTCCAATCTTCTTACAGGGACAAATGTATTAGAATAATCAATTCCTTCCCTATGTGCATATCCTTTACATACTATTCTTGCTTTATTTCTTACTACGGTTCCATCTTCATTCATCTTGTTTCTGAATATCCACTTGGTTCCAATCACATTCTTGTCACTAGGTCTAGGGACAAATCCCCATGTATCATTCTTAACTATCTGATCTAGCTATTCTTTCATTGCTTCATGCCAATATGAATCATTACAAGCATCTTCAACACTTAAGTGTTCAATTTGTGAAAGTAAACATACCACTTCATCAACTGTGGAACATTTTTCTTTTGATCTTGTCGTGAATTTTTTGTTCTGATCTCCAATGATATCTTCTTTTGAATGGTATCTAGATGTGAATTTAGGAACATTAGGTGTGACTCTCTCATCTGTCTTTTGTGATTCTTCTTCACTTGTTTCAAGGTCATTGAATAATACATCAATGTTGTCAAACATTTCTTCAACAATTGTTTCTCTACTGGTAGGTCTAGGTTCTTCTTCTATCATAGGTTCATAATCATGATATCCCTCTTGAATCATAAACTTCTCACCAATATTTACATGTGCACTTTCAATAATCTTCTTCAAACTTAAGTTAAAACATCTATAAGCTTTTCTTTTAGTAGAGTAACCAAAAAAAATACCTTCATCGCTTCTTGCATCAAACTTGTCAATAGCTTCATCTCTCTTGATGTAGCACTTGCTTCCAAAGATTCTAAAGTATTTTAGTATAGGTATATTCCCAAACCATAGCTCATAATGTGTCTTGTCTTCACCTGGCCTTAATTGAATTCTATTGATAGTATAGACTACATTATTGACCACATCTCTCCAATAAGTGTGTGCAACCTTTCCTTCAACCATGATAGTGTGTGATGTGTCAAGTATGATCCTATTTCTTCTTTCTACAATTCCATTCTACTGAAGGGTTCTCTGTGCACTTAGTTGTCTCTTTATCCCATGTTCTTTACAATACTCATAAAATCTATCAGAAGTGAATTCTCCTCCTCTATCTGATCTCGAACATTTTATCTTTAATCCAGACTCATTTTCAACTTTAGCTTTGAATATTTTGGACTTCTCAAATGCTTCAGATCTATCTTTTAAGAATTCAACCCACATCATTCTAGAATAATCATCAATAAAAAAATAAAGTACCTTTCACAATAGTAGGATCTTGTTTGAGTTGGTCCACATAAGTCTATATGCACTAGATCCAATTTGTTCTCTGCCAAATTATGCTTGCTTCTGAATAAATTCCTCACATGTTTTCCCATCACACATTCCCTGTATATTGTATCAACTAGTTTTGCAATGCTAGGAAGGTCTCTTACTACCTTTACATTTCTTATCTTCATTATATTGTCAAAATTGATGTGACATAGTATTTTGTGCCATAACCAACTGTCATCTACTTTAGCAAAAAAACAACTTACTTATAAATTAAGCTGAAAAACATTACCTTTTGTCGTTGAACCTGATGCAATCATTTCTCCTTCTTTTTTATTAATGATGCACTTATTTTTTTTGAATTCCAATTGATATCCTTTGTCAAGCAATTGTCCAACACTTAGTAGGTTATGTTGCAAATCATCAACATATAGAACATCATCAGTGTTATTCTTTCCATCCAAGGTGATATCTCCTCTACCTATGAAGGTTTAGGAGTGGCCTCCAAATCTAACCATGTCACCTTTGTACTTATCTAGATGTATAAATCTATCTTTGTCTCCTGTCATGTGATGTGAACAACTGCTATTAATGATCCAATCTGTTCTAATGTCTACTTGTGAAATCAATGCTAGCTCTTGTGCTTTCTTTTCATCTTCAATATCCATCTCATCAAGCATTTTCTCCATATCTTCAATAGAAATGAATCCAATTTCATCTTCTATTGAATCTTCATCTAATACTCCATCTCCATCATAGTAACATTCTTTTGTATATTTAGGCTTGTAGTTAGTTTTGAACTTCTTGACTCTTGTAGGACACTTAGATGCATAGTGACCAATCTTGTTACATGAAAAAAATTTGAATGATAATGAATTAATCTAGTTCTTTATTCTCATCATCATCATCAAAGTTACCAGAAGTGTTCAAGTATTTCTTACCATGGACTGAAGCTTTGAAGGTTGTTTCACTTTTAGGCTCTGTCTTCAAACTTGAAATCTTGAATGCTGAAATACATAGGTCTCTCTTTTGAAGTCTTTTGAAAACTGCATAGTCTCATCTAGGATGTTTATCTTGCTCTCATATTCTACTGTCAAGGTAGTCATCAACTTATCCATTATGTCTTCTTCCAAAATTTCTCCACCATTGTTTCTGATTCCTACAATTGCTTCACTAATTCTTTGATTGTAGGCTCTGATGTTCTCTTTGGGTAGAATCTCCAATGTATTGTAATTTTTCTTCCATGTCTTTTTGGATGCATTCTTATCTTGGACATCTCCTTCAAACATGTCTTCTAGATACTTCTATATCTTGTAGGCTTTATCTACTTTATTGATCTCTAAAAAATCACTGTCAAACAAGGCACTGATAAGGGCTTCTTTGGCAATAGAATTTTGATTGAACATCTCTTTTTTCTTAAGAGTTGCATCTTCCTTTGCAAGATATGATAAAGAGGGAATCTGAAATTCTTTAGTAGCTACTTCAAAAATCTCAAAATCAATGCACTGCAAATGTGTTTTCATTTTGTTCTTCCAATCTAGACAGTTCTCTCTATAAAACTTAGGACTTTCTTTTCTAAAGAATGCCATCTGATCAACCTCAAGTTGTTAAACTTTCTCTCTGATGTACTTGGCTCTGATACCAATTGTTAGGAATAGTCCCAAGAGATAACTAAGAGGGGGGTGAATCAATTATCTACAAGATTCAATTCTTTATCCAATTAAGTATAGAATAATATTAAGCACATACACAATAAGATAAAACTTAACACAACACCATAAATTTGGTTACAGGGAAACCCAAATAGGTAAAAACCCCGGTGGGAATTAGCACCCACTATAAACTGCACTAGAGTATAATGATCCATGTTAGAAGATCTTACAACCTTGTTAGGAGTTGATCTTTACAATTCATGAAGTACAATGACCTAGTCAAAGGTCAGACCCTATTAGGATTCTTTTACAATTAACCATGTTAGGGGTGAGGACACACTATTCGGGAGCACACTGCTCAAATGGTGAAGGATGTAACCTTCTGCATAATAGATATACACTATATCTAGATCTTGGTGAACTACGAGTTAGACCTATTATCTTGATCAATTCCAATTAATAGCATACACTCTCTTCTTTGTCACATACACCTTCTACTGATGGCTCAATACTTCACACCTTCTGCTCTGCTCTTCTCTTTCAAATGTCTGCCATACTTAGCGATCACAATTGATAGGCTATAAGTATCTTTCTCCAAATGATATAATCAAGTCAGTTTGTTAGAAATTCATTGAAATAATATTAGATAAACAATATAACTCTCCAACAACATTTCCAACGGCTATATCAAGCACGCAACACAAATAGGACCGCGCAACTCAATATAAGTAGACGCGTTGCTTCACACTGTCAACTCCACCAAATTAACTGAAACTTTCTTCTCTTGCTAAAATATGTTATGTGCTCTTAACCAAACATTCATAACTCAAAACCAAATATGAAACCAAACATGCATATCAAAATGATAGGTGCAACTATTAAAACAATATAAACAATGTCGGCTTCATCAGATAAACTCAGGAAACTATAACTGGCAACTGGAAACATCATAACTCAACCTATACTGCATAACTGACTCTGCATCCATGAACATAGCTTCACTAACATGTATATATCATAAATATAAACACACAAGGCTCCATCATAGCTATACTGCAAATCTCATACTAAACTTTGTCAATCACTCTATTAGGAACACTGCTGATATAAACTGCTACACAACTGACTGCACTCAGAATCAACCTTTGCATCTATGATATCATGCTAATAACATATCCATACAACATATGCTCAAGACTCTCTCCATTATTATTCCATGCACATTTCTTACCATATGTTGTCATCAATGACAAACATACAGTCACCACTGGCTTGCTGGCAAATCTCCAGCAGGAAAGAAAAAGAAAGAAAAAGAAGATAAGACTGAGGATACATCTACACAATCTAATGCAAAGAAGGCATCTACTTCTAAAATAAAATCCAAGAAGAGAAAGTATGAATAAGAGGTTGATGTCATCCAACCTATTGTTATTCCTAAGGTTGATATTACTGTAATCACCTGAAAATGGACAAAGACTAATTCAAAGCAAATTGAGTCTAATCAAGGAAAATCAAGGACAAAATTGAATTAATTGAAATCACAATGCATAATTAGCCAATCAAAATGAAAATCAAGTCTTAATTTGAGATCAATCAAAATTGAGAACATTTTAATCAAGTGTAATCAAATCAAAATACAATTAAATCAATTAATTGTATAGTCTTTGATTAAATTAAATTCAACCCATTCAAGGGGTACATGGCTAAAAAACTCATTTAAATCAATTAATAAATCCTATTTACTCTCAACAACCACAAAGAGGGGAAAATCAATCAACCAATGAGAATAAAGGAAAGACATTCACATGGATCAAGCCAAATTCAATCTCATTCACTCAAAGTGAAAAGAATCTTGACCATTGATCTTGTCTACTTGTCCCAAGCTTTGAGGACACAAACTTTGCTTTGTCTTCAAAGGGTGGAACCAAAGACTCAACTCAAGCTTAATCATGGTCAAATACAACTACACCCCCTACCATTGGAAAATCTATAAAAGGAAGGCCTAATTCCTTCATATTGATCATCCACACATCTGAGAATTGCATTGAACCTCTTGCAATTTGAGCTTAGAAAGGCATTTGAGAAGCATTTAGCATTTACTTTGATCTAATTGTTAGCTATAGCATTGTTATCTTTATCATTCTCATTCTAGGACTTTCATTAATGGAAGCTTGCCGAGAGCTATTCATTAACAATCTTAGTTAGAGAGTCATAGGATGCTCAATTAGTCATTATTTTGCTAAATAGTTGCTTTATTGCTTTGTGGTTGTATTTAGTTACTATCCTCATTTATTGACTAACCTTAATTCTATGAAGGCACTTTCCCTAGTGTACAAAATGGCACCCACCGTGGGGCAGAATGCTCTACTTCATTAATCATATGAAAATTTTGCATTATTTTCAAATTTGCATATCATTAACACTCGGATTTTTTAGGAAACAACGCTTTTTCCAGTTTAAGCAGCACTTCTACGAAAGTAAATAGCACTTTCAATCACTATTCTGACACTTCTGTGGCAAAGTTGTGTGCCTTTGCATCAATCTGTAGTGCCTTTTTTATTCTTATCTTCAGTTGCCTTATCTTTCAGTGCTTCCACATCGTAAAGGGGCACTTTGTGTTAGAAATAGGGAATACTGAGAGGGGGGGTGAATCAGTATTCTACAAACTTTATCTTTTTCCCAATTATGGATATAACAGATTATCTTTACACATGCATAACATAAGAAGCTAAACAACATGCATAGCAATAAAACTAAAGAACTCATAACACATGATTTGTTCTTGAGGAAACCATGGCCAAGGGAAAACCCCGGTGGGGATGGTACCCACAAAGATCCACTAATCAAAAGTATCATGTTAAGGATGTTGACCCTGTTAGGAGTCTATTACAAACATATAGTGTATTAGTCCTGATTAAGGGACTATAGGCCTTGTTAGAAGCCTCAACCCTGTTAGGAGTTGGTAGTACAAAATGTGATTACCAGCTGAGCCCACTGCCCAAACAAGTAATGTACACTATACACTAATTAAAAAATAGGTCAAGGTACATAACCTTATACTTCTTGCAACAATATCTCTTCACTAATCTTTCACTATCGCTATTACATATGCTTCATATACTTCACATCATACTTCTACAAATACTTGCTGCTTATTACAATTACAATTATTTCGCTACACTTTACAATTAAAATTACATATATATATATACCAATAGCTTTAACCAAGAGTAAACATCTAAGATTTCATCCCTTTATATTGTAAGACATTATTTTGATAAACAAAATAATTCCTTAACTCTTTACCAATTCTGCCTTCATATACTATCCTGTCGGCTTCACATTGTCTTTGGTAAAACTATCATAACTTCTTTCGTACATGTGGTACTAACTTTCACTCTAAGATGGATCATCATTAGTCACCATAGAGTCTATGTTCAAGTGCGCGAGCATTGAAATCACTCCAGTCAATGTCGCAAATAAAAATTATGTTCGGGTACACTAGTAAAACATTGTCTCACACTTAGACAAATATGCAATGCGCTCTGTCATACTTGCTCTTTGACTTGTGTGATCTTCATGTGGATCATATGTTTCCATAGTGAAAACATCCATGCAATCAACTCAGTCAAATTGCCAACAATCTCCCCCTTTGTCATTGGTGGCAACATATGAGAAAATTGACTAAGTGTGCAACTCCAAAATCTCAAAATTGACAAAATTGTGGCCATAGTTAAACATATATATACTATCCTTATAACTCCTCAAAAATCTTATTTATCATACAATACTCCCCCTAAGAGTATCAACTCTTATCATATACTATCAATTTTCTGCTAAATATCTCTCCCCCTTTGACAACAATGATAAAATAATGGTAGGGAGGGCTACAAAATTATATCAAAAGGTTATACCTCAATTTATTTATTGCAAAGTTGGTAGGCTTGCAACACAATCTGCAAAATCTATCTTCATGTTTTCTATCTCCTTTTCCCTTGACTTCTTAATGGAATCAGCCACATTGAGTAGTGTGCTCAGTCCATAAGATTCTATTTGACAAGCTTGGAGGTTTTCAAAGTTGAATTTCTAAAAAGATGTCTTAGTTGTAAGACAATCTTCTAACTACTCTTCAATAACACTTAACTTCATAGAAATATGTTCTCTCAAAAGAGTATATCTCCTTAACTTCTTGTCTTTCTCATCTTGTAAAATTATGATTTCATCAAAAAGTTTCCTAACTTTCTTCTCAACATCACTGACCTTCACATTAGGGTTAGATAGAAGGTTTGTTTCATTCAGAATCTCAGCTTCCTTCAATTTTATCTTATGATCTTCCTTAGCTATCAAAGTCTCTAATTTTGTACACTGTATGTACAAAGATTTTCTTGTCTCCAAATGTTTCCTCAAATCTTTGATATATATATCAAGAGTATTGATATCATTGCTGATGTACTGACTAATGTTTAACAACATTGTAGCCTCATAGTCTACCTATGCTTTCACTTTTGCAATATCAGCTAGGTTAGTGAACTCGTCATCAAAAGTGCTCATCACTTTCTTTGCTTTTTCCATAGGGTCTTCTTCTACAATCTATGTGGTCACAATACTTTGTAGCTTTTTAGTTAGGTCCTTTAGACATCCTTCTAGACTTTTAACTTTCTTATTCTTCCCAATGATTTTGTTCAAAGATGTGATCAATTCCATTTGATCATCATCGTCCACTTCTTTTCTCAAATCTTCAAACAAAGATCTAGTTTTCTTCTTCATTCCAGTCTCAGGAGTAAGACTAATTTCTTCTACAAAGGGTAAAAATGCTTGTACTTTTGATACTTTGGGTTCTTCAATAGCAAATTGGGTCTACTCTGCTTTTGTAGTTCTATCTGGTTCATCAAGAGCCAAATTGTCAACAATGTTCTCTAGATTCTTGAATACATTGTCATCAGTATCCAAGGTGATCCTTGTACCTTCAGCATTCATAGATTCTTCTTCAATGTTAATAGCTAGTGGAGAGGGAATATCCTCTTGTTCTACTTCTTCTTCTTGCTCTACTAAAACTGATGTCTCTCCAATAATTTCTACCATAACTTTGATTATTGCTTGTTCAGTCTCTGCATTCACTTGTTCATATTGTACTACCATGATCTGAATGGTTCTCATTTTTGTCCTTAAATGGGTGCTATGGGCCTTTAGAATTTTTTTAAGATGTTCATCATCTCTTACATCACATATTTTCTTTACAAAATTCTCTCTGATAGATTTATCTTCTTCTTGTGCTCTCATCTTCCTGTTAGCAAGTTTCTTCAATAATTCATCAAGTATCTTTCCCTGAATAGAGTCAAAACTCTTATTAGCTAGAATCAAATGCTTGACCACTACATTTTCAAGATTTAATTTACTAGAATAGTCATAAAGGTCATAGTACTTATTCATTTTAGTGAAATCTCCATCTTTTATAATTTCTTCATTCACTCTCTCAACTCTAGGTTTCCATGCTTTCTTCTTCATAGAAGTGTCATCATCTTTAATTTCTGCAATTTTCCTAGGTACTGGTGGCACAAAATTTTTCTACCTCTTACCAGGTCTAGTAGCTATTTCTTTCACTCTCTTTCTTTGTGTGGAGGAGGTAGATCTAGTAGGTTTTCTTGGTACTTGTTCCTTCTCGGGTTCCTCTGCTTTCACCTTGACTGGTGTTGCACTAGATGATAAGGGAGGTATAGATAAAATCTATTTCTATCCAATATCTCTGATTGTTGCTACTATCTACTTTGCCACTAAGAATTCTCTCTCTGTCATTCCTGTATCCTTCAATATTTTCTTAATAGTGCTCTCAACTCTTTTCTTAAACTATTTCTCCTCAAGTATAACCTTTGCGGAGTTGAAATTTTCTTCAAAAGTTCCAAACCTGTTACTGTGGGTGTCAACCTTGCATTTAAGTAGCCTGTTCACATATTCTTCTATCTCTATTTCAGATAATTCATAGCCAAGAGGGTCTATGAACTCAATTCTAGGTTCAACTACTTTAATGTATGTAAAGTTAGTGTCAACCACAAAACATATTTCATTCTTGTATTTCTCCACAAGAGACTGTGGAATCCTTAATCTGCTAGACATAATATTCTGAAATGTCTTAATAACAAGTACTACACTCTCATTAACATTGTCAATAACATGCTTTCTGTATACTACATTAATCCTTTCCATTGTATTATGTCCATCATTCCAATCATTTCCTATGGTGTAAGTAAATCTCCTCAAAAGATGAAAAAACATGTAAGTGATCAAAGATGAAAATCTGAATTGTGCATACTTTGTCTTCTTAATCTTCTCCAAGTTCTCAAATAGTTGAATCCTTAGAATTTCACACATATCAACTGGGACTTTGTCAACACACATCAAATAAGCTATGTGTACCATTCCAACTACCATGTCATCCTCTCTTGAATTTGCACAAAACTTGGTTATTAGGATCTTACATAGGTATCTAACATCATGTTGTTGGATCTTACTAATTATAATTCCTCTGCCATTATAGGATGAATTAGTGTTATCAATGACTATCTTTCTCATGTTCTTCTCATTTAAAGGAATAGCTCTAGATTTAGACAGTCCAGTGACTTCATGAATCAAATCAATTGTAATGTCTATTACTCTATCTTCTAGCCAAAACTTCCCATTATGAATTCTGCTAAGAATTATCTTAGTGCATTCTTCATTATCAAACTCATACTGCAATGCATACTTAACAATCTCATTGTCTTTCAAATGATCATATCCTTGTTTCAATGTCATGTCCTGGTTGTAAATCTTCTCATACTCACTAGTAAAATCACTATCACTGATGGTTTCTAACTTGCATCCTAGATAACTTCTCACATTCTCTAAATGCAAAACTCTATCTTGATTTTGCAAATTTAGGGCTTGCATAGATTCGGTGCTCAAATCCTTCACCAAATCATTGCAAAAATCTTCCAATCACTTCTCTTTGATCTCCTTATCACTTGTGTTCACTTTAATGATCAAATAACATCAATCATAATCTTTTATCACTTCAATCTCACTTAGTTCTGACATCGCATTCAATTCTTTTACCGCTTCTTTCCAAAAAGTTGTTTCTGCTATCCTGCAAAACTTAAAACTTCTTGCGATCTCACAAAACATAATATTTTTCTTTGCGCTCTTAACCATAGCATCATAATATCATAAACTACCTTCCATTAACTGTGCAAGACTTAGTTCATCATAAATCTACTTCTACACTAATCTAAGTTCCTAATCTACTATAATTTTCATAAATTAAGTACTTTGAGATAGGTCAGGTAAGGATTCATTCTTACCACTTGATACTTCACCTTTCTAATTACCTTCAATGTTGAATATGTCTCCTTGATCTATGCTTTTAACAAACTTCACTTCATCTATATTGCTACAACAACCTTTCTATCTGTTACCTGCATCTTCATTTCTTCTTTCATGATTTCTAGGGTTAGGGTTAGGATGAAAAACTCCATTGTTCATTCTACAAAACCTTGTTGTATGTCCAATCTTATTGCATATCTGACAAAAAATTTCATTTCTTCCATATCTTGGTCCAAGTGAATTAATATGTGATCTGCAATTTCTAGCAATGTGTCCAACCTTGTTGCATCTATAACATATTACTCCATTTCTTCTGTTCATATCTTCAGTAGGTTTCTTATCTGCATTGTTAGTATTCTTAAACATTCTAATACTATTATTATTCTCAATAGATTTAGGTTTCCTACATTCAATAGCTCTATGTCCAAATCCATGACAGTTATAACAATAACCATTAAGAGGTTTAAATTGCTTACTTGTGCAATCTCTCTTCATATGACCAATAGTATTACAAGAAAAACATCTACCTTTGAATTCTCATTGCATACCTTTGGATGATTCATCTTTCTTCAGTGATTCTTCTTCTTTAGGTGTATCTTCAGATTTGTTGATCTCATCAGACTTCTTCTCATCTAAGCTTTCAAATACTTTTAGATCTGGTTCCTTGCTTTCATCATTTTCTTTAAGAGTGTTGAATCCAAGACCAGTCTTATCATAGAATGGTTTCTAAAAAGATGTTTGTCTATCAATCTTCTCACTAGTTGAATATAGCCTTTCAAGTTGTTGCTTGGATTGAGTCAGTTCTCCTTTCACAATCTTGTTGTATTTCTCAAGTTTAGCATACTACAAATTGACTTTCTCAAGTTCAGATGTTACATTTCCAAGTTTAGATTTTAGTCCTTCATTTTTAGTTTTTAGACTTTCATTCTCAAATTTCAGATTCGCTTCATTCTTTCCATTTCCATCTTTCAAACTAAGCTTCAATTTTTCTATCTTCAATTCATGCTTAAGGATCTCATTTTCTTTTTCAAAATTGTCATCACAATCTTCAATAAGAACTTCGGATTTCTTTTCAGATCTCAGATCTTCTAGTTTGTTTTTTAGTTTCTCAATGAGGTTCTTTGCATCATCATATTTTCCTTTCAGAGTGTCTCTTTCATTAGTAAGCATATCAATCTGTTCAAGAGCTTCTTCAAGATTCTTCTGTAGTTGATCCATATCCATAGAGATCTTACTCAAGCTACTAGGATTTCCTTGAATGATTCTTTTCTGAGTAACTAAGCTTTGATACCAATTGTTTGAAATAGGGAATACTGAGAGGGGGAGGTGAATCAGTATTCTACAAAATTTATCTTTTTTCCAATTATGGATATAACAGATTATCTTTACACATGCATAACATAAGAAGCTAAACAACATGCATAGCAATAAAACTAAATAACTTATAACACATGATTTGTTCTCGAGGAAACCCTAGCCAAGGGAAAACCCTGTTGGGGATGGTACCCACAAAGATCCACTAATCAAAAGTATCCTATTAAGGATGTTGACCCTATTAGGATTCTATTACAAACATATAGTGTATCAATCCTGATTAAGGGACTATAGGCCTTGTTAGAAGCCTCAACCCTATTAGGAGTTGGTAGTACAAAATGTGATTACCAGCTGAGCCCACTACCCAAACAAGTAATGTACACTATACACTGATTACAAAATAGGTCAAGGTACATAACTTTATACTACTTGCAACAATATCTCTTCACTAATCTTTCACTGTCACTATTACATATGCTTCATATACTTCACATCATACTTCTACAAATACTTGCTGCTTATTACAATTACAACTATTTTGCTACACTTTACAATTACAATTACATATATATATACCAATAGCTTTAACCAAGAGTAAACATCTAAGATGTTGTCCCTTTATATTGTAAGACATTATTTTGATAAACAAAATAATTCCTTAACTCTTTACCAATTCTACCTTCATATACTATCTTGTCAGCTTCACACTGTCTTCAATAAAACTATCATAACTTCTTTCATATATGCCATATTGACTTGCACTCTGAGATGGGTCATCATTAGTCACCATAGAGTCTATGTTCAAGTGCACAAGCACTGAACTCACTCCATTCAATGTCGCAAACAAAAACTATGTTCGGATACATTGGTAAAACATTGTCTCACACTTAGACAAATATGCAATGCACTCTGTCATACTTGCTCTCTGACTTATGTGATCTTCATGTGGATCATATGTTTCCATAATGACAACATCCATGCAATCAACTTAGCCAAATTGCCAACACTTTGCTCCTAACTACTAGGCACTTTCACTAGTTTTCTTAGCACTTTTGTATAAAATTTACTGCCTTTGCTTAATCTAGTAGCGCTTTTAAGAGTTATTTGTGTGCTTTTGCAGTTTACTGATAGAATAAAATAGTGCTTTTAATCAGATTAGTTGTGCTTTTGAGCAATAAAATAGCACTTTTTAATTAATTTTGGTGTGCTTTTGCAAAATTTTATGAATCAATTAATCTGACTGTGGCAAAATAACTTTTATTCTGTACGATGACAGGGCATAAAAAGGCGAGAAAGCCAGAGACAAAATTCAATTAGGAGGGAAGAGCTTTAGCCAAAAAAATCAATAAGGAGAACATAGCTCATATCAAAGAGGTTCTTGAAACAACGCAAGAAGAAGACAATCAGGTATATCAGAAATATCTTGCTGTTATTGAAGCATACAAATCAAAATTCATGTCCTTAAATTGGATTTTTAGTCCTTAAGTTCAAGTTTTTCTTAAAACTTTGCAATTAAGGTGCTTAAAAGTTCAATATATTATTAGTTGCTTCATACATTTTGCTTTGATTTTCCCTCATTGTGATTGTTGGTTTGACTAACTTGTTGGAGGACAAGCACATTTGGAGGAGGCTATTTCCAAGGTGAGTTGAAAAACAATGACAAAACCTTTCAAAAATGCCCCTAGCTTAGGCTAGCTACAAGGAAAGGTATTTTTTTATTCAAGCTTGCACTTGATCAAATTGTGGCATTCTTTTGGCATGGCTTAAAGATAAAATAGGAAATGAATTACACACTTCAATTTTAAGAATCTCCTTGTCAAGAGATTGGGAAAGAAAAAGCGTGTGTTTAAGTGTGTGGAACAAAGAAAGACAATAGGGATATGCTCTTCACTCTTTGACTGAATCAAACTCCCAAACTTGTCAGCCTAAGTTCATTTCTTGTTTTCCATATACATGCTAGAGCAATAGTGGGCTCCCCTCCCAAGTTTACCTTAACGAGGCCAGTGAGAGGGATAGCCAAAAGTGGGATACGCTTGCTTTCACCGCAGGAATCCAACCCACTCTAAAAAAAAATGCATATATCCTTAATGGGGTGCATGACAAACAAATTTTAATTTTTCAACCTTCCTCTAGTAGTCCTTATGGATTGCACAAAATCGTACCTCGGTGCATCTGGGAAGCCTCCTAACATACTTGGAGGATGAGAGATTAAAGTTTATTTGAATGGAATATATACTAAATCCTTGATAAAATAGCAAGACCACCTTCTAGAGCCATGTTTACGAACCAAATCTTGTGCTAGGTAGGTTCTTGAAGTACATTCTTGTGAAAAACCCATGATAATGTTCTTCAAATCAAACATTTTGTTTTTAAGTGGGTAAAAAGAAACAAGTGACTGTGTGATTGTTGTTTTTGCAATACATAAACAAGTGAGAGATATCCATTGAAAATCATCTTATATTTTTAAAAAATCTCTTCAATATAAATCAATAATTTTTGAATCAAGGATCATTCCAAAATGAACCCTTGTTGGATATCAATTTCCACGCGGTCACAAACATATAGGGGATCATTACCAAGAGATAGCATCATAGCACTATCTTTGCAAACCCAAGGCAAGAAGTGGAGTACCAAAGTGTGTTCAAAGATCCTAATCAAGAAGAAATTTTCATGAACCTATTTGAACCAAGACTTGAAGAGATGGGTGATATGAATTCGGCCTATCACAATATCAACAATGCCAACTATAATCCTAAGGAGAGACTTGAGGAAAGGGTTGAGAAAGCTGCCCAAGACAATGATTTCCTAGAGGTTATGGAGAAATTAATACACAAAGATAGGGAGAACTTCTTCCTAAATGTAGCACAAAAGGGGGTAAAGCTGCCCTATGACTTTGATATTGACCAACTTAAGAAAGACCAACACCAAGATGATCCTATGAACATTATGACTAGGTAAATTAAGGCCTTCCAAGAGCAAATTGATACCATGAAGAAGGCAGCCAAACCTATGGCCTTTTCCATAGAAGCTTTGTGTCTTTTTCCTTTTGACAAAAGTTTAGCAATGATATATTTTCCTTTCAATACCATCTTTCCTAAATACGATAAATACATGAGTAAAACAGACCCACAGGACCATTTAGGGGAGTTTTGCACCCTGAGCATAGAGTTCATTCACAATGATACTTACCTAATGAGACTCTTTCCTAGAAGCTTAGGAGGTCCCACAATGGAGTGGTTTTCAAAACTAACCCCTGGAATAAAGTCTTTTGAGGAGTTAGCCTCCAAGTTCATAACCCATTACTCTTACAACATCACTAGTACAAAAACAGCAAAACTAGACTAAAAAAACTACTAAAAATCACATATAGATGACCCATTTTGATCACATGACCAGTAATAGTTTATTGCCAGTCATTTGTAACACCACCAAATTTGTGACTAAACAAATTTTAGTCATTTGTTGGTTGTTTTGAATGATCAATTTGGTAGTATTTTTACTCATTAATTTAGTCATTTGTTGTTGTTAATTGGTCATTCATTTAATCTTGATAGTCATTTATTTAATCATTAAAATCATTAATTTGTGTCAATTGGTAATATATTTAATCATTTGTATCAACTAATTTCCATCCATTGGTAGTATATTTGATCATTTTAATCATTAATTTAGTCAATGTTGTTAATAATTAGTCATTTATTTAATCACGTTAACACTTAATTGATATCGATTGGTAATATATTTAGTCATTTGTATCAACTAATTTCCATCCATTGGTAGTATATTTGATCATTTTAATCATTAATTTAGTCAATGTTGTTAATAATTAGTCATTTATTTAATCATGATAACAATTAATTGATATCGATTGGTAATATATTTAGTCATTGTCACTCTTATGTTTCCATCTACTAATAGTATATTTAATCACTATTATATTTTGGTTCTCATTAATTGGTATTAAATTTAGTTGTGATATAAATAATGTATTAAATTACATAAATTTAATAATGCAAAAAAGGCATATATTAAACTTGAAGTAAACCATAAAAGAAATTAAAAATATATTAACATATACAAACAATATTCAACATCATGAGAAAGAAAGGTAATCTGCAATTTAAAAATATAATATGTATCAAGTAATAAAATGTCAACGTTGAGAGTATACATAATTATATCTAAAAATATCAAAGTTATTAAGAGTTTCCAACTCATTAAATACACCATGAATGTCCGGTATCTAGTGCATGATAAACATCAACTAATTCATTTTCTCCAAAAAAATTATTGGCCACCGTGCAAAGGATCCTTCTTTCTCTTTTAGACGGATCACTCCATCTAGTTTGTCTTCATAAACAAGTGGTACATTACTTGTGACCCCCACAAGTTCTACATTTGCATCACTTGTTCCTTTCAAGTTTTCTCCATGTATGATAGATAGTGAATGGATCCGCCCAACACCAACAACAGCACTATCAAATGGATCTAACACTCTGACTTTATCTCCTTCTTGGAGTTCATGAATATTTTTCTGCAAAGACAAAAAGTGCAGAGGTAATTATGTGACTTATTAACATAATAATTATCACATAGGTAAACATTTGACTTATTAACATAATAAAACAACCATTACTTGCTCAAATAGTACTTGCATGTGTTAAAACAAATACCATGAAATACACAACAATAAATAAAACTCACCTTGCTTTTAACATGAAGTCTTCTTTGAATATCATATAGATCCTCATCCAGTTCAACATGTTCACTATCAACATCCTTCTCAAATTGTGGAGCTTTATAGATAGGTCAATTGAGAGTGTCTTTTCCTATATGCATAGTAGACTGAAGAGAAAACAAGTACAAGTCATATGCTAGAAGAGGGTATGATATGTAAACCTTGGCAAGAAATAAGTACAATTCTAAATTGTGCAATGAAGATAGGTAATAAATATTGTGACAAATTAACTTACATCTGGAAAAATGCAAAATGTATAATTATTTGTTTAAAATAACATTTCAAGCATGAAGATTAGGATAGATAATTGATAACTATTACATTACCTCAACTTTACCACAACTATAACTATGTTGATCCACATTCATGTCCACTAATTCATCGTAATCATTGTCAATATCAGTAGCTTTGTTGGCATCAAAGCATTTTTGTGCAGCTTTGATAGAATTTCTCTGCACATGGTTAAATTGTTAGTAGATAGATCAATGCAATGGTGGTATTTTCTTCCATGTCCTACCCTATAGGCATATATAAAATAAAATCATTGAAAATAGAAATCATTCCTTCATAATGATATTAAACCATGTTTGTTACAGCATGATAAGTTGTAACAGCTCCAAAATATAGGCATACACTCAAATAACATTATAATTAAAGCATAAATGGCTTAGAAGATAAGTATACCTTAGTATTGAATATCCAGTTATTAGTTGCCTTATTAATACCTATATTTGGAGATAAGCGAAAGCAAGCGCATTAAAAAGAGATTCCAAATATCTATTAAATTGAGTGATAAGCATATATAATAATTCAAATATAATAAGATAGTGAGAAATGACCTGTGGAGTCTCGTTTCTTCTTAACCGTAACATTATCTTTAATTCCTTGACCATCTTTTCCCAAGCCTTCACCTTCTTTCCAAACCTTGCAAAGAACAAGTAGAGGGGAAAAAATGAGAAACTTACATAAGACATGCAAAAAACAATATGTACTTACCTTTTAGAACCCATAACATAAACTTAAGTTCAAATATAGACAACAACATAATAGAAGATGGTTAGAGTCATGGGTTTCATGAAGTCATAGATTACTCATCTCAATATGAAGTCATAGAGATTACTTAGATTACTTGTATCAATATAAAGTCGTAGAGGGATGTTGTTGTTTAGAAGTTGAGAAAGCAATTCAAACATACTAGTAGTAGACATACTAATAGACAAAAAGAGGATGAATCTTCTTTTCTTACCCATAATCTTCTTTGCCTATGAGCTCAGCCTTTGACGCAACACAACAGAGAATGCTATTGATTAATCAAATACTATGAAGGGGTCACATAATTTGTAGTTTAAAAAAATACTGCACTAATACCGTTTATATTCGCAAGTATATCCTTATTTGCCATTAACTTTATGGCACTAAGCCATTACACTCTTTGTCTATTGCAATCCCACCATTACAATATCTCATTAATACTATTTACGCATATCACATCTATGCTTTGCCATTTCTTTATATATAAGACTTAGGATATATAAATTTATAATGCAATAGCTGTAACAGAGCTACTCTGTTCTTTGCTAAACTAACCATATCTTTTGATGAAGCATGACGAAGTCTAGGGAGGACAATCACAGAGATTTATCATAGTTGACCTGGGAAGGTTACGGGAGGAACTAAGTAAGATACCAGGTGAGCCTAACCAACACCAAATAGAATAATAACGGAGACAGACCAGATGGGCCAGAGGTATTGTTGCTCAAAATTTCCCTCTTGTTCATTTTCAGCCACAGCCCTCTTTTCCAAGAGAAATGCGGTAAGCGATCATTAGTTAGCATCACGTAGTTGGTCACATGATCGCATGGGCCTTCTTGGCCACATGCGATCATGCGACAAATGGTAAGCAATCAGGTGAACAACAAGGTGGCGGTTGGTGACTAACACCTTATGGTTGGTCGCATGATCGCATGGGCTCTTCCGAGGCCATGCGATCATGCAACAAACCATCAATGGTTTCGGTGGTGGCGGTTTGCAGTCATCGGTTAACATCATGCGATAGGCAGTTAGTGGGGCCCGAGGTTTCTGCATTAGTGCAAGTGTGATGAAGATCTACGGTGGTCGCATGATCTCATGGGATCTTCCGATCCCATGCAATCATGCAACAACTGTCCGATGGGGATCTGTCGAGTTAGGTGGGTCCTATGCCAGGGGTGCCAAGGTGTTTGCCGATGTGGTGGCTGAAATGAATAGAGGGATGACACATGGTGGTTCTGGGCCTGGGGTTAAGAAAAGATAATGCAACTTGGCAACCAAAAGAAAAGTGAACCTAGGGTGAACTCGGGGTTATTCTTGTAGTCAATGCCAACAGTTTCGGTGGTGCTGCCAGCGGTTATCGGGTAACCTCTTACGATTGGTCGCATGATAGCATGGGCTCTTTTGAGCCCATGCGATCATGCGACAAGCCCCTAGCGGTCAACAGGGCTTCGGTGGGCTTGTGGTTTGGTGACGTGTCTAGTCTATAGTGGGTGGCTAGCGGTCGGTGAACGTTTGACAGGTGGCAGATCTTGCGGGCCCCAATTGTCTTGCATGGAAGGGCGACAGTTTTCAAAAACTTGTTGCATGATCGCATGAAGGCCTTTCAGCTCATGCGACCGTTGACATTTTAGAAGGTTGGAGGCAAGTTTTCAAAAACTTGTCGCATGATCACATGAAGGCCTTTCGGCTCATGCGATCATGCGACCATTGCTTTGTCAAAGAGGTGTAGCCTATTTTGGTGGACTCTCTTCCAAGGTGAATGTTGCAAGCGCGGGTAGTTCAAAAACATTTATGTCGCCGGGGTGGTTGCAGTTAGAGGAATGTGTAGAGTTATCTAGACTATCATTTTGGGGTCTTTGCGAGGATCTAAAATCAGATTTGGAGCCTTTATGGCTGAGTGGGCTTGCAGAGAGGTAGATGGATGAGGTCTTTTGTCTCCAGGTTGATCAATTTAGGGATGGACATGCAAAGAAATATCTGATCGGTTGAGATATTTGCACATTTTCATTTATGATCAGAAGTGACCAATTTTAGGGATGATTATTATAATGCATATTTATGTAGCCCTAATTGAGATATTTTTGTTTCCTGCCTACGTGCAAAGTTGTATATATTGTTTTTTTGGAGCTTTTGAGCTCAGAATTCACATTTTGTAAAAAGAGAAAGTCTTTTCTTGGAGAACTATCTGTAGCATTTTTTGCTCTCTGGTTTTTCACATCTTGTAAGTTCTCATTGATAATACAAATGCTACAAAGTATTATGTGACATATTTATGTCCCTGTACTTTCTTTTTTGGCTTGTCTCTTATTGGACCAAAGTTTATGAATGTTTCAATGATATCTTAGGTTCCCTGATTCCTCTTACTTTCTATGGTTGTGTGTGTTATTATGTTTGATCTGATTTAGATGTTTTATGGGTATATTTCAGCCCTTAACAGTCTTGTCTCAATCCTGCACCGAGCTATAGGAGTGAATGTCTATTTGTAGGTCATGGATTGATGTCTAATCCTGAGAGCCTTGTTGTTGTGAAAGAATCTTTCTCTTTCCCTAAACATCCTCTTTTTTTTGCAGATCCTTCCATGAAACACTTATGCAAGCCTATTCAGTAAGTTGTAATCTCCTAGACCTAATTCTCTCACTGGTTTCATTCCTCTACACTGAGATCCAAACCCAAGTTCGGTGCATCACCTGGTAGGTAGATTTGCTTTCAGTCATTTCCCCTTCCATGCATTCCTTCTATCCCTTTCCCTCAAAATTTTACTTTCCTGTTAAGAGCAAATCAAGGTGATTATCCAAGAGGAACCAGCCTAGAATCTGGAGGTCTCATCTCAGTTAGCAAAAGGTCCCACAACCTTGAGATGATTCCCATGTTATACTGGATTATCAAGACCAAGAGAGCTTGAGATTAAAGGCGCAAATTCTGTGTACAACATTTCTGGCATGCCCGGTGGGATAGCAAAGAAGTTCATTTGTTGAAGATTGTGTCATCTCTGATATGCAGATTGCATAATACAAACCTTTAGAGGTTGTTCTATCAAGTATATCTGGCGACTCCACTGGTTTCAAAGATTCAGGCTAACCTTGTTTAAGGTTTATGAGAAAGATTCAGACTAGAAACTCAAAGCCTGCTAAATTTTCAGAGTTTCCCTTGAAAAGAAGCTACAAAGGTAGGTCAACTCAGAGAGAATCTCCTGTAAGAAGAGTCCAATCTACACCTCTTGATACTTCAGAGAGGAGACCTCTCCTCTTTCATTTTAGAAGAAGAGGCAGACCTCTGACTAGAGATCTAGAAGAAGAAGAAGAAGATCCAAATCTAGCAAGTACAGCTCATATAGTTGTTAATCTTCAGGTTACACCTCCTACAATGGCTAAAAAATTTTCCTTTGCACCTTTCAATCAGGGGAGCCCATTAAATTTTTTAGTGCATCATGATGTGCCCTTGGTGGCATTAAAGAGTATACCTAATTTCACAGGGGAGGGACAGACAACAGCCTTTGAGCACATAAGAGATGTGACCACCATTTGCAGCATACACAACATTACTCAAGAGGATGTGGCCACCAAATTATTAGTAGCATCTCTGAAAGGTAAGGCTCTAGAGTGGTTTAGAACTTTAACTGTTGGTTCTATTACTTCATGGGATGAATTAGGGGATGCATTAAGCAAGCATTTTGAGGATAAATCAAATAATTTGTCTCTGGTTGAGCAATTAATAACTATAAAGAGAGACCCTCAAGAGAAAATGATAGATTATAATAGTAGATTCCTTAAAACATGGAATAGAATCTCAGTCTTTGTAAGGCCATCAGCTAACTATGCCTTCCTGTATTACTTGCAAAGTATAAATAACCAAATTTCTATCATGATCCAGTCTATGGGTGGTACCACTTTACCCCAAGCTTTTGACACTGCTATCAAGGCTAAAAATTATTTGATCCAAGCAGGCATGATACAGAGAAGACCTCCCATGCCTATCTTTCCTAGTCTTCAGTCGATTGCACCTACACAAGTACCCCCATTTACCCCTATTCCCACAATTTCAGCACCTCAAGCTAGTACCAATGGTCAGGAACATGCTGCAACAAATTTCTCCCAAGAGTTGCAAGAGATGAAGAGTAGTCAGCAAACTAGTATACAAGAAATGACAAACTTGCTACAGACTCTAACCAAAGAGGTCACAAACTTGAAGAAACAAAACCAAGGCATTAGGCCACCCTTCCAATCACAAGGGCAAGGTCCTAATCAGCAATACCAAAATCAAGGACAGCCTTATCAATAAAATAGGGCACCATACCAAGGAGGCTATCAAGGGCAAAGACAAAGTTTTAATCAAAGACCATTCCAACCGTATAACCTAGCACCTCTTAATTTTGTAAATCCAGTCAGGGATATGGTTCCTAGTCAAAACAATATGGCCATGGATAATGAATGGTGTTTCCCTTGCAATCAGCCCCACAATCAGGCTACGTGTTCTAATGGATGGATGAACCAAGCACTAATGGTTCAAAATTCTTCACAAGCTCAAACAGAAGCTCCTTCTAGTGGGACAGCTCTTAAACAAGAAACACAAGGGAATGAGACTGCTCTTTTCAATTGGGAGCAACCAGATTTCAATGGAGTCAATGATGAAGTTTCTTTTGTTGCCTACACAAGAGCAAAGAGAAGAGCCCAAGACATGGAGAGATCAAATTCTAGTACTAAGGCCACTACATCTGTAGAGCCACTGCAGCAAGTTGCCTCTATCACATCCAAGGAGGCCCCTGTCGTCACAAGCAAAGAGGGCCGAGTTCCAAAAGAGGCAAAACCCATCATAGAAAAAGCACAACAAAGGGTACACACTGTGGAACCTTATAATATTGTAGACAACATTAAGAAGGTGAATGTCACCATGTCTATGTGGGACTCTTTGTCTATTCCAGGACAACCTAAAATTTTGGAGAAGGCCATTAGGGAGGTAGCAAATCCTCAACCTGCAAAAGAAACTGCAAAAATAGTGTTGGTCAACACTGATCAAGAAAAGGAGACTCCAACTAGCAACTCCAAGGCTAATACCATGCAAGGTTGGAATTTAAAGCCACCTCCCTTTTACATATCTTTAATTATTGGGAAATCTTTAGTGCATAATTGTATGGTAGATAGTGGAGCTACTAGCACTGCAATGCCCAAGAAAGTGGTTGATCAATTAGGACTTAAATATGAACCCTTCCAAAAGAAGGTTACACAACTTGATGGATCCTCAGTCAGTACTATAGGTGTGGCCAAGGATACCAATCTAATTCTCCATGCTAGTCCTAATTTTTCCATTCTCCTTGACATATATATCATAGATCTTCCTGCATTGTTTTCCATATGTCTCTCAAGGGAGTTCACAGCCAAGATAGGAGGTTATCTTTCTTCTGACTGGTCTCACATGCTCTTTCATACAAGGTATGGTACCAAAGTCACCATTAAATCAGAAGCCTTAGCGATACATCATATAGAGCCATATGTGTCCAATTCCATCAATACTAATTGTCCTATATTTGATGACAATGATTTCACAACCACTAGTGAAGCAAGCACCAAAATAGGGAATATCCCTAATATTCTCCTAGATGAAAGAACCTCAAAAATCCAAGAGAGTCTTGTTTGGGATTTTGGTTTGGGGAGTTATCTGATTCAGGAAAGTGGAGCCATAGAACCAAGCCTTCTCAAAGAATACACTGATTCGGATGATCAGGACAGTCAGATCTGGGAGCTATTTTTTGATGGAGCTAGAAGTAGACATGGTTCTGGTGGAGGTGCTATTTTGGTATCCCCAAAAGGAGAAAGGTATTATACTACCTACCTTTAGATTTAGCTTTTCCTGCACCAACAACACTGCAGAGTATGAAAGTCTGGTTAATGGACTAGAATGGGCTAGGAAAAGAGGGCTTAAAGCATTAAAAGTATAAGGTGACAGTGAACTTGTTGTCGGCCAAGTAAGAGGGATGAGTGCAACCAAAAATGATGTCATGAAAGCATACAAACATAGAGTTTGGGATGCAATTGAAGATTTCCATGCTTTCAATATCGTTGCTATCCCTAGAAAATTAAATCAAAATGCTAATAGGTTAGCTGCTATTAGATCTCAGTTTGACATCCCCAATAGCATTTCAAAAGAGGCATATCAATAGCACATCAAGATTATTGTCAGACCTTCAATTCTAGATAATAATATTAGTTGCCAAGTGTTTGACAATGATGAACAAATTTTGCAGTTCTTGTTTGAAGAAGATATCTTTTCAAGGCACAATCAAAAGAGATTATCACAGAGCTATGGTGATCAAGTGATACAACTTAGATCTAATAAGATGCCTCAAGGTCTTGTCACCTTAGAGACTATCTTCAACAAGGATGATGAGGTCAAGAAAAATAAAACTGGCTTGGTAGTCCAACAGGAACATTGTGTTGAATTAGAGTTGGAGCCAGGTAAGAGCCTACAGTTTGGAAAAGTAAACACTAATTCAGAAAAGCAAGCTTACACTAAATTATTCAAAGAATTCAGTGATGTTTTTGCATGGGGGTATGGAGACCTCAAGGTTTTTGGTCCTACCCTTGCTCAGCACACTATTGAATTAGAGCCTAATGCTAAACCAGTAAGGCAAAAGCAAAGGCCTGTTAATCCCAAGCTTGAACCACTTATGCATAAGGAAGTGCTCAAATTGATAGAAAGTGGCATCATCTACCCCATCAAACATACTAGTTGGGTTTCCAACCTTGTTCCTATCAAGAAGAAGAATGGGGAGCTGAGGTTATGTGTTGATTTCAGGGATTTGAATAGAGCCTCATTAAAAGACCGCCATCCACTACCCTCTATGGAACAAATTCTACAATGTGTCTCTGGATCGGAGAGATTCTCATTGTTGGATGGCTATTCAGGATACAATCAAATCTTAGTGAAAGAAGAGGATCAATATAAGACTGCATTTAGAACCAAGTGGGGAACCATGGCATATCAGAATATGCCCTTCAATTTGTCAAATGTAGGTGCTACATTTCAAAAGGTAATGGACATGGCCTTTAAGGGCCTCATGTACAAGTTTGTGCTAGTCTACCTGGATGACATAACTGTGTACTCAAAACATGTAGTAGACCACATCAAGCATTTGAGGTGAATTTTTTAAAGATACAGAGAATTTGGGATATCCCTTAATCCCAAGAAATGTGTGTTTGCAGTTCATGAAGGAAAACTATTGGGATATGTAGTATCCAAAGAGGGAATTACAGTGGATCCTGAGAGAATTGCAGCCATCTTAGAACCATCATTACCACATCACAAGAAAAGTCTCCAATCTTTCATAGGAAAGATTAACTTTGTTAGGAGATTCTTGCCTAACATTGCAGAGTTACTCAAGCCTTTGACAACCATGTTGAGGAAAGGTTCAGCCTTCAGTTGGACCAAAGAAGGAAAAGTTAACTTCCAAGCTATTAAAGAGGCCTTAACAAAAGCTCCTGCTCTCCTAAACCCAAATTTCAGTAAGGATTTTATCCTTTATGCTTATGGGGGTCATGATGCTATATCTGCAATGTTGACTCAAGAAAATGCTAAAGGAATTGAGCAGCCTATTGCTTTCTTTAGCAAAGGTTTAGAAGAGTATGAACAAAGATACTCTTTTGTAGAAAAGCATGTTCTTGCTGTGGTAAAGAGCCTCAAAAAATTCAGACATTTTTTGACTCATAGCAAGGTGCATTTGATGGTTACTCATCCAAGTGTCAAGGAATTTTTGCTTTCTAAGGACCTAAATGAAAAAAGAGCTGGTTGGATCACTAAGGTGATGGAATATGACATAGATATTCAGATTACCAAGCTAGTTAGAGGAAGAGGTCTTTGTGAGCATCTGGCAGAAGACAGAAGCTCAAAGAAATTAGAATATATAGATGCATCTCTGGTGGTGCATTCTACAGGAGAGCAAGCCAAGGCAGCTAGTTGGTTGCCTAATATGATCAATTATTTGAAGACAGGACAATGTCCTACAGGCCTAGATTCAGCAAAAAGGAGGTATTATAGGCTACAATTTGTTCCTTTTGTGCTGATAGATGAAATTATTTTCAGAAAAGATCACAATGGTGTCCTTCTAAGATGCATAGATTCAGAAAGGGTTGTAGATGTCTTATTTGAGTTTCATGATGGAGCTTCTGGTGGCCATTTCTCTCCTAGGACTACAACTTTTAAGATCATGAGGGCTAGATACTATTGGCCATCTATCTTGAAAGATAGTCATGATTATGTTAGAAGATGCATCAAATGTGCTATTGTTGCAGGGAAAGAAAGATTTGCAACTCTACCCCTACAGCTAGTAAAAATAGAGCAGCCCTTCATGAAGTGGGGTATAGATTTCGTTGGCATGATTAACCCTCCATCTAGTGTAGGACACAAGTGGATAATCACTGCAACCGATTATTTCACTAGGTGGATAGAAGCAGTTGCTTTAAAAGAAGCTAATGAGAGTGTTGTTTTAAGTTTTTATGATGATATCATTCATAGATTTGGCATTCCAGATTCTATAGTTTCAAACAATGCATTAGCATTTACAGGCCTCAAAGTCTTAGAGTGGGTAGTCAAAAAGGGCATTTGTCTAAATACAAGTTCCAATTACTATCCTCAGGGGAATGGTTTGGTAGAATCAACAAATAAGAATCTGATTAGAATAATCAAAAAGACCCTGCAAGACAGTCAGAGGGACTGGCATATTAAATTGAAATCTGCCTTGTGGGTAGATAGAATTACCCCAAGGAAAATCATTGGTAATTCCCCATACATGTTGGTGTATGGTAGAGAGGCCAAGTTATCTATTTCAACTGAATTACCAGCCTTGGACTTGGCCACTCAGTATGCCTTGTTTGAGGAAAGTGATCCTATGCAAATCAAATATGCCCAGTTGATGGAGCTAGAAGAGATCAGAGATAAATCAATCCAGGATATGGCATTCCATCAGAGTCAAACAAAGAGAAGCTTTGATAAAAGAGCCAAGGTCAGAGTCTTCAAGGTTGGAGATGTAGTTCTCAAATAGGATGAGTTCAGGTCAAAACCTGGCAAGCACACAAAGTTTGATTCCTTTTGGCATGGACCATTTGTTATAACAGAGTGCAAAGGATCTAACACTTTTCAGCTTTCAACCCTTGAAGGAGCTACCCTGCCAATCTCAGTGAATGGTTTCCACTTGAAGCCTTTCTTTGAGGTTAATCCCTCTCTATAGGTCCTTGTAAATCCTTGTAAAAAATTTTCCTACTTTCTTCCAGCTTTCTAGTTTAGTTTTTCCCTATTTTCGAAGAAGTGCTCGTGCATAGGTTTGTCTTCCCGGTTCAGTTTTTGTCCCTCTGCTTGTCAGAAAGTTCTTTTTGTGCTTGAGAGATGACCCCATGCCCAATGGATTTTTTCAAGGCAACTGGTCCAATGTCTAGTAGGCTGACATCCTGCAGAGGTCACCAAAATGTTGCCCAAAATTTCCCTCTTATTCATTTTCGGCCACAGCCCTATTTTCTAAGAGAAATGCGGTAAGTGGTCATTAGTTAGCATCACGTAATTGGTCGCATGATCACATGGGCCTTCCTGGCCGCATGTGATCATGTGACAAATGGTAAGCAATCAGGCGAATAGCGAGGTGGTGGTCGGTGACTAACACCTTACGGTTGGTCGCATGATCACATGGGCTCTTTCGAGCCCATGCGATCATGCGACAAACCGTCAATGATTTCAGTGGTGGCAGTTTGTAGTCATCGGTTAACATCATGCGACAGGTAGTTAGTGGGGTCTGAGGTTTCTGCATTAGCGCAAGTGTGATGAAGATCTACGGTGGTCGCATGATCTCATGGGATCTTTCGATCCCATGCGATCATGCAACAACTATCTGATGGGGATCTGCTGAGTTAGGTGGGTCCTATGCCAGGGGTGTCGAGGTGTTTTCCGATGTGGTGGCCGGAATGAATAGAGGGATGACATGTGGCAGTTCTAGGCCTAGGGTTAAGAAAAGATAATGCGACTTGGCGACCAAAGGAAAAGTGAACCTAGGGTTATTCTTGCAGTCAACGCTAATAGTTTCGATGGTGCCACCAGCGGTTACCGGGTAACCTCTTACAGTTGGTCAGATGATCACATGGGCTCTTCTGAGCCCATGTGATCTTGCAAAAGGCCCCTAGCAGTCAATAGGGCTTCGATGGGCTTGCGGTTTGGTGACGTGTCTAATCTACAGTGGGTGGCTGGCGGTCGGTGAAGGTTTGACAGGTGGCGGATCTTGCGGGCCCCAATTGTCTTGCATGGAAGAGCGACAGTTTTCAAAAACTTGTCGCATGATCGCATGAAGGCCTTTCAGCTCATGCGATCATGCGACCATTGACATTTTCAAAGGGCAGAGGCAAGTTTTCAAAAACTTGTCGCATGATCGCATGAAGGCCTTTTGGCTCATGTGATCATGCGACCATTGCTTTGTCAAAGAGGTGTAGCCTATTTTGGTGGACTCTCTTCCAAGGTGAATGTTGCAAGCGTGGGTAGTTCAAAAAAATTTATGTCGCCAAGGTGGTTGTAGTTAAAGGAATGTGCAGAGTTATCTAGACTGTCATTTTGGGGTATTTGTGGGGATCTGAAATTAGATTTGGAGCCTTTATGGTTGAGTGGGCTTGCAGAGAGGTAGATGGATGAGGTCTTTTGTCTCCAGGTTGATCAATTTAGGGATGGACACGCAAAGAAATATCTGATCAGTTGAGATATTTGCACATTTTCATTTATGATCAGAAGTGATTGATTTTAGGGATGATTATTATAATGCATATTTATGTAGCCCTAATTGAGATATTTTTGTTTCCTGCCTGCGTGCAGAGTTGTATATATTGTTTTTTTGGAGCTTTTGAGCTCAGAATTCACATTTTGTAAAAAGAGAAAGTCTTTTCTTGGAGAACTATCTGTAGCATTTTTTGCTCTCTGGTTTTTCACATCTTGTAAGTTCTCATTGATAATACAAATGCTGCAAAGTATTCTGTGACATGTTTATGTCCCTGTACTTTCTTTTTTGGCTTGTCTCTTATTGGATCAAAGTTTATGAATGTTTTCAGTGATATCTTAGGTTCCCTGATTCCTCTTACTTTATGTAGCTGTGTGTGTTATTATGTTTGATCTGATTTAGATGTTTTGTGAGTATATTTCAGCCCTTAACAGTCTTGTCTCAATCTTGCACCGAGCTATAGGAGTGAATGTATGTTTGCAGGTCATGGATTGATGTCTAATCCTAAGAGCCTTGTTGTTGTGAAAGAATCTTTCTCTTTCCCTGAACATCCTCTTTTGTTTGTAGACCCTTCCATGAAACACTTATGCAAGCCTATTCAGTAAGTTGTAATCTCCTAGACCTAATTCTCTCACTGGTTTCATTCCTCTATACTAAGATCCAAACCCAAGTTTGGTGCATCACCTAGTAGGTAGATTTGCTTTCAGTCATTTCCCCTTCCATGCATTCCTTCTATCCCTTTCCCTCAAAATTTTACTTTCCTGTTAAGAGCAAATCAAGGTGATTATCCAAGAGGAACTAGCCTAGAATCTAGAGGTCTCATCTCGGTTAGCAAAAGGTCCCACAACCTTGAGATGATTCCCATGTTATACTGGATTATCAAGACCAAGAGAGCTTGAGATCAGAGGTTCAAATTCTATGTACAATAGGTATATTACAAGCCAAGAGTTCAAAATTTTGAATAATAAAGGCACCTGGTGGACTATTGCAAATGAAGAATGATCCAACTCTCCACATACACCAAGTGAGCCTAAGAAACACAAGAAAGACTAATAAAAGAGATAGACCAGATAGGCAAAAGGTACATTACAAGCCAAGAGTTCTCCTGGTAGACTATAGCAAAGTTGGAAGGATCAAACTCTTCAAATATGAGTTGATTCATATAACCCAAAAAAAGTTCAAATAAAAACTCTAGAAAAGAAAACAAGTAATAGATATGAAAGAAGATTCAAGAACAGAGTTCCCCATTATGCACACACCACTGAAGATCACATATACTTTCATCAGTTTGACCACATTAAAAAGTCAGTAAAGACTGAATGCAATGTATAAGCAAATATTTGAACCTACACACTGAGTAGGTAAACTAGGCTGAATCCATAGAGACGATCAACACCAATGAAATTTATAAGTAAAGCAATAGAAATGTGCACCCCAGGGGTAATGGTTGGATTAAGAAGTTAAAAACAAATGATAAAATTAACACTAAAGAAAGAAATTGATGACTTATTCCACCCAACCACACAAGTGAGATTATCTACAAAACAAATCTCAAAGTAACTCACAACCTTCACAATATTCATCATAGATAAAATTTTGCAACTTCGTCCAAAATTTACAAGTAAAAGAAAGCATATGAAAATTCATACAAAAGCAACTGAATATAAATTTAATGAGAGTGTTGGTCTGAACAAATTGGATAGAGAATTTACAAACAAAATATTAGGCAACAGAGAACATTAAGTGGGTACATAGACATAACAAGTTATAAACACATCACTCTAAAAAATAACATGTATTAGACTGAAAATGGTCAAAAATATAGAAATGCTCTCAATTGGAATCCACATACAAAACACAGTGTTAGAAAAATTTTTGTATCCATAAATTTTAACAGTAAATTGAACCAAAAATTAAGATGCGTAAATATGAATTAATGATGCAGCCTACAACATTGTAATAGAAGGATAATTATTCAATAGCCTAGCCCCCTACTCATTTCCCAAAAAAAAAGAAATGACCAAATCTATCACTTTATAACTGGAAAGACACACACACACATAGGATATTAGGTAGCAGAGGAAAAAAGAGCTTGGGAAACCATGTTCTAATCTTATGTAAGATAAGAAAGGAGATTGCAATATTCATGACACTGGTAGAGCTGCAAAAGATTAGAGATGAAGAACTAGCACCCAGACTTGCTGCTCATGCCTCCTCTGCACAATTTGGTCCCAGCAATTCATCTTCCAGCAACAATGAAGATGATAGAGACAGTGACCTGGTTGGTGTAGATATAGATGATAATCCTATACAGGAGCGAGCGCATGTGCCTGATAATAACTATGGATGATCTGCAGCTCAGATGGTCTGATGGACCAACTCCCTGGATAGCTTGGTTCAAGACAAAATAGTTATCTTATGCATTGTCATTTTTGATATACTATGACCGATGATATTGTAAATTTTGTTTTTTGTTCCAGCACCCCACTAAAGATGCATTAAGGTATTTGGTATGGGGGGTGGCTGCTGTTTTGACTTATAGCCTCTTATACTACAATATGTACTCAAATATTTTGTTATGGTCTGTAACTTATATTTAATAGAAAAATAAATCTTTTTATAATTTATATTGCTTCCAGGAGGTTAAAGGGCTGACTGACTTGCAAGAGGAGTCAAGGGGGAGCAAGATTCATTTCCTTGAAAAGAACAAGAGAAGAAGCAGGAGGCAGGTAATGGATGTTTTTCCATATTGATATAGGGCTTCAATATCTATCTATATATGTATGTATGTATGTATCCAGCCATATATGTAGGAATTTATTTCTATCTGTAAGCAGCTAGTTTATTGCTTATTTTATTGTGACATTTTCTGACTGAAAGATCAAAGTCTGATGTTTAAATGAAGAATATAATTGTGATGCTTGTGGGGAAATCTCTTATATTGGCCATTCATCTTTTTCATTTGAGTTGGGCAAGTCTCTTTGGGAGTGAAACTCTTGTTAAGTGTTTTAAAAATCTATTGAATAATTGATTTTATTGCCCTATGGTTTCATGGTGATTAACAACACTTCTATGATAGAATAATTAGAATGGTTTTTTGATGTCACAGTGCAAGATAGATTTCATAGTTGGTTTATCTAGTTTATGCCTTTAATATTGTAATTGCATAGAGTTGGAGGAGTTGAACTAATGAATGGCAATGTCATTCAAATTTTATTGTAATGCCTATTGGGTGTTGTCAAACACCAGATCTTTTGTTGAGGGTTTGATATACCTGTCAAAAGTGTAATATTCAAGATAGTATAACTATTCAAGTAATGGGTTGAGAAATATGTTACTAAATATCCCCGAAATATGTTACTCATTTTAGCATGGATTTACCTAACTAAATATCCCTAAGACCTTAAAAATTTGAGTGAGCAGGGGAACTAAAACCAAATTTAATAGAGTAGATTTCAAAAATTTGAGTGAGCAGGGGAATTAAAACCAAATTTAATAGAGTAGATTTCAAAAATTTGATTCATTAGTGAAATTGGGATTGCTTTCGTATGTGTGATGGTAATTTTCATTCTGATTTTTATGCAATTATTATTTTCCCATATGTAAGTTTTACCCAGAATAAATTGTAGATTAATGATGGACACAACAAAAACAAAATGACATGGAGAAGGTTCAGTAGATAAGGCTTATGTTACTAGCTTGATATAGAATGATTCCTATTAGAGAGGATCTAGGCTTCCTCAAGAGTTGCACTGTGTTTTATTATGTACTTGAATATTGGTGAATGCTTTTTAATAATTCTTCAATTGTTATTTCTTGGTATATTGCAGATTCCTTATTGCCCAAGTTTGAGCTGGAGTGCAGATGGAAGTATATTGTTTACTGGTTAACACATTTAAAAGTCAGAGTCTAGGGAATCGGACATATTTGAATTGAAAGCAATAGAGTTGTATGCAAGCTTGAACGTCTGTGACAATTATTTTAAAGCTCGAATTTGTTTAGGTAGAGTAGGGCTTACTATTTTTTATTTTGAATTTTGATAGCTCTAGAAGATTTTTTTCTTATATGCAATGAAAGATACAAAATGAAGGTACTTTAAACCTAAAATGAGTAATCTACAACTCAGAATGGGTATCAACCTTTTTAATCAAACATATTTTTTTAACTCAAATAATTTAAAAAGTTTCTTTGAGGTCCTCTAATATGACATGGTTTTCCAAGGTTTTGAATTTTTTATCCTGAAAAACATGTGATTCTTTCATCAAGATGAAAAATAATGATTAAATCCCTAGATTTATGATTGAACACACAGGTTTGCACTAATTTTTGCAACATGTTTCATAGAAAATACATAACAAAAAATTACCATAACAACATACTAGTTGACAATGCTAAAAAATTCAAAATAGAATTACATGAATAGAGCCTCTTACCTGATTTGAATCCATAAAATTATGGACATTCCATGTAGAAACTATAGGCTTAACAGAAGTGGCCAACTGTGATACTATCTCAACCAGTCCATCCATATGCGTAGTAGAGGCAGCCAACTGGGATACTTTCTCAGTGAGTCCATGTATGCAATTCATTATTTGTTCATACCCATCATTTGAGCTAAAATGATCTGCAGAGGCTATTACATGACGTGCTACAGATGGCTATGAGATCTCATTTGATGGACTAGATTTCCAACTCATATTGTTGTTAGATCTAGGATCCAATGTTTCCATATAATTAACAATTTCTTCTACACTTGCTTCTTTGTTACTATTTTCCATCTACAATACAACATTAATATCAACAAATAGTTCGTTCAATAAATAATTCCAATAAATATTCACATAAATTGAACCAAAAAATTAGGTACTTACTCCAAATTTGTCCTTTTTAGCCTGCAACCCACCTCGGCCAAATGTGTATCCAACTGTTACATTATCTCTTGCTCTCTTGCCTCTACAACTTTTAATCAAATATTCTTCAGAACTCATGCTTTTTTTCAATGCCTCCCATTGTCTAGGAGATAGATTAGATTGTAACCTGTCTTTCCCATCCATGATAGTTTTTCTGCAAGTGTATCTAAAATTATTCATCAAAATTCTCATTTTTTTCTTGTAATATCTTTGAGAGATTTTTCCACCAATAGTCTCGAAATTATTTTCCATCTTTTGTATGACAATTTCCACATTTCATGGATCTTGATCTGCAAAGTTTTCCTTGCAAATATCCAAATGGGTTCTACATCGCATGCCCAACTCAGAGGCCCACCTTGCAACATTTTTCCCAATGGGCTCGCCATCTCTTGATACCTCAACCAAGAATGGCTTCTTGCCTTCTAATTTTCTCTGTTTTGCATCCCTCTCTATAGATCTATATAAATTTTGACTCAATCTTCTCCTTTTGACAAAAGCAAGCACATCTTCCATATTTAAACCGCTGCCAATATTTTTTTATGATTTATTAGTTCCATCAGAAGATGTAATAGGTACATTGGATGCAAGCAATATCTCTTCATTCCTTTCAGCAACCTAAAATTCACCATCTTTACCCACATTAAGTGTGTCATGAGTAGTTATGTCACTACCTATCTTTGTAGACTTTTCCTCAAAGACATCCTTTATCACTCTTGCAAAAAGCTTTTGCATATTTTTTGTTCCTTGACTCCCATGTTTTTCAATAATCTCTTTGAGACTTTGTGTTAAAAGATCTTTGTGATGTTGTGCATCACCATGTTCTATATCTAATTGTGCATCACCATGTACTTTATCAAGATGCACATCACTATGCATTATACCTAGTTGCACATCATCACAACTATTGTTTCCACCAAGTGCATGTGTTGTTGAATTACAAATTCATTGGCTTCTACGAGTTGTCAGCACTCTATCTTTGATTTCCTTTTGTTTTCCTTTTTCATTTCCTATGAAGTTTGTTTCTTTCCTATATAACCAAAAATATCATATTATATCTTGTATACATAAAGCTCAAGCCTATAAATTTTCAGTAAACACTATTAAACAATAACATACTACTCACTAGATTTACAACTTACCTATTTGTTAATCCAAGCTGTGACAAATATTCATTATTCCTTGCCACGCGTTCTCTATGAAAATTCTCATACTCTGTCAATAGAATTTCAGCATTCTCACCACTATCATCTAATTTGGGCCTCACATTCTTTCTCCTCATTTCCTGAAACCCAAATAAGTGATAATGTATAAATCAGCAACTTGAATCAAAATGTAAACAAAGACAAATTTCAACAACTAAATGCTTGACAAGATACTCAAAAAGAGCTTTGTTTGACATGATCAACACAAAAAATAATTGTATGTGAGCAAAGGAAAGAAGTGACTAATCTGCATAGACATGAATAAATATTTCATTGAGTTACATATGAGAGAGGTGGAGGGAGTGCTGGAAATAACATCTCGATGACAAAATGAAGAAGTAATTTATTTGAAGGTATCAAGTAACACGGTTAAACTGAGTCCATTTGTTAAACAAACAATGTGAGCATTGGAATAGTTGGTATAACAATAAAATAACTAGTTTATTAGCCATTTTAATTGTTGTCAGTCTTCTTTATCTATCATTATGCCATTATGAATTATATCTATGAACTTGAAAGAGGGTCTGAACTAGAATGACAACTTTGGTTTCAAAATTTGATCATGCTCGTACTAATTTAACCATTACCAAACCACATAATTATATGATAAACCTTTGTAGCTCTTTGAACATGAAAGAAAAACCATGACCATTTAAAGTATTATGTACCTTTCCCATTTCTTTTAGCTTTAACTGTGGAAAGAGAATACATACCATTGTGTTAATTATTTTCAAATTAAAAGATGTGATCTGATACATAAGTAACAAAAAAGTCAGCATGACATGACAAACCATGATCAATATTACACGATAGAGTCCATCTCAAGAAAAACCAAGGCAAATAGAATAAAATTATTTACTATTTTCAAAATAGTATGTTGATCTCCTAATTATTCAGCTATACAACTTTCCATTGATCTTGAATTCTTCCTGTGAAAAAACCTTGCTCTGATACAAAGATATTACATCATGGATTAACAATAGTGCATGCTTATTAACAGAATTTGTATCACCAAATATACTGAACTATTTAAAGCCTAACTTGTGCATGTGTTAACTATTAAAGGCACTTTTGTGCTGATTGCAGTTGAAAGGCTAGACCTAGTAAAGGTAGCTACAACATTGAGAAACCAAAATCTTCATCTTGAAAGATCCTTTAATAGGTCCATGCAGTTTCCCTTATTAAAGCATATATTCAAGTGTATGCTTCTAATACACAACCTGTGGCTCAAAATCAGCATAGTCCATAGAACCTGATTCTATAGGTGGCATTATATAGGTCGCTATTATTTCTGACACCAATGCAGCTATTAAAGGAATTCTTTTCAGGTTCTTTATAAAGCTAGGATCTTGGCTTTCTCCAATTGCTATAATCTTTTGATTTATTTGTAATAGCCAAACAAAATATACTGCTGCTACTAATAATAATTCAATAGGATTTTTCTTCGAAGTAGTAAGCCTATATCCACTATTCTAGCTCACCTCAATGATCACATGCATATCAAACTCTTTTGTGTTCAGTCCAATTCCTCATAAAATGTTGTCCTCTGGTTATCTGGGTATATTAGTTGTCTAAGAAGCTTGACAGGATAACCAGGGGTACTAATGATATGCCACTATTGAGGAACTCACTCCACAATGAAGGTAGATATGACAAAGATGATTTTCTTTACATCAAATATATACTTACTATACTATCAATTATCTGTTGGAAAGTGTGAATATTGATAGCATCATTCATCCATACTATTAAATAATTCAAAAATAATACTTACTATACTATCAATTATCTGCTGGAAAGTGTGAATATTGATAGCATCATTCATCCATACTATTAAATAATTCAAAAATGAAAACCATTCCCCTCTTCTGCTTGGGGCTCAAGCCTCTGTCTACCTGGGTCTCTTGAACACCACCAGCAATGGCCAAGACTCCAACCATCTGTTTGCAGTGGAGTTTGACACCAGTCAGAGTGTGGATTTTTAGGATCCCAGTGCCAACCATGTGGGTCTGGATCTCAAAACCCTTAACTCTCTTGACACCCCTCCTAATACAGGTATGTTTCTGGCCTTTCTTTTCCTCTCAGGGATATTTCTTTTTCTGTTGGGATATGAAAATTCATCACCAATCCTGAATGGTTTTCATTTTTGAATTATTTAATAGTATGGATGAATTCACACTTTCCAGCAGATAATTGATAGTATAGTGAGTATATATTTAATGTAAATAAAATCATCTTTGACATATCTACCTTCACTGCGGAGTGAGTTCCTCAATTGTGGCATATCATTAGTACCCATGGTTATCCAGTCAAGCTTCTTTTATGCTATAGCAGTCACTAATATAGCTTTCCCTATATTTGTTTAGCATGATAAAAGTCATTTTATTTGGAATTTTGGACCTTACCATGTTTCTAAAATCTGAAGGTGAAGAAAAAATGAATTTATTGAATCAAGTGAATGATTCGGCCAGAGAAAGATTACAGTCTGAATAGGACATGTTACGATGTATGAATCAGTGCTGCACTATTGAACTATTTGAATAGGATTTGATACGGGTCCTATTGAATATGAATTTTTTTACTCGAGATAGTGCATGATGGTTTAGAAGTTGTCACTAGTACAAAAACAGCAAAATTAGACTAAAAAAACTACTAAAAATCACATATAGATGACCAATTTTGATCACATGACCAGTAATAGTTTATTGCCAGTCATTTGTAACACCACCAAGTTTGTGACTAAACAAATTTTAGTCATTTGTTGGTTGTTTTGAATGATCAATTTGGTAGTATTTTTACTCATTAATTTAGTCATTTGTTGTTTTTAATTGGTCATTCATTTAATCTTGATAGTCATTTATTTAATCATTAAAATCATTAATCTGTGTCAATTGGTAATATATTTAATCATTTGTATCAACTAATTTCCATCCATTGGTAGTATATTTGATCATTTTAATCATTAATTTAGTCAATGTTGTTAATAATTCATCATTTATTTAATCATGTTAACACTTAATTGATATCGATTAGTAATATATTTAGTCATTTGTATTAACTAATTTCCATCCATTGGTAGTATATTTGATCATTTTAATCATTAATTTAGTCAACGTTGTTAATAATTAGTCATTTATTTAATCACGATAACAATTAATTGATATCGATTGGTAATATATTTAGTCATTGTCACTCTTATGTTTCCATCTACTAATAGTATATTTAATCACTATTATATTTTGGTTCTCATTAATTGGTATTAAATTTAGTTGTGATATAAATAATGTATTAAATTACATAAATTTAATAATGCAAAAAAGGCATATATTAAACTTGAAGTAAACCATAAAAGAAATTAAAAATATATTAACATATACAAACAATATTCAACATCGTGAGAAAGAAAGGTAATCTGCAATTTTAAAATATAATATGTATCAAGTAATAAAATGTCAACATTGAGAGTATACATAATTATATCTAAAAATATCAAAGTTATTAAGAGTTTCCAACTCATTAAATACACCATGAATGTCTGGTATCTAGTGCATGATAAACATCAACTAATTCATTTTCTCCAAAAAAATTATTGGCCATCGTGCAAAGGATCCTTCTTTCTCTTTTAGACGGATCGCTCCATCTAGTTTGTCTTCATAAACAAGTGGTACGTTACTTGTGACCCTCACAAGTTCTACATTTGCATCACTCGTTCCTTTCAAGTTTTCTCCATGTATGATAGATAGTGAATGGATCCACCCAACACCAATAGCAGCACTATCAAATGGATCCAACACTCTGACTTTATCTCCTTCTTGGAGTTCATGAATATTTTTCTGCAAAAACAAAAAGTGCATAGGTAATTATGTGACTTATTAACATAATAATTATCACATAGGTAAACATTTGACTTATTAACATAATAAAACAACCATTACTTGCTCAAATAGTACTTGCATGTGTTAAAACAAATACCATGAAATACACAACAATAAATAAAACTCACCTTGCTTTTAACATGAAGTCTTCTTTGAATATCATATAGATCCTCATCCAGTTCAACATGTTCACTATCAACATCCTTCTCAAATTGTGGAGCTTTATAGATAGGTCTATTGAGAGCATCTTTCCCTGTATGCACAGTAGACTGAAGAGAAAATAGGTACAATTCATATGCTGGAAGAGGGTATGATATGTAAACCTTGGCAAGAAATAAGTACAATTCTAAATTGTGCAATGAAGATAGCTAATAAATATTCTGACAAATTAACTTACATCTAGAAAAATGCAAAATCTATAATTATTTGTTTAAAATAACATTTCAAGCATGAAGATTAGGATAGATAATTGACAACTATTACATTACCTCAACTTTACCACAACTATAACTATGTTGATGCACATTCATGTCCACTAATTCATCACAATCGCTGTCAATATCAGCATCTTTGTTGGCATCAAAGCATTTTTGTGCAGCTTTGATAGAATTGCTCTGTACGTGGTTAAATTGTTAGTAGATAGATCAATGCAATGGTAGATTAAATGCAATGGTGGTATTTTCTTCCATGTCAGAAACAACAATAGTGTATTGCAGACTGACCATCACCAATCATCGTTGCTACAGGATTATTACATCAAATAAGTGACAAACAACTCTTTAAGGTCTTATAAATAGATCAGCATATTCCCCTCTCATTATTACACAGATCAATGAGGAGTATTATCACTATACAAGAAAGAAGAAAATAAGGGGGCTAACATTATCCAAGAAATAAGTAATTACTGTCTAGAAAGAGGAAGTCAGATCGCACAAAGGAAGAAGACATCTCATCTATAATTGCAGCCAAAGGAAGGAATTAATATGATCCAAGTTAGATAACTAACTAATGATATTGTTAGTTACAAGGAAGAGGTACGATTTGTTAAAATAGTAATTCAGTTTGAAAGAGTTCTGATCAAAGAGATACAACTTTTCACATCATGCCCTTTGTTTCTTAATAAGGGAAGATCATCCATTTCTTCAAGGGGCATATTTTATTGGCATATAGTCTTCATACCTGAAGCACTTAAAGGGATTTAATATAGCCAACTAAAGGAGGTATTTGTCCCCTGTTTGGCAAGGTCACAAACACATGAAAAGAAGAAATTGACAAGTAGAAACAGCATCTCAGATTATTGCAAGAACAAAAGATTGTAATCAGACTAAGGCATAAACTTCTCACATAAAATTGCATGAAACTTGAGCCATTATTCAGCAACAGTGACAGAGATTAGACTCACAAGAAGGCATTAAAGAAACATAATAATTAAAGGATAATAATTTGAAAGAGGATCAAGTACAAGATCCTATTTTTCATACCAGATTACGTCTATTCCATTTGCATGATTATAAAAGACAATTTCAGAGAAGGCGATCAGATTATTGTAAGGATCAAGTGCTTTATTTCAACATAGTTTGTTAATAAGCATCTCAGTAAATCAAAGCAATATAGATCAGGAATCTAGGCAGAGCATCATCCTGGATTAGAGCAATATTAATTTGATAGCATTTTGCATTCCCCAATCTACTCTATAGTATCGATATCAAAGAAGTTTTGGTTCATAGATATTACCCTTCATTTTCACAAAATCTTTTACTCAAAAATTTGCATCTCTTTAGCATCTCCTTTCTTTTTTAACCTTAGACATAAGACAATCATCACTATTTATTGTTAGATTTTATATAATCACTATATATGGTTATATTTTATATAATGGCTTGCAGATTCAACAAATATTCAAGAAGTGAGGAAGATCAACAATTCAAAATTTGTTTCAAAACTGTGGAAGTAGCCATAGAAACACAATAGTCATTGAGAGGGCATAACAGAGCATACTCAAGAAGATATGGTACCATCTGGCAGACAATAATTATGGTCTACTGCAGAGAACCCTCAATCAATGTTCATGCTACTGGATCAAAGCAATAATGAAGATATGTCATAGTAATGTGAAAATCATATGCATGTATGTCACATCATGCTAAATTATCACATTGATAATGGGAATCAAAAAAATACTATGAGATGGTATGGTACTAGCATTAAAATACAAATCCCAAAGAGATATTAATATCATATTATGTCTTATGAATACCAATGAGAAAGTGATGGCAATACATTATAGAGCATCAAAATAATAATCAGATACATCGAGCATGTTTTCCACAGGCTTAGGAGTGCCATCAAGAGTTTATACAAAAAGTGTTACATATTATTAAGGTCTTACTGAGGCTACAATTTCAAACAATATTGAGCATATTCATGGACACAAAGCTTCTAATAAGGTACAACCAGGATGAAAAGTTCTCAAATTAGTAATAGCGCAAAGTTTGATATATGACAACCCAAATAACAAATACAATGTTAATAGATATCAACCACAAGATACCAAGAGGATGACCATTGCCAGTTGCAAAGTTCTACTCAGGGAGAAAGCATTTCAGCTTGTGGTTGCTAATTTGATTTCCAAAGGGGATGTTCTCAATGTGGAAAAGATTTCTAAAATTTTGGGGGCAAAACAAACAAGTAATCTAACTCCTCTTTGCCATAACATAATGCCAAGAAAAGTTCATATGGAGTTGACCAAAGACAGAAAAACTCCAAATTACCAAAAGCAAGAACTAGAGGGCGTAGTTTGTCAACCTTAAAGAGGGACTGGATGGAGATGAAAGAATTTGATGCAAAGCATCCCTCAACTTGGAAACAATGGTTCCATCACATATGATAGGTTCCTCAATCCTACCAAGAGAGATACTCAACAACATGAAAACAACTCTCCTCCAAGGCAACTTGCCCTTCCTCTACACAAGGCTGCCTCAACCCCCCAAATGGATCAAAACATGGTTCCACAAAACACAACTCAAGGATCAAACTTTTTTCACACTCGTGACACTCCCCTTGACCATATCAAATTCTGATCTTAACTGGACTGATCACATCCATACCCATTCTTGATGAACTTGTACCCTTATGACAAAAAACTACACATTGGAAACTCATTAAATTTTACAAAGGACACTAGACTTCATTCCTTACCATAATTATGGTATTCCCACACTATTCATGGCTTTGAAAATGTCTAATGACCATTAACACACAACCCCTCAAACAATTTGAAAAACTCTTATTAATGTGATTGTCCCATAACCCAACATATACTCACCAATACATTTGATTAGAACTAGCCCTTGGATCAATATTGTATACATTCAATCCTGACCTTTCTTGTCATTCTAAACCCTTAACATAACAAAATATGGCATCAACCATTCACAATGGCCTAGCATTCCAACTTAACAAACTCAAAACACAAACTTGCTATCCACTATGATAATCACCTACAACATTAGGACAGTCACCCAAACCAATACAAACAAGTGCCAATTTCACCCCCATCTACTAGGGTACATTCAATAATCACCCTTGTACCCCTGTCAGCCTTCACTTTCCATCAAATACTCTGCCAACATAAAACTTCACACTCAAACTGTCTTCTCACTGTCCATTCCAATTTGGGACAGAATTGCAGTCATCCAACACACATGCCAACCTATACATGATCTCTTGTAGGCTTAAACACATATTTTACACATCATATCCCTTCATCCCACCAAGTTTGGGGACTTGATGAATGCAAAAACAAAAGTTATTACATTTTTGCCACTCACAGGTTACCCTAGTAAGGGTTTGGACAGATTTTTACTAAAATGCCAATAACTTTGTCAATTTTTAATGAAAACGGATGATTCAAAAGAGAAAACAAAGAGGATTCATTCCTCCTTAGAATAACATAGGTTTCAGGACTTTAAGTTAATAATAAGACATGAAAAACATGTCTGCAATCAAACTATTTTGTTATGGCAGAACATAGAAAAAATCAGAAAACTTTAACTTTATTGGAACAAACTTGTTGTAACCACCAATGCTACTCATTTTCGGGTATTACAAACATATATTGACTTGTTCCCTTCATGGAAACTGACATGAACTCCTTTAGCTACCTTCTCAACCATCATTTTGGTCGGTTATCCCTTAAACAATGTTGTCAAATTTGACAAGAAGTTGTCAACATTGACACGTTACATGCATTTTGCACCTTATCATCTAGATATTACTCAATTAAATTCCAAGGGTCATTTATAGACCTTATAAACACAAAACATAAGTAAATCCTGTAATCTACCCTTAAACGAAAGGGGTCAAAACCATTAAAAAATGCACGGAGAAGCAAAAAACTCCGGAAGCAGAAAGAAAAGAAGCCATTATATTTAGAAGATGGCATTGCTGACAATTTGAATTGGCAGGTTTGGGAGAAAGGCCTTGAAGACTGGGAACCCTGGGCACATGATGAGGAGCTTGACTTAGATGCATTTGCTCAAAAGAAGGGTCCCATGGAAGAGAAGGAACCACCTCTTGAGATCAAAATAAGTTTTCTAAACATAAATATAGTTACAGAGATCAAAATCAAAGGACATGATGGAGAACCTAGTTCAGTTGTCTAATGGATATTGAAAACTAGAAAATTATGTGCGTATGTACACACAGATCCACATCTCAAATTCTTGGCTCAAACTTGGGATTGTACAAAAAAACAACAAATAAAAAATTACATAAACACACAAAAAAAACTTAAATAATGATGTGAAACGTAGAGAATGACATTAGAGAACATAAATCTAATTTGATCACACTAGCATTGCCTGACATTGGGACAGACTTGGGAAACCATAAGTATAAAAGGAATTCAATTATTCAAGATTTAATTGAGAGACTAAAAACCACTACAAATTTAATAAAAATAGGGGGACAATACTACTTTTGTTATTTCAGTCCAAATGAAAACTCCAAATACTTTTTCTAGACTGTTGATGTGACAAAAAACTAAGCCACTACTATATACACGTTAGTTTTAAACAATAAGAACCTGAAAAAAAAAATCATAGTGTTCCATAACAAAATGCTAATGAGAAACTCCACAAGAGAATTGAGATTTGAAATTTACCATATGATTCTAGATTGTTGATGTGACAAAAAACTAAGCCACTACTATAGACACGTTAGTTTTAAACAATAAGAACCTGAAAAAAAAAATCATAGTGTTCCATAACAAAATGCTAATGAGAAACTCCACAAGAGAATTGAGATTTGAAATTTACCATATGAAAATGGTTAGTTCACCATCTGGCATACACTAATCAATATGGTGCTTTCTGCAATTCTTGTCTAGTGGATTCAAGAATGGCTCTGAATGGTAATTAAAAGAAGAAAAACATACAAGACAAATCAACCAAATGCAGCCCATAAATGGAACAATGTACTTTTCACATGCTAATATTATCCATTTTTTCAACATGGGACAAGATCCAATCTCCAGTTGATAATACACAAAGGGACTGTAGCTGAGAGTGATTATTTGCAGGTAGCAATCCCCACCATAGGATTGAAACCCCTTATGAGGTCACCATCAGGTATCTAAGGTGATGTTCCCATGGAAGGACCAACTAAATATTTTCAACTTGTGTTATGTGAGTAATTTAGACTCTGAAAGTGAAATGGTCCCATGAAACATAAGTATATTTTACTAGTTAATTGTGCATTTTAAAATATCACAGTACGAGCCATGAAACATAAGGAAATTTTACTAGTTAATTTTGCATTTAGAATATAATAGTGCAAGCTATGAAACATGAGTAGATTTTACTAGTTAATTCTGCATTTAAAGATAGCACTGCATAAGCTACTTCCATTTGGCTCATTAAAAACCCTTGTTGGAACTGAAAATTGCAAAATTTTAGCCTCCACACTCACAAAAGCGTTGGTGTTTATCCAGACATATATTCTAGCACATCATATGAAGGATTTTTCTAGAAAAAAAAGACAAGTGTCTCCTTCATATGGTGTTCTACATATATGGCTGATTAGACTTGTCACATGGCCAATAGCAGCTAAAGTACCCTGTCAAAAAAATCTCTACAAAAAATAGGAGCAGTAGTGGACTACTCAAGGTGTCTCGAATAGTATAGAGAGATTATCAATGTGGAACCATATCAAACATATTTTCTCTCTTTTTGTTCCATAAGATGTTGGAGGTCACAAAGGGGGCCTCCTCTCCGTTAACATATTCAAGCATTGTTTTCTCCCCATTTTTAAGAATGTATTCAACATTTTTATTTTCTTGATCTTTTCTGATCAAAACCCAATTAAGTGAATTCTATTTGTACTTTTAGTTTTCCAAGACAACCGTAATTCCAAGTGATGCTGCTATGGTTATAAAAAATGATTCAGAAAGTAAATATAATGACCTTAGTGAAGATGCTTAAAATTCTGTCACGTAAACTCCCACTACAACTTGTTGTGGCATGCCTGTAACAATTTCAGTGCGGCAAGAAAAAATAATAAGTGGCCCAAAATGGTGATGATCCTGCCAAGCGATGATCCCTTTGGGCCCACAACGTCAAACAGATCAAAGTGCCCCTGAAAGAACGGCCCATTCTGCAAATAAGCAGCGATGTCAACTATACATGTACTCCCACAAAAACACATGCCAACAGCAATAATAAAGCTTGATAGGGCAAAATACAATCTGAGTTATCGCAGGGGAATGATAATGGGTTCAAGAGTAGACTATAGTAAATAATAGGAAAAAAAGGGAGCAGATTAGGGGCTGCCAAATGAAATGGTAGGAGAGATAATACTCTAATGAATTCCTTAATTGGGTATGTGTTGAAGCACTGAATTGATATTATAAATTTAATGCAACCCATTCAAAATTTGGCTAGCATTGGCATATCTATTTTTATTTATTTGTTGAATAATGTTGGAGCTTGGCACTATTTTTTTCAAATAATGAATGGCTACAGGTTTTATCATCTCTAAAAATAACTGAAAAAATAGTGCCAGAATTTGCTCAGATTGTTTACAATATGGCTAACATCCAGACGTAATGCGGTGCAAAAGATGATCCCATAAAGTCTGATGGTGGTGTCCTGACAAATGGTACAATTTTGACTCAAGATGTTGAAGATGGGTGAAGGCATATTAGGACTCACTGTCTTTAATTTAAAATATTAGTGAGCCCTATTAAAGAAAAATTTGTTTAAGCTAAAATGAATCAGTATAGATATGGCTACAAATTTTTATTCAATAAAAGTAATTGATAGCTGGAGATCTAATTTGATTCATAAATAAGAAATAATTTGATTTGAGTATAGTTATCACAAAGGTACTATAATTTTATCAGTACATTTTCCCAAACCCTCAATAGAAAAATCTATAGATATGAGTAAAACTAAATGCCCAACCCCAGAGAGAGCTCACAAAGGAGTGACCACTCAACCTTAGGTAATGGTTGTGGGTTTCAAATTTCATCAATAGAAGATAATTTCGGATAAAGAAACTCCACTACTTGACCAGTCTGGTAGTAATGGAAGCATTCAACACCAATTCTTTGATTTTCTTGCGTCTTATCTAGAGAACATAAATCCAAGGGATCAGCAATAGCAACAATAGAGGCTTCTGATAAGGAAATCTCTAAGTAATAATAGTGTTAATGGTGGAAATGCCACAATTGGCGATAGTGTTAAATTACCAGTAAGAAGTGCTACAAAGTACACTAATAGTAGCATGAAACATTATAACATTTCAACTTCATCTTCGCAGTGGCAGCACAATGGAAATTCATCCAGACATTGCGGTTGCGGTCGTGGTAGAACCCACCTTAGTAAATCAGTATGCTCTAATGCAAAATGATAAGTAGCAGAAAAAATATTAGCTTATTGAAGATCCAGCAAATGAGAACATACAAAATTGTTCTAAACTAATCACCATTACACAAAGGGACAACCAGCAAAACAATTAACTAATTACATATTTTGATTTCTAACAGAGTACATTTCCAAATAGTGAGGCGATAGAAAGTTGGTGCCACTTTGCCAAGCATTATAGAATTGTGATAACTTTCTTTCCCTTTTATTTATTAAACAATAGAATTTTACAGTTATTAGTAGATTTTAATATTTTTCTAAAAAAAACTCTGTAATTTAGGGATATGCCATATCATTACATGATTGATTTTGGGATGGGGAGTGAAGATTGGCTCAAGGGAATCCTAGTAGAGCAATTATTCTTAGTTTGGTTTCAGATTTTAATGATAAAAATATAAATGTTGTTACATATTTCTTCAAAACACAGTTTCCACTATTGTTTATTTACATTTTGAAGGCATTTTTAAGGAAAACTTTTTAATTTGAAGATATGCCATATTGAATTACATGATTGATTTCTGGAGGACCTAGTCCAGGGAATTCTAGTAGAACAATTATTTCTAATTTTGATGATAAAAGTAAAAATAAGCCATAATTTGAAAAAAAAAAACACAGAGAAATATGGACATAAAACCTGATTATGCAGATTCCCACTAAAGGGGCAGAGCATAGCAGCTTGCTTGTAATAATTGTTAGCCATAGTCCAATCAGGGCCTTTTGCATTGTCTATAACAAAGAGTTCCTTGTATCTGGCCAAATCCCCTAAATATATAAACAGTCTGTGACAAGAAACGGTATGGGGATTGGAACCCTAGCCTTTCAAACACAATAAACCCTCCCCTGGTGAGGCTGTGTGGGGAAGAGAATATTTTTCCCTTAATTTAACAATAAGAGAGTGAAAATAAATAAGAGAGTGAAAAAAACTAAATGTCTTCTCTAAAAAATATCTTACGGAATTGGCGATGTGAGATCCATGGTGGTGGTTGTAGGGTTTTTGTAGAACCCACAAGTGCATCAAAGGTGGGGAGGAAATGATCTCGGGCTTCACAGCCGGTGCCGACAAGAGCTCTTACCATGAACACATTAAACTTTTGTGCAATGTGGCAGGAATTTACGAGCATCCCACCCGCACATTTTGCATCTGCGTCGCTCTTTTTGCAGGTGCATCTCAATTTTCTAGGTGGGCCTCAAAGACTGGCAAATCCCTCCAAGAGCTCGTAGAGGAGGAACCTTTCTCAAGCCCTATTTGAGATAATTAATGACCCGATCGAGGTGAAAGCTTCTATGCCCAAATCGGGGACCCCTAAAATACCAGGAAAAATTGTGAAAAGACCAATATCGAATAGAACGGCAATGAAATGAATCCAAAAAATCTCATTTACCTCAAGATGATTCTCTTTCAATGATGTCAATGAGAAATTATGTGCAGAGCTTGAAGAAGAAACCCTACAAAGACATACCAAAAATTCATTTCCTGAATACCAAAAAAATATCCTAAAAATTAATCTCCCTCCATTTTCCTTGCCGCCTATTTGAAAAGGTTTCTTTTGTCTTAAATTTTAATTGAAGACAATAAAAATATTTTAAATTTTAAAATTAACATAATGAAAATAATAAGTTAAATATTTAAGACAAAATATCAATTATGTCTTAAATCATCCTCTTATTTAGTAGTGTGTTTTTCTTTGATTGCAGTGGAATGGGGATGGGTTAGGGGTATTCACCATTTTTTTTGTTTTGATTGCAGTGGAATGGGGATAGATCTTCCCACACATAAACCACAGCACCAAATGGCAATAAAAACTATCAACAAATTATCATATGAGCATGATCTAGTAAATGCAGTACTAACTTCATACCTGCTAAGCACCATGGAGAATGTGTATAGTGGGGTAAAAGAATTGTAATGTGAAGGAAGGAGCCACAGAAATTGGTAGCTGCAGTATATACGAGGCCATAATCTAAACCAATATGATGGGTAGCGGTAATGCCTACATGAAAACTATACTTCAAGAGACAAAACAGACTTCCATCGATTATGAATAAAATACAAAGTAAAAACAAAAATGGTTGAAAAAAAACCATAGAAATACAAATGGGCATTGGTTGAATCGACCATACCTTAAAAAAACTGCAATCAGAGACCTAGTGAAGAATCCTCAATTTCCACAGCCGATCCTCCAAAATATCCCCTTCTATGAAATGGTCTATATCTGAATGCACTCTGCAATTAATTATTCCATTATGATATTCCTCCATCTACCTGTTTCGCCTTTCTCAACCTCTGATTATGGAATGACTTGAAATTATGCATGCACATTAGATCACTGTCATAGCTACCTCTCTTGTCAATTCATGGAGTGTGTTTGATCAACCATAGCTACCTCTCTTGTCTCTATTTACGACGTGAAACCCCTGCATACCTAGTCGTAACTTACCCATGAAACCCCTGATAGCTGCATCTTATTGATGTCTCCATAGTTTCAGTTCCACGCCATTGCAAGATGAGTTCAGCGCCATGAGTGCACAAGAAAAGTGAAGTTTTACTTTACAAGTTTAAAGAAGAGTTTTATTTAACAAATGTCATTTAAGGGGAAATTAATATTTTTCTTTCCCGCTAACATTTTCAATTTTTATTTTGTCATCATAGAGAAGAAATCAAATATATTAAAAAAAATATTAAAAATATTAAAAATTAAAAAGTTAAAGACAAAATAATTTTTTGTCTTAAACTAACCTCTCAAAACCACCACCTATGTAGTAGTGACATGTGTAGGATCTTGCAATGTGAAGTCAAAAACTCATCCACGGGTTGACAGACCTCTGTGACATTGGTTCTCAGTCCATACTCAACCTATCTTGACAAAAATGAAAATAGATAATCAGAATTTGAGAAATTCATACCTTCCGCATTGAACTAAATCACTGAGACTCGAACCATCATCGCCAATCCTTCTATACAAAAAGCTCTAAAATGCTAAATCCCTAAATACCCCAAAAAAACAAATAGAAGTTTTTTATTTATTTTTTATTTATTTACATATCCCTTTTAAAATATATATTTTTTAAATTATCATTTGGGTAAATTTTTATTTATTTTCTTTTATAGCTAATTCTTTTTTATATTAAAATAATTAATATTTTTATTATAAATTTATTATATCATAATAATTTAACTTTAAATAAATATATAATTTAATAGTATTAATTTTGTTCTTATTTTTCTTTTAGCAATAAATATTTACATAATATTTTGTTTTAAGAAGAAAATTAATAAACACAAAATGTTTAGTCATATTTAACATAATTTTAAATTTTATTATAAGAACTAATATAAATTTAAAAAAGCTCGAATTCAGCTTCAAACCTAAGCGTAACTTAAACATTATCTTCTAATTTTAACCTTAGCTTATATTAACCCTAATCTTAGCTACAATTTAAAGATGGTTCATTTTAAAAAAAAATCTAATCAAATTATTTTGAAAAATAAATTTTCAATGATTCATTTAAAATTTAATCATTCTATTTAATTTTGTAATATTATCAAATATTCACTAAAGACAAAGAAATTTCCATCACAAAAGAAAATGAGATATAGATTTTAATAAGTTCAAACAAATTTATTAAATACATGTCATATTTGAACTTGAGGATATAATGTATGAACCAAAATATAATGAATCATATGATTTGCAACTAGAGGTAGTGTCCAGTTGGTTAGTCGTAATTACAAATAAAAGAAATTAAGAGAGAGAAAAATCAAATATATAATGGTGAAAACTACTATGTGATAATATTGATCATGAAAAAATAAAAATAATCTAGGTTAGTCTTGTCCTAAAGTTTGGAGTTATATTAACAACATGAATAGTGCCAACAAAAATAGAGACTAGTTAGCTATTACTTAGTAATTTATTTATTCATGCATTTTTTGTTTAGGTGACTAATTATTCGTGACTAATTATTTAGTCATGTATTTAGTCATGTATTTGGTCATTTTTAGTCATTTTTATTTGTCTAACCTTGTGATTTTATTAGATAACCAAATTAGTCATATATTTAGTCATTTATACTTGTGAAGTGCAAAAAATTAGTAGAACATGATCAGTTTTAGTCATGTGACTAAAAATTTTAGTCATGTAGTCACATATTTGCCAAAATGTACTAGTGTGTGTTTCCTTTACTGTGCTTTGGTTTCTTTTATTTCTTATATTTAATTTTTTGTTTTAAATCCTTTATTGCATCATTCAGCAGATTTGAGATTCATATCCTAATATGTTGCCAATCAAGTTTCTTTTGATGCAGATACCAGCACAGATGAAAGTGAGAGTAGTTGAGTACAGACTACTAGCATGGAGTGAATTTCTTCCACCAACATCCAAAAAAAATTCACCTAGAGAACAAGTCTTTAGTTAGGAACTGTATGATTAAAGTTGGCTTGGAAAATAGATATTTTATTTTGTTTAAGACACTAAACTAGATTTCCTTTAACAATGTTGTCTATGCAAACTTTTTGAAAATATTAAAGTTGAGTTGTAATCAATCATCTATTTTTGTGTAATTCACCAAACTTATGAGGTAAAAGTTATTTTAGATAATTTTGTTCAAACTGAATTGAAACTGGATTTTTTAAATGAAAAAGAACAGACTTCTTTTTCCCATACCCTGATAGGGAAAAGCTAAAAACTCTGTTGCAGATAGAATATGTCTATATACTATTTTGCAAAAGAAATAACAAGAATTAGGAGTAGACATACTTGGAAAGGAAATAATTAGCTTTATTGATGTGAATCACATCAAAACTGAAATCCCTCAAAAATTTACAAGAAATGCCAGATTTATAATTATAGTAATATCAAATTTGCCAAGTTTTCATAGATTTTCATGGAGGATAGTGGTCATAGTATTAGTAAGAAGGTCCATGTTCTCAAAACATAAACACAGTTTTAAAACAACTTAAAAGACTTTAATAAAATTTCATGAAATGGGGCTCATCAATAATCATCTGCACTACCAGCAAGGTCCAATTCTTGATCACTCATGTCTGCATCTACTAGATCTTCTTCGTCATCATCATCTGTGGCATGCAATACATTCTCTCTTGCAGTCTCTTCACTGGTAATCAAAATATCTTCTTGAAACAGTCCATCATCATCTTCATCCACTTCTTCGAATGTTTCTTGTAGATTAATATATTGCCCATCAGGAATTAAATCAACAACTTCCATGAATTTTCATTTTGAACGAGACTCTGTTTGAATGACATATGACCATCCCGGGCTTCTTACATCATCAATTAGAAATGATTGGTTGATTTGAAAAGCAAAAACATATGGCTCATCCATCTCTGATAAGAATTGCCCTATATTAGCACGTATAAATCCATACTCATCAAATTGTACTGCGGATGGTTGGATCCACTTACATTTTAACAATATAGGACTATTTTCACCAAAATCTACTTGAATAATTTCTTGGATGAATCCAACATAGAATTTCTTCTCGATTTCATGATGAAACTTAGCACTAACAACACAATCACAATTTATCTTTCCTTTGTCTTTTTGCTCTACCCTTAAATGACTACCATAGGCCCACATGCCATTAAATCGCATATCCCATAAATGTGGAGATTGTGAAAGCTCACTTTCCTCTATTGTTATATGTTGACCTTCTTCTTTTGCATCATGAATAGCACTGGCAATCCATTCTTCAAATTTTGGAAAAGTATCACCTCCAACCAAACTATGATGTTTGTGCTTTTGAGGTCGATGTTGCAAGAAACTTTGATTTTCTTCCTCATATTTTCTACATACAACATTAATGACATAGTAAGATTAATAATATAAATGTGTAATACATTTGAGTAAATAAACAACTATGTAGAATTTTTTACCTATGCCATGTATCAAATGAAGATGTGTTTTGAAGAATAAATGCATGCAATGTACTTCTTTCTTGATGTGATAGCTTGAAGCGGCATCCATTGCCCTCTAATAATTCACCTGCAACTCTCTCATCTTCATCATCATCCCATACACATCGATTCACATTTTCAAAATCCTTCATATATTCTGTACAAAATCCCATGACCTCTTGCATTGAATATCCCTCATCCATGCTGCCTTCTAGTTTTGCCCTAGTACGAACAAATTGTTTCAAAACCTTCATATATCATTCTATAGGATACATCCATCTTGTTCTTACTGGACCGCAATGCTCTAGTTCATATTCTAGATGTATCAAAAGATGCATAGAGATGTTAAAGATTGTTGGTGGAAATTCCCGTTCTAGAAGACAAAGAACTTTAGCAACCTCCTCCCTCAAACTGTCAAAGTTTGATGGATCTGCTACATGTGAACTCATTCTCTTAAGTATTAGCCCCAACCTTATGATTGCCAATCTTGGCCCTTTTTCCAAACCCAATATATTAACCACAATTGGTAAAATGTTCTCGATTATCACATGATAATCATGGGTCTTTAGGCCTCTTAAGCTATTAATGTCAATTTGGCTTCTAATGGCAGTACTTACATATCCTATAGGAAAGTGAGTCTGAGACATCAACTGTAAGAATTGTGCACGTTGTTCTTTTGTCCAAACATAGGGAGCACTAGGTTTTCCATATTTTTCACCATCTTATTTTTCAACCGAAAGATTTTGACGAATCTTTAAAACTTGAAAGTCTTCGCATGATGAAATAGTACAAAAACACCAAAAAGAGTTTCTATAATAGCATAGGCTATATTTTTCTCTGTATGCATAAAGTCAACAGTGTGCCTAATGTTTATATCCTTGAAGTATGGAAAATTATAGAATATGCACAACCATTTTACACCACTTTGATTACATGGATCATATCTACTACCAGGAACACCACCATTTGTAATAAATGAATTCTTTTTTTTCCATTTTCAATAATGTAATCACTTGTTATTGCCAAAGGTGCTTCACGATTCTCTTCTTGACCATTGAAATGTGTTTTTTGTTGATGATATGGATGATCCACTTTTAGATAAGCACGATGTCCACAATAAATACACTTACGCAAACTTCTTGAGTGCCTCACAAAATCCTTAAAGTTACAAGTTGGACAACCATGATATCCATGAACAGTGAGACTAGACAATGTACCATATGCAGGAAGATCATGAATTGTAACCAATAAGGAAGCTCTTAAAGTGAATTTGATTGAATGACCATCCCTTAAAGATTGAATTGCTTCAACTCTTGTCCACAATTCCATTAGCTCATCATATAGTGGCTCTAGATAAGCATCTATTGTATCTGAAGTCACACTTTTCTTTCCTGGTATAATCAATGATAACATCAAGAAAAATGGTTTGGTTACTATCCATGGAGGAAAATTATAATTTAATAAAAAAATAGGCCAAGTTGACCATTTCGTACTTTGATTTGATAATGGGTTCACTCCATCTAGAGCCAAACCCAACCTTATGTTATGAGGATCTTGAGAAAAATTGGGCCATTTGTTATCAAACTCCATCCACATATTAGAATCAGGCACATGTCATTGTTTCCCATCAATGCTCTTATTTAGAGTATGCCACTACATAAGCTGAGCAATGTCTCTACACTGATACATTCATAGTAATCGTGGGATTATCGAAAAGTGGAGAAGAACTTTTCTAGGGACCATAGTTGATTTCAATCCTTTCCTGTACCTTGCTTCATGACATTTTGGACATTCAGTATCATTTGCAAGATTTTTGTGAAATAATATGCAACCATTCACACATGTGTGGATATTATCATACCCCAATCTGAGCTTACTGATTTTCCTTTTACATTGACTTCATTTTGTTGGCAATGTGGAGTCAGTAGGTAACAACGAACATAATAATGCCAACAACTGATCTACACTCTCATTTGTCCAACCATGCACCACTTGCAAGTTAAGAATTTGAAGGATTGTTGTCAAATGACTTTACTTGCAATCAGCATACACAAGCTTTAAAGCATCCTCCATTGCCTTGGCCCAATCATCATCTAAACCCTCATTCAACATTCTATTGACTTCAAACCCTTCGTCTAGCTTTATTGTGCCTTCATCTATGTTTGGTGCCACTTCATCTATGTTTTCTACCTCTTCACCTCTCACATTTTGCAATTCTATCATATCTTTGTAATAGTTATAAGCCCAAGGGCTTATACCACTATGCCCATGTCTTATCATATGTTGATAAATAACATTTCTATTTTTCATTTTTCCACCAAGACAGTTATTACATGGACATGGATATTTTTCCACATCCCTCTCATCAGCTACTCTCTCATCATATGCATGATATTGATCTGTAGTCAACCTTCTTTGCTGATCCATTTGTAATATTCTACATTCTAGTATTAAATTAGAATCTGATTTCAAGATAGCGAAAAATAAATCTGAAAACAAAATCAAATAAAGCATAAAAAATAGTGATAAAGTATGTTTCAAAGCATAAAAAGCAGCAAAGTGTTGAATTACCTTTGAATTAACTGCAGAAGGTGTCCCCAAATTTGACCTTTCTTCAAAGAGGCCTGATGACATCAATTTTTTTACAAACAGTGAATCCTTTGCGTGTCTTTCAATAAGTCTCTAAGTCCTCTCCAAACAAGCTTTATCACCCATGTAAGTAGTCACTACAGTTATATGCACCTAAAATAAATTTTTTCAAATACACACATCAGATAATTAAAGACACTATAACCTATTAAAAAAACAACATAAATAAGAAGTTGAACAAAAAAAATTTTATGGTTATTAATATATATATATATATATATATATATATCACTAAACCATGTCAAGGATCATGATAAGTGTTCTCCATGATTTTGGCATGGGGTCTATCGGTTCTCCATGATTTTGGGATCCGGGTTACTATGGTTATTAGCAAACTTATGCTCCTCAAGTCAATGTGACATGTGTGTCTTTGGATGATCAACACTAGTGTGAGGGAAAGTAAGTTGTTCATGTGTTTTTTGCATGAATAAAATTGTTGTCATAAGTCTGTTTCAGATTTAAATCCATTGTTTCATATCCCCTTTTGAGTTTTCAAAGAGAAGATTTCATAGTTGTCAAGTGTGTTCAGCCCTGTGAATCTTCTTATACCAAATGTTCTCAAGAATGTCTCAGCTTTCAAACAAAAGAATATTCAACATTAGACATTATCCACCTCTGATTTTTGAAGGTATATATGGTTACCCAAATGTTATACCTCCAGGTGTAAGAGAAAAATTGCCTATTTTTAGTGGTCTTAAAGATGAATCAGCATCCTATCATGTTCAGAAATTTTGGGAGTTAGTCAGTGACTTTGAAATCAGCCATGAAGATGCAGTGATGAAGTTATTTATTTAGTCATTAAAAGGGACTGCTGGAGAATGGTTCTCGTTCTTACAAAATGATTCTATTTCTTCATGGGATGAACTTGAATCAACATTCAATGAACAATTTGGTGAAAAGATTAACATTAGTCAGTTGCTGAAGGTTTTCATGGAAATTCAAAAGCAAGAGGGTGAATCAGTCCTTGATTTCAACATTAGATTCATGAAAACAATGAAAAGGATTCCTGAAAGGTAGAAGCTTCATGATGAGATGCAATCAATTGTCTACTTAGGTGCATTTGACAATAAGATGAGTTACTTAGTGAGAGACAAGGAACCGAGAGATTTGTCTCATGCCTTTTGGGTAGCTGAAAATGTTGAGAGAGTTAAGATGGGCTTGCCTAAGCGACAGAGGTTTGAAAAGTTGCACCTTGTCCTTATGAAGCTGATTTCAAACCCATCAATACTCTGGAGGTCACACCTTGTCTTAAGGATTATGTTCACAATGAAACAAGCCAAGTTCTACTTGCTATCCCAAATGATGTTGAAGTTAGCACTGAAGATCAAATCATGCCTATGACTGAAACTCAGAGTTATAAGTGTGTTGTCCATGAAAATACACTTCTTAAGTCTCAACTTCATACCTTTGAAAGGCAAAAGATTCAGCAACAAACTCCTCATGACACTATAAATGGAAATCATGTTAATGATGATGCTAATGTGTTTCATGGATACTCAGATTATGGATAGCTAATATGTAATTTAAATGATACACATCATGGTACTAATGCATGTTTGTTGAATAAGGATGGCTGCCCCAAGATTGATATTGTATTTTGTGAACATGAAATAGATATTCTTGCAAGTAATCTGAGTGTTGTAACTGAAATCAACAACAGAGATCATCATGCTTCAGGTGTAATGTCATCATGTGATGAATATGTTTTAGACTTGTCCTCAGTTATAAGTTCTGAATATGATGCTGACTTTGAAGATTATTCTAATGACATGAGTGAGGCTACTGACTTTCAGTCTTTTCATCCTCTATGTGATGTGGATTGTGTGTATAATGAAGATGATTTTCATACTTTTGAAAGTGTGCAGGCTGAAAGACAAGATTGTCTTTAATATGATGCAGATGATGATTATGAGATTGAAAATATGGAAGAGCTTCATTTGCAAAATGATGTGTTTGCTGCCCCACTTGTCAATGAGTTCATATATGACAGTAATTTGCAGCCCTTCGTCAATGAAGAAGAAGGCTTTTCTTTCTCTGATGATGGAAAGCCATGCCACTCTAATTTCGTTGGTGAAGCTGATCCGGCTTCCTCTAGTCAGAGGTATGAGGATTTACTTGATGATATTACCATTCTTCAATCTCAAGTTGCTATCCTAGAGGGAGCTAAGTGTCAAGGTATGACTTCTTCTACCGAGTTGGACACTTATGTGAATGTAGTTGATGACACTCTTGAGAATTCATTGAACATGCAATCGGGTGATGAAGTAAATAATGTGAATGATGTTGTTGTTCCAAGTCAGTAGTGTGATCATGAAAGTATGGATTTAGTTTCAGGTGTGTTTAGTGAACTATGCCATGATGATATGCTCTTATGCATAAGTCTTTCAAATGGAGGCATGGCTAAAAATGAATGTTCATCTAGTGAATTGAATGAAGATGTGTGGCATCAAGCTGAGTATGATTCTTTTGGTACCAATGATGAATCTATAAGTGTGATGAATTTGAACCGTGAGGGATTTTTTGATGAACATCACTCAAGTTGTGAATCTAAAGGTGAGGTTGTTTTTGAAGACAAGAACATGTATGGAGCTGTAAACATGATTCCACTTTCAGATTTATATGTGCTAGTAATGGAAGGTTTTCAAGTGGAGACCTATGGAGATATGGAGGAGGATTCCAATGTTTTACTTCAGCCGGATGAGGAAAAGTTAGATTGTGGAATGAATATGAATAATGCTGATCCAATTGATTCAAATTTCACATTTGAAAGTGAAGAAGAGGAAAGAGGAAATGAGTATCCTCTTGAGGTATGTCTTTCAGATTTGGAAACAATGAAGAGTAATGATGTTGTGAACATGGATAGCATTATGTTTCCAACTTTCTACAGGTCAGAGTATGAGTGTTTCCAGCAAGAAATATCAATTAATGAAAAGGTGAGTTATGTTTCACCTTTTGACTCAGAGTTGGAAACTTTTGTCTTTGATGAAAATGTAAATGCTCCTATTACAACACATGAGGATCTGGTTGGATTTAATGATGCAATGACTGATCTAGCAATGATGGATAGTATAAAAGATGTTTTTGATGTTATGCTAGCTTCAGACAATGTGTTTCAAATGATATGTTCGAAATGAAACCTTGCTATGAATGCTTCTCATTTCATAGTTGTTGCGTTAAAGAGTTGGAGAGGTATGATCATGTACCTGAGTTAGTGAAATGTGAGTATGAAGCATTTAGTTTTGATGTCCTAGACGGTTCAAAGCAGCAAAGTGGAGAAGTTGAAAATGAGTGCTTTTACTTTGACTTTGAGTGTATTTCACATCATCCGTATGAATATTATGTTTCAGATTATGACAGTTATCAGCATAAGAGGAAGGATGTGATGTCAAAGTATATCAGTTTTGCTGATACAAGCTGGTTTGAAAAGGGGGTATCACTCTTCATCTATTGCTTCATATGTCATTTGTATGAAAAGCACTATTTTAGCATTGTCCTCTTGTTGTCAAATGAGAATCAAATCTTTGATAAAGGAAAGTGTTAAAGTATGATAAGGGAGATTTGATTCAGTTGTACATAATGTATATTTGTAAAGTTGCTTTGTTTTCAGTAGGTAGTTGTTTCAGTTGAGTAAGGTGCCTCAGAATTTTGTTGAAGAGTGAGTAAGTTTTTTGTGTTCTTAAGTGGTCTGCGAAACCAGAGATTCTAAGATCTTGTTATGCCCACAAGGGGCATACATCCCCATTCGGAGCCACTGTTAGTACTCAAAAATGATGATGGCATTTTTGGGTCCCCTATCAAAAATTTTGCAATGAAGTGCTCTTTTCACCTTGGATGGTCAAGTTGAGCATGTTGTTTATAGGGTCCTGATATTGAGTCAGTGGGAATTCAAGTGATATAGATGATTAAATTCTTGGAGCACTCTTCATTCAGCATTTTAAAGGGTTTGCAACTTTTAGTTTTCAGTTTGGAGTCATTCTACAAGTACCCAGTTGAAGGGGTGCACTCAAAGTTGCGATTTGTACTATGGAGCATTTCTTGTTGGGAGCCCTATTTGGAGACTCATATCTTTTGCCCGGTGCTTGATCCATGGGAATTGATTCCTGATTTGTGATCTATGATGAAAATGGTACATGTGTTCCAAATTTCAGCTCATTTTGAATCTGTTTGATCACTCAACGAAGGCCATTTCATTTGCAATTTCTGGTGATTGCACTGCTGAACAGTGTAACTACTTGTTAGGACACTGCTTTGGAGAGTTATAGCTTTGGCCTGGAAGGTGATCTGGTCAAAAGGATTGTTGCATTATATCGCACTCATATTCATCTCTAGGCCTTCCAAGTTTCATTTCATGACGAAGTCATTTGCCATGTTTTCCAGGGTCATTCCGTTTGTCAAAATTCATTTCTGCACATTTTCATGTTGTCTCTGTTTGTCGGAACACCACTTTGCATAGCTATAAATTTTGCCCAGTTTCATTTCCAGTCGAATGGTTTTCTCCGTTGCATTGTAGGCATGAAATACTTCCTATGCTCCAAATTTGAGCCTTGTGCCAATCCAACTGATAGGTTTTTGGAAGCTTTTCTGTCTGCAACTTTTGCAAAGCTATGAGTTGTGTTCTGCCAATAGCATTTTGAACCCCTGTTTGACCCTTTATAACTTTAGACCCAGTGATCACCTTGACCCGATTCTCATTGCATCATAAAGTGTGTTCAAAACCCTACCTATGGCTGAAATTTGAGCTTATGACGAATCCATCTGTTATGTTTTCAAGAGCATTTCCAGATGCATTTTGCAAATGTCTGTTGGTTTGACTTTCTCAGGTTTTCAAAGGGTCAACTTTACGTACTTATAACTTTCAGCCGGAGTAATTTCTGCCCATGATTCCTTTTGTGTCATATAGCATCTTGCAAATACTATCCCCGACAGAAGTTTCAGCCCATGATTAATCCGTTAACCACTTTTGCAATGTTGATTCCTGAAGCCATTTACACAATTTTGCAAGTTTCACTATGTTGAAAATCCAAATGTCTAACTTTGACTACCTGCCATTTTTGGCTCGTTACACTTATTGACGAAATTCTTTTTGCATCCTGTCATGTTTGCCCAATACTCCTCGTGGCCAAAATTTCAGGTTCATACCAATCCATTTGCATACTTTGCATAAGCAATTCCTAGCATTAAAATTATTGTTCATGAGGTTTGACCAACCTTGCCAATGCAAGTTGTCAACTTTGACTTGTCATAACTTTGTGTTGGGTGGTCGGAATTATGTGTCGTCAGTTGCATCATAATCATCATACCTTCATATGCTACTCGCCATAGTTTCACACCCTCATGTGTTAGTCTGATCTCTTTTGCTAACTATGTTTTGACTGACAAGTTGTTCTTTGGCGAGGTGTTTATCCCGCAATTTTTTTTAGTCATCTTGTATGATTAAAATGCCTTGTATCTGAAAGGATTCTTTGCACAAAATTTTGAAGGGTTGAGGAATGTACTTCAACCTCGACTTGTGCCAGTTTGTGGAGTTTGAAAGTTTGATTCTGCAGGTTTTCCGGGACAGTCATCAGAGCATTTTGCAGCAACTAGGAAATCTTGGCCATATGATGTAGGGTGGGTATAAAATAGTTTCAAGTTAAATCCAACTGGCCAACTCGATTTTCAGTCTTGCCGAGGTGATTCGAGTGTAAAATATGTGCAAAATTTGATTGATCATTGTTTGCAACTTCATCTGATCTAAATATCAAAAGTGGCAATCATGAAAATGGGATGGGGTTTTACTGATTATTTCAATTTTGATAACTTAAATCATGTGCTTGGCAGGATTCTTTGTCATATGCATTTTGTGCTTGACAAAAATGGTTGGGATTGTGATCTTGTAAATAAATTCATGGGTGCCATTGTGCAAAGAACTTTGTTGGTTGTCGGCAAACCTCAGGGAATGGATTTATATTTTGCCAATAGGTACCTTAGTGCACTTCATTGGTTTCTTCCTATGCCTCTTGTTTCTTGTGGGCATTTGGTTAAGATTAAGCTCCAATTTAAGAGACTTAAAGACAATGCATTTACTTGCCTTGTGGAAAATGGAGAAAACCTCTTAAAGGGAAACCAGGAAGGGCAGGATGTTGACATGAAAGAGGAGAACCTTGGACCCATTCAAGTAACTGATAACTTCTTGAAGTTGGTTTCTCTTCCTTCTAGTCTGCAAGATAATGGACCATTTCTGGGCAAGTTAGGCAGGGAATTCATCAAGCTATGTGAACAATTAGTTGCAGCTGGAGTTGTCATTTCTTTTTATGTGGCTATGATGCCAAAGACATTTCATAATGTTTCTACTCAGCAATTATTAGAGAGATTGCTAATCACATCAGTGTGCCTGAGCATAATTTAAATGGTGAGATAAAGCCACATAACTCAGAGCTGGTTGAAAGCACCATCAAAAGAACTTTGACCTGCAAACTCAATGCAGATTATTGGAATAATATTTTTAGATGTCCAGAAAAGGAATCAAATAAACAGGCAGAAGTTTGAATTCACGTAGCCTACTAGTGCCAACTGGACAGAGAGTGACCAATGAGGGACTGGCACGTGGCAGTGGGGCCCACATATCTAGCACAAAAATTAATTTTTTATTCTATGTTTGAATTTCACGTGCATATGCAAATGGGAAAAATTAAAGTTAAATCTTTATTTTTCCATAGTTCAAACTATATTGTGAAATTCAAAAATTTATGCTTAGGTGCATTCGAGAGACCTGACTTCAAACGGCCGCATATGCCTTCATTCTGAGCCAAATATATACTTATTATATACCATCAAAATCATCTTGAGATGAGGGATCCAGATTTGCAGGTAGTTTTTGCACAGCTATCAGCAGAAAAGCACAGTATTCATTTTTCTCAGTGGGTCATTGATGAAAACAAAGCAAGATGTGTCCGAGAAAACCAATGCAAAATCAGATTTGATTCTTCAAAGGGGATGCAGATAAGGATAAGATAGTGTCATCAGATGTCAAGATAAGTTTGCAGGGGGATTTAATGATGCACAAAAATCTGATTTTGTTCTCAATATCTAAGTTAAGTTTCATCCGTGAATTTGATGGGAGAAGATCAGATTTCCTTCCACAAGCATGATGACAGCTGTTAGGTGAATTTGCCCTAAGTCTCTTCTTCTTTCTGCTATATATTCTATCTTCTTTTCTTTTGTAGTTGTTGGAAGATGTTAGAAAAACTCTACTCTTCTACACCAGGGAAGTCCCAAGGGGATTCCTATTTTTTGTCCATGTTTTCATGTAGAGTTTATCTCTAATCTTATGTGGATATTTATGAATGTAACAGAGACATTTTTTATTGCTCAGCCATGTACTTAGTTTTGTGTTTCATAAATGAATATATGATCTTGCAGGTTCCAGTTATTGTCTTTAGCATGTGTAATGCATATGTTATTCCACATGATTTTCTATGCTCTGTTGTGTTCTATTTCACTTAGATTTGGATCAACAAAGAGGGTTCAGATTTATCAGTTCAAGAAATTGCAAAATTGGTTTATAGGCACCCTCAAGCAAGGTTTAAACTTTGTATGTAGTTTTGGTGAAGTTCTCATCAATTTGGTTGATTGTCCTGTCTAGTCTTCATGAGTGATTGAATGTAAGGCATTCATTTACAAACATCTTTCTGGGAATCTCGGTAATAGCTAGGATTCAAGCTTGCAGTGTGATGTATGATGCCCAATGGATAAGGCACTGGTTGATTCACTAATCTCTGAATGTTCAGAAGCATGTTGAATGGTTAAAAGCCAAATCTTAATCAAAATCAAATCATTCCATTTCCCTTTCTGTTTGTAGTTTAGTAGTTTGAAGTTCATCTCATGCTCCTTAGAGTTGCAGGTAACCCATGTTTCTAGCCCACCTATGGTTTTCCTCCCTCTGAGTTGTAGGCGGTTGAGATATCTGTCTAAATGATGCTAGTATGTGGTTTGTAAGTTGTTGATTCTATAGCATCAGGGTGTCCCCCCCTTAGGTCTAACAGAGCCTTAAAGTGCAGGAGGATCGTTCCTAGATCCTATGTTAGTTGGTCCAGCTCCTGATAGTCTAATACGAGGAAGTGGCTCTTCCTGGAACATGTTAGTGAAGGATGTTGGGGTTTTGTGTTTTAGCCATTAACACATTACCACATGTTTGCAAAAACACCAACACTACTGTTGAAAAAGATAGGTCTAAGGGTGAAGTTTTCTTTCCACAAATGAATTTTTCTGATAAAAAACCTATTGATTTGTATTGGAAACTTTGAACTTCTTTTGTAATGGAAAATCTAGAACACCTCCTACAAATGCAATTTCCTTCTTGAAAGATGTGCAAATTTCAAACATAAAAAAAGACCTAACAAACATTATACTACATAAACACAAAAACAAATATTCATTAAACATACCTTCAATGCAGAGTTCTCTTGCGCCCAGAATTGATCCTTCAATAAAAACTTCTCAGAGCTCTCTTGCACCCAAAATTGATCCTTCGAGAAAAACTTCTCAGTTTGTTTCAGAAAAACTTCAAAAAAAACCACATGGGATAAGGAAGGGGCCCGACTGTGCTTATTTGCTTACCAGTTGGTTTATGCAAAACCCACAAGGCATGAACCATATAGAAAATGTTTCTAGATATTGGCATTGATATTATAGAAGAGTGGAGACATCTGGATAAAGAACGATTGAATAAATGAACTTCCTAATGCGCAGGAATTTTTGTTTCTGTGGACACCGAACGGATTTGGAGATTTTATTACAAAATCTTGTGGTTTCCCTTTTGGTTTCTTCCCGCTCTCCTGTGCCCAAAATGCATGCCCCACTCTCATGTGCCCAAAATGCATGCCTGCCTTCTGCACACGAACTGAAAATATGCCTTCCTGTTCGAAAATGGATAAGAAGAAATGTAAAGCATTATATGTTTTTTTGCTATTAACATAATTATTTAATGTGCTAAAAATTTTCTATTCATAATTAATTTGATGTTTAGATTTAAGTGGTAAATAAATTAATAATAAATAAATATATTTTTTTTTGGAAGTAAATTTAGATTTTTAGGGTATTTAAATTGATTACTTTTAAAATATTTAAATAATTTGAATTTTAATCAATAATGTTCCAAATATTTTATGATAAAATATTGTTGTCTATTCGTATTTTGTAAAATAGGCATTTTATCTTTTATCTATTTTCTTTAGTATCTATTTCAAAACTCAAATGATGAGAACTAGTTCATAGTTGATCAACTATCATAGTAAATAAATTTATAAGCAAATAAATATATTAAAATAATAAAAAGTCAAGGAGATAGATAATTAGGAGGCCTAATATTTCTATATAGTTACATCTTAATTTGAGATATTCTAATTTTTTATGAAATTACATTATTTATTTTTTTAGTGATTTAAGCCTTGATGGGTTCCATCTAATTAAGGGTCTTAACCTTCAATTCTTACCCTTCTAGTCTTAAATCATATTCAATGTAGATCGATTTTAATGTAATTAGAACTATTTTTTGTCAAAACCCGTACAACTAGACTGCACTCGATTTTAATAATGTTAGAACTATTATATTTTGTCAAGACCTGTACAACTAATTTTGTTTACTTATAATAATTATAATTTGGCTATTCTTTTTTATAACACTATCTCTAAATCTTGTTTATCAATCGGTTTTGAAATCTCCAAAAACCTAGATTTAGGGCATGAGAAGGGTGTACATATAAGATTGCTTGCGCAATACGCCTATTGATGAGAAAGCGTTATTGGTGAATTGGAATTTCCAACTCTTTGATATTATATTCAAATGTTATAATTATAAATGAGGTATAATCATGCATTTAGTCATTTTATATAGGAGACTAATTATGTAGTCATTAATTTAATCTTTTAGTTAGTAAGTTTTGTTTCAGTAACTAATTATTAGTGACTAATTCTTTAATCATTTAATTAGTCATTTATTTGATCATCTATTTAGTCATTTTTATTTGACTGCACTTGTGATTTTACCTTATGATCAAATTACTCACATATTTAGTCATTTATATTTGTGAAGTACAAAACATTAGTAGAATATGATCAATTTTAGTCATGTGACTAAAATTTTTAGTCATGTAGTCACATATTTGCCAAAATGTACTAGTGCATTGAGCATGAAATTACTATGCTCAAGTTATGTGATACCAAACAAAAAGATGGGGAGTCTTTCTTAGGATTCCTCCAAAGGTGGAGGACCATTTTCGCAAGGTATCCATGAAGTATCCCAGAGAAAGAGAAGATGGAAATCTTCACCAACAATCTAACCTTGGAAATGAATTATAGATTACAACTTCAATGTCCCCCAACATTTGAGAAACTCATCGAAAATGGGATAAAGATTGAAGATGTCTTGGTCAAAAGAGGTGAAGTTAAATTATTTAAGGATAACAAATCCAACAACAACAATAATAGAAACAATAATAAGTATGTGCCTAAGTATTTCAATAATCAAGGGTCCAACAATAATAATGATAAATCTAAATCATGGACGAAAAATAACAATAAAAACCTTGTAAATGATGGAGTTGTGGAGGCACACAACTTAAAGTCTACCCATTTTATACTACCATATGGAGCTAATTCTTCAAATAATATTAATCAATCAAGTAAAGCTCCATTTAATTCCAACAATAATCCCAACACTTCCAACAATAAGACTTGGGATAAATCAAAATCAAATTCCAATTATAATAAAATGAAATTCACCTACTTAGGTGAACCTTTGGAGAATTTAATAAGAACCTTGTTGTCCAATCAAGTTATCATGTTACCTGACATATCAAGTTATGAACCCAAAATCAAACCTCATTGGTGGAATGCATCCCATCATTGTGAATACCATCAAAAAAGAGGTCATCCAACCAACAAATGCATGAGATTGAAGCACTTAGTGCAAGATCTAATTGATAATAACACCATCAAAATTGAAGGGCCTCAAAACAATGAGGATCACATGGCCTACAAGAATCCCTTTTTGAATCATGAAAAGGGTGATTCATTGAATCAAAATCATAAGAAGGGTAATGAGAAAGTAAACTTTGCTCACACATATGATAACATGATAAACACTCTACAAGAGGATCAAACCATAAACGTTATCATAGTGAAAGATAAGTCAAGGGAAGTATCATCAAATGTTGTCACTAGGGGGCAAGCATCAAAAATTGTCCTACCTACCAATGCTCCAAAAGCGGTGATATCAAACCAAGCTTCAACATCATCATCAAAGCAATACAACTTGGTAGATCAATTACAAAGAACTCCCACTCAAATTTCTATTCTTGAGCTTCTCAAACTATCACCCATTCATAAGGATATCTTAGAAAATGCCTTCTTGGAAACAAATGTGCCTCTAAATTTGGAGGTAGACAAATTCAAAAATATGGTAGGGCACCTAATAGCACCTCATTGCCTATCATTTTCTGAACAAGATGACATGTCTCTTAATCATCCCCAAAATCTGCCTTTATGCATAGAAGTATTGATCCACAAGCATAGGGTGAAAAGACTCCTTATAGATGGAGGTGATGGCCTAAATATTTGTACCCTTAGCTTGGTAAAATCCCTAGGATTTTCTGAGGAGGCTATTGACCCAAAGAATAAAATAACCATAAAAGCCTACGATGATGAAGAAAGAGCATCAAGAGGAGTTATAGTCTTACCCATAAGAGTTGGTCCTATGAAAAAAGATACCATATGCCAAGTGTTATACTTGAAATTGACTTACAATATTTTTTTAGGAAGGCCATGGATCCATGAAATGCAAGCCGTGCCTTCAACTTATCATCAATGCTTAAAGTTCCCATATCTAGGCCAAGAGATAATGGTAAGTGGAGATCTAAATCCATTCCAATATTGTAATAATGTCAAACCTATCAATGACTCCCTAATCCCACATAATGCTAAAGGGTCTATACCTAAGCAAATGGAGCAAGGTAAAAATTCTAAGAACACTTCTTGGTTGAAGGGAAAAGCAAAGATGGAAGAAGAAGTTATTATTGAAAAAAAATCAAAACTCATTAACCCAACTACTTCAACTAAAGGAAAAGAGAGGGTTAACGAGGATAACATTATTGAAGAAATAAAAGAAGATCATATACAAGCTACTCAAGTTTTCACCAAAGAGGCCCATTATCAAAAGATGGACCAAATGATGAAAAATTTTGATAAACAATGTAAGATTAAGAAAAAGGGAGTAGGCGAGTACTCCTTATCTATGATGGATCTACCTTTATCAACCAAGTCCTTTGGGAAACCCTCAAATCTACCTCATAGATATAATGATAAATTTGTGAGGGAAAGTACATCATCCACCATGGATGAAGATGACAATGAGATCCTAAACTGGCTGTACAAGGATGAAGAATCAAGTGCCCATGTCAAACATATCCAAAATATAACCATTCCCACACATCAATATGGGAAAGGGTTTGCAATCATGCAAAATATGGGATACAAAGGTCAAGGACCTTTAGGCACAAAGAATGAAGGGATTATTGAACCCTTAGAAAGTGCATGGCGAGATTCTAAAGAAAAATCAAGAAAAGGGTATGTTGAAGAAGGATACACTCAAAAACATCATCCCCAACTTTATAGCCAAATATTACAATTAGAGTCTCATAGTGATGAGGATTATAATGAATGGGAATGGGAGACCCTATCAGATGATTCATTCCAAGACAAAGTTATTGATGTTATTCATACCTATGCTTCTACCAAAAATAAAGGACCCATGACAGAATCGACTTTAAATCAAGCATCTAGTTCTAGCCAAGTGATTCTAAATGATGTACCAAGTATAGAGATAGAAATCAATCAGTGGGTAGGTGAACCATACATTCCTCCATGGAGACCTACTATGGAAGAATAAAATGCTAGGTTTAATCCACATGAGTTCTATACCACAGAAACCCGAGAGGACTCTAGTGAGGGGGACTTTGATCATTCTTCTTTAGAACATTTAGAGGAAGCCCACATCCAAGATTTTCAAGATACAATGTATGAACCCTCCAATAATGAGATCTATACCTTAAATCCAATTGAGACAAACCCAAGTGTTGACCCATTAACTCTCATTCATCCAGACCTAATTGAATGGAATGCCATTGAACCAACTACCTTGCCAATTTTCTTGAATGACAACATGGTGTCCCAATACCTCAACATGGTTGAACCTTCTTCTATCAGAGAATATTAGGAATAAATGATCAAAGGGAGCATCCAAACTTCTAATCCAAGATAAAATGAAAAAAAAAAATAGAAAAGGAAAAGAATTAAGTGTTGAAAACCACTTTGTGGCAACATTAGATCAAGAAAAAAATAACGAAATAAAGGATGTTTCCAAAGGTGAAAACCCAACTGAGGCACCTATGGAAGGGAGTTTGGATGTTCTACCAGAACATTATGAAGAAAGATCTCTAATCTTAATTGAGCCAATAGAAAAGGTAAACATTGGATCAAAAACAAAGCTGAAGTTCATCCACTTAGCAACATCTCTATCTGGCAAAGAAAGAATAGAATTCATCAAGTTCTTTAAAGAAAGAAAAGTTAACTTCGCATGGTCTTATGATGACATGTTGGGTTTAGACCCAAATCTGATAATGCATCATCTCAATATCAAGGAAGGAGCAAAACCCGTTAAGCAAAAATTAAGGAAAATGCATCCTCATATAGCCCTACTTGTCAAAGTGGAGTTAGAAAAACTATTGAAAGTGGGATTTATAAGGGCCATTGATTATGCACAATGGATCTCAAATATAGTGCCAGTATCAAAAGTAGACAAATCCATCAGAATCTGCACGGACTTTAGAGACTTAAACTTGGCAAGTCCCAAGGACGATTTTCCACTTCCGAGTATTGATGCCATTATAGATTTAATAGCGGGGCACTCTATGTTCTCACTCATGGATGGATTTAGTGGGTATAATCAGATAAAGATAGCACCAAAAGACCAAGATAAGACCGCTTGTACATGTGCATGGGGTACATTTTGCTAGAGTGTTATGCCATTTGGGTTAAAGAATGCGGGAGCGACCTATCAAAGAGCAATGACCACAATATTTCATGATATGATGCATAAATTCATGGAGGATTATGTGGATGACATATTAGCTAAATCTCATTCAAGGAAATAACACCTACCAATCTTGACAAAAAATTTTGAAAGGCTAGAAGAATTCAAAGTGAGACTCAACCCAAAGAAATGTGCATTCGGAGTTCAATCTGGAAAACTCTTAGGTTATATTGTATCTGCCAAAGGGATACAAGTTGATCCTACTAAAGTGAAGGCTATAATGGAAATGGAAGCACCCAAGAACATTATTCAGATGAGATCTTTACAAGGAAGGATCCAATCCATTAGGAGATTTATCTCCCAATTAGCAGAAAAATGCCACAATTTCAATCAACTCTTGCACAAAGATACAATATTCAAGTGGGATGACAAGTGTGAAGAAGCCTTTAGTCTATTAAAGAAATATCTTATGAACCCACCAATATTGATTCCACCTATCAGAGGCAAGCCCTTGATCTTATACATTTCAGTAATAGAGAATTCATTGGGGGCACTTTTAGCACAAGAGGATGAAACAGGAAAAGAAAAGGCAATTTACTACATTATTAGAACCTTAGTCAAATATGAGCTAAACTATACATTTATGGAAAGGGCATGCTTGGCTGTAGTTTTTGCTTCACAAAAATTACGCCATTATATGTTAGCCCACAAGATAAGGCTCATTGCCAAAATTGACCCTTTTAAGTATCTACTAAGCAAAATAGCATTGAATGGAAGACTAGCAAAGTGGGTGATGATACTAAGTGAATTCAACATAGAATATGTTGATAGAAAATCAATCAAAGGACAAGTAATTGTAGACCAATTAGAAAAATCACCACTTCATGATGATCATCCTATACAAATTGAATTCCCAGATTCAGAGATTGTGAATGTTGAGGCAAAAACATGGCAACTTTATTTTGGTGGTTCTTACACTCATCATGGATCAGGAGTGAGCATACTTCTCATCACTCCTCAAGGCTCTACTATCCCAAAATCCTACAAATTTTTATTTCAATGCACAAACAATATAGCAGAGTATGAAGCATTGGTTATTGGTGTATGCAAATTAGATGTCTAACAACTAGAAATGATAAATTAACTATTAAAGCCAATGAATCTATCTAATGCAAACACAATGAAGAATGCAAAGTAACTATGAAATGATGAAACTAATTTAATTACCTTCACCTACCATACAACTTGTCTCCATTGTCCTCCTAGCTTTGATTTCTTGAAGATGTTGAGCTCTTAGATTTCCAAAATGAAGCCTTCTCCCAAGATGCTACCAAAGTGTGGAGATTGAATGAAATTGAGTGCACAATAGCTTATGCAAACTAATGGATGAAATGCAAATGAAATGGTGATTGCTATGGAATGCTTGATTGCTTGAATGCTTGGATGCTTGATTGCTTGAATGCTTGTTATCAAAAATACCTATTAGCTCTCAAATGGGAAATGAGGCTCCTTTTATAGAGTTTTGGAGGATCTAGGCCTAGGTGGCACAATCCTATGGTTGAGAATGAAAGGCGGAAGATCCTAGGGCTAGGATTGACTTGGTTGAAGGAGTTAAGAGAAAGGGGGATGTAGTTGGAATGTGAGAGGAAGAATAGGGATGATGTTCCTCTCACATTGACATGGAGGAGAAGAAGGTGGAAGGGAAAGACACATGTCAAGTGTCTCACAAAGACCAAAGAGAGAAAGGGGGAGAGACATTTTCCTCATGAGGACTCTTTGTACAAGTGTCCCATGAGTCACCTTTGACCCTTAGAGGTGGCTTGAGAAGCCCCTTAGGAATAGGAAATGTCTCTTGACTTGGTTGTTGAGAGGACATGTGGTCATAAGACCAAGTCCTATGAGGCCACATAGCCCTTAAGAATAGGACATGTGTGGGTGAGGATAAATATGAATAAATAATTAATAATAATTATTTATTTTAGCCAAGGTGATGTGTCAGGTGACTAGGTAGATGAAGTGAATTAGAAGACTTAGTCATATTTAGGTGATTGTGTATTTAATTAAATCACTTTAATAGACTATTTAGAAGACTTAGGATATAGAATTAGACTATAATGAATTTATTAAATAAATTGAATAATTTATTTAATAAATAGAGGAATAATTATTAATTGAATAATAAATATTTAATTAATTTATCAAGTCAATAGTAATTAAATAATAAATATTTAATTAATTAATCAAGCCATTTTTAGGTGTATACAATTGGAATGAAGCTGGCATTAGAGTGGAAAGTGACAAAATTAAAAGTTTATGGAGATTCACAATTGGTCATAAATCAAGTTAATGAAGAATATCAAACAAAGGATGACAAATTGGTACCCTACAAAACCATGGTGGACAATCTCAAGAAATATTTCATACTCATTACATTTGAGCAAGTACCGAGAGAAAAGAACAAAGTAGTGGATGCTTTGGCAACTTTGGCCTCACTTTTGCAGACACCTGATCAGAATGATAGATACGAGTTCTTGGTAGAAGAAGTAATTCAACCCATGTTTGACACCTTCACACCATTTGTTTGCTAACTACAAATGAATCACCCTAGTATGGCCCAATTTACACTTACTTAAAGGATCAAATCCTTCCCTTAAACCAAACCAGAAACCAAAAGAAAATCTTCATTCATCAAGCCACCAAATATACTATAGTTTCTGAAACATTGTATCGAAAAAGTCTTGACGGAATTCTCCTTAGGTGTTTAGAAGAGGAAGAATCAAATTTCACCTTACGAGAAATCCACGAAGGAATTTTTGGATCACACTCAAATGGATTATCCCTAGCCAAGAAACTTCTAAGGATAGGATATTTTTGGCCTAGCATGGAAAAAGATTCATGTGACTTTGCAAAAACTTGTAAGAAATGTCAATTCCATGGGAATTTGATCCATGCACCCACACAAGAACTTCATCCTATGACAACACCATGGCCATTTTATCAATGGGGGCTAGACCTAATAGGGATGATTTATCCACCATCTTTGAATGGTCATAAATTTATCATCACAGCAACTGAATATTTTACTAACTAGGTGGAAGCTGTACCCCTATCAACTGCAACAGGAAAACAAATTTCTTTGTTTATCCTTAATCATATAATTTGTAGATATGGCATACCTCATGCCATCATAATGGATAATGCAAGGCATTTCAATAACAAATAATTAATGGAATTATGCACTAAGTTTCACATGATTCATCATTCCTCTTCAATCTATTACCCTCAAGGTAATGGACAAGCTGAAGAAACAAACAAAAATATCTTGAAAATTTTGAAGAGAACAGTGGATAATTCAGGAAGGGATTGGCACATCAAGATAAACCCAACCTTATGGGCTTGTAGAACAATCATTAGAATTCCAACAGGGGCTACACCTTTCTCATTAGTCTTTGGCATAGAAGCAGTTTTGCCTTTGGAGGTCGAACTTCCATCTTTAAGAATATCTATGCATGGGTTGAATAATGAAGAAGACTATAGGGTTGCAAGACTACAAGAGCTAGAACTTTTAGATGAAAAAAAAAAGCAACCATTTGATCACTTAAAGGTTTACCAAAATAGGATTTCAAGATCTTACAATAAATACATCAAGCCAAGGACATTTCAAATAGGGGATTTAGTTTTGAGGGAAAATCCTAAGAACCAAGTAGAAAGGGAGAAGAAAGGAAAGTGGGAAGAAAAATGGTTAGGACCATTTCTCATTGTTGAAGATTTTGGGACTAGCACATACAAGCTAGCAAATTGTGATGGTGAAGAATTACAAGAGCCAATCAATAGCATACATCTTAAGAAGTTCTACACATGAGGAAGACAAAAGAGGATAAAGAGTATCAAATGGAGTAGCATCATATCTATTTTACATAATGAAAAGAGATCCTAAAAAATACCAAAACATTTGAAAAGAAGAAAAATCAAAAACAGTGAAAAATTGAGCATGAAGAAAGCAAAAACATTCATATATGATCCTGAAAAAAGAAAAGAAAAAACTGAAAAAGAGAAAAATACAAAAAAATCAAAAAGAAGAAAAAGTGCCTTGGTGAAAACCTAGCAAATAGGCACCTTGGTAGCAAAAAAAGAGAAAATCTTTAAAAATAGAAAAAAGAGCTAGATCCATTCAATCAGTGAAAACCTAGTAAACATGCACCATTGAAAGTCCAAGTCAGCTGCATACCTAGAAGGTCACCTTGTAATTATTGCATTCACCAACATGTGTACATATTGCATAATAAAACCCCACAGTTGCATTTGCAAATACCTCAAGATTTTGGTCACCTAATTGAAAAATTGTCCTAAGTCCCACAAATGAAATCAATATCAAACTAAGGGCAATCTACTCCAAAGGAGAAAGGATTCATCAAAACAAGTTTTATTCAATCAGAGAATCAATTCATCACACTCGAAAGAGGAACACTTAATCAAATCTACATCCCAATCCAACTTGAGCCTAAAATGAAAAATTGATCCAAGAACTTCAATGACCTTATCTTTATCAGGATTAAAAATTTGAAATGGATGGAACTACACTTGAATTATGGATTTGAAAAACATGGCAAAAAAAATTTCTAAGTGTTGACTCAATTGATGAAATCATTTCTTTCTAGCAAGTCGATGAAAGTTTTAGACTAGACAAGCTATGATGAAAGGATGATATTTTCTTGATTTCTGAATGACTGTCTTAAAATCAAAGTTTCAAATCATGTATTATTTGTCTAAGGATGTGATCATCAAAGAATCATCGAGGACTTGTATATATGATAAAAATGAGATTTATGCTTGTTTACGCAAATGGATACCTTGGCTATTATGATCTTCAATATCATAATACCAAAATCCACTTGCAACATAGAATCTGAAAAAATTGGTATTCACACTCTCATGATTGGCTTCAATCAGTGATAGTCATACCGAAGAGACCGATGGGAAAGCAAACAAAGAGGTGAAAAGTATTCATATCATCATAGTTGAACTAGTGATGGTTGTACTAAAATAGGATTCCAAAAGTGCTCAATGATGATTATAAGCTCCAAATTTTGAATAATGACAGTTAGCTGCATTCATTTTAGAATAAGTACATTGTATATATTGTTTTTCTTTATTTAGCCTAATTTGCAAGAGGGGAAATTAAATCAAAAAGGGGGTGTAGGAAAATCAAACAATCAAAAGATCATCAAAAATCAATTATATAGGATTGAGTGTGTTGGAAATCAAAAACAAAGTGCATTGCATTAGGTTAATTGCATTGATTAAAACATTATCATTAAGTCTTGTAAGTGCATTGCATTAGGTCATTGCATTGATTAAATCATTATCATTTAAGTCTTGCATTAATTGAAGTGTGTCCAACATTTGAATTATTAGGATCATACAATGTTAAGTTCATCATTATCATTAAAAGTTCATACATTTGAAAGGTCATTAGCAACATCAAAATGCATCCATAACATTGCATTAAGGAAAAATCATTACATTCATTAAAATCATTCATTACAAACATCTCATTCATAATTGTACCATTCATACATATATCATTGAAAGACCATCATTGCATCGCATCTACATATCAAAAGCAATAGATTCATTATCCATCTAAATATCCACCAATAACATAAAGTAAATAAACCATCACACATTGTATTCATCTATTCTATGTCATATATAAGACAACCATTTCACCATCATTAGGACATATGCATACATGAGAAAATTCCATTCTACAAAAATAACACAAAATCATATAGAATCATATAGTTGCATATCATATGAAACATCTAGAAAGAAATCCAACACATGATGACATCATATATAGTCAAATCAATCAAAGTATCAGATTCTATGGTACCATCATCATAAATGAGCAAGAAATCAAAGTCTATAACATGATCATCAAGAAATCAATATCTAGAAATAAGGGTCCAATCAGATATCAAAGTATCAACATACAAATAAACATCAACTGATCAAAAATGATACAACATGAATCCAATGTCTCGATGATAACAAGGAAAGGAAAGCTCATGAATATATAAGACCACTCAAGCAGGAGAATCATCACTATCATCAGCATTTTGAAAACCAGGTGCACTATCTGGTGGACGACTCAAACTAGCCTGTAACCCATGCTGACTCATAGCTGCCATAAATGACTGCATCATAGAACTCATCTGTGAAACCTACTACTGAATAGAAGATATCTGAGTCTATAAAGAAGCAACATTTGATGCTGAGGCAGGGGCAAAACCCTAAGCTATAGTAGACTGTGGAAGTGGATTATAAGAAGAGGGAGCAGATGAAGATGGATCACCCAATAGAGGCACAAACCTAGAAGAAGAAGGATGTGATGAAGATGATGGCATCAAAGTAGTACCATGCTCCTGAATAGTAGGAACAGTAGAAGGAATAATAGGAGGAACCAAAGGAGGAATGACCTGCTGAGCAGGAGGACCCTGTGCCTGATCAAGAAACACATGTGCAATCTCTACATCAATAGCTCTCTCTGATCTAACATGAGGCCTCTGTATAGAAACTCTAGCCACCTGATGTAAAATTCTATCCACTCGTCCATCTCCACCCTGATCTCCAGCTCTAGGAGGAATAGGAGCAATAGCTAACACTAGTATCTGTATATAACCTGCTCTAGCTCTGTGACGACCCCGTCATCCATGTTGAGCCTTGATCCTACCATGATGACCACCACCTCCATCATCATCTCCATCATCATCATCATCACCCCCTTCATCATCAGCTCCATCAGCTCCATCAGATAACTCCTCAATGGTAGGAATCCTCTTAGTAGGATTAGAAAATCTAGGAAAAGGATACCTATGTAACCATGCACCATACTCATCTGTAATACTAGCATCCATCACCTGTGACCTAGGGTCCCAAGGATGATACCCTAGATCCTGAATCTCTCGAACAGTTGTGCCATAATCAACACAAGGGCCCCATAATGATCTCTCAGTCTAAACACAAGCATACATCGCTACACCCTGAGGCATATCCTGAATGCGCCCATACTGATGGAACACATGAAGGAAACAGAATCTCTCAATCACAAAGGTAGATCGACCAATCATCCAACAAGGACAAAACATATATGAAAGCTCACTATCATCCTCTAGCCAAGTCTCACATCCAAGATAGGGCCTCCAAATGACAGTATCCATGTCATCTATCCGACGTCACCAGTAATCAAGCTTACCCATATGGGTCTACCTGATAATGCCACTGTACATCCATGTAAATGGCCAACCAGCCGGACAATCTTGAGTAGTCATAGGATGTGTCACTGAAAGGTGCTCCCAAGTCCATAGCTATAATAAAATGGCTCCAGCAGTCAAAGTAGTGGAACGTCTGTACACGACAGTGTGTAGCTCATGATATAACTGTGCTAATAAATAGGAACCCCAATTTAAATGATGAGGATCTACCATCAAATCCTCCAAAATTGGATTCCAACCAACAGCAAATCCATGTCCACACCGCTCTGGAAGTAGGAAACCACCAATAAGAGTACCAAGAACAATAGGTAACACAGGGAATGAGATGAACTAAGCCCACTAAATATGATAATCACCAATAGAAGCATCACCAAATACTCAGCGATAGGCTAAACCATCATACACGGTATCATAGTAAATAATCTCTCCTCGGGTCAAAAACTGGAGAAGATGATACACATCCTCAGGGGTGATGGTCATCTCACCCATAGGAAGATGGAATGTGTTATGGTCTGAGTGCCAACGCTTAGCCATAGCAGTAATAAGGCCCTGATTCACATGAAATCAAGGAAGATATAGTAGGAACGACAAACCACACTGGGAAATGTGTCGACGCTCGACAGCACTCAAAGCAGGAATCATGTCCCAGGACAACGGATAAGATCCATGAATACATAGAGAACCAAGCTCCAACTACAAAAAGCAATTTTAAACACATCATAAAGGAAATTAGAAATTACTGGGATTATTCTAAGTCAATCAAAAATTCATCAACACTTATCAAAACCACAATCAAATTTCATGTTTCTACACAGATAGAACATAAATTTTATCTTCACCCACCATCTAAATCTAGACAGACGATAGATATCCTAACTATAACTGAACCCTAACTGACACCTTACAACTTGTTACAAAATCTCAAAAATTGGGCACATAAACCTGACAATTGATTAACGACGTCGACAAAATTACAACTTGGTCAAAAATTTGAAAAAAGCTATAAACAAAAAAAAGGGAAAGGTACAAGTACTCATCGGAGGTCCTGAGCCAGGCAGTCGATGATATTGTCAGCATTTCTTGAACCGATGCTCGCGGATAGGGACAGACATCGTGGCAAGTAAAAAAGACAAATGAGAGTAAAAGTCAAAAGTAAGTGGTAAGTGAATAGTGAAAAGGGATTTTGACCCCTTTATATAGGTTTTTGACCTAAAAGGAGATAAATTTAACCTATGCAAGTACACTGTTACCCCATTTGACTTAATGAAATGATGTGATCATCATAATAATTGATACTGGGCATTAAAAATTAAATGAATTCAACATCGATATCGGAAATACAAATAAAATTCATCAAAAAAATTAAACTTTATTAAAAACAATGAACAACATTAATCTTGAATCAATCATCGATCAAATCAAGTATGAATTTTATTTCATTTCCATGGGGGCATACCATCGAATAATCAAATCAACAACATCAATATCATCATCGATAATCAAGAGACCGATCATCAAATCAAAGTGAAAGCTTTTATCAGAAAAATTTTCATCATCAAACGAATGGGGGATCTCATCAAAATCAATCATCACAGTAGGTATCATATCAAAATCATCATATCAAATCAAACATCATATCAAGATTCATCATCAGAATGAACATCATATCAAAATGATCATCAAAGAACCATATCAAGAGAGTTTCATATCAATCATATCTGCATCAACCGCATATCAAAAATCAAGATCGACCATCGAAAGACATCAAACAACATCAAAGATCGGCCATCAATGAATCAGGACCTGTCATCAAGCAAAATTAGAGTATTCTTTGAATCGACATGCTTCACACGTCAACTCAAAGAGGGGCATTTGTAATCACCTAAAAATGGACAAAGACTAATTCAAAGAAAATTGAGTCAAATCAAGGCAAATCAAGGACAAAATTGAAGTAATTGAATCACAATGCATAATTAGCCAATCAAAATGAAAATCAAGTCTTAATTCAAGATCAATCAAAATTGAGAACATTTTAATCAAGTGCAATCAAATCAAAATACAATTAAATCAATTAATTGTATAGTCTTGGATTAAATTAAATTCAACCCATTCAAGAGGTACATGGCTAAAAAAATTCATTTAAATCAATTAATAAATCCTATTTACTCTCAACAACCACAAAGAGGGGAAAATCAATCAACCAATGAGAATAAAGGAAAGACATTCACATGGATCAAGCCAAATTCAATCCCATTCACTCAAAGTGAAAAGGAATCTTGACCATTGATCTTGTCTACTTTTCCCAAGCTTTGAGGACACAAACTTTGCTTTGTCTTCAAAGGGTGGAACCAAAGACTCAACTCAATCTTAATCATGGTCAAATACAACTACACCCCCTACCATTGGAAAATCTATAAAAGGAAGGCCTAATTCCTTCATATTGATCATCCACACATCTGAGAATTGCATTGAACCTCTTGCAAATTGAGCTTAGAAAGGCATTTGAGAAGCATTTTAACATTTACTTTGATCTAATTGTTAGCTATAGCATTTTTATCTTTATCATTTTCATTCTAGGACTGTCATTAATGGAACCTTGCTGAGAGCTATTCATTAAGAATCTTAGTTAGAGAGCCATAGAATGCTCAATTAGTCATTATTTTGCTAAATAGTTGCTCTATTGCTTTGTGGTTGTATTTAGTTACTATTCTCATTTATTGACTAACCTTAATTCTATGAAGGCACTTTCCCTAGTGTACAATTACAACCATGAGTCCAAAGGAACTCGCAGAGTTTCGAGATCAATTGAAGAGAAAAGCTACACAAGACAAGTTGATAGCAAAGAAGCAGAAAACTGATGTTTTGGAGCAATTCAAAGGAATATTGAATGATATTGTATCTAAGGCCAGCATAAATTAAAAAGGTGATATATATAGTCATTTAAGAGAACTGATAAATCAAGTCAACCAGCTTCGTACTGATACCACTGAGTATAGGTTGCAAGTACACAAGTACATGGAGACAAAAGTGATTAAATAAATTCTTCAATCAGCTGCATTAGATAAGGTAACTCTTTTTGAGTTAGTAAATGAGTTGGAGAATGAGCTACAAAATGTTATTTTATTATTTTAACAAATTTTCTTAATTTCAAATTTTACAAAAGATATAAAAGAAAAGGATGATAATGTGGAAAAGGAGTGCGCTCATCGAGTAGTTATCAAAAGTTTCCACTGAGCCTAATTATATAAAAGAATATTATGAAAAGATGAAGCACTTGATGGGAGTGTAATTTGAGCTAAGAAAAGAGGATAATCATATCCAAATAGATCTTATGGAACTCCAAACAATTTTTATTCCACATGTTGAATCATTGCAAAAATAGGTACACAAGGCCAAACACTTAGTCAGCACACCGAATGTTAGTGTTATGGATAGCATGGTGAGTTTGACTACTAACTTAAGTCAGAAAATAATAGTGTTAAAAACACTAAAGGATGCATGGAAAGAATTAATGAAGGATTCTACTAACTGGTATGAAACTATTCTTGACAAGATCCCCACAGCAGATAAGAAGTAAGTTCTTATTTTGGCATTTTTGTTAAGAAAATGGGGGAAATTATGTATGAATATATTATGAAAAAGAAAGGGGGAATATAGGGAATGAATTTATGAATATAGTATGGATAAGGAGGGTATATATGTATGGATAGATATGATTTGGGAAGTAATACTTCAGGGGGAGTAATAAGTTTACTAAGGAATGGATAATTTTGACAAGGACAAAATTTTGAATCTTTTGATGACTTTGAAGGTTTTTAACAAAGATACCAAACTAATGACAAAGGGGGAGATTGACATTTTTTTTTCATTAGTTATAAGTAAGTCACATTAATTGTCAAATTCATTTGGTAAAGAAGGAAAGACTAGTCAATAAAGTAGGAAAAGCTAATCGGTAAAGGAAATAAGGGAAGAGGTAATTTCAGTAACAGAAAAGAAAGTTTAGACACCGAGAAAGGAAGAACTGAGCACAAAGCACCAAGTTTTATTGAGCTACAACATCAACTAAACTGAGAAGATGAGATAGTTACCGAGCTAGAGGAAAACATGTTACTAAGCATAGCAGGCCAACACAAGGAGAATCTTTTGATACATTGAACCTAGACACCAAACAAAAAATGGTTTACAAATCTTGACGAGATTTTATGTCAGAGAATTGGATATTGAAACATGATGATCATACATGATTACAAGGTGAGATATACCAATGAGAATAAAGTATGATATATGCATTAGAGGAGTAACCAATGCTAGCACCACTTGTAGAGATGATTCTAGAACATATAACACCACTTCTAGAATTAAATATAAATGGATCAGAGTGTGAATATCATGATGCATGCATGAGAAGGAAATTTTCATGTATAAAGAAGATATTGCAAAGAAGGTGATGAATAGAGAAACCATTGAGTATAGAGAATTTAAGATAAGAAAGTGATTGTGATTCAGAATTGAATCTACCTGTTACCATAACTGGTAACAATGTTGATGATTGATTATTTGATGGAGCTAATGATGAAGACTGACCAAGATCATAGGTATACATGATGATAGTAGAAATTTTAGATCAATTATAGTATTTTCATTGATGTAAAGAAATTTATTTCTGATTTATATTATGCTGCCATATCATTCAGTAATGATATAAGATGAATAAGTTAAGGAAAAGAAGAAATGAGAAGTTGAGAGGTTGTAAAACTTCAATGGGAAACTGATACAGATCAGACAATAATTTTATTATGTTGATATAATTGATTTCTACCTAACATATGATTATGTTAAGTCATTAAAGCATGGAGATAAATATTTGATAATTTGGTTAGATAAGTTGTTTTGGCTACCGAGATGGTAAAGTCACTCAGTAACGTAAAGAGAAAAATATAGGTCACTCGGTAAATAGGAAAGGTTTAGGCATCAAGTTTTTGGTTCCTCAAACTGGACTTTATGCTTTCATAAGCAACCAATACATCTATAGTTTTTAAGGATGGGTTAGATCCAAATATGAAGCTCTAAGATGACTGGACCAACTATAGGGAAAAGACTCCCCTCTGCACTTCTGGCTTTGCAAAACCAAGGAGGGTGCTCCTAATCCAGTAAAACAAAACTTATTTCACTAATCACTGACTGGATCTAAATATAATAGATAAATGATAAGAAAATACTAAATGATAACCATTCATTCATTGATTCTCAATTACCATTAGATGGGATAGAACTTTGTAGGTTACAATACTTCAAAGATTTCGACAGTTTTATATCAATTTTTAGGAATACAACAAAACCTTATTAGGTACTAATTTCTAGCTTCATTTCTGGCCAGTGCCTTATCCATTGGGTGACATCTTCACTGCAAAATGAGATATATAGACAAATATATTGAAATTTGATTAATATTTATCCTCAGAAAATACTATCACACTGTGGTGATTCTGATCAAAGAATTCCTGAATTCACACTACTTATCCATATCCTAATGCAAACTTCAAAGAATAAGTGTTATATTCAAAGCTTATTTAATTTGATCTTAGGTCAAAGCTGAAAAATATCAACACATGCATAGAAAATGATCCATGCAATGAATCTGACAACTCATATTTCAAAGAAAAGTACACAGAGGAGAGATATAAACTCTAGATTTTTGTTCAAATTTCCATATCATCTGTATGTATACATAATGCTTCAAAAATGCAAAACCATCTGAAAATTGGCATAAACTAGTAATACTTCTTATTTCTCAAAAATGACCTAATACAATCTACTGTATCCTAGACTCAAAAACTTGTCAATAAATGTTCAAGTTCATGTCCTTACAAAATGATCCTGGTAATCCTTTTATAGAATTTAAGGATTGCATACAAGATTAGGATCCTTTTAGAAAAGACAAAAATGTGTCAACCACATAAGACAAAGAAGGTAAATATAACACCTTCTTGTTACAATTTTACAAAGTTGCTTGTAGATATGAGCACCAAAATTTTGCAACAATTTATAAGGGTAGTTCAACTTCTACCAGGTGTAGCATATGTGCTTGCTTTAATTGTTTGAGATCATTTGCACTGTTTTCTTTTCTTTAAGGAGTTGAAGCACAGCCATCTGTTGCTTCCTCAGTGGATGTCTCTTCTTCCTTGGTAATTTTTGAAGAATATGTTGCTTCCCAAGATGTGTACATATCTTCACTTGGCCAATGAAAATCTAGTACTTCATCCCTTTTGGGTAGCAATTTGTCCCAATCAATAACCACCTGGTGTACTTCACTCCTTACATTAGTAAAATATACTCTAACATTTTGTAATATTTTAATTATTTGCACAAAAGGAGTATTGTCCTCTGTATTCACAATGGTGTTTATTCTAGCTGATATCTCATCATCAATTTGTTCTAACCACTGCTCCTTGTCTTTTATAGTTCCATTTTCTTTGATAAGACCAGGGAACATTTGAAAATTGTCTTGGAAATCTCTTGCCCTTAGGATCTATGCCTTTCTCTTCAAATTGTCACTCTTGATTTCAAACTCATTTAGTTCTTAAACAAATTCATATGTATTTGTTAGTTGTGCATCCACAAGAAGGTGATTCTTAATCACAGAAAAGAATGACTTTAATTTATTCTCTCTAACAACCCACTTATCCAAAATTTGGTTTACTGTGGCCTTTTCTTTCCTAAAAGAAATCAAGATGTCAGACAATTGCTTACCCATCTTGTAAGTTTCTTTAGGCTTCACATTTGCAACAAAATGCAAAACTGTATCCCTTATTCTTTTTTCAAATCTTTGCCTCTCTTTCTATACCATGTCTTCATCACTCATAGGAGGGGGTAGAAGGGAGAGGGGGTATTCAATTATAGGGCTTGAAGAAGAAGGCTTAGTAGGGGATGAAGAAATCTGTAACTATTCTGATGTTTGAATTGGGCCCTATTTACCTAACCTTTTCTTCAAGTCTGCAATTAATATATCTTTTTCATATATCCCCTGTTTCAACTCTCCATAGGATTTCAACACTATTTCTAGCCTCAGTGTGAGTTCATCTTTCTCCTTGGTTTCTTTCTCTACCACTTTTTCTGTAAGTTGGGTTGTTGCCATCACCATGCTTGATGCTTCAATCAATGAGGTCTCAATGATCCACTTTACTAGGAGGCTACCTGTTAGATCACCCTTGGTAATCTACTTCCCTTTTTTATTCTCATTTTTCTTTAGAGACCACATAACCAAGGCTTGATGATCATCACTGAAAGTTACTCCTTTGATGGCTTATTTTGCCTCCTCTTTAGTTTTGTGAATTGGTGTTGTCCATTTCCTAATAGCATCCAAGACCACCGCATCAGCAATGTCCCACTTTGGGAGAATAAGTACTCCTGATTTATTTACCAATTCTCTCCCCTGTTCTGGAGTGATCTTCTCAAATATTTTGGTCATCTCTTTCCTGACCTCACTCTCTATGACCTTTATGTCTTTTTGGGGATTTTCCTCCTTCCTCTTTTCACATGTTTCCTGAAATTGATTTATGTACAATTTCCATAAATATTGCATGAAAGCCCTAGCCTTCACAAAAGTATCATCAGCCAGGAACTCATCACATGCCTGCTTGATTATAGGATCTAGATCTTTACCAGCCATTTCTCCCACTATCAGGTCTAGTTTAGGCTCTGTCAGTGGCTCTGGCAACCCTTCATTTATTTCCTCATAGGTCATAAAGATTTTACCTAAACTCCCCAATTATTGTACTTTCTCTACAACCTCTTGATAATCCTTTATGTTTAAAGGTAATTGAGAGGGAGAGTATTCATCTTCATCATGTATAGGCCTCTCTTCTAGTTTTTTTTTTCTTTAAGGGAGGTGGGGAATCAAGAACATCTTCAACTAGTTGATCCTATGGTGAGTCTGGAATCTCTACAACTTCATCATGTCTTCCCACCTGTTGTGATGTGGATGGCATATCCTTTGCTCTTTTTGCTTTTTCCTACTGCCTGTCTGGTCTTGGTATAACCACATTGTATCCAACCTTCTTTTGGACCATGTATTTACTCAGAGGTAATACTTTGGCAAAGGTAGGCTTACTTAACACCAAATTATCCTTCTCTAGCTCAGCTCACATGACCTTTTCCTTTTTCTCATTTAGGGTCTAGATAATACCCTCAAAGTGGCTCATAAGAGTTTCTATTTTCTTCCCAAAAGGGGTGCCATCTTTTAAGGGAGCATATCCTTTGTCAAAGTGTTGGACAAAGTCTAGTGTCTTCTTTTACACTAGCCACTTCTCCTTCCTTATTTCTTGTTCTAGTATATTAGGATATTCCTAATGATATCCTCAGGGAAATTTAAAATGTGATCTATCAAGGGGAACTTAACCTTCTTCTTATACATCTCATTGTAGAAACCCTCTGGATCTATTGTCCTAGCAATTGAGGTGGCCATATGATATGGTGACAATATTTTGTCCATATGAGTCCATCCACCCTTGGTGATTACAAACTGGTGGGCTATTGTGACATTTGGGAATAGAGTTCCTCTGGCCTTCCCTGTAAGAGTAATTTCTTGTATCTCCCCTAGTTGTCTTATCAATTCTACAACACCAACCTTTAGGGGTACTTGATATGGTAGTATGAAAGGGGTCTCTTTAAAACCATATAGTATAATCACAGTGGACACAGGATAGAAGATGAAATCACCCCAATTGTGAATAATCTTGAGGCCCTTAGAAAAAAAATTTGGCCCAATAAGTTCAGCCAAGGCCATTGGGATCCTTGGGTTATCAACAAAAAATAGAGCCCTGAGCCTTGTTGCAAAACATCTATCAAAATTGAAAAAACTATTTTCACTCCTATCCCATGTCATATTGAGGTTCCATAATTGTATAGGCATTGTTTATAGCTGAATGTGGACCTCTAATCTAGTCATAGACACAACATAGCCATTGCTCAATCATTGAATTATGACTATAAGTATGAATTATTTATTTCACAATATCGATTGAATCGACCTGTTGCCTCCTAATTAGTTGGAGTGTTTGAATTACTCTTAGATTGGAGAGCCAACAACCATAGACCAAACTAAGATGGAGGATTTAAAAGCTTGAAATGATCAAAATTTCAATTGATCTAAGATGAAGAATGCAAATTTTAAAGCTAGAAATGAAGATGCAAAGTAATCTAAGAATGAAAGTGTAGAATTACTCTAAGAAGCTTGAAAGAAATGTGAAAATTAAGCTACTAGAAAATAAGAAAACTAATTTAATATGAGAATGCAATTACACTAGCAGTGGAGATTAATCTAATTATGCATTAAAAGCTTGAAAGCATGAAAATTGAGACTAAAATTGGCTATAGTTTTGATACTCTCAAATTGCCTCTTCCAAAATGAAGAAAAGGAGCTCATAATATCGAAAAGTCAGGAGAGAGGATGAAGAGTTTCTTGAAAAGAAATGGCTGACTCTTCATCTCCATGGTGAGACAAATATTGATGAATTATTTAATTAAAAGAATGAATATTGTCACATGGGTGGCTTTTTGAGTAATTTTGAATAATTAAATTCAAATAGAAATGTCCATTCAAATAACCAAATAATATTTAATTCCATGATGTGTATTAGCTAAAGGGGGTGGAATTAATTTAATTAAAGTACGAGGACTTTAGAATTAAATTAATTAATCATAGGGTTTATTTAGCCAATAAAGTTGAATATTTAGGAATTAAATATAGTGTATAATTAATGCAAATTTAGGGTTTTTACATTTGACACCAAGTCAAATAAAGTCAAATGGGAGATAGAATTGCCTAGTACAATAGGACTTTGAAGATGCAAAAATTTGAAGTAATGCACCAAAATTGATTAAAATTATAAGGTGCCAATTTTGCGGTATTACATTTTGCCCCTCTTTGAATTAATGTGCGAGCAGTGCATTGATTCAAAGAATAGTTTGATGTGACAGATGATGAGGTTTCAGGATTATCTCCAAAATAGAGCTTAACCCTCGAAAGTCAAGGTTATATCGCCAAGACACCAATCAGATCAAGATATGAACCAACTTTAGAATGAAGCATGATTCCCCAAAGTCTAAGTTAGAATGCGAAGACAACGGTTGGATTACCACTTGAGAGAAAATCAAAATTAGGGTTAGATTGCCCCAATACCTGTTGATAGATGATAACTGATGCAGATTTAGGACTATCTTCAGAATCAGGGTTAGATTGCCCCAATACGAAGCTTAGTCCTCTGAGACCTAGGTTAGATTGCCCAAATAATGGTCCAAAAGAGATTTTGAGAGCCATCTCCAAAATGAAGCTTAACTTTTAGGAATTAGGGTTAGATTGCCCCAATACCTAATGAGATTTCAAGAACTATCTCTAGAACGAAGCTTGATCCTTGAGGATCTGAGTTAGATTGCTCAGATACCTAAAATATAGATGACAAGATGATAAGATGACAAGATGTGAGGCCCAAAGATGCCCCTAGTGAAGAGATGCCCCAAGCACTGAGCTCTTTTGATTCATATCAGACTGATTCGAGAATTGATTCAACGAGATTCAATGATGCAATCATCCTGCCCCCTCGGGAGTGAAATCGAAAGATGACATGTCAGAAAGATGATTGATAGCAAAAGGTTGTAGATAGAGATAAGATCGAAGATCCAGAGGAACTCATAGCAGATTAAGGAAGCATTGAGAGGATGCGGAAGTGATTTGGAGTGATTTGGAGTGATTTCAAGGTCCTGTTGACCAAGTTTGACCATAGTTGACCAGATTTGAGTAGAGTTGACTTTTGATGAAAACATTGAAGATCTTGAGAAAATGATGATGAGACAAGATTTGGCAATAAAAATGACATCGAAAGGTCGACTACACAAGCGTTCAATCCTGATGGTCTCAACAATTTAAAATAAGATTTTGAACTATCTAGAGAAATCAAATTTTGATTTCAATCTTGAAAATGGATTCAAAATGGTCGATTTAGCCAAGGGTGAAGTTTTTGCGCAAAATGAAGGACTTTTGAAAATTAGGTCAAAAGCTATATAAGGCCCCGAAGAGGTCATTTTTAATTCATTATTCACTTTGTCTTCTAGCCAATTGAGAGCTCTAAGAGAGAGATGGAGGGCAGCCCAGTGCATACACATTGTTTTGAGCGCTCCCAATGACACGATCGGCCACTGGATTATGACACACTTGTAAGTAATCGATAAACCATCTTGAATTTCAAATTTTAACACTTTATTAAGTGATTTAGGTTAGATTTTTAGGGTTTTAAGCCTTGTTCTTCAATCCTCGCACCGGCCTCAATCACCCCTCGTGTGAGAAAATGGTTTCCTTGCGCAAGTTAGGGAATCTTTGCATCAAGATCCTCTATGAACTCACGTGAGGTTCCTAGTGATGTCACATGAGAATTCACCCCTAGTGATGAACCTTCGCGTGAGATAAGATCCTTTCTCATGCGAAATGTTGCTGCAACTTTGCATAGTCTTTGTCCAATTTTCTATAGAATCAGCCAATTAGAACATCCCAAAGTCATGTTTAGGATAGATGTGTAGCCTCATTTAATATTATTTCTTTGAAACCATCATGTTGAGATACTAATCCAATGTCGTCGATTACTTTGCAGGTTGACTTCCCAGATGTCACGTTTCGATCCCACCATCCAGTTATCAACATGTTAGTATAGAGGTTGACCAATGCTGAGGGTGCCCACATCAATGGGCTAGGATTGACTTACCTACATGATATACCCAACACTCAGGTAGATCATGGTCTTCTAGGTGTATTGGTCAAGAATTTCCATTCGGAGATGAACACATTTCACTTGCCGATGGGGGAGATGACAGTCACTCCCAAGGACATATATCGGATACTGAGGATACCTTTCCATGATGCCCATGTTGAGTATGAGATCTAGCCGAGATCGGGTACACTGGCATTGAGGGCCATTTTTTAGGATGAGTTGGTGATGGGTCAAGCCATCTCATGGGAGGACCTGATTAGAAAATATGGAGCCAGGCACAAATTAGCAGTTGTCTTGGCTATATTCTTGAGTTGTTACTTGGTTCCAAATCAAGGACAGCATGGATTAGAGTGTCGCTGGGGTCACATGTTATAGCATATGCTAGATAGACCAGCTACTAGATTTTGATGGGGTGGGTGCATGCTCACTCAGATGTACCATGAGATGCATGAAATCATGTATCGAGGTGTGCGAACCATTGCCACAAGAGTCTTCATGTTACAGGTATGGGCCTAGGAGCATCTCCCTGTATGTAGGCTGATCTTTCATGATACTAGATAGTAGCTAGAGCCATATATATATAGATATGTAGGTCTGATGACCCAATTATCATTGGGTAAGATAGATCAGTGGCGGGGTCAGCTAGATGATATGACAGTAGTCATATGCAAACCTTGGGTAGCTACAGAGCCATGGGATGATGCTCAGCATGAGCTTTCACACATGTTTGTCTTGCCTCCACTAATTGGACACACCATTTTTATTATTGAGCACTTCTTTCTCACACGAATCATGAGGCAGTTTGGGAGACCATAGGACGTCTCTCAAGAGTACTGCACCTACACCCAATTCATCGATGAGATGAAGAAGGGCTGGTAGCAGAGACTGGATTAGGGACTATATGGTGGATGTCACCAATGTAGGAATGATGCTTGCACATAGAGATTACATCTTAGCTCACCCCTTCCTGAGATTTATAGATCTTGTTGGCATGGGCTAGAGGGCACAGCAGTAGCCTACTCAGTAGTAGCAGTAGGGATAGGAGTAGCAATAGCAATAGGTACCTGCATAGTAGTAGATACCAGTACAGTAGCCTACTCAGCAGTAGCAGTAGAGGGTCTTGAGACCGAGGAGTGGGTAGACTCTCATCCCTCCTAGGATGATGGGTTCAAACACAAGTGCTGAGAGTAGTGGAACCTAGTAGAGGTCCACTAGGTAGAGGATAGGGGATACCTATTAGTAGCTACCTCCTGACAAGGGGGTACAGGGTGAGGATATTGATATGTAGGATGCACCTATGGGAGGACAAGTACCATAGCTACAGGAGGCTCTCAGGAAGAGCTGAGAGAGGATACGATAGATACAGTGGGAGAGGGATGACTATCATACTTAGGTCATTATCTAGGAGACCTATGTATCAAAGTGAGACCATGAGATCAAAGGGCTCCAAGAGGTGTTGGCTAGAGCACAATAGGAGGCAAGATATGAGGCTTCTTAGTCAGCCTACTATTATGCAGTGTACATTGACGTAGTGCCAGATTTAGCAGAGCAGGTGCCACCATTCTCAAAGTATGCTAGGGCTTGAGCTATTCCTCAGGTGCCACCACAGGGTCCACCTCCATAGAGACCGATGCCTCCACCTTAGGGACCACCATAGTAGGCTCCTCCACCTCCATCTCCTCTAGGTGGCAGTGGATCATAATGTATATTGTAGCCCTTCTTTTTTTTGATACTGTGCTCGAGTAGCACCATTTTTTATATTGACATTGATCAACCAATATATATATATATATATGAGATCATCATTTTGATATCATCATACTTGTGTACATATTGCTTTTATGTTGATGTTTATGAGATGTTTCCTATATGCTTAGATGTATGGATAGATATGAGATGCACATGATGTTTTTGATGTATGAAATGCAGATGTTTTATATGTTTTATTGATACATATGCAATGTGAACTGTAATGATAGATAAATGTAATGTATGATTTGATTTATGCTTATAATGGATGCACATGCTAATGAGTATGTAGATGTAGAATTTATGCATATGGATTTACGGATGCAAATGGAAATGTAATGTACATGCAATGTATGTGGTACTAACCATCTCATCCAAGATTTTGCAATATACAATAGGTACTAACCAAAAGAATGTTTCGAAGATCGAGAGTGAGGACCGAACACTTGTGTAGCCAAGACAAACCTGGGACAAAAGATGAGAACCTTCTATGAATAGATCCAGAAGAAGACAATCAAAAGAGCACCAATACACTGTCTCAATACAAGCCTAGAATGAAAATGCAAGCCTAATCTAGATGCAAACCCTAGGACTTGGTTGTTGGACTCATTTATTATCATCATATATTTTTTAGCAATGGACGTTAGTAGGATGTCATACAACCCTCGCTGGAATTGCAATCATGAGAATATGAATATGAAATTAGTCTTTGATTTGTCAGAATGAGGTGTAAGCATTAAGGCACAAGAAGCTAGAATGACCTGAACACCTATTCCTTTTGATTTAGCAAGTCAACATAAGCATTAAAGCATAGATGCTAGAATGACCTGAATGTTGCTTGCATACAAAAACACCGGACACATAGGATTTTCTCCTTTTTCCAAGTGAATGATAAGCATATCAAGGTGCTCACAGTGACCCTTACGTTCACTTAGCAAGATGAGCATTTGCAATTTCACTTATAGTGGAAAGAAGTCACTCAAACAAACAAGGAGAAGAACCAACCTCACCAAAGTTTCCATATAAAAGGATTCAAGGTACACATGGCCATCCAACATGAGATGGAGGCTCTTATAGATGGACACCCCTCTTATATAGATTCATTGGATCATTGGAACTAAACTGGCAAACAAAAAGCAAAGAAAAGACCATGCCCTTAGTCTTTACTTCTCTCGGTCAAGAAATACATCTTAGAGTTGCTCGAGGAGGAATGATGAAGTGAAAAGACAAACACATAAAGGAAAATCTTAGCACACTTCAAAGAGTTACAAATCTAGTTGTAGTTTCAATTTCAACAGATCAAAGTTGAATCAGAAGTATACAGCATGAGAAGTCCCAAAAGGATGGTGATAGTAGGCAGACACAGTGAGAACCATTGGTGACTATCACAAGAGGTGAAGCCTTGAGGAGATATCGGAGTACTAACGAAGTATCAGCAGGCAAAAATAGTGAGAACCACTAGTGACTAATATAAGAGATCCTCAGGGAGAGAGATCTGAGAGTGAATGAAACATTAGCAGGTAAACATAGTGAGAACCACTGGTGACTAATGTACGAGGGATCCTTAAGGTGAGAGATCCAAGCAATAGCTAGGTATCAGTAGGCAGGCATAGTGAGGACCACTAGCGACCGATACGTGAGAGATCCTTAAGGAGAGAAATCTCAAAAGTAGCTAAGCATCAGTAGGTAGACACAGTGAAAACCACTAGTGACTGATGCAAGAAAATCCTTTGAAAGTGATAGGACAATGCCCCCGAGACCGGAAAGGTTCCCCCAAGTGTGACCATTTCAATCCATGAAGAATCGAGAAAAATCTTGAAGATAACTAAAAGTGAATGCATGAGCTAGCAAACTAAAGAAGGAAACGAACTAAAGTAGGAAAGCAGGAAAGCAAGAGCCAAGTGGTGTTGCAATAGGTATAGCATTGGGGAATAAGAGGTGCCTGTTTACTAGGTTTTCACCATCTTGGAAAAGATTCTATTTTTTCTACCATGATGCCTATTTGCCAGGTTTTCATCAATGGCACATTTTTTACTCTTTTTCAATTTTTTTGTACTTTTCTCTTTTTTTTATTTTATTTTTATTTTGTGAATTTTCTCTTTTTTTGTATTTTTTGTATTTTTTTTAATCATTATCAAGGCACCTATTTACCAGGTTTTCACCAGGATAATAGATACATCAAAGCATCTTTTTACTAGGTTTTCACTAAGATGATCATTTTTTCAAGACATTTTGCAATTTTTAGGATTTTTTGAGAACAAAGTATGTACATGAGCACATAGAGAATTTCTCAGTTGTCGAATCTTTTTAGGTACAGAGTTTTGATATGCTCTTTGAGTTGTTCTCCTTTAGTAGTAGATATTTGATAAGCACCAAACCCAAATACCATAGTGATAATGTATGGACCGAGCCAGTTCGGTTCAAACTTTCCTTTTTGTATCCACTGTTGTTGATTCTTGGGGTTTTCTCTCAAGACGAGATCACCCACTTGGAATTCACTTGGCCTGAATTTCTTATTGTAGCTCTTAGACATTCTTTTCTAGTATGCTCTTAGATGATCAAACACCACTTGCTGATGTTCATCCAGTAATTCTAGCTCTTGTAGCTGAGATATTCTAATGTCTTTATCAGTAGTGAGGTTCCTTAGAGAGATTTGTAATGTGGGAATCTCAACCTCAATAGGAAACACAACATCCATGCCATAGACTAAGGCAAAGGGTGTAGCCCCTATTGGAGTTTGAATACTTTTTCTATAGGCCCATAAAGCTTGATTAATCTAGAGGTGCCAATCCCTGCTAGATTTGTGAATTGTTCTGTGTAGGATCTTGAGAATTGTCTTGTTTGAAGCTTCTACTTGTCCATTACCCTGGGGATAATAGATTGAGGACCAATGATGAATGATTCTAAACTTAGTACATAACTCTTTCATATCCTTATTTTTGAATTGCCCCCCATTGTCAGTAATTATTGAGGAGGGTACACCATATCTACAGATGATGTAATTTAGTATGAACCTTGCTATATACTTGCCATCAGCTATGGCGAGAGGCACTGCCTTGACCCATTTGGTAAAATAATTTGTAGCTATGATAATGAACTTGTGTCCTCTTCAGGAAGATGGGTGTATCTAATGCACCAAGTCAAAGGCCCATTGCTAAAATGGCCAGAAACTGATGAATAGAATGAGCTCCTTGGCAGGAGAGTGGATCAAATTTTTTTGTAGTTGGCACTATTTACAAGAATTGGCATATTGTATAGCTTATTTTTCCATTTCTAGCTAGTAGTAACCAGCTCTAATAAGTTTACGAGCTAATGTCGGACCGCTCGAATGAGAACCACATATTTCCTTCATGCACCTCAGCTAACACATGTTTGGACTCATCAGGCTCTAGACACCTAAGGAGGGTACCATCTAGACCTCATCTATACAAGTCATTAGATACTATGACATATCATGAAGCACTGAGGATTAGGTGGCATTTTTCATTTCAGGTATAAGTGTTTAGGATAATTTGGTCTCGAAGGTAGGAGTAAATATGATGGTAGTGAGATGAATCATGTCCAATGACTGAACAGATCATCTTGGAGTTAGGGGTATTGTAGGCTGGGTAGTGTAATGTCTCCACTAGGAATTCATGTCTGAAGTCATTTTTTGGCATCTGTAGCATGGAGGTAAGAGTTTCCATGGCATCAGCTTCTTTATTATCTGCTCTTGGAATCTGTGGGAAGGTAACATGTGCAAAGTACTTTTTGAGGTCATCAACCATTCATTTATAAGGCACCAACTTTTCATCCTTTGTTTGATAGACATCATTAACTTGATTGAAAACCAACTGGGAATCTCCAAAGACCTTAAGTTCATCCACATGCCATTCAATGGCTATCTTCATACCATTGATTAAAGCTTCATATTCAGCGATGTTATTTGTGCAAGCGAATAACATTTTGTAAGCCTTTGGTAAAGAGTATCTTTGTGGTGTGACAAATAGTATTCTAGCACCTGACCCCTACTAGGTAAATGAGCCATCAAAGAACATGTTCCATGTTTGATGTGTAAGAAGCATTATAGACTCATTGGGAAATTCCATTTTCAAGGGTTGATGATCCTTGAGAGGATCTTCTACCAATTGATCTGCAATAGCTTGTCCTTTAATATCTTTTCTCTCTACATACTCAATGTCAAACTCACTGAGTATCATGACCCATTTTTCCAATCTACCTGTGAGAGCAGCTTTACTTAGTAAGTACTTTAATGGATCAATTTTAGCAATAAGTCTTGTAGTGTGAGAAAGCATATAGTGTCGTAATTTCTATGAAGAAAACACCACTGCTAGACAAGCTTTTTCAATGACTGAATAGTTCATCTCATAAGAGACCAAAGTTCTGCTAATGTAATAAATGGCTCTTTCTTTGTTATTTTGGTCTTCTTGAGCCAACAGAGCACCAAAGATGTGTTCATAGCTGAAATATAAAGGATTAATGGCTTCCCATGAATAGGAGGCATCAAGATTGGTGGATTTGCAAGATATTTCTTGATTTGAGTGAGCCCTTTATCACATTCTTTGTTCCACTCATAAGTCACACCTTTATGTAGAGTTTTGGTGAATGGTTGTGACTTATCAGCCAGTTGTGCAATGAAGCACCAAATAGATTGTAGTCTTCCTTGAAGCCCTCTCATCTGATTGATCTTCTTTTGTGGAGGCATGTCCATGATAGCTTGAAATTTTTTAGGATCTACCTCTATGCCTTTAGCAGATATGATATAGCCCAACAATTTACCAAAAGTTACGCCAAATGCACACTTTTTCAAATTGAGTCTAAGGCTGAATTGTTCCATTCGATCCAGTATGGGATCTAGATCTACAAGATGTGTTTTCCATTGCATGCTTTTAGCCAAAGTGTCATCTACATAATCTTCCATTATTTTGTGCATCATGTCATGAAAAATAGTAGTGACAACTCTTTGATAGGTAGCTCTGGCATTTTTCAGTCCAAAGGGCATGACATTCCAATAGAATGTTCCCCAAACACATGTGAAGGTTGTCTTTTCTTGGTCTTCTGACATAATTTTTATTTGATTATAACTAGAAAATTCATCCATTAGAGAATACATTTTGTAACCAGCTGTCATGTCCACTATCATGTCAATATTAGGCAATGGGAAATCATCCTTAGGACATGCTTTATTTAGGTCTCTGAAGTCTATGCACACATAGATAGACTTATCATGTTTTGTAACTGGAACCATATTAGAGATCCACTCTGCATAATCAATTTCTTGGATGAAACCATCCTTGAGAAGTTTTTCTAATTCAGCTTTAACCAAAAGTGCCACATGTGGATTCATCTTTCAAAGCTTTTGTTTGACAGGCTTAACACCTGGTGCAATAGACAGATGATGCATGATTAGATTGGGATCCAATCTAGGCATATCAAAGTAAGTCCATGCAAAGTTGATTTTCTTGCTTCAAAAGAAATTGGTGAACTCTTCTTTCTCTTCTACAGATAATGACTATGCTAAATGAATAATCTGTGGTGCAACATCTGTACCCACATTCACTGGTTGTGTTGGCTCAATTAGCATTGATGACCTCTCTTGGAAATGACTTGGAAGTGTATCAAGTATCTCATCCTTAGGCACCTCAGAGAGGTTTTCACCCTTGGATATGTCTTTTATTTTTACTTTTTTTTAGCTCTGACACTTCCATAATGTGGTTTTCACCATCAAAGCATCTATTCTTTTTTCTTTTAATTTTATGACTAAGATACTTGATATCAGCTTTGGTCATGTTGATATTGTCTTCATTGGTGGAGAACATTGCAGGTTTGACAACATTAAGATAATAGGCAAGAGTGTAATCATTCTGGAACACAAGGACTTTGCTAGCTGGAGAGGGAGAGTTCCAGTTGATAAGTTTGGGATGACAGAGTGAAAGAGTAGTGGTGGGTTCAAGTGAATTCACAATATATCCATCGAAAGCATGGATGAGTAAGTCAAGACCTAGAGCGATCTCATCCAAAGGTGTTTTCTATTCTTCTTTAGTCCTCACAATGGAAGTAGAGAGAATTTTAGCATTAGTAAATTCACACTCGTTCGACCTAACACTAGACCCTTCACCTACTTTGAGAAGGTTTTCATACACATGCACAGTATCTATATCTTTATAAAAAGTGGCATCAGACAAAGATTCAAACTCATATTCATGTGAATCAGTAATGCTTGATATGGGAATTCCATCAACACTAGTTGTACCATTTGACTCATCTTCATCTCTTATAGTGTTAATGGTTTGTTGAAGTTGATCTTGTTCAAACTACTCTTGGAAATGTGCTGGTATGTATCATTCACCCTAAGAATTAGGATCAGCCATTTGTATTTCTCTCCATTGGTCATATGTGAGTCAATGCACTGATGTTGTGTCATCAGAATCACTATCAGTCTCTATGAGGTGGACAGGTATAATAGGTTCATCTAGTTCTTTAAAGAATGCAGCAAGATCTAGAGGAATAGGATATGGAAAAGTATCCTCGTCAGAACTATTCTCTGATTTATTAGTTGTGGAAATGTCCTCAAATTCTGGTCAAAATTTTGGTTCTGGTTCTAGCTCTGGCACAAACTTGTTAATCCCTAGATGAAATGGGATTTTTTTGAAGCCTAGACCTAAGGTGTCCTTGGTGCAATGACCTGTGGCTTTAATTGGTTTAAGAAAACCATTATCATTCACCCCTATGGGTCCACTCCCTTTATAACCAAAGCGCTTGATGATTTTGAAGGCTTCACTGTATCATTCTTGTTCTAAGTCATGAGCAGGAGTGATCTGTTTAGATGTTTCTTTTCCTTTGTAAAGCCAAGTTGTAATAGCTCTTTCCTCATCTTCATCCTCTAATGTCATTGTGGCCTTGACAAATGAACCATCATAGATTACTTGGGGAGAACAAGCAGAAGGTTTGTTGTTTTCAGAGGGTCTCCCATAGGAATGTGGAGACGGAGGTAAAGCTGCCAATGATGGCACAGGTTCAATTTGATATCCTCCCATGCTTGTATCCTTAAGCTTCAGATTTTGTTCCATTTCCTTGAGCTTAGCATCATAGAATTTAGTGGACTCTCTATTAGTTGAAACAAGACTATCTGCAGATTGTGTGAGTGTGTTGCAAGAATAATTGGTATTGGCAGGGACTGTCACTTATGCACCATGGAATGGGAACTTGATACATTGATGATACATAGATGGAACCACCTGCATTTCATGGATCCATGGTCTACCCAACAATATATTATATGCCAAAGGAATATCTAGAACTTGGCAAATGACGTCTCTTTCAACAGGCCCAACTCGGATTGGTAGCACAACCAAACCTTTGGATTTTCATTCTTCTTCATCATATGCCTTAATGGTGATTTTCTTACGGACATCTATGCAATCTTCATCATAACCTAGCTGGGTAAGAAGCTTAGCAGAGAAAATATTAAGGCCAACACCATTGTCAATGAGGATGTGGTAGACGTGCTTTGGACCTATCATGACTTCTATATGCAAAGGAGCATTGTGCGGGTGGCTCAGCAAGTGGTCATCTTCTTCAAAAAAGTAAAGATAATGTGGTGATGTCAGATGACCCATCATGGATTGAAACTGATCAAGATCTAAGTCTTTTGGGATGTTTGCCTCGGTGAGGGCTTTGTCTAGAATCTCCCTATGAGCAAGCGAGATCTTCAATAGCTCAAAGATGGTGATCTAAGTGTTGGTATGTTGCAGTTGGTCTAGAATGCTATAATTAGTCGTGCTAGATGTAGGAACTGATTTCAAGTTCTTGTTGGTAGGACCAACAATAGTTTTATCCACGGGTTGCTTCGGAGAAAACATAGAATGGTCGAGACCCTTAATGGTGATTTTCACACAAGAGCGAGTAACAACGTTTGCACAATCCTGAGATGATTCAGGTTTGGAAGAATGAGTCTTGGGGCCTCACAAGACAAATGGAGTCTTAGGTTTAGGAGCATCTTTGATCCCCTTAATAGTAATCACATCGCAATACTCAACCTCCATAGGTTCAATCATACCAATGACATTATCATCGGTAGTGTATGTGTAATTGACCTTGGCATTGGTATTCTTAGGCTTTGAAGATTCACCTTTCTTGTGAGGAGGAAAGGGATCTTTAAATGCCTGATGGTCTAAATTCTTTTTATGGCCATCCACAACAATGACACCATTTTCAATCAAATCTTGGACCTTATGGTGTAGCTGAAGACAAGTAGAAGTCTTTTGACCCTTATTTTGGTGATAATCACAGTATGCATTATCATTCCACCAATGTGGTTGCGGTTGCAGATCATAGAGATGCTTTTCCAAAGGAGTGAGTATCTGATTCTACACAAGAGTCTTATAAACCACATCAAGCATTTCTCCCAAAGATGTGAACTCATGCTTGGGTCGAGATGCCCAAGGTTTGTTTTTAGTGAATCTTCAAGGTTGTTGAGTCTCTGTTGTAGCCTTCTACGTGGCTTTGACTGCCTATATAATAGAGGAAAGATTGAAAATAGATTTTGTAGGCTTTGAGGTCACATTGTCAACCACTCCATCATTCACCACATCTCTATTCATGTTGACAAACTTCCCTTTATCTTTGTTTGAGGAGGAAGACCCTTGTTTGTTATCCTTTTGCAAAGTCAACTCTCCTTTCTTGATCATAAATGCTCCTATGCACATAGCTTGCTTAATCATGCCATCAAAGGTTAGGGGACCTTGTAATTCTACTTGATATCCAAAATATGGGACAAGATTGTCCAAAAAGATGTCGAGTCTCTCAGACTCTGGTAGCTTATGAGGACACTTTGTACATAGTTGTCTCCATCTCTCGACAAATGTTAGGAAAGGTTCCCCTTGTCGCTGTTTCAAATTGCAAAGGTCCTGGATGTTGACCAGATGTTGAATATTATGTGAATAATGTTGGAGAAATAGATTAGCAATTTTATCAAAAGTCTTAATGACAGTGGGTGTAATACCCCCAAAAATGGGCTATAAGTTCATTAATCTCCTATATCAACAAATCGAATGAAATCAACATCAAAGTCCTAACCTAAGGCACATCTAAACATCATCAAATCATAATTGATTATCTTAAATTCTGCATCGGGGAATATTCCTAGCAATATTCCTAATTATCTTAATTATCTTTAATTAATGATTATTTGGCGATAAATCACATTTATCCTAAGTTTGATTAATTGAATATTTTCATATTTAATTAATTAGATTTAATATCTTGCCACTTAATTATGTAATTAAATTTAATTCTATCTATTATTAATTGTATTATTTAATTTTGACAATAAATCCAATAGCCTATGAATAATTGATTAAATTCTTATTTAATTAATTAAAGCAAGTTGTCATTATTTAATAATATAGTTTTTAATAAAAGTTTGATAAAATAGTTAATTAACCCATAAATTAATTATTTTATTTCAAAAATCAGTTAAGTGGAGAATAAATCACTTTATTTATTTATTAAATCATAATTATCCATGTGCACATTCAAGGACCAGTTAAACTCAAATTGGAAAATCAATGCAAGTTGTTAGCTTTTTGAAACTCAACATCTTTTTGAGTTTTAAAGTTGATCTAAACTTCTAATTCGAGTTGAACTGTGCTTTTGCATGATTTTTGTGACTTAATTATCTGTTATTTAAAAATAACTCAAAAATCAACCTGAGTTATTTGAGTGATTTATGGCTTTTTTCCTTGCACCTCCAAAGCCCTGGATTTCTATAAAAACAAGGCTCAACTCTTCATAATTCATCTCTAAAATCTCTCAAATTTGCATCCACAAATTTGCACAATCACGCTGGAGAATTGGAATTGGGAAAATCAAAGCTCTTGCGAATCGACACCTTTGTGAGATCAATTTCAAATTCATAGCTTTCATATTATTGTTAGAATTTTCATTCTCATATCATATCATTTCTAGATTAGCATTGCATATCAATTTTCATATTAGCATAGATTCATATCATTTTTCATTCTTATTGCATAGAAAATATCAAAAAAATAGATTAATTGCATTCATATTTTATATCAGTTTGGCATTCAAATCCTTCATTTAGGTGTCTTCTAGGTCACTGATCTCGATTACAATCTGAGAACATTAATCTGGCACCTACTAGAAGGCAGTAAATCGCTTGGTTAAATTAGATTTCAATTTTGCATGACTTTGATTATAGCTAACCTCTAATGTTTTACTAAAGTGTTGTGTCTACAGATCAGGTACAAAATTTACACACACATTTTTGGCGCCCACCGTGGGGCAACCCACCTTTGCATGCTGGTTTTGATTTTTTTTGGGAGCTAAAACCCCAAAGTTTCAAAGATTTAATTTTATCTCCCAAACGGCTTGGATTTCTGGTCTGAAAATTTTTTTTTAAGTTGGTGACATATCAAGGAAGCTACAGTAAAAAAATTTAGAATTTTTTGAAATTTTTTGAATTTTTCATAATTTTTTCTTGAAATTATGGAAAAAATTAATATCTGACGCAAATCAACATATTTTTCAAAAAAATTTATATTTTCGAAAAGCTCTTTAAATTATACAAGGGGTCCATTTTTAATATTTTAAATTTGGATGTGATATAATAGCTCAAATAGTCAATTTACAAAAATTGGTATGTTTTGATAAAACGGGTCTCTAGGGCACAAATGAAGAGATTTTTCTAAAATTTTTGCATTTTTGGAAAGCTCTCTATTTTTTAGTAGGGGTCTCTATTATAAATTTCTATTCTTGTGGCCAAAATCATATAAAAAAAATCAGATCTTGTTGACTAGGTCAAATGCAGTGCAAAAAAATTAAAATTTTGTGATGGGTATGCACTTATTTTTCATATGATTCAATGCATGATATGAGTTGTCATTTGGATTATTTTTTGGTTATTATTGCTCCTAACAATTGATTTTTAGATCTAACCCTAGGGTTTTCATAAGTTGAATATACCTTGCATATCTTGTTTGTTTGTTGGCTTGTTGGAGAGTTCGTAGCTTGCTTGCATAGTAAAGCTCAACAAAAATTGCTAAAAATCAGGTAAAATCTACTAAGCGCATTACAAGGATCCCAGGTATTCTCCTTCATCTAATGACATTTTGATTTGGGACTTAAAATAAATCTCTCATGTGTCTAGCTTGAGTGATTATTTTCATGCTTTTGTTTTACACACTTGCATAATTGATACTAGGTTGTGACCCCTTAAGGATTCATTAAGTAGTCTTAGATACTTGTGATTGATCTTGATTGCTATCTTGGGTTATTGGACTCACTAATCTGTCGGCCCCTCATTTTCGCCCCGTGGTTGCAATCTCAGCGCCATAAAGGGGAGGGATCAACAGGACAGAAGTGTTAAGTGTTCCACTTGGCAACCCTTTTGTGCTTTTAGGAACTCACTTATTTTCTAAGTTGGGGACTCATTTTCAGCTTGTGTGAGGTGTTAATTGTTCCACCTTTTAGACTCATCTCATATTCACTTTAAGCGTTAAGTGTTCATCTTTCTACTTTTTGGGTACTTTTGGTAGATTTTCTTTCGGGAATATATCTGTGCTCACATAGTAATTAGGCCCTATGAACACTATTCATGATTCTTGAGAGATTGGATTCCTAGTGAAATCTTTCTTGAAGATAGAATCCTTGTAGGTAGGGAGGATACTTAGTGCATTTCACATTCAACTTGGTTAGTGTGTCTTCTCTTATTGATCGATACATTCTCTCCCAGGAGAGGTTGATAGATCACATGGGGTTGACATCATGAGCTTTGGTGAATCAAAATTGGTTAGTGCACCTTCTCTTATTGATTGATACATTCTCTCCCTAGAGAGTTTGATAGATCATGTGGAGTTGGCATCATAGACCTTGGTGAAGCAAAACTTTGTCTTAGTGTGTCGGATTAATCTGCTTGCTTTGTTTGGGTTAAAAGAGAAAAGGTGTCAAAAACCTTAGATCTGGAGCCAAGTCCCCTTGTGGTATACTATTTTGAGTCATCTTTAGAGAGGGTTAACCGTAGAGGAAAATCCCTTCACAAGGAAAACTACATTGATGGAACCTCAAGCGGTCATAGCCATTTTCACCATGGTAGTGACAGCCGCTATATAAATGTCCTTGTGGAAGAAATCTCCATGGGTATGGTTCATTGTTGGGTTGTCAGATCTCCCTACCAGCTCCTAAAGATTAAGTTCTCGGACTGTGTCAAAACCCTGGTGCGCCGGGATTGGAGTTCACCCCTTTGGATCATAAAAGTTGTAGAGTCAAACCATTACTAAAAACCCTAGCGAGGCCAAATTTTCATTTTATAGGGTATATGTGCGTTATTGCAAAATATTTTTGGAACATACACAATTAGCACTTCTGAGGATTAGAATGAATAAGTCACTTGATTGTTCATGCACAAGGTTGCTTTTGCCCTTGTTCATTGTTTTCAGACATGCTTGAAATCACTTGCTTGCTATTTTTGCGTGCTTGTTTATCTATCTAGTTATTGAAAACGGACAAACTTGTTACAATCCTCAAATCTGGACATTGAAATTTGTAAACAATTCAAAACTGAAAACTCAAAATTTGTAGCAAAATCTAAAGTAAAATCCTTTTCTGGAGTCAAAAGTCATCTCGGGAGGTTAGAAAGTCATACGAGTTTCCATCAAGTGTCATTTCATTGCAACCCATCTGTCGTATGATAGCAAACCCGGTGTCGTATGAGTTTTCATGCCAGTAAATTCCCAAAGTCAAAATCTTGCAACTATCGTATGAGATTTTCAACTATCGTTTCATTGCTACCCAACTGTCATATGATAACCAACCCAGTGTCGTACGAGTTTTGATGCCAGAAAATTTTAAGAGTCAAAATCTTGCTTACAATTGTCGTACAAGTTTTGCAACTATCATTTCACAGCATACCCACTATCGTACGAGTTTTGCAACTATCATTTCACAGCATACCCACTGTCGTACGAGTCTGCAAAGTGTCGTTTGGGAAATTTTTGAAAGTTGTCAAAATTGTCAGATATTTAGCTTTTTCAGCCTAATTTCAGAATCTATCGAACAAATCACTATGTCAAGAATAGAGCAATAGCTATTGAGAATCAGTACACATGTCTCAAAGAATCAGTACACAAGAGGAAGAAGCTCTAATCACCGCTATGATGAAGCAGCTGCAAGCTATGCAAGTTGAACTTAACAATCTTAAGAAAGAAAAGGAACCTAAAGAGTTCTCCATGAAAACTCTATGCTCTTTTCCATTTGATAAAGACTTGTACATGTCACCATGCCCTCAGACAAAATGTGAGCAACGTGACAACCCTTATGATACCTCTTCCACAGAGAGTGACACATCAAGCTTTGGAGACTATGATGACTATGATGATAGATAATGTAATGATACCTATGACACCTATGTTCTTAAGAATCCTCCTTGTCGTTCATTCCTACTTACTACAAATGGGCCATCACATTGGATAAATCATGATGGCGATCCATATGATTCTGATTTTGAAAAAGACTTTGATGTTTTTTGTGAACAATACCTTGATTATGATCCATCTACTACTGCTGAGGACTATAAAAGGTACCGTGCTGATTTGAAATGTCAATACTATAAGGATCTCTCCTCTAAGAACTCTCAGGCTGAAAATAAAGATTACACTCTCAAGAAAGATCATGTTAATGTTGGACCTTTGTCTTGTGATGGTTCCCTTCCATCCCCTACTTCCTCCAATACCCATACATTTCCTAAAGCTTCTGAGTCTTCCAAATCTTTCACAGAACCTTCATCTGACACAAGCCCTGATACTTTTCATGCAATTCCCTATAATTATCCTCTAGGGCTACCTCTTAAAGAAACTCAAGCTAACCTTCACCTAGCTACAAATACTTTCAATGATGATAAACCTATAGAGCCTAAGCCTTCATATGCTATAATTCCTACTTCAGCTAGTCCTCCACCATCTCTTCCAAAGTCTTCTATACAATCCCAACATGCTTCCTTGTCCTTAGAAGTGGCTCCATGTCAAGAGGACTCTCATGATAAAGAAAATAACATAAAGAAAGATCAAGATCAAGAACCCTCCATGTCATCCAATCCCTTTCGTGATGTCTCTTATCCACTTCATGGTTCTTTTGATCCTACACACCCTTTTTCATGCATTCCACCATGTCTTAAGTCTTCTCCTAAGCAAGATCAAGCTACTACTTACACTGTTGAGCTTATTAACAATCAAAATAACCTTACTACACTTTCTCTTTCCAAAGATGATACTTCCATTAAGGTTGGTAAAAATGGTGTTGTTCCTTTCAATGTTAAGCCTATTGAAAATCAAGAGAAAAATTATGTGCTTATGCTATCCAAAGATCCTTGTCAAGATCAAAGTCTTTCATCTTCTTATTCTACCATTCCATGTTCGTTTCCACTTTCTACTCTTCCTAAGTCTTTACAAGCTTTGAACAATCCTATCAAAGAAGGTGGTCATATTCAAGATGTCCATGATTCTATTGAAAATTCTAATGCTCGCTCTAAAGATGTTGATGTCCTTGGTTGTCATATAAATGTTGATGAACTTGTTGATTATCCTTTTGCGTCTTCCACTTCCATCTGTGGACCTCTTCCAACACTACTAAGGGCTTCATGTCTACCTTCCATCTTAGGTCCTTATGTCCCTTCACTTTCCCCTCTTAATGTTCCTAATTCACCATCCATCTTGGGTCCTTACATCCCTCCATCTCCCATCTTTCCTCAAGATCAACATAGATGCATACCCTTGAATCCTTTTCATCCACCCACCCATCTAAACCAGTCATATCCTCCTTCTTCTTCCACAAGTCCCAATTTCTTTGGAAGTAACTTGAATGTTCAATACAAGAAAAAGAAGCAATACAAGAATCCATCAAAAAAAGAAAATCACCATGTCTCCTCTAATCAACATGGGGGCATAAAGTCAAAAGAGATATCTAAGAAAAAAACTACAAGACAAGTATGGGTTCCAAAATCCATCATTCAAGATATTCTCTCTAGATCATCAAAAAGAAATGAAAATCCTACAGCTATATGGATTCCAAAGTCTCTCTTGAAAGAATCTGGTGTTGAGAAAAAAGTGAAGTTGACATTCAAGCTTCTGAAGACTTCTGCTTCATCTTCTTCTAAAAACATTCTTCCATTCCATGTGCCTAAACCACAACCTCTGATATCCATTCTCCATATTCCTTCACGTATTCCTTCATTCACATTTCCTCCACCCTCTCGCCACCCTTCAAGGTATGTGTTGATGTTTTGCTTTCCTTCCTTTCCATCTACCCTTTCACAATCCTTCCATGCATTATCCTTCTACCTTCTATCATTTTTCCTCATTTGCCTATTCCTCCTATCTTCCAACCTCACTCGCTTTACATAAAACCTTATCCTCCATTTTTCTCTTCCATCTCCCTTTCCCTATCAGCATCTTTGAGCATATCATTTTGAATACTTGGCATATCATGGTTTATCCTTTCAAGGAGCACTATCTAAAAAGCTTGCCTTCTTCCAAAAATTCAAAAAGGAATGTAAAAATTGAAAATGTGCCTTGGTGAAAACTTGGAAACAGGCACCTTGGTAGCAAAAGTAAAGAGAAATAAATTTGTCCTATGGTAAAAACCACTCCCTTGTGGTGCCTTGGATAAGTACCATGATGAAAACCTGGCAATCAAGCATCATGCGTAGTTCTTCTACATATTTCATCCATTCCATCTTCTGTCTTTGATCTTGACAATGTTGATCTATACACGAACATTTCGCTATTTTGTGAGCTATCTTATGATGATCTTGCTTTCATTCCCTTCTTATTTAGCCTTCATATCCATCTTTCTCTATTCATTTTTGCCTATCACTATCCTTTTCCCCATTGGTCTTGATCTAAAAAGAAAAGAAAGAGTAAAACACGATGCTTTGAAACCTCTTGACATGTCTACTTCTTTGGAATACATCCTGTCCTTCTTTGGCATTATGCTTTTGTGACTTATCCTATGCTGGTCTTTCATTGCTTGTCCAAATGTGCTTTACATGACCTATTTTTCCCTAGCTTGGGTATTCTTGAGGAGTTTTCCCTTGAGGATTTCTTCCCTTCATTCTCCTTCATTCTCTTGTCTTCCATCTCTTCCACCAACTTGCTAATCCCTCTTGTTGTCCACCTTGCTAGACATTGAGACTGCATGATATGATCTTGCTTGGGGGTTTGCAATGGAAAAAGATGCTATCAAGTATACCAAGTATCAGAACAAGTATCAAAATGAGTATCAGACTAGTATTGGAACTAGTATAAAAAATAGTATCAGAACAAGTATCAGAACTAGTATCAGAACCAGTATTAGAACCAGTATCAGAATGAGTATCAGAATAAGTATCAGAACAAGTATCAGAACCAGTATCAGAACCAGTGTCAGAACTAGTGTCAGAACAAGTACTGGGGCTACACCTTTCACTTTAGTTTATGGGTCTGAAGCAGTACTACCTATTGAGGTTGAAATCCCATCACTCAGAATCAGAATGCATGGATTTGTCACCAACGATGACTACAGAGTGTCTAGGTTGCAAGAACTTGAACTACTAGATGAGTGCAGACAAGAAGCATATGATCATCTTAGAGTGTATCAGAAAAGAAGGTCTCGAGGCTACAACAAGAAAGTCAGACACAGAGAATTTCAGGTTGGTGATCTAGTCTTGAGAGAAAATCCTAAAAATCAATCCCATCGAGAACGCAAGGGGAAGTTCGAACCCAACTGGCTGGGTCCCTTTGTAATCACTGCTACTTTTGGATCTGGTGCCTATCAACTCTCAATGACTGAAGGAGAATAGCTCTGAGAACCAATCAACGTTCTCCATCTGAAGAAATTCTATGCCTAAGGCATTCAGTCTATGGTAAAATGTCTTGAAAAAATTATAAAAATCAGAAAAAGCCCTAAAAAAATGAACATCTTGGTGAAAACCTAGCAATAGGCGCCTTGATGATTCACAAAAAAATCAAAAAATTCAAAAAATTCAAAAAAATTGAAAAAAAAAAAAAAAAAAAAAGTGCCTTGGTGAAAACCTGGAAACAGGTGCCTTGGTAGCAAAAATAGAATCTCTACCAAGATGGTGAAAACCTGGCAAACAGGCGCCACTTGTTCAAAACCCTCCATCTATTAGCACAATCTTGGCCTTTCCCAGCTTTCAGTCTTTCTTTAGTTTGTACATATCTCTCGATTTGTTTCAACATTTCCAATTTTCAATAAGTCGGTCTGTACACCAACCAGCTCAAGCGTCTATATCCTATCAATGTTTAACACTTGGGGGCAATCAATGTCATATCTTATGGTCTCCCATGTATCTTAGATGGATCATATCTAGTAAAAGTCCTTTGAAGCTTCATGTGAGTCAGTCAGTCAATCTTGTCTCGAGAAAGGATTTTGCATCTACAACAATGCAATCAAACATCAAAACTCAACTGAAAACAATCTATGCTTTTTACATGCTCTTATCTCCTTGTATGCTTACTGATTCACATTGAGATTTTTGCATATTGTGTCCCTTCGAGCTCTTCGATGATGTCCCTTATAGGATTTAGAGAGTGATGGCTGGGGGCATAATCTTTTCTTTGTCTTCTGTTTGTATGTGAAAATCTAACAACTTTGGAAATTTCGGATTGAAATGGTGTCCGACTATAAGAGCCTCTATCTCAAATTGGATGGCCATGCATACCTCGACCATTGATACCCAGACAATTCAAGGAAGTTTGATCTAACTATTGTCTTTTTGAGTAAGTTCTTTCTCCTACTGTGGAACGCGATCTTGCCTATGGATGTGAACAATAAAGGGTCACTACGGGTAATTCACATTGGATTTAGAATGATCTCTTGACTCTTTGATGTGTTTGCAATGCAAGGCATATTCAGGTCATCGCGACATTCATGTTTTGATGCTTATAAAAATTGCTATATCAAAATGGACATGATATTCAGGTCATCCTGGTGTTTATGCCTTGGTACTTATATCTAATCCGACATTCCAAAAATAAAATCAATATTCATATGTCCATGGCTGTTTGACCAGTGGGGGTTGTATTGATTCTTGTGCATACAAATCAATATTCATATGTTTATGGTTTTTTTTAGCTAGTGGGCATTGTATTGATTTATCTGGTTACCTAAAAGTTTAATGATGATAACAAATCGACACATGATCAGTGACTAGGTCCTAGGTCTTAGGTTGCATTTCATTTTGCATGTATCTTTGCATTTTGCATGTTGCATGATCTCACAATGGCTAGATGAACTTCAATGCTTAAATGATTCTTCAAATCACATCTTCAAATCTAACAAGAGCTGAATCTTACATGAAGGTTCCTCCAATGAAATAGCAAGTAGAATCTTTTTTCGGGATCAAAATTCAAATCTGAGATCATTCATATTATTAACTACTTGCATATTTGACCTTCGATCATCACAGAAATCTAGTATTCAACTTAACTGATTATCTTACATCACACTATCAAAATTTCAACTTGGTTAACTATGGTCAACTCATGGTTTAACCTAGTCAAATTTGGTCTTTGGGACCTTCCAACGATGCAGAATGCATTCTTGAACGTGTATAACCACTTTTCCAATCAATTAACATGCTTCTGACCTCTCAACGCTGACTTTTCTTGTCAGATTTCAATTTTAATCCCAAAGGGGGCATGGTATTGCACATCATTCAAAGTCTATAAATCAAATTCTATCAATCTTTCCTCAGTAATCAAGACAAAAACTACGTCTAGTTATTGATTCATCAAAAAACCTCATCACTCGGGGCAAATCTATCATCACTTGGGGCATATTAGATTCATCAAGATCCATATCAATCTAGTATTCTCCTAATCTTGTAAATTGTATCAGTTTTTGCAACCATTGGATCATAGTGTTCTTTCCTTGGTTCTTCGACAACTGAAGGATTCAGATGTGATACCTGCTAGTTCTGCTAATACAATCGAGTCTAGAACCGGTCACTCACTTCTTAGCAATCCTAAGGTTTGGAATCAGGTGTTTTGACACTTTTTCGCAATCCTCAGTTCATCGCTGCTGCAGTGAACACTATCTTTGGTCATTCAGGACCTATTATCTCCATATCAATTCAATATCAATCAGCTTCTGTCTCATATCAATTATCAATTTCAAACATTAGTTTCATATCTTTATCAAACACAGACTATCTTTGAACCACTGCGCTTCACACAATAATTCAAAGAGGAGCAAAATGTAATACCCCAAAAATGGGCTATAAGTTCATTAATCTCCTATATCAACAAATTGAATGAAATCAACATCGAAGTCCTAATCTAAGGCACATCTAAACATCATCGAATCATAATTGATTATCTTAAATTTTGCATCGGGGAATATTCCTAGCAATATTCCTAATTATCTTAATTATCTTTAATTTAATGATTATTTGGCGATAAATCATATTTATCCTAAGTTTGATTAATTGAATATTTTCATATTTAATTAATTAGATTTAATATCTTGCCACTTAATTATGTAATTAAATTTAATTCTATCTATTATTAATTATATTATTTAATTTTGACAATAAATCCAATATCCTATGAATAATTGATTAAATTCTTATTTAATTAATTAAAGCAAGTTGTCATTATTTAATAATATAGTTTTTAATAAAAGTTTGATAAAATAGTTAATTAACCCATAAATTAATTATTTTATTTCAAAAATCAATTAAGTGGAGAATAAATCACTTTATTTATTTATTAAATCATAATTATCCATGTGCACATTCAAGGACCAGTTAAACTCAAATTGGAAAATCAATGCAAGTTGTTAGCTTTTTGAAACTCAACATCTTTTTGAGTTTTAAAGTTGATCTAAACTTCTAATTCGAGTTGAACTGTGCTTTTGCATGATTTTTGTGACTTAATTATCTGTTATTTAAAAATAACTCAAAAATCAACCTTAGTTATTTGAGTGATTTATGGCTTTTTTCCATGCACCTCCAAAACCCTGGATTTCTATAAAAACAAGGCTCAGCTCTTCATAATTCATATCTAAAATCTCTCAAATTTGCATCCACAAATTTGCACAATCACGCTAGAGAATTGGAATTGGGAAAATCAAAGCTCTTGCGAATCGACACCTTTGTGAAATCAATTTCAAATTCATAGCTTTCATATTATTGTTAGAATTTTCACTCTCATATCATATCATTTCTAGATTAGCATTGCATATCAATTTTCATATTAGCATAGATTCATATCATTTTTCATTCTTATTGCATAGAAAATATCAAAAAAATAGATTAATTGCATTCATATTTTATATCAGTTTGGCATTCAAATCCTTCATTTAGGTGTCGTCTAGGTCACTGATCTCGATTACAATCTGAGAACATTAATCTGGCACCTACTAGAAGGCAGTAAATCGCTTGGTTAAATTAGATTTCAATTTTTCATGATTTTGATTATAGCTAACCTCTAATGTTTTACTAAAGTGTTGTGTCTACAGATCAGGTACAAAATTTACACACATAGTGGGCAATCGCGAAAACCACTCCATAGCTGGTCCACCCAAGATACGCAGAAAGAGATGCATAAGGTACATCTACTCGTGCATGAATTCCATAGATAAAGTGCCGAACTCCCTCAAGTGATCCTAGGGATCAGTAGTACCCAAGTATTTGTCATATTTATGCAGCTCTACATCTTTGGGAAAAGGTGGCATGCGAAGACTCTTATCAAATGGGAAAGGACAGATGCTTTCCATTGTGAATTGTTGTGTAGGTTTATCTTTATCCCTCACAAGTTGGCTAATTTGATCTTGCATGTCTTGAATCATCTTTTGCAACTTTGCAGTCTCGGTATCTTCTTCTTTAGCCACAAGCATTTTGACTTGGTAGTCTTGGGTAATTTGGCCCCTTGCTTGGCTAGTTCTAGAAAATATTTCTCCTTCTCCTCTACAAGAAGCATCTCCATTATCTTGATAAGATCCTTGTTGGCTTTCATAGCATCTATGTCATTTTGGGTTATTACCTCATCTTCATTACCAATAATCTCATAAATACTTGGGACTTGATCTTGTTCCTGATCATCTTGGTCTTGGTCATGTGGAGGAGGGTGATAGTGATATGTTTGCTAACCACCCTGAGATTTGTTTCGAGATTGATCATTTTGGGATTGATTTTGATCATACAGAGGAGGGTGATAGTGATATGGTTGTCGATCACCTTGAGGTTTGTTTTGAGATTGGTCCTGATTCTAATCATTTTGGGAGTGATCATAGCATTGATCATTTCAAGAGTGATCAAGATACTGATTATTTTGAGATTACTCAGGAATTTGGCTGTATTTGCCCAGTTAGAAATCGAATGGATCTCCCATCTTATAGGATTGGGCAGCGAATGTAGACTCAGTAAAATGATATGAATGATGTTGAAAGGGCATAGCTAAGGTAACCTTTAGTGCTTTAACAGGATCAAGAGGGTTGATGGGTTCAAATGAGTTGATATCATCAGCAGGGTTGATAGGTTCAATAATAGGACTAGTCCAAGGAAGTGGCCTTCCAAGGTTATGAAACAACAAGTTGTTTTGGAAGAATGAGTTGTCTTGTTCTTGAAACAATAAGTCAGGTTGTGCTTGAAACAATGGATTATAACATTCCTGGAACACTAGAGGTGATGATTGCAATGCGTTGTCTTTTAGCATACTCAATGAAGGGGAACTTGTGGATCCCTCACAATATTCAAATTGTGCGACAGGTTCAAGAAGACCTATTTTATGATCATGAGGTTTACCCCTACCTTGTCCAGTATCACAAATGAGGAAAGTATTGTCATTTCTAGTTGTAACAAGCATAGATGAAAATGAAATGAGAGAGGACTTGGGATTATGCTAGAACTCTATCTCTAGGAATAATGAAAAGGAGATAAAGGCTAGAATAGCCAAGATGTGAGATGCACCTGGCATGAATCATCAAGAGAATGGCTAGAACAGTTGAGATGTGACTATCACATCACAAGGTACAAAAGCACAAAAAGATAGGACAAATAACAGAGAGACAATATGATTTTAAGAAAAATCATTCAGTTCACAGCTTGAGACACTTAGTTTTAGATAGTGGATGATAGGAAAATAGGTAAACAAACCTCAAACAAAAATTAGATCAGGCAAAGAGTTCACCAATCAACAGGAAATAACTCATTGTTTTGAAAACTAGGGTACAAGTTCATGTGAGAAAGTGCTAGGTTGTGTGAGAGAATGTCAAACTTTGTGCAAGAGAATGAAGTCTCACGGGAGGAAGTGCTCTGGAAAGTGAAATTTCACACGGGAAAGAATCAAAGTTTGACAGTTCACCATAGTTTTTGAGGTAAAAAGTCAAGTTTTGAAACACAGCCTAAATTGTTCTCTGATAGAATTTCCAATTTTTAGATAGTTTGAAGGACAGTTTGAATCAGGAATCTTAGCTTTTGAAGGTTTCAAGCATTCGTTTACAAGCATAAAGTTTTAGATTAAGTAGTAGTGACGCAAGAAGTAGTCACAAACAATTTAACCAAGGACAAAGAAACTTGGCATAATCATGGGAGTCTTTGTTTAATCATGATGGACATTTCAAGAATCGATAACAAATACATAGTTATCCCTAAAAAAAAATGGTAGAGAAGACAAAATCTGTGCCTCATAGCTTACGTGCATGCGTTCACCTCACACAGCCATGTCACCCCCTAGAAGGCACCTGTGTTTTTGGTGTTTCCAAGGACTCAATAGTATATGTTCAAAGTTTACCCTTGAAGCAAGGGCCAGTGCCATATACCACCTTCAAACGTCTAGGTGCATGCCTATGGTGAGAATCTAGGGGAGAGATTCTTCCCCCTCCCTACACAAAGATTATGTCTCCTTTCAGAGGTGATCCAGGTAGGCAACTAACTAAGAAATTTTTTAGTGGGCTTCCATTCACACTAGCCTTCAGTGTCCTTGATACAGGGCTAGGGCCTCATAGCCATACCAACACCTGAAAGTCATACACCCCCGCAAGTAGGGCTAGCAGTGGCGTCGCTCAGTACAATAGAAGGAGCCTTCTCAAGATGATAGTTGAAATCAAGAGAAGGAATTTAACATGGCTTTGGAGCCTTTAGACTACATAAAGCATTCTTTATTATAGTGAGGTGGAATCACTGGCAATAGGTGTGTACTCACTTGGGTCATTCCCAGAGGTTCAACTTTCGATAGGCCCTCTAAAGGTGACACAACTTGGCTTGGATTCAAGGGTCGGATTTTTTAATTCTCTCAAAGAGAGAAGAGAATACTTCTCTACCTCTTCACCTTACCCAAACACACAAAACATATTCATCACCGAGCTAGCTCCTCCTTAACCAATCCACAAGCTTTTGGGTTTCTGGTTCTCTCGAAGAGATAAGAGCATAATCCCCTAACAAGTAGACATGCTAAAGATTCACTACCTTTCCTTGCTTCCCCAGGTATCTATCATGCTAGTAAGATCTGGGTCTCGGGTTCATCCATGGGCATCACTTCCATGTAATGAAGAGCCTATTACCCTAGCTCACTATCAAGACCCTTAAGAAATCTTCACAAGGCCCTAATTATACTATGTGATGAAAGCAATAAACAAGCAAAGTGTTTTTTAATGTCTTCAACAATCGTCCTGCAAGCAAACCATTAGCCAGTTTTATCTTCATCACATGCCCTATAGACCACTATTATGTTGTCAAAAAAATAGAGATATAAAATCACAGTAAATAGAAAATGTTATAAATTTGCAACAGAAAATATAGAAACTAAAAATTTTAAGAGCACTAATGGAAGGGCTCACACGAGGAAGTGTAGTGTTGCGCGCGAGAAAGTGCAAGGTTTGGCATGAGAAAGTTCTTTTTTGCATGAGAGAATGCTAATGAAAGAAAAAATTCATGCAGCACACTTAGAAATCTCACGCAAGATTTCATACATAGTAAAGTACAGACGTATGGCAAAATACATAATTTTCAAAAAAAGTTCAAGATTGATGAGGCCAGAAATCAATTTTTCTGCCCCACGGTGGGTGCCAAAATGTTTATAGCTAAATGTGGACCTCTAATCCAGCCATAGACACAACATATTCATTGCTCAATCATTAAATTATGACTATAAATATGAATTATTTATTTCACAATATCAATTGAATCGACCTATTGCCTCCTAATTAGTTGGGGTGTTTGAATTACTCTTAGATTGGAGAGACAACAACCATAGACAAAACTAAGACGGAGGATTTAAAAGCTTGAAATGATCAAAATTGCAATTAATCTAAGATGAAGAATGCATATTTTAAAGCTAGAAATGAAGATGCAAAGTAATCTAAGAATGAAAGTGCAGAATTACTCTAAGAAGCTTGAAAGAAATGTGAAAATTAAGCTACTAGCAAATAAGCAAACTAATTTAATATGAGAATACAATTACACTAGCAATGGAGATTAATCTAATTATGCAATAAAAGCTTGAAATCATGTGTTAGCACTTGTAAAATTTTCATGCCTCTGGCATTTTTATTCCAATCTTTGCTATTGTTTTTAGGTCTCTGTCTCAAACCCTAGGTGAAATTTTTGAAAATCTAACCGTTGCATTCAAAAACCTAAGTGTGCCCTGGCCTTGTTCTAATTTTGTGTTACTTTATTCAGGCCACTTAAAACTCTAAAATGCATGTGCTAAATTGTTAACCTCTTTGTCGCATGATTGCATGAACCTTTTTCATGTTATGCGATCTTGCAACTAAAGGTTTTATTTTCAGGCCCCTTTTAATAATTGTCGATTTGCCTAAGTCTCCCAAGTTAATTTTTCCTAAGTTTGCAAGCTCGATGGTGCTTTAATTTTTCCTATGTCAGTGCCTTAATATTTCCTATTTTTTTGGCTTGATATCTCCTGGGCCCAGTCTCTCTGACACCATCTCAATCCGACGGTGGGCATATCTTCTCATAGACTGTGTCAGAGTCTTGCGAACTTAAGACGGTTGTTGATTTTCCTTTATGACATAGCATTTCAAACAGGTGGGTCTGAAGTGACACGTAAGTACAAATGGTAGGCTCTAATTGGTCCATGGGTAAATGACTGGATGTGCTATCTGTGGGACCTAATTTTTTGAAGACTCAAAGGGTTCTGACATCCGTAGTTGATCAACGGTTGGCGTAAGTTCTCATGAGATGTGTCAAAGCTTTGAGATCTTATGTCAACCGTCGATGTTACTTTATTCTCAGGTAGCAGTATTAAGGTGGGTCCAATTTCCAGATGGTTTTTATGTGCCATGATGTGCTGAGTTGTCTACTTTTCATTTGTCTGCATGGTGATGAATTGGATTATGTCAGTGGGGCCAATTTTTTTGGGGTTCAATAGTTCTAACACTTGCAGAGCATCGATGGTTGGTGCATGATTTGAAGGGTTTTTTCTCACACATGTGAAGATGAGACAACCGTTGATCTTCTTGATGCGGGCCCAGTAAAATTTCTCAGTATTTTTGGTGGTTTGGATAAGTTTTGGCAGTTCTAACAAATGATTGCTTGGTTCGCTAGTTTGCATGATGTTTTGGTGAAGGGTCTAAAGACTTAGCGATTTGGCGAATAGTGTTCGTGTAATAGCCAAATAATTTAGCGTTGCTCTCAAAGTTCTTGCGAATGGGTGAAGGTTTTTCGGTTGCGTATTCGCCAGATTCTTATAAAGTAAAAACATAACCTGGGAAAAGGAAAAGCATCTAATGGTCACGATATAAACCAAGTTCAGATTTGAATGTGGGTCGTTGATATGTCGGTAAGTGCCATAAACTAGTCGTTCTTTGTAGATTTGAAAATTTGAATGCTTTCTAGTGATAGAAAGGACCAGAATTGAATGTTTTGACAGCCAAACTTAATAGAAATGATTTGTAGTTGTTGTGGTGTGGTCCAGTGAGTCTGATGATTGACTGCATGGAGTTTTATGCCATGGGGAGAATGAATAAATGGTGCTCGAGGCATGTTGCAAGGGTCAAATCAGATGAATTTGCAGGAATTTCATGATCTTCAGTACATTTCTAGATGAATTACCATAAGTGAAGATTGAATTTTAGATCTGATTGCTCAGGGTTGCTTGGTTTTCCCTCCAGTGTATTAATTTTTGATCTATTTGAATTGTTTGGTGGGTGGAAACCCTAACCATTACCCTGGTTATCCGTAGCTTGTTGCATCCTAACCTATTTGGGATTCCAAGATAACCAGTGGTATTTAATGTTGAATTGTTGATTTTGTAGGGGTTCCAGTTCCAAAGTTCAAAAATAATCCCTAGATTCTAGTCCCAAGGTTTTGTAATAGTTTTTGACTCAGTGTTTTGTTAATGAAAGAAGAAAGTTGTAGGTCTAAGCTGTAATTTGCAAGCAAGGTGTCTTGTGGTTCATTATATACACAAAAGGAATTCATCATACTTAATACAAATATCTAATTCTTATCTCTCCTTTGTGTCAAGTCAAGTAAGCTTTTGAGTTTTCTAGCTCATTACATAGTGCTTTTATGTATATATCTTCATTCTTGATTTTTGATCTAGGATTAGATTAAACAATGCTCTAAATGGGATATGATTTTTCCCTTGTCTATATAAGGATGTCTTGTAAGTAGTAAAGATTAAGATAAATGTATTTATGGCTATGAATTCTCAGATATTCTCAAATTTATGTGTCTTTGTGTCTAAGAAATCTTGCCCAATGGATGAGGCACTGGCTTAAATGAGTATCTCTCTTGTTAACATACACTGGTTGAAGTTATTGCATCCCAAATATTGAAATCAATAACCTTTTCAAGCTTTAAATCTTTGGTTGTGTGGTTTTGTCACCCAATAGTAATGGAGAGTCAATGAATGTGAGGTTAGCATTTAGTACTTTCTTACTATCAATCTATTGTTTAGACCCAGTCTTTGGTGTGTGAAGTATACTTTTCACTGGGTTAGGTGCACCTGCCTTGGTTTTGCAGAGCCAAAAGTGAAGAGGGTAGTCTTGTCCCTATAGTTGGTCCAATTACCCTAAGATCTATATACATTTTGGAACTAACCAATCCTAAAATCAACCTGAGGGTATATTGGTAGCCTAAGAGCATAAGCATCCATTTTGAACACCAACAAGATGGCAACTCTACTGGGGAAATGTTACACAAGTCTATAATAACCAGTAAGTCAGCATTGGAAGAAATAGGGTTATTCTTGTCCCTTGTCTTGTCAGGCTCATTTGGATATTTTTTAAGTAAGGAAGTTGTATTGTAAGATTCCCAATATACTTGGGTGGGGACTCAAACATCTCTGCAATAGTGCTAGTCAGTAGATTATTTATAAAATGAGTTACAGAGGTACTAGGTCTCAGAGAAAGGAGCATCCTAAAGATGGAATGGAAGAAGGTATTCCAAGATCTTCTAGGCCTAGTCAGACAAGGGGAGGAAAGAAGAAAAGAAATGTTTCTCATACTTGGAAAAGTAAAAAGGATACAAGACAAGAAACTCAAACCAAGTGTAGTCAAGAAGAAAATATTTTGGAATATGAAGAGGTTGTTGATTTGGGATTGAACCAGTATGAGGATGAATTTCAAGTGGGAGATGATGAGTCTGAGACTACTCTCCCGGAATTGTAATACTCCAAAAATGGGCTATAAGTTCATTAACCTCCTACATCGAAAAATCGAACAAAATCGACATCGAAGTCCTAACCTAAGGCACATCTAAACATCATCGAATCATAATTGATTATCTTAAATTCTACATCAGGGAATATTCTTAGTAATATTCCTAATCATCATAATTATCTTTAATTTTATAATTATTTGGCAATAAATCACATTTATCCTAAAGTTTGATTAATTGAATATTTTCATATTTAATTAATTAGATTTAATATCTTGCCACTTAAGTGTGTAATTAAATTTAATTCTATCTATTATTAATTGTATTATTTAATTTTGACAATAAATCAAAATTCCTATCTTTAATTGATTAAATTCTTATTTAATTAATTAAAGCATGTTGTCATTATTTAATAATATAATTTTTAATAAAAGTTTGAATAAATAGTTAATTAACCCATAAATTAATTATTTATTTTCAAAAATCAGTTGAGTTGAGGATAAATCACTTTATTTATTTATTTAATTCTTAATTATTATGCATATTCAAAAGAAACAGTTAAACTCCAAATCAGAAAATCAATGCAAGTTATTGACTTTTTGGAACTCAATATCCTTTTGGAGTTCAAAAAGCTGATCTAAACTCTAATTTGAGTTAAAAAGCTATTTTTGCATGATTTTGAGAATTAACTATCTTTTATGATCAAATAACTCAAAAATCAAGATGAGTTAATTTGAGTGATTTATGGTTTTATCCATGCACCTCCAAAGCCCTGGATTTCTATAAATTAAGGCTTTAGCTCTTCACAAATCATCTCATATTTTGCACAATCATGCTGGAGAATTGGAATTGAAGAATCAAAGCTCTTGCGAATCGGCATTTTTGTGAGATCAATCTTATTTTTGCATTCATATTTCATATCATTATTAGATTAGCATAGCATATCAGTTTTCAATAGCATTCATATCATATCAATTTATCATTCTTATTGCATCATAAAATATCAAAAATATAGATTAATTGCATTTATTCCATATCTAGAATTGCATTCAAATCCTTCGTTTAGGTGTCATCTAGGTCACTGATCTGGATTACAATCTGAGAACATTAATCTCGCACCTATTAGAAGGCAGTAAATTGCTTGGTTAGATAGCTTTCAATTTTGCACGATTTTGATTATCACTAACCTCTAATGTTTTACTGAGTGTTGTGTCTACAAATCAGGTACAATTTTCACACACATAAGAATCAGAAGAGATCTTTGAAGAGGTCTATGAATTGGAAAGAAGAGTCCAAGAACAGGTTGCTATTAGACAACAAAGAGAAAAGGATAAAGAAGACAGAGTAAGACAAGCCATGATAAGGGCTGATCAGCTAAAGAGGTAGTTGCTGGATTTGAAGGCAATTAATTTTGTCCCAGAGCTTGAAAGAGTAGAGGAACAACCTACTGTTCAGAGAACACGTGAGATAACTAGGCATATGGATAAGGGAAAATGGAAAGTTGTTGGAGTTCAAATCAATGAACAAGTTCATGTGGAAAACCCATTAGAGCAAGGGTTGAGATTAGATGCAGACCTTGAAAAGGCTAGAAGGGAAAAAGAAATATTAGATAAAGAATTAGAGAAGGCATAATTGGAGGCTATTGCTGCAAAAATAAGAAAAAAGATTGATTTTCTCAAGCATACCTCAGGACCTTCAAATGTTGTTGCTTCCTTTTTGGGACAAGGTGGAAATCATGGTAACCTTGCAACTCAGACAAATGGCATTCCGAGTGCTGCTAAAATTCCTGCTAGTTCAAACACAAGAGCATCTACATCTCAAGGAATGGACCCACCACATGGAGTTCCTATTCATGAAAGGTATAAACAACTTATATTTTTTGGTATTCCTGGTTATCCTAATGTAATTCCTGATGAAATTAGAAAGAAACTCCCTAAGTTTACTGGAAATAATGTCATCACATGTGAGGAACATCTAAAAAAATTTATGGATGTAATATATGATTATAATGTTGAGCCTGATGATGTTGTAATGAAGTTATTTGTACAATCTCTGACCGAGGATGCTAGGGATTGGTTTAGAGGATTGCCTCATGCTAGTATAGGATCTTGGAATGAATTTAAGAATTGTTTCAAGGAGCATTATGGAGATAAAACAAATGAGGGTTTTATTTTGAATGAATTCAATAACATAAAGAAAAATCAGAATGAAGAGGTCCTTGAATTTAATATAAGATTCCAAAAGGCTATGCATAGGCTCCTATAGGTTATCAGGTTAGATGACAGAGTGTGTCTTGTGACATACTTAAATGCTTTTGATGCAAAGATGGGTTACCTTTTAAGGGATAAGAACCCTAGAAATCTTGGGGAAGCTTACAAGTTGGCTATCAACATAGAAAGTAATAGAATAATATCAAGAAAATTAGGGAGAAGAGATGATTTTAGGCCTCAAGTGCAAAATAAGAAAGAGATGGGAAGGTCTGCTAATTTTAAGCCAAAGGAGGAGGATAATCTAAAGCAGATTCTAAGTGCTTTAGAGGGTCTAAAGCCAGATGAAAAAAGAAATAATAGGGTTGTAAAAAATGAACAGCCAGCTTCAAGTAATTTTAGCAGGCAACCAAGAATGCAGAATTACCCATACAATACTCAGTGGAAGGATGGAAAGCCCATTTTTCTAGTTAAAAGGGATAGGCTTGATGATAGGATTCCTGATCCTTTGCAAATAAATTTAGTTAACATGAATGATGATATCCCATGGTGTACTATTTGTTAATCTCCTCATAGTCCAGAACATTGTGTTATTGCTCTGAATTTATCTAAGAATCAAGAATAGGATAAGCAATATGATCAGAGTGGTTGTGCAATGACTTCTTCATATGCATGGGATGAGGTTGACTCTACTGATGATGAGGAAGAAGAATTTGATAATGTTGGATGTGGTGCAGTAAAGTGTGAGGAACATGTTTCCTTAAGGAGACCCTCTGATGAGGAAATTGCTCAAATCACTTCAGACATGGTCACTCAAGCCAAGAGCAATTACAATTTGAGAAACAGGATAGTTGGAAGCACAAATGGTAAACTAGGTAGTATGTTTATCAAGAAATCAGAAAAGAGTACACAATAGCATGAGGAAAAGGAGAAAGATGCTAGTGTTGTCAGTAAGGTTAAAGTAAAAAAGAAGATGGGACCTACTGCAATACCTCAAGGTAAAGCAAAGATACCAGAGATTGTTGTTCCTATACCTCAGAAGGATGATGAGTTTCTACACAAAGGTAAATCTAACTTGACTGCCAAAGTAGAAGATAAAGATGGCACTATGATTAAGGATGACATGGGTAACCATAAATATGTTCCCATTGATATGACTAAATTGCTTTCACAAATAATTGTCAAGGTTCCATTGTTAGAAATGATGAGAATAGAAGAGCACAAGGTCAAGGCCTTGGATTGGGTAAATGGTGCGTCTTCTATAAAGGTCCAAGAAATGAATAGAGGTGACAAGCATGTGGCTTCTTTAGAAGACACACTTGATAGTAAAAATGAAGAAATTGTTTCTGAGATTCCTCAAAAGTATTTGGATGAAAACGTTGTAAATACTGCATCAGGGACAGTTGATCCTTTTTTCTTGTCCCTTATGATAAATGGTAAATTGTTGAAGAATTACATGATTGATTATGGAGCATCAAACACTGTCATGCCTACAGAGATCATGAAGTCATTAGGACTAAAGGTTGATACATCTCATGGGAGACGCCAAGCTATGGACTCAAGAGAAGTGCCAGTTATTGGTACCATTAAGGCTTTGCCTTATAAATTAGCAACATTTCTTGACAAACAACTAACTATGACTGTTCTTGTAGTTGACATTCCTCCTCAGTATGGAATGCTATTATCTAGAAAATGGAGTGCTTCTATGGGAGGAAGTATTCGGTGTGACTTGTCTTTTGCTACTTTTAGCATTGAGGGAGAAAGTGTGAAAGTTTCAAGGGAAGCTAGAACTCCACATATGATTGAGGAGGATGAAGATGACAATATGAATTGTTTTGTTGACACTGACATTGGTTCTTTCCAAGTTCAGGAGAGAGAGATGCAAGAAAAGGTCAAACTTGTCCTTCTAGCTAATGATGAAAATAACATGGCAGAAGGTAATGTCTCATGGACTCTATATTTTGATGGATCAAGTTCAAAGGAGGGTTCTGGAGTAGGAGTGCTATTGATATCCCCAAGTGGTAAGACTTTCAATTTTTCTTTCACTCTCATGCTCCTTTGCACAAATAATGTTGCTAAATATGAGGCTCTACTGATTGGTTTGAGACAAGCATCAAAACATGGAATCAAACATCTTAGGGTGATTGGTGACTCTAAGTTAATAGTTTCTCAAATTAGATCAAGGTATGCATCTAAGAATCAAAGGCTGAAACAATATAGAAATGTTGTTTGGGATGAAATTGAAGGTTTCAGTGCCTTTGGTATTGATTGGGTGGATAGAAGCCAAAATAGGATGGCTGACTTATTGGCAAACATAGCACTAAGGCTAGAAGATATTACCTTTTTAGGGATATCCAAAATTGAGTGTAAGTCTAGGCCTTCTATCCCAAACAATGTTAAGAATTGGTAGGTTTTTTCTGATGATCAGGATATACTAAGGTTTTTGCAGTGTGATTCTCATTTTGATGGTCAGGAGATGGATTTTAGCACTTATGTTGACATCAAAAATGTAAAAGAGAATGTTCTTGGGAAGGAAGTATTGCAATTAAAGTCAAATAGGATCCCAAGGGGACTGGTTGCTCTTGAGAGGGCATTTGATGATAAAGAAAGGACTTGTTTTCCTAAATTTTTTGATAAGATAAATGATTTGGAGGAAATAAATTTAGGAACAAGTCAAATACCTAAAAATGTTTACATAGGTAAATGTTTGTCTCAAAAAACTAGGAATAATCTGATTGATCTTCTCAAAATATTTAGACATGTCTTTGCATGGTCTTATGATGATTTGAAAGCCTATAGAGAGGATCTATTCCAGCATGAAATACCATTGAAGGAAGGTACTAAACCTTTTAGGCAGAAGTTAAGGCCTGTGAACCCTACCTTGGCACCAAAAATGCAAGATGAACTCAAAAGGATGATGGATGCTGGCATCATCAAGCCTGTCAGACATTCTACTTGGGTGTCAAACTTGGTTCCGATCAGAAAAAAGAATGGTGACATTAGGTTATGTGTTGATTTTAAGAATTTGAATGTCAATTCTTTGAAGGACAATTATGGTTTGCCTAATATGGAGAATATGCTATAGAAGGTTACTGGATCAGAGTTAATGTCCATGATGGATGGTTTCTCTAGATATAATCAGGTCATGGTCAAGGAGTCAAAATAGTTTAAGACTGCATTCACTACCCCTTGGGGAACATATGTTTATGTTAGAATGCCTTTTGGTCTGACAAATACAGGAGCTGCTTTTTAGAGAGCTATGGATGTGGCCTTTGGAGACTTCATAAACAAATTTTTAGTGGTATATCAGGATGACCTCACAGCATATTCAGAAAAGGAAGATCAACATTTTGAACATCTTGAGAAGATTTTTATCAGGGCTTTGGAGTATGGGATTTCTTTGAATCCAAAGAAGTGTTCCTTTGATGTTTTGGAAGGCAAGCTCTTGGGACATATTGTGTCAAAGGATGGAGTGAGAATTGACCTTGAAAGGGTTATGGCTATAGATAGGCTTTCACCACCTAGAAATTTTAAAGGAATACAATCCTTCTTTGGGTAGGTAAACTTCCTAAGGAGATTTGTTACAAATTTTGTAGAAATCAGTATGCCTATCTCTAGAATGTTGAAAAAAGAGGCAAAGATTGAATGGAATGAAGAAGCAAATAAATATTTCAAAAGAATCAAAAAGGCCATCAAGGATGCTCTAGTTTTGAGGACACCTGATTATGGTAAGCCCATGCAGATATTTTCTTTTGCTTCTTGTCATATGGTTGCAGCAGTTTTATTGCAAAAGAATTCAGATGGATATGAACAACCCATATCATTTTTTAGTAAATCCCTACAAGCAGCAGAATTGAAATATGATATTACTGAGAAATAGGCTTATGCCTTAGTTAAAGTAGTCAAGGCTTTTAGATGTTATCTTGTAGGAGCTAAGGTGGTTGCTTATGTTCCTAGTGCTGTAGTTAAGGATATATTGGTGCAACAAGAAATTTTAGGAAAAATATGTAGATGGATCAATAGGATCCAAGAATTTGATATTGATATCCAGATTACAAAGTTGGTAAGAGGCTTAGGTCTTGCAAAATTAATGGCACAAAGCAATTTAATTGCAAATCATGTGAATGTGTTAGAGGAAGAACAAAGGCCATATATTTGTGATATGGATTATTGTGACTGGTATAAAGATGTTATTAGTTACTTGCAGAAATTGATCCTCCCCCCTGAGATGGATGAAAATAGAAGGAGAACTATCAAGTTGCAATCTACAAGGTATTCCATTATACATGGTAAGTTGTGGTGGAGAAGCAATGAAGGAGTATTGCTGAAGTGCATAGACCATGAGAAATTTGAAGCTCTGTTGAAGGAAATGCACCAAGGTGTTTGTGGAGGACACTATATGGCAAAGACCACAGCTCACAAGATCCTTAGGTCTGGATTTTGGTGGCCTACAATTTTTAATGATACACATTTGTTTGTAAGAAGGTGTGATGCATGTCAAAGATTTGCTAGAAAGTTGAAGTTTAATAGAAATTTTCCACTCAGGCCTGTTGCAGTTCAGGCTCCTTTCCAAAAGTGGGGTATTGACTTTATTGGAGAAATTCCAAACAAGTCTAGTGGTGGACATTCTTACATACTAGTGGCAACATATTATTTTACCAAGTGGGTTGAAGCTAGCCCTACTAGAAAGGCTACTAGCAAAGTTGTGACAGACTTTGTGATGCAGAACATCCTTACCAGGTTTGGTTGCCCAGAGGTAATTGTGGTTGATAATGCAATGTGTTTTAGATCATAGGAATTTAATGATTTTTTTCAGCAATATGGGATACACATTTCATTTTCTTCACCATATCATCCACAAGGAAATGGCCAGGCTGAGTCTAGTAACAAAAGTTTGATTAAGATTCTCAAGAGAGTGTTGGACAAGAATAAGAAGGCCTGGGACTCAAAGTTATGGTGGGCATTATAAGCTGATAGGGTAACTATAAAGAAGGCCATAGGTTGTGCTACATTTGATTTGGTAAATGGAATAAGTGCTAGATTACCTCAAAATAATCTATTGCATATGTATAAGTTCATCCAGGCATATGGTGAAGATTTGAATGATGAGATGAGAGTAAGAATGGATGAGCTGATCCAGTTGGAAGAGGTAAGGAGAGATGCACATGAAAGAAATGAGACATTGCAGAGATAGTGTAAGAATTTATTTGATAGAAGGGCTATTCAAAGAATTTTTGAAGTTGATGACCTTATCTTGATGTGGAATGCAAGGTTAGAAGATAAGGGGAAGCATGGAAAGTTTGATCCAATTTGGTTGGGCCCTTATCTTATTGAAAGAAAATGAGGGATAGATTCTTATGTCCTGAAGGATTTAACTAGTGGTACTTTGGAATTGCCTATTCATGGACAATTCCTAAAGTTTTACTTCTCCTAAAGTATCTTTTCCATGAGTATTAGTTTAGGTTTTCCCCTGTACAGTCATCTATTTCTGCTTTTTGGGTCGAAGTTTTGAGTTGGTCTGCTCTTCCAGGAGATTCTAGCTTCTCGTTGTATCTACAGGAGATACACATCCCTGAGTATGAGCCACTATTAGCACCTATAAAATTTTCATGGCTCTGGCATTTTTCTTCCGATCTCTGTAGTTGTTTTTAGGTCTCTGGCTCAAACCCTAGGTGAAATTTTTGAAAATCTAGCCGTTGCATTCAAAAACCTAAGTGTCATGATTGCGTGAACCTTTTTCATGTTATGTGATCTTGCGACTAAAGGTTTTATTTTCGGGCCCCTTTTAATAATTGTTGATTTGCCTAAGTCTCCCAGGTTAATTTTCCCTAAGTCTGCGAGCCCGACGGTGCTTTAATTTTTCCTATGTCAGTACCTTAATATTTCTTATGTTTTCGGCTTGATATCTCCCGAGCCCAATCTCTCTGACACCATCTCAATCTGACGGTGGGTGTATCTTCTCATAGACTATGTCAGAGTCTTGTGAACTTAAGACGGCCATTGATTTTCCTTTATGACATAGCATTTCAAACAGGTGGGTCCGAAGTGACACATAAGTACAAATGGAAGGCTTTGATTGGTCCAGGGGTAAATGACTGGATGTGCTATCTGTGGGACCTAATTTTTTGAAGACTCAGAGGGTTCTAACATCTGTAGTCAATCAACAGTTGGCGTAAGTTCTCATGAGATGTGTTAGAGCTTTGAGATCTTATGCCAGCCGTTGATGTTACTTTATTCTCAGGTGGTAGTATTAAGGTGGGTCCGATTGCTAGATGGTTTTTATGTGCCACGGTGTGCTGAGTTGTCTACTTTTCATTCATCTGCATGGTGATGAATTGGATTATGTCAGTGGGGCTAGGTTTTTTGAGGTTCAGTAGTTCTGACACTTGCAGAGCATCGATGGTTGGCACATGATCTGAAGGGTTTTTTCTTACACATGCAAAGATGAGACAATCGTCAATCTTCTTGATGCGGGCCCAGTAAAATTTCTCAGTCTTTTTGGCGGTTTGGATAAGTTTTGGCGGTTCTGACAAATGCTTTCTTGGTTTGTTGGTCTGCATGAAGTTTTGGTGAAGGGTCTAAAGACTTAGCAATTTGGTGAATAGTGTTCACGTAATAGCCAAATAATTTAGCGGTGCTCTCAAAGTTCTTGCGAATGGGCGAAGGTTTTTCAGTTGCGTATTCGCCAGATTCTTATAAAGTAAAAACATAACCCGAGAAAAGGAAAAGCATCTAACGGTCATGATATAAACCAAGCTCAGATTTGAATGTGGGTCATTGATACGTCAGTAAGTGCCATAAAGTAGCTGTTCTTTGTAGATTTGAAAATTTGAATGCTTTCCAACGACAGAAAGGACCAGAATTGAATGTTTTGATCACCGAACTTAATAGAAATTATTTGCAGTTGTTGTGATGTGGTCCAACGAGTCTGATGATTGACTATAAGGAGTTTTATGTCATGGGGAGAATGAATAAACGGTGCTCGAGGCATGTTGCAGGGGTCAAATCAGATGAATTTGCAAGAATTTCATGATCTTTAGTACATTTTTAGATGAATTACCATAAGTGAAGATTGAATTTTAGATCTGATTGCTCAAGGTTGCTTGGTTTTCCCTCTAGTTTATTAATTTTTGATCTGTTTGAATTGTTTGGTGGGTGAAAACCTTAACCCTTACCCTGGTTATCCGTAGCTTGTTGCATCCTAACCTATTTGGGATTCCAAGATAACCAGTGGTATTTAATGTTGAATTGTTGATTTTGTAGGGGTTCCAATTTTGAAGTTCAAAAACAGTCCCTAGTTTCTGGTCCCAAGGTTTTGTAATAGTTTTTGACTCAGTGTTTTGTTAATGAAAGAAGAAAGTTGTAGGTCTAAGCTGTAATTTGCAAGTAGGGTGTCTTGTGGTTCATTGTATACATAGAAGGAATTCATCATACTTAATACAAATATCTAATTCTTATCTCTCCTTTGTGTCAAGTCAAGTAAGCTTTTGAGTTTTCCAGCTCATTACATAGTGCTTTTATGTATGTATCTTCATTCTTGAGTTCTGATCTAGGATTGGATTAAACAATGCTCTAAATGGGATATGAGTTTTCCCTTATCTATATAAGGATGTCTTGTAAGCAGTAAAGATTAAGATAAATGTATTTATGGCCATGAATTCTCAGATATTCTCAAATTTGTGTGTCTTTGTGTCTAATAAATCTTTCCCAATGGATGAGGCACTGGCCTAAATGAGTATCTCTCTTGTTAACATACACTGGTTGAAGTTATTGCATCCCAAATATTGAAATCAATAACCTTTTCAAGCTTTAAGTCTTTGGTTGTGTGGTTTTGTCACCCAATAGTAATGGAGAGTCAATGAATGTGAGGTTAGCATTTAGTACTTTCTTACTATCAATCTATTGTTTAGACCCAATCTTTGGTGTGTGAAGTATAGTTTTCACTGGGTTAGGTGCACCCGCCTTGGTTTTGCAGAGCCAGAAGTTAAGAGGGCAGTCTTGTCCCTATAGTTGGTCCAGTTACCCTAAGATCCATATACATTTTGGAACTAACCAATCTTAAAATCAACCTAAGGGTATATTGGTAGCCTAAGAGCATAAGTGTCCATTTTGAACACCAACAGCATGAAAATTGAGACTAAAATTGGCTATAGTTTTGATACTCTCAAATTGCCTCTTCCAAAATGAAGAAAAGGAGCTCATAATATAGAAAATTCGGGAGAGAGGATGAAGAGTTTCTTGAAAAGAAATGGCTGACTCTTCATCTCCATGGTGAGTCAAATATAGATGAATTATTTAATTAAAAGAATGAATATTGTCACATGGGTGGCTTTTCGAGTAATTTTGAATAATTAAATTCAAATAGAGATGTCCATTCAAATAACCAAATAATATTTAATTCCATGATGTGTATTAGCTAAAGGGGGTGGAATTAATTTAATTAAAACAATAGGACTTTAGAATTTAATTAATTAATCATAGGGTTTATTTACCCAATAAAGTTGAATATTTAGGAATTAAATATAGTGTATAATTAATGCAAATTTAGGGTTTTTGCATTTGACACCAAGTCAAATAAAGTCAAATAGGAGACAAAATTTCCTAGTACAATAGGACTTTGAAGATGCAAAAATTCGAAGGAATCCACCAAAATTGATTAAAATTATAAGGTGCCAATTTTGGGGTATTACATGCATATCCTCACCATCCTTCTATTTTATCAAGTCCATTTCCTTCTCAAAATAACTGGCACCTTTGAATAGGAACATGTACATTATGAAAGAATACCAGCAGAAGGGCTTCTCTACTTTTCTCTTCTAGATTCCTACCAGTCCCTCATGAATTAAATCAGCAATAAAAGGAGCAAAGTCAAATGCAACTGCCAGAAATGGGTGTAGGATTTGGATCATCATATACATCAAATGTACTGGCATTCTTTCTTAAACATCTTCTCCAAAAATTTGGCATAGTGACTAATACACACCTTTTGCCCTTAGGTTAAAATATTCTACTTTAAATGGATCATGTGTACTTGGTCCCATGGTGATCATCCCCCCAATTTTGTTGCAGAACTCCTTCAGAAGACCACTCCTAAGATAATCCCTCTGAGCATTATAAACCTATCTCAATTCTTCAAATTCTATCTTCTCCAGGTCATTGGAAGGTTCACTTAACCTAAAAACTTTCCTGATTTCTTCAAATGAAATGTTTATCAATAGGTTTCCCTTTGCATCCCTAATTACCCTAGTAATTGGGTCATAATGTTTTGCAACTTGAATTATTATATCGGTATCCATGAAAATGTTGGGCACAATGAATTTTCCTAGGTCAAACTACCATATATTACTAGTGGGAGGAAGGGCATCTCTCTGGGTGAACCCTACTCTGAATAACCCTAGACCAGTGATACCATTGGTGCCATATGTGCTAGTTGTGCCAATTTTGGCATCCCTCATATAATTACCCTTGTCATATAAATCGGCTGCTACCTTAACCCTAGGTTCTTTTAGTATTAAACTCTTGGCCTTCACTGTATCAGTCATTGAATGATCCAACAACTCTAAGAGGTCCTCATGTAAACCCCTTTTACTATCCTCGACTTCACCAATCAATTCCTTTCTCGGTGCCATTTTAGGGTTTCTATTTCTTTACAATTATGTAGGAGAATTATAGAAAAATTTATAAAGATACTAGAAAGCATGAAAATTTAGAAGAAATGAACCAACCTCAGAAAAAACCTCTGGAAATAATAACCAGCTCTGCAATTTTACTCGCCCAAGATTCTACAAATTCTATTTCTTTATGTTTTTGAGAATGTGTGAATCGATGATATATTAGCATTAGAAACATGATCTCTTAGCAATTTACTCCACACAATCCGGCCATAACTTCTCTAAGAAATTTGAACTGTCAGCATTCAACGGGAAAAAACATTTTCGCACCATTTCTATTTCAATTTTGAATTTGGACCGTCGATCTTCACTAAAGAAAAATCTAACGATTGTCACTATTAGAATAATTGAGAGGAGGGTGAATCAGTTATCCAGTGTCCCAAAACAAAATGTATAATTCAAAACAACATCTTCAGTTTCTGCTCCTCAGTAAACAATAAATACTTTCACTGTCTATGCTTTTATCGATTACCAATCAAATACTATAATAGTTACTGATCAAATCTAACATGTAACATGTAAAGAATGATAACAAATAAATATCACAATCAACACATAACACAAGAGATTTAACATGGAAACCCTGTAAAGGGAAAAACCACCTGGGATTGGCAACCCAAAATTGTTCACTCTTCTGAAGTAAGGTCGGTTAGACCCAACCCTATTAAAGGTTTACAAACACACTGTCAGGTGTGACCTTGTTAGAGGATTTTAGAATAGAAGTTATCATCCAACCAACATTCACTAATGGGGTTGACAGGATAACAATGTTCATTCTATGAATGATACATCATAAGACTTTCAGAGTCCACTCGGTTAAGAGATTTTGACTGTATACAATGGTTAAATATGTAACAGTAAATGATCTGCCTTAATACAACTTCAATTACAGATTATAGATCAATATTTAGTCCATACAAATCCTTCTAATCAATATTTCACTTCAGATTCAATACTGTATCAACTTACTATCCGTCGATAATTGTTCTTTGTAGCTCAGTAATTGTTCTGCAGCTCGGTTCTTACTTAACCAGTATGATCAGAATGCATGAAAACCTTGTTCACATGATATTCCTGCAGTTTCTACTTCTTCCAACATCTTTTATAAAGAAATGTTGTTCTCTTATATAGATGAGTAAATCATTTTCTTCTCGACCATTAGATTTTGTCGCTTAATCACATTCATAGATTTTTCTGCTTAAAACTTTCTCTGCACTTGTGTCAATAACAAGTTTGATTCCCATCCTTTAGATCTTTCCTGAATTTCATCAGCCGTTGATCTATGTAACAAACATTATCTGTTACCTCGATGTTATACCCTTGCTAGCTCATCAATCTTATCAGCTAAACTAATCATTTAATTCATTCTATCCCACTTGGTTAACAAAGAAATGCGTCGATGAACACTGCTCAGTTAATACTGTGATCGGTATACACTATACTTTGTCGGTGTATACTAGAATTGCTTCATTTACCGACAACACTGCTTTGTGTCTTTCAACTCTATACTTCATCATAGATGAATGCAACATAATAAATTCAATATCATCAATTCATAGACTCATCAACAAGTTACTCAATGTGTTCCTTATCCTCATCTGTCATGTACATCTTTCCTCATGTAGATTTCTCTGTTCTTCATCTCTTTCACCTTTCTTCGGATGTCTCGGTATAGTAACTTACAAGATAAGTGTTTTCAAACTAGTTGACATCAATGACAACATAATACTGCTTTAATCATATTACATATCTAATCAGCAACTCCTCAGTGATCTTTTAATCATAGTTTCTTCAATCAGATTCCAAATCAGTTGTAGTTCAACAATCTCTCCCTTTGGCATTGATGGCAACTAAAGTAATATGAAATGTACCATACACATACCAAAAATATATTCTACAACTTTTGGTAAAAAAAATGCTTCAATTACAGCATTAGATAATACAGCTTTACCATTCTATAGTTGTGATCTTTTTAGTTCTCCTGTTTCAGTTCTCCTGTAACTGATCTTCAATACTCTGTCTTATCAGATTGTCTCTCCCTTAGATAATTTGCATTGGTGCTTGTTCCTTTTCATATTATTTATCTCTCCCTTTGATAGAAATGCCAAAGAAACAAATAAACAAACAATTATGTCTTCATCTGTATCTCTATATACAGATATTCCAATCGGTTCAACTTCTCAAACTTAATCACAACCTTGAACATGATTCAAAGTGTGAACTATGCTACATCAACGTGAATGATCTTTTGATAAAAATAGGCTGATACAACAACCAGATCACCTTAGTGACCGATAGATAGGGGATGGACCCCAAGTCTAGTCCTCAAGTATTCAAATGTGTCCTTTGGTAGAGGCTTTCTAAAAATATCTGCAAGTTGTTCTTTAGATGTGACAAATTCTAACTTCACTTGCTTCTCTTATACTTGTTCTCTTAAGTAATGATACTTAATATATATATTCTTTGTCTTAAAGTGCATCATAGGATTCTTTGAAATATTAATAGCACTAGTGTTGTCACAATATATAATCACCAGGTCAGTGATTACCTCATTCATTCATTCCAACACTTGCTTGATATATGCAATGTTTGAGCAGTTAGTAGCAGCAACAACATACTCTACTTAAGTTGTAGACTGAGAAATACAAGCCTTCTTTTTACTTGTCCATGTTACAAGTCTTTCACCAAAGAAAAATGCTCCTCCAGTGGTCCTTTTTCTATCATCCACATTTCCAACCCAATCAGCATCGGTGTAAACTTTCAGTTCAAACTTCCCTTCCTTAGGATACCATAATCCATAATTCTCTATTTTCTTTAGGTATCTTAAGATCCTTTTTGTAGCTATCATGTGTGATTCTCTAGGATTAGCAAAAAATCTTGCAACAATACCCACAGCATGTGCTATATCTGGTCTACTGTGAACTATGTACATTAACTTACCAATCATGGAGCGGTAAAGTGTCTGATTTACCTCTATAGTTTCATCCTCCTTTTTCAATTTGCATCTAGTAGCCATCAGTGTTCCCATAGGTTTAGCATCTTCCATGCCAAATGTCTTCAGTACTTCCTTTATGTATTTAGATTGTGTGATGAATATTCCATCACTCTACTGAATCACTTGAAGTCCAAGAAAGAACTTAATCTCTCCGAACATAGACATTTCAAATTCCTTTTGCATTTCATCAGCAAATTCCTTGCAAAAAAGATCTGAGCCTCCAAAAATAATGTCATCAACAAATATTTTAGCAATGATAATAGTATCATCAGTATCACCTTTCACATACAGATTATTGTTTTCACTTGTTCTAACAAATCCAATACTTAACAAGTAAGTATGCAGTCTTTCATACCATGCTCTTGGTGCTTGCTTCAAACCATATAAAGCTTTATGTAATCTACATACAATGTCTTTATTGTCAAGATCAACAAATCCTTCAGGTTGTTCGATGTAGACCTCTTCTTCAAGTATACCATTTAAAAATGTTGACTTTACATCCATTTGATAGACTTTGAATTTCTTGTGTGCAGCATATCCAAGTAGCATTTTGACTCCTTCCAATCTAGCAACAAGTGCAAATGTTTCACCATAGTCAATGCCTTCTTCCTATGCATATCCCTTGCATACCAATCTAGCTTTATTTCTTGTGACTTCACCATTTTCATTCAATTTATTCATGTATATCCACTTAGTACTGATAACATTCTTATCTTTTGGTCGGGGTACTAAGGACCGGGTTTTTTTCTTCTCTATTTGCTCTATTTCCTCCTTCATTTCATTAACCCATTCTTCATTCTCTAATGAAACTTTCACATTTTTAGGTTCAAATTCAAAAACTAAAAATATACCTTATCTTGTTTTGCTCCTAGTTTGCATTCCAGCATGTCTGTCTCCAATGATTTGTGTTTCAAGATGATGTCTTCTAACAAAACTAGCCAAAACTTGATTTCTCCTTTCTTGCTCATCCTGTTCAAGGTCATTTCCTTGCTCGGTAGCTCCATCTCATTCATTGGTTTGTGTTGCCTTTTGTCCTACATTATTTCCCTATTGACTGGTTGTTACAGCTTGCGGCATCAGTAGATACTCTGGATGTTCAATGTAAGTAAATCTATCGTAGTCCTCTGGTTCCTTTGTACTTTCCTCTGTGTGCTTGTCATCAAACTCATCAACATGAACATTAGTACTTTCAACTATCTTATTTGTAACCTTATTCAAACATTTATATGCTTTACTTGTAGTGGAATATCCCAGAAATATCCCTTCATCTCCTTTAGAATCAAATTTTCCATTTCTCTCATCTTTCAAAATAAAGCATTTACTTCCAAAAATTTTGAAATAACTTACAGTAGGTTTGTGTCCAAACCATAGTTCATAAGGTGTTTAGTTGGAGTCCTTTTTCAGTTGTACTCAGTTAAGAACATAAACATCTGTATTGAAAGCTTCCCTCCAATACGTCTGAGCAACATTCTTTTGTATCATCAATGTTCTAGCACAATCAATTATAGACCTATTCCTTCTTTCAACAATGCCATTTTGTTGAGGTGTCCTCAGTGTTGATACCTGTCTTTTGATTCCATGTTCATTACAAAAATTAGTAAATTCATTAGAGATAAATTCACCTCCTCTATCAGATCTTAAGCATTTTATTTCCTTTCTGGTTTCTTTCTCTACCTTAGCTTTATACCACTTGAACATTTTGAAAGCTTCAGATTTCTCTTTCAAAAACATAACAGTCATCAGTCTAGTATAATCATCAACAAAAAGAATAAAATATCTATCACCAAAATAGCTCTGAGTTCTCATAGGACCACATAGATCGGTATGAACCAATTCAAGTATCTTCTTTTTTGAATAGTCTTTTCTTTTAAAACTAGACTTAGTCATCTTACCTTTCTGACATTCATGACACATGGCATGATCAGGTTTTGTTAAGTTAGGCAATCCTCTAACTCTTTTCTTTCTACTGATCTTGATCATGTTGTCAAAGTTCACATGGCATAACCTTCTGTGCCACAACCAAGCATCTTCATCCTTTATTAACAAATAAGAAGACTGATCCATATCAAGATAGAATAGATTACCTCTAGATTGTGTACCAGTTCTGACAAGTCTTCCTCCATCATCATAGGTCTTCACCTTTTTGCTCTCAAAAGCTAGTCGGTGGCCTGAATTGTTCATCTAAGCCACACTTAATAGATTATAGTTTAGTCCATCTACCCAGTATGCATTTTCACATTGTAATCTATCATTGATCATCAGTGAGCATTTGCCTCTTACCATACGAGGTGCATCATTTCCCATTCGCACAGATCCTCCATTATATTCAACAAGATGATCAAACTTCTCTACATTACCAATCATATGATGTGTACAGCCACTATCTATGATCCATGTATCATTTCTGCTTACTTTAGAGATCAATGTTGTCTCTTCATGTTTCTCTTCCTCCTTTGAGTCATCTTTCATAGCAACAAATATGACTTCTATGTCATCATCAGAATTAGATTCAGTTTCAATATCTTTGGCTATGTAACATACCTTTTTGCCTTTTTCATCTCGGTTGTCTCTGTTGTTGTGTCGGTAGCCTCTATTGACTCTTCTCCCATAGCTTCATTTAGATCAATCTTTGGATCTATCATCATCTTTCTTCTGAGGAAATATAGCAGTGATGTGAATGACTTCTTTACAATTAAAGCATTCCAAAGGTAGCTTACCTCTATACCTTCCTTTTCCTTTGGGAAATCTTCTGGCCATAAGTGCTTCAATCTCATCAAGCTCATCATCGGTATTGTCATCACTATCACAATTCTTACTATTCCTGCTAGACTTTCCAATCTTCAAACAAGACATGAAAGTAGATTCAATAGAAGGAACAACACTATTATCAAAGTTGTTTAATTCAAAGGTTGTTAGTTTACCAATCAGAGTGTCAAGAGTAAGGCTGGATGTAGCTCTTATTTCATGAATTACAGAGATCCTGATTGCATAAACTGGTAGCAAAGTTCTGAGAATCTTTCTTATCACTATTTCATCATCAATTACTCCATCAAATGCTCTAATAGCATGTACCACCTCTTTGAGTCTATTTGAATATTGGACAATGTTCTCACCTTATTTCATTCTCATATCATCAAATATGCCTCTCAGACTTTCAGCTCAGGCTCTTTTGACATTCAGATCTCCATTGTATATTTATGTTAACTTATCCCACATTGCTTTGGCAATCGTGCATGTCTTAATATCTTCAAATTCAGCATTGGTATAGGCAGCAGCAAGTTCCATCATAGTAACATTGTGTTCATGCTTGTCCTTCAATTGATCAAGAGTTAAGGGACCAGTGGATGGTTGTATATAGCCATTCTCCATTAGATCTAGTGCAGAGTTCCCAATTCCAGATATGTGTAGCTTCATTCTGCTTTGCCATATTGTGCAGTTCTCCTTGTTCAATTTTGGTACTTCCCTCTTATACATCTTGAGACCTTTATGCTTAAGTCCTTAAAACTTCATTTTAAGCAACCAGTGCTCTGATACCAATTGTTAGAATAACTAAGAGGGGGGTGAATCAGTTATCTAGTGTCCCAAAACAAAATGTATAATTCAAAACAATGTCTTCAATTTCTACTCCTCAGTAAACAATAAATATTTTCACTGTCTATGCTTTTATCGATTACCAGTCAAATACAATAATAGTTACCGATCAATTCTAACATGTAACATGTAAAGAATGATAACAAACAAATATCACAATCAACACATAACACAAGAGATTTAACATGGAAACCCTGTAAAGGGAAAAACCACCTGGGACCGGCAACCCAAAATTGTTCACTCTTCTGAAGTGAGGTCAGTTAAGACCCAACCCTGTTAAAGGTTTACAAACACACTGTCAGGTGTGACCTTGTTAGAGGATTTTAGACTAGAAGTTATCATCCAACCAGCATTCACTATGGGGTTGACAGTAACAATGTTCATTCTATGAATGATACATCATAAGACTTTCAAAGTCCACTCAATTAAGAGATTTTGACTATATACAATGGTTAAATATGTAACATTAAATGATCATCCTTAATACAACTTCAATTACAGATTATAGATCAATATTTAGTCCATACAAATCCTTCTGATCAATATTTCACTTCAGATTCAATACTGTATCAACTTACTGTCCATCAGTAATTGCTCTCTGTAGCTCGGTAATTGTTCTGTAGCTTGGTTCTTACTTAACTAGTATGATCAGAATGCATGAAAACCTTTTTCACACGATATTCCTATAGTTTCTACTTCTTTCGGCATCTTTTATAAAGAAATTTTATTCTCTTATATAGACAAGTAAATCATTTTCTTCTCCACAATTAGATTTTGCTGCTTAATCACATTCATAGATTTTTTCGCTTAAAACTTTCTCGGCACTTGTGTCAGTAACACATTTGATTCCCATCCTTTAGATCTTTCTTGAATTTCATCAACTGTCAATCTGTGTAACAAACATTATCTGTTACCTCGATGTTATACCCTTGCTAGCTCATCAATCTTATCGGCTAAACTAATCATTTAATTCATTCTATCCCACTCGGTTAACAAAGAAATGCATCGGTGAACACTACTTGGTTAATACTACGATCGGTATACACTATACTTTGTCGGTGTATACTAGAATTGCTTCATTTACCGACAATACTACTTTGTGTCTTTCAGCTCTATACTTCATCATAGATGAATGCAACATAATAAATTCAATATCATCAAGTCATAGACTCGTCAACAAGTTACTCAATGTGTTCCTTATCCTCATCTGTCATGTACATCTTTCCTCATGTAGATTTCTCTGTTCTTCATCTCTTTCACCTTTCTTCAGATGTCTCGGTATAGTAACTTACAAGATAAGTGCTGTCAAACTAGTTGACATCAATGACAACATAATACTAATTTAATCATATTACATATCTAATCAGCAACTCGGTGATCTTTTAATCACAGTTTCTTCAATCAAATTCCAAATCGGTTGTAGTTCAATAGTCACATGATCGCAAAGGATGAAAAGACTCCTTGCGAAAAAGTGACAACCGTCTGATCAAAACAGATCAATGGTTGGTTGATTCTTGCAATACCCAGGGCCCACTTGACAACCTGGATATACTTCTATTGTTAGATCTTTCATCCAATGGCTGGCATTCTTCCCTTTTATGATTGGACATAAAGTAAGACATCATGGCTTTGAAATAATATCAACAGCTATCACATGATCGCAAAGGATGAAAATATTCCTTGTGAACAAGTGACAACCATCTGATCTTCTACTGTTAGTTCTTAAAAGTAACCAGACCCATTAGACAAGTGGTAGTTGGAAGAAAAAGGTCCCACCTAACAGGGTCCATATCATCACTCACTGTGACCAATGAAGAAAGAACACTTGTACACACCTAGCAATGAACACACCTATTTGAAATTCTACGCAGTAAATAGAATCAATGGCTATCACATGATTGTAAAGGATGAAAAGATTCCTTGCAAACAAGTGACAACCGTCTGATCTTCCTCCAGTTGTCAATCCTGCAAAACCCTTAGAGACTGGGCCCAACTACTCACATGTTGTTAGATCTTCAATATTGAATGGTCATGATTTAATAAATGCCAAAGGTCCCACCCGATAGCTACGTTGACTTGTCAACAAGATCAACAATTGTCGTATGATCGCAAAGGATGAAAATATTCCTTGCGAACAAGCGACAACAGTCAAATCAAAAGGAGAATAAAAGCCTTAATACAGTGTTGAAACCTTAGAGAAACAACCCAATAAGACTTAGGGAATTTGATAATGTCATCGAGGTTTAGACTTAGAAAACATTAAACGGTCGGCTTAGGTAAAAGAAACTATTAGGAATATGACCCTGCCCAATGACATAAGTAAAACACATGCATTTATAAAACTTAAGTGGCTTGCAAAAAGTAACACTCAATTAGAAAAATAGGAAGTTGACCTAGGGTTTTTCCCAAAATGAAAGGGATACTTAGGGTTTTCAAACATGTTTTAAAACCAAGGCCTTCTGGACTTCAAAGAGGAATTTGACAACTTTTCCAAAGTAATTAGGATATTTTTTCTACAGCACATTTTCTCAAATTTAAATCCTTTTTGGCAAATAGATCATTTTGTAAAAAGTATGAAATTCATGCTTGAAAAATGAAGTGCCAACATAAGTGATGTAACCAAAATTCTAAAGGAAGAACACCGAGCAAGGAAAAGATATTAAATATGGATGGAATCAAAGTTTAATGATTAGCTATGATGAGCTAGATGATCATGATAATGAGGAGATTTAGTTACAGAGATCTATGGTTATAAAAATTCAAGATGAAGATCTATGGAAAGATCTAAGCGGCAAAAAGAGATAGAACAAGTTTCAAGAAAAGTTCAAGATCCTAGGTGAAAAGGAAATGTGTTACCGAGGTTTGATTTCAAGGTATAATGAAATGAATGGTTAAGATTGATTAAAGGAAAATATAATAGATGAGATTAAGAGGGAAAATTGTCTATATAAAGAATGATCTTGTATGGACAATTAGTTGGCAAACTGAATAGTTGAAGGGTTACTAACTATTGCAGAGAAGAAGGAACAAAGATATTTTGAGCGGGAAAGTAGTGATTTTATGAAGTGTTGATGCTAGTGGATGATGAAGAGTTGAAGTGAAGATTGAAGAGCACATAAGGATCTGATTGAGAAAAGATAGTTGCACATCTATAGGTCAATTTTATTATTGTTTCTTACTATAATTTGTAATAGAGAAACCTCTTAACAGAGTGGTTATGAGTCTTATTGTAAATCCTTGAGAAATGTGAAATTCTAAAAGAGTGTTTAAAGCCCTCTAACAAGAAAACTCCTAATAGGGTGAATATTCTAACAGATCTAAGGTAAATCCCTTTAATCAAGTCACACCCAATAGTGTGTTTTGTAATCTTTAACCAAATTAGCTCTTAACCAAGTGTACTGTAGAAGAGTATATTTTCTAGTGGGTGACAATACCCACAGTGGTTTTTCCCATGGCTAGGTTTCCACGTTAAATATTGGTGTTTCACATTGTGAATGATTTGTGTGAATGGTTGATTGATAGTTATAGTTTATTTACTGATTGTTTGTAAATAGTGAAATGTGTTGTTACTAAGCTACTACCAAGTTAATTAGAGAAAAGTATTTTAAAGTATTTTTTATCAAGATTACTAACTCACTCCCCCTCTCTTTAATCCAACAATTAGTATCAGAGCTAAGTACTCTGAAGAGATAATTTTAAAGACTTGAGTAAAAGATCTGAAGATGTATAGGAGAGAAGTACCTAAACTAAATGAGGAAAGTTTCTCAACATGGAAAAGAAGAATGAGAATGTATCTATCTGGGATTGGAGATTTAGCACTACAGTTGATTGATAATTAATACACACCACTTCCTACTGGACCTTTGATAGTTGATCATATGAGAGAAAGGTAGGAACACAACTTGATTATGATAGAAATTGCTTCTTCCCTCTCTGATGTTGAATTTAATGATATTAAGGGTTGTGTTAATTCAAAAGAGATGTGGGACATGCTCACACTTATCTATGGATGAGATCACCATGTTCAAAAATCTAAGGTTGACATCTTGAGAGGAAAATATGATGAGATGAGGATGAAAGATGAAGAGAACATCACACAATATAGCAGCCGAATCAAGGAATTTGTTAGTGCCATCAGAGGTGCTAGTGGATCTTTGACTAATGAATAAGTGGTAAGTAAAATCTTGATAACTCTTTCTTTGAAGTATTCTATTAGAGTATCTACAATTCAGGAATTGAGATCTATACTGAATAATATATTACTCTTGAAGCCCTAATCAGTAAATTAACTGCATTTAAGCTAAGTAATCTATGATAATAGTCTACCAACTATTGAGACAACCTTCAAATAATATATGACAATATCTTGGCCGAAGAGAAAGAGAAAGAAGAATTTGAAGCACTACTGGCTAACCAACTACCTAGAGGCAAAGGAAAGTTTAAAGGTAAGTTACCATTGAAATGTTTTAATTGTACTAAGATTGGACATATTGCATCTAGATGTCTTGACAATGACATAAATGATAAGAATGATAAAAGAGACAACTAACACCGAAGATTCAGAGATTTTAAGGACAAAGAAAAGAATTATTTCTACCTAGTTGAGGAAGGTGTAATTGATGATGACTCTGATGATACCGAGGAAGGATATAAAGTTGTCTTTCTTGCAGTAAAGGAAGAATTAGATGAAGAAAAATATGAAGATGAAAAATCACTTGTGTCTCATGTAAGTAAACCAGACCCTTGGATTATCGATAGTGGTTTTTCACATCATATGACTGGTGATATTGACAAGTTTGAGAACCTAGAAGAATACGATGGAGGATTTGTCAGATTTGGCAATGATACTCCATGCCCTATGAATGGTAAAGTATCTATTGTGTTGACTGAGAAGATGAAATGTAATGATGCAAATTGGGTTAGAGGACTGAACTATAATTTTTTGAGTGTTTCACAACTAAATAATACTGGCCACCGACTAGAATTTTAGAATAGAAGAGTTAAGATATATGGTACTAATGGAGATCTAATTGGAACTAGAGGACAATCAAGAGGTAATTTATTTTATCTTGATATTGATGCAAAGAGTTATTTATTTTCTAAAACTAAAGATGTATGGTTATGGCATAAGAGATTGTGTCATGTAAATTTTGATAAATTGATCAAAGTGAGTAAGAAGAGTAGAGTCAGAGGACTACAGAGATTAACAAACCTTGATAAAGCTATTTGTAAATAATATCAATTTTTTAAGATGACCAAGTCAAGTTTCCTAAGAAATTATTATTCTACAGATAGTATTTTGGAATTGGTTCACACTAACCTTTGTAGTCCTATGAAAGTTCAAAGCTATTATGGAGATCATTACTTTGTTTTGTTTTTTTATGATCATTCAAGAATGATGTCTGTTATATTTTTAAAAGAAAAATATGATGCATTTCAAATGTTTAAGTGGTATAAGGCTGAGTTGAAAAGGAAATAGGTAAACAACTGAAGTGTTTGAGATCTGATAGAGTAGGTGAATTTATCTTTGATGAATCTAATGTCTTCTATAATGAGAATGGAATTAAAAGACAAGTGTTTGCACCAAGGAATCCACAACAAAATGGGATAGCTGAGAGAAGAAACAGATCTATTGTTGACTATGTTGGAACTTTATTGATTGATAAAAAAATTGCAAAAATATTTTGGAGAGAAGATATAATTACTGCATTTTGCACTCTCAACTGAATACAATTGAAGAAATGTACCAACAAGACACCCTATGAACTATGGTTTGGATGCACATCGAATGTAAGTTATTTCAAAATCTTTGGAAGTAGGTGTTATATACTGAAAGATTCTAGAAATGGAAACTTTGATTCTAAAGGTGATGAAGGAATATTTCTTGGTTACTCATCAAAGAGAAAATCATATAAATGTCTAATCAAGGATTCTAACAAAATTGTTAAAAGTACAAATGTAAGAGTTGATGAATTTGTTAAAAAGAATGAAGAGGATAAAAAAAAGGAACCTGAGGATTATAATAGATTTGTTTATGTACAAGATGGTAAATTGGTAAATACAACCAAGCAGCAACCAAAAGGAAATGATGAACAAGATGAGCCTCTACCGAGAGATGAAAACAATGATGAACAAGCTACTGAACCTGTATTAGCAAAGTATGTGAGGAGACACCACTCACTGAGTAGAATTATTGGAGACAAGTATACATGAGTCATGAAAAGAAGTAAGTTAAGAGATAACTCATGTTTGATTTCTGAATTTGGGCCTAGATTGGTAAAGGATGCACTAGAGAATGAAGATTGGATGAATGCTATGAAAGAAGAAATAGATCAAATTGAAAAGAATAACACACGGTCACTGGTAGTAAAACCTAAGGATAAGAATGTGATTGGAACAAAGTGGATTTCTAGAAATAAACTCAATGAGAAAGAAGATGTGATCAGAAATAAAGCTAGATTAGTTTGCAAAGGGTATGCACAAGAAGAAGTTATTGACTATGGTGAAAATTTTGCCCCTATTTCTAGATTAGAAGGTGTAAGAATATTGCTTGCATATGCTACTTACAAAAGAATTAAAGTTCATCAAATGGATGTTAAATCTACATTTCTGAATGGAATTCTTGAAGAAGACGTCTACATTGAATAGCGAGATCGATTTGTTGACAAGAGCAATAAGAATATGGTCTGCAAACTGCATAAATATTTCTATGGATTGAAGTAGGCTCCCTGAGCATGGTATGAAAGGCTACACTATTATTTAGTTAAGATTGGATTTGAAAGGACTAGTGATAAGAACAATTTATACTTGAAATCTGATAAATCTGATGAAAATCTAACTGTTGAGATTTTTTTGATGACATTATATTTTGTGGTAATGAGATAATTTCTAAGTCATTTGTTGAGGAAATGAGAAAGGAATTTGAGATGTCTATGATATGAGAAATAAAATTCTTTATTGGACTTCAAATTCAAAAAGTTAAGGATGGGATCTACATCAATCAATCTAAATATATCAAGGAGATCCTAAAACATTCAATATGGAAGACTCTAAACTAGTTGGAACATCGATGGCTACTGGTTGTAAATTGTCAAAAGAAGATGATACTAAGGAAGTAAATGAAATACTTTATGGATCCATGATTGGTATATTGGAGTTGATGAAATATAACCCATAGCTCCTAAGAACACCTGCACGCAAACACCTGTCACAGAAAGAGAGAGAAGCAAACAGCTATGGAGACCTGAACATATGGATCCATGAGAGAGGAGAAATCCTTGATTTAAAAAAACAAAATTTGCAATCAATAATGAGATGTCAGAAAAGGTTACAAACTGTTATGAGATCAATCCTTATAAAAGGAGATCAGAAAACCTGAAAAGGTAAAACCCTAGGTTGCATAATAATAATTAATAAAGCAATTAATTATTATATGCCTAAATTTTAGCTTAAGTAGAAAGAGGTAATAAGTGACTTAATAATTAAATCAATATGATTTAATTAATAAGAAAACATGTTATTACTCTAACACCCCCCCTTAAGATAAACTTTGGGAGAAGCTAAAAACCTAGAAAGAACAACTGAAAAAAAATGGATCCCGGCAACAAAAGGCCTGATCAAGTACCCAAGTACAAAAGAGAGTCTCTATAAAGTGGAGAAATACAGAAAACCACATGGGAAAAAATCTACTCCAAAAAGAGACCAAGACTAGTCTGAAGGACTAAAGAAGCCTCCAAAACTAGGAATGTTCCAGAAAATAGGAACAAGGATGAACATGTACAACATCACTGAAGCATGAAACTACAAACTCTGTCAAGAAGTAACTGATGTTCTGAAGATCCTCCACTGAAATATGACCAGGTAGAGAAGATTGTAATCTACATGAGTGTCCTCAAATAACACTACTTGAATCAGGAGGCAAACAAAGGCAAACACCTGAACTTGAAGATACAGATGGCATAAACACCAAAAGCCTGAAGAGTTGATCAATCAAAGCTGGAAGAGTGCATCCAAAAATAGGAAAGAAAAGAGTGTCCATATGGTAAATGATCCATCTCACGAGAATGCATAGGTACCCAGCCACTGCAACTGCCTAGTACATAGAATCAAAGACTGAATACATAGCTCACACTATCAAACCAAAGAAGTAGTAGAACCAATAATAGAAAGCCCCCCATACTGCTGACAAGGGTGTAATGACATGTATACTAAAAAGATCATCCAATATGAACTGCATGATGAAGAAGAATCTGAAACATCAAATGTGCAAAGAGAGTACAAACACATATAGAGATACCTGAGGCTAATGTCATTGGAGGAACACTCACATGATGAAAGAAGATGGCAAACAAAGGCAAACATCAAAACCCCCCTGGCACTTTATAATGGAGTGCGAGTACATAAAGGATGAACATGTGCAAGATCTCATACATGCAATAGAATGGCACTTTATCTTAGTGTGTGTGCATAAAAGAATGCTACAAAAATGAATTATACACTACTCAAAGAAGAGTGAAGGCTGGTGAAACAAAAGAACAACCTAAGATGAGTCATCCCTCAAAGGGAAGAGATCCCAAGACCTGTAACAACCAAAATAACCACCAGACTACAAAATTGCAAGAATATAAATAAAATTAACTTGGAGAAAAATCTAGAAAAAATACTCACAGCACTAAAAATCTCTCTGAACAAGCTTTCTAATGATATATTGTTTTCCAAAAATAGAGTCTAGATGGGTAAGATAGAGCTCCCAGAGTGCAGAACTGAAGATCTAGCTTTGACAGAGAAAACCACCATCAAAAAAATAAAATCATAAAATATAACCTCTAGATCTAGAAATATCTTGAAATCATCTTTCTGATGACATCTTGTTTGCCAAATTTTGACACCGTATGCTCAAGATATGACCCAAAAACCAACAGTTGCGCTAGAGGTCCCAAAGAAGGTGTCTGGTAGGATCTGAGGATGGGTGATGTTAAGAAAAGGAAAAATTCACACATGAAACCATCAAATTTGATAAAATATCAGAAAGAGCTTTCCATCAATATCTCATTTACCGAAAACAGAGCCCGGATGCAAGAGAAACGGATCCCAAAATGCAGGAGGTCTGAAATGCCAAGAGCCTAGAAAACATCTGACTTTGACAGAAAAAATAGCATCAAAATAGAAAAATCACAAAACCATACTAGAAAAAATGGATCAGGCTCAGAACCATCTTTCCGATGATATATCACACACCCGATTACAATCTCAGATGCCTGAGATATTCGCAAAAAACCACAAGTAGCTCCAAAAGGCCCAAAAAATGTGTCCAGATGTGCTAACGTCGGCACTTCATGCACTTAAAATTGACAGTCAAATGGTCATCGTAGTGTACAAAGCCCTTGTGGCTAAAAATTTGGGCCCCTAGTCGCCATATGACCAGGGGTTGAGAATGCATGTGATCAGTGGGCTTAAATTTGACGGCCAAATGGCCATCGCCGCCCAATTAAAAAAAGAAAAAAAAAAAAAAAAATTCAAAATTGCACACGCGCCTCAAGATCTGTGTTAGGAAGTTCATAATTTTGCCTTGATTTGTGTGCTATTTTTTTCCTTCAATTTGTGTGCCAAGTCTATATGGATTCTACCTCGATGTTTGTGTCAGGTCGTACGACCTAGTACCCCAAAAAAAAAATTTGCCTTAGAAGACAACTTGTCCAAAATCGATAAGTTTTATATGGATTTTGGGTATCTCAAATGTTTCAAATGCATTTTTGAGGTCCATTTTGGCCAGAAGTGCTCCAAATACTAGTGATCACCTCAGGATCCGTGCCGAGGCCGATTGCGAAAAAAAAATTCTCACAGATTCCAATTTTGTCCAAATTGGACAAATTTTATATGGATCTTGGGTTCTTGGATGCTCTGAACACAACCGTTAGGTCTGTTTGAAGCCAAGATGACCAAAAAAATAGGTCCCCCCATATCTAATAGTAAACCCTCTTTGAAAATGCAAATCTGATGAACACAGCCGAATCTCTCAAGAAGAGAACAGGGGCAAGCAGATATCTGATACCATATTGGAGTTGATGAAAAACAACCCACAGCTCCCAAGAACACCTGCACGCAAACACCTATCACAAAAAGAGAGAGAAGCAAACATCTATGGAGACCTGAACGTATGGATCCACGAGAGGAGAAATCCTTGATATGCAAAAACAAAAGTTGCAATCAATAATGAAATGTCAGAAAAGGTTACAAAGTGTTATGAGATCAATCCTTATAAAAGGAGATCAGAAAACCTAAAAAGGTAAAACCCTAGGTTGCATAATAATAATTAATAAAGTAATTAATTATTATATGCCTAAATTTTAGCTTAAGTAGAAAGAGGTAATAAGTGACTTAATAATTAAATCAATATGATTCAATTAATAAGAAAATGCTTTATTACTCTAACAGGTAAGCTATAGTATGTTGTAAACAGTAGACCTGACATTGCACATTCATTTGGTATTGTTGCAAGGTTTTCAGCAAACTCCAAGGAAACACATTTGTCTACAGTTAAGAGGATATTCAGATATTTGAAAGGGACTAAAGATTTCAATCTATTATACACAAGAGGAGGAAATTTTGATCTTAAGGTATATATTGATGATGATTGGGTAGGAAATAATGACAATGGGAAAAGCACTAGTGGCAGAGCTTTCTTTTTAGGAGAAAGGATAGTGAGATTGTTAAGTAAGAAACAAAGTTGTATTTCACAATCTACTATTGAAGCTGACTATGTAGCAGAAACTATGAATTATTCTAATTTAATATTATATGGATTAAACAACTACTAGAAGGTATGCATGAAGAGATTACTGATCCTATTACAATTTATTATGATAATACTAGTGCTATTAACATATCTAAGAACCTTGTGATGCATTCTAAGAAAAAGCATATATCTATTAAGTATCACTACTTTAGAGAGAAAGTACAGGATAAACATGTGAAATTGGATTATGTGAACTCTAAGGAGAAGATAGCTAATATATTTGCTAGACCATTACCGAAGGATAATTTTGAGTGTATCTGAGGTATGTTAGGGGTTCTTCCCCTATCCAATGTACATTAAGGAAAGATGCATGTTGCATCAATTCAAGGACTCAATAATATCTATCTTGTGATTTGATGCTAGTATTTCACTCTTTAGGTGAAGCCTAAAGTTGTGAAAAAGGATGTTTATGACTGTAATGAAAAATCTATACTTGAGGTATATCTGAGATTTTTATGTTTCTTTGGCATAATTTTCAAAGATGAAGATGAACATATGGGAGAATATCATGGAGATGAATAGGTCAATTGATGCAGGGATAGTTCATTACTGAAGAAAAAATGTATACAGTGGGGGAGAATAGTATATCACAGAGGGAGATGAATCAAAAGAACAAAAGAATGAGATGAGTATAGCAGGGAGATGAAGAAGAGAATGGGAAGTGTTACTGACAGAGAAAGACTACAGATGGAAGATCAGAAAAGGAGAAGTTATTACTCAAAGGAGTAAAGAATATGAATGACAGTGAAGTGTATCATCATCAATTGAAAACTGAATTTGTTAGTGTTGTCATCAATGCCAAAGAGGGAGATTGTTACCATAAGTGATCATAACAATGTTGATGATTGATTATCTAATGGAGTTGATGATGAACACCGACCAAGATCAGAGGTATACATGATGATAGTAGAAAGGTTATATCAGTTATAGTCTTGCCATTGATTTCAAGCAATTGATTTCTGATTTATATTGTGTTGTCATATCATTCGATAATGATATAAGGTGAATGAGTTAAGGAAAAGAAGAAATGAGAAGTTGAGAAGTTGTAGAGCTAAAATGGGCAACTAATACAGATGAGATAATGATTTGATTATGTTGATATAATTTTTTTCTACCTAACATATGATTATATTAAGTTGGTAAAGCATGGAGATAAAGATTTGACAATTTGGTTAGATAAGTTATTTTAGCTACCAAGATCGTAAAGTCACTTGGTAAGGTAAAGAGAAAAAGATAGGTCACTCGGTAAAGTAAAAAGGTTTAGGCATGGAGTGATGTAATTGAAATTATAAAGGAAGAACACCGAGAAAGGAAAGGATATTAAATATGGATGGAATTGACATTTAATGATTAGTTATGATGAGTTGGATGATCATGATAATGAGGAGAGTTAGTTACATAGATCTACGGTTATGAAAATTCAAGATGAAGATCTATGGAAAGATCTAAGCGGCAAAAAGAGATGGAAGAAGTTTCAAGAAAAGTTCAAGTTCCTAGGTGAAAACTAAACGTGTTATCGAGATTTGATTTCAAGGTATAATGAGATGAAAGGTTAAGCTTTATTAAAGAAAAATATAATAGATGAGATTAAGAGGAAAATTTGTCTATATAAAGGATTATCTTGAATGGATAACTAGCTGGAAAACTAAATCATTGAAGGGTTATCGACTATTGTAGAGAAGAAGGAACATAGAAATTCTGAGCAGGAAAACAATGATTTGATGAAGTGTTGATGCCAGAGGATGATGAAGAATTAAAGTGAAGATTGAAGAGTGCATAAGGATCTAATTGAAAAAAGATATTTGCACATCTACAAGTCAATTTTATTACTGTTGCTTACTAGCATTTGTAACAGATAAATCTCTTAACAAAGTGAACTTAAGAGCCTTATTGTAAATCCTTGAGAAAGTTGACATTATAAAAGAGTGTTTAAAGCCCTCTAACAAGGCCACTCCTAACAGGGTGAAGATCATAAAAGATCTAAGGTAAATCCCTTAACCAGGTCACATCTAACAGTGTGTTTTGTAATCTTTAACCAGATTAGCTCTTAACCAGGCGTACTTCAGAAGAGTATATTTCTGCTAGTGGGTGACAATTCTCAAAGTGGATTTTCCCATAGTTGGGTTTCCATGATAAATATTGGTGTTACACATTGTGAATGATTTTTTTGAATGATCTATTAATAGTTATAATTTATTTATTGATTGTTGATAAATAATGAACTATGTTGTTACTGAGCTACTACCGAGTTAATTAGAGAAAAGTATTTTAAGGTATTTTTTATCAAGATTATTGATTCACCCCCCCCCCCCCCTCTCTGTAATCTAACACTAAAGAGTATTGAATTGATATTATGAGGAGTACACAGTATGAGATAATGATATATTAAGCATAAAGAGTGTGATATGCATATGATTGATGCAAGTTTAACAAACAAGTTTTTGTCACTGATTAAAGAGTAATCAAAATTGTAAAGTCTCTTAACCGAGAAGATCCTAACAGATCTTATTTTGTAAATCCTTTAACCAAGTAAATTTCTTCTAGATTATAATTGTAAAATCCACTTACAAGGTAGACTTAGCAGGTCTTAAGCCTCTTCACTGGGTTGATACTCTTAACAGGGTAAGCTATTAGAAATAGCTAACAGTGTAGCTCTAACCAAGAAAACTTTTTACTCCAGTAGTGAAGTTTTGTGGGTGTCATCCCCACCGTAATTTTTATCCTCTAAAAAGGATTTATGCGATACCAAAATGAATTTGTTGAGTTAAATGTTATCTTTTATATGTTTTATATTATGTATGCAAAAGTTATGGATTCAGTAAATATTTAAGGAAGAAAGTTAAAATATTTTTAAAAGTGTTTTATAGTACTAATTCATCCCTCCCCTCTTAGTACTTACCTTTCCATACATAATCCAACAGAAAGTCTCTAATGAGACTCGTGGAAAGGCATCAAAGAGTGGAAGATCCAAATAATAATGAGCTATGGGCATTTTTCAGTAGACTACGGCAAAAAGATAAAGAAATTATTGAAGCTTTGAAATCCTTGATTGAATATTTTAAGAAGAATAACACATGAGAATCTCCTAATCAAAGAGATTTTGTAAGAAGAATGAGGGTAAAAGTACAAACCCGTGTCACACTTTTACAAAGGAAAAGGTCAACAACACACAAACTGTTCAACTTTAACAACATAAATGTGGCATTTGTGTTTAGAATTTGAAGATGATGTAAACTGATGAAATGTGTAAAATTGGATAAAGATTATGCCTATAATTTTTTTCTTAAATTTTGAACAAGAGTTGACACAATTTTTTAATTTTTGAAGTCCATTTTTTAGTTGCTGAAAAATGTTGAAAATCTGGGGTCTAGTTCCCTCCAAACAAGTATATACAAATAATGCTTTTTCCCTCTAATTTCAAAATATGTTATAGATGACATGTATAGATTCTGCATAAAAGAAGAAAGATTGATTTTTGATGTATATTTTCTCTAATATAACTACTCAAAGTCGAACTATCCGAAATCGACAGTTTTCATCTCCCATCAAATTTCCCCTATCAAATCTACACCATTCAAAAAAAAAAATTACATATTCTTGAAGAGAACTCTCTCCTATAGTGTTAAATATAAATTTTAATTTTTTATGATATAATTTACTATTTTTTTTCTTTATTTGAAGCAACATCTTCTCGAATGTTAAAATACCTACTTGTAGTATTTTAAAATTATAATATATTAGATCTAATCAAAATACTATAAAACTTATGTGATAATAATCTTGACTCTAAGCTCTATAAAAGGGTATTTTTATTATTTTCAAAAAATATCATTAAAAAGAGTAGGAGTTATTGAAATATCACTTTTTTGAAATAATTGTATTTCTTTCATAATTGGACTCAAATTATTATAAAACATGCATTTAATAGATATTTCCAATTGGAAAAGTTGAATCACTAATCTAATAAATCTAGCTAGACCATATATTTTTAAAAAAATATTTTTTAGTTAGAAATACTCAAATTCAGTTGTGCTGATAAATTAGCCTGAAACATGACACAACTTTGTGTTTTTTCCCATGATTGGTAGTCGAATCCGTGATCCACATCCTAAACATTTTTTGGATTCAACTTAGACACAGTTCTTTGCAAAATTTATAGGTCGGTATCCTCAAATTAAAATTAGTCAAAGATATTTTGAAACGTATATAAACCTTTTTATGTCAAGATAAATCACGCACACACAACTTTTTGTTGTAGGGTACATATTGAATTTTCTAACCATTATGACGTTTATCGGTGTATATGTGTAGATTTCTATTCTAACAATGTTTTGCAGAATTGTAACATGAAGAACCCACCTAGATATTCAAGGGAATTAATATCTACAATTTTATGTGAAAGAATGGATGGTCAATAATTTTACAAGCTCTAATGTTTGGATGGTACATGCATAAATTGTGGTGGTTTGCAACACTTTCCAATTTGTCAATGTATGGAGAGTACACATGCAATTGGGAATGAAATAGTGGAATTTGGAAAATATAAGACTATGGCATACAATCTAAAATATGGAAAAGAGGCTAAAAGATGTGATTTAGTAATTGAAAACGTATTCCAATGTACTAGTTCATTGACATTTTTACATGAAAAAATTGTTTATGAGTATGCAAGGCATACATATAGAGCTTGATGGTAGTATTTTCAATTCAAGTTTTGCAAGGAAACAGTCCTACTTGATACCATTATTTTAGTTGTGGACTTTGCAGAGAATTTTGCATAGCCTGAAGAGAAGGAGATATTCCTTATTTCTAAGGAATTCTTGCATTCCTTATTTCTAAGGAATTCTTGTGCAAGTTGACCACTAAATTGGGATAGTTAATCATATAGGTGAAGGAAAATCCTTAGGCTCATCCCAATCATCAGTTGGAATACCAACAATGTGTAATCAAGAAGATAAGTGACACTGAAGAATAGTAAGAAAATAGTAAAGAGGATAGATATGAGGACTCTTATTGGGATGATATTTAGCTTTTGGATGAGGATCTTCCCAAGTTTTTTTTATTGATTCATGAGCATCACCATAGAATATATATATATATATATATATATATATATATATATATATATATATATATATATATATATATATATATATATATATATATATATATATATATATATATATATATATATATATATATATATATATATATATATATATATATATATATATATATATATATATATATATATATATATGATTTATTATTTTGTCTTTTCTTATTTTATTAATTTTTTTAGTACACTATTGTTCTTTATTATGTGTTGTTTGTTAATCTTTTCATGCTCATTTTAGATCTACATTTGGTTTCATATTCTCCACTTTTGGATTTTTCTTTACACACTTTCTTTCACCTTCTTCATTATTATATTTTCTATCTTTTGTGTTTAACTTTTATTTCTCATCTACCTATTATTTTTCCTATTTCACCTTTTACATATCCTTTTACTTGCATTAACTATTGTATTTATCTAGTCATGATTTCATATTGCCTTGCTACTTCTCATTATATGCTTGCTATATATTTTCATGCTTATTATTATACTTTTTCCTATGAGCCTCATATGTTATCATGTCTATGCTTATGATATTTATGGTTATCGTTTATATTTGTAGGAGTGTATTGTGATATACCTTTTAATTACCTTGATATTGGGACCTTCATGTTTTCCTCATGACATTTGAACTTTTATAGTAATATCTATTATATTTGATGCATCATACTTCTCCACTCCACAATTTCCTTTCATTTATGCATCTTTAAACTAAGGGTTTCATGCATATCAATTGTTCTTACATTGCATTATGTCCTCTCCATTCTTTCCTATAATATGATTTCTTATCCTTTTATATTAGATGCATGAGGCCTTCCTACATGATGACCATGAGATTTTAATCTTAGACCTATCTTACTATTGGGGGCCCATTTCCGTACCTAAACAATTATGTGCTCATGCTCTTAGATTTCATATTGGGGAAATGCATAAATACTAGTGTCTTGTGTGCAAACATAAGTATTTTTAGCCATTGGGGGCTACATCACCATTTTTAAGATTCACATGCTAGGTACAAAGTTATATTCCTTAATGCCTATCTCCAACCCATCTTCTCCTATAATTCCTTGTATCTAATATATATGCAACCAATCAAAAGGGACATATTCAGTAACTAGCACTCATATCTTGACATTACAAAAAAAAATACAAGTGCCTATTCAAAGACTCATTATTGTGTAGAAAAATATTTATTGCATGTCATAGTAAATTTTCTAATATGACAATAGTATCACATTATATATTAGTTGTATGATAGAGGTAGAATTTTCTAACACTATCATTTTATACTTACATGGTTTTTAATTGTACAAATAATTAAGGAAAATTGTATTTGGTGCCTATCTTTATCATGTGATAAAAATCTACGCATCACCTATCTCTCTTTTATTTTGTAGGTTCCTATTTAATGTGCATTATAAAGTATGAATACATATAATGGCATTTGGCAAGATCCATTAGTTTATATGGACCTAGACATCCTATTCTATTTGAAAAGCATGTTATTGAGTGCTACAAATGTCAATATATATGATTATTCTAGGATCCATAGGCACTAAAAATTCATGGAAAATTATAATGGTGAAATTTTCACACAAATAGCATAATCTTGTACGAAGTAGGGTTCATCCATATCTTTCACCTAGATCCTCATTCACATAGATTCCCATATTTTGATAATATTTTATTCATTCTTACATATTCTCCCATACATTCCATATTTATTACACCTTGTATATCTAGACAATCATTCCTTGCATAGATTTTATTACCTTTGAGTCATTCTTGTGAGTGTGAGGTTGAGCCTATGAACATAGATTTGACTCTCGAATTTCTGAAATTCAAATTCAAACTTGACTAGCTCCCATTAATTTCACTAGTCATTAGAATCAACTAAACACATCTTTTTGCAATTTATTTCTCTGTCTTTATATTTAAAGACGTTTGATTTAATTAATTTTGCACCATCTCTTACGCTCTTTCATCCTAGATCATTTGAGCATTGAAGGAATTATTATTAGAACACCTAAATCAGTGAGCTACAATGAATAGCATTTACTTCACCATTATTATCTAAGAGTCTGTATTATTGCTTATTGCATGGCAATCATAAACATGACCACAAAGGCAATCTTCTCTAGAAGTTGACCTAGAAAAACATGATTCAACAACCCTCCAAATGTATAATTTAATACTATGAGTCTTTACAGTAAGAAAACATTGGTGAATCCAACAAATTAGATTATAGAAGCACACAAATTGTAGGGTAAGCTTCATAGTTATTAGATCAAATGTATGCTCATGAAATTGTCCCAAACCAATAAATTTAGTCTAAAATAATATACTCATCTCATGTAGAATCCAAAGCAAAACAAACAGACCCACAAAATTGCCCCCAAACCTATAGACTTAACTAAAAATAATACTGATCTTACATATAAATAAAATCAAAACACAAAAAAAAGATTTAATTCCAAATCCAAGCACATTGCATTCTAAAATATCATCAATATTATTTGTTTTCATTCCTAAAACTAAGCTAATTGTTCAACCATCTCTTATAATTGTCAATAATTAATCCAGATTAGATTATAGTTTTGTTAATGCATCCTCTTAGATTACCTAGATTAAACTTACATAAAGTTTGCTATCTTCATACATAATATAAATAAATGAAATTGGAAAATTTACGTATTCTATCAACACTACCATAAAAATTTGATTCTTCCATATAGAATCCATATAAACAAAACAAATCTGTCAACATAGTTCTACTTTCCGATGCTTAATATTTCCACCCTCTGCAAGCTGTAAAGCAGACATCACCCATTTTTATTTTACAGGAAAAACGATAAAATCTGATTGAGGGTACATGGCCTTCATACTGAACAGAAATATGGAAAAGTACATCCGTTACACTATCATTATTAAAGCAATTGTAACAAAAATCCAAACTACTAAATCCAGTTTGTGTTTTTCAATTGCTTTAATTCGTCTGTAGTTTTACTTCTCTGTCTCTTTTGTTTCCGAACATGGTTCAAATGTTTTTTTTTCAAATATATAGAATTAAATTCTAATTAAATACTTGCATATTCTATAATCAATTATACGGTTCTACTAAAAGCTTACATTGCTGTTGCAAAATTGATTCAACTCTTATTTAAAAAATAAATTCTAGATAATTTTTAATAAACTTTTAATAACAAAATTTCCAACTGGTATTCTTCCCCAATTAACAGATTGTAATTATAATTAATAATATTGACTACAGATGTGTGGGATGGTTAAGCTTAGCCATACTGGCATTTGTAGTGGAATGATGAAACGGGAGAAGCGGGTTATGTTTGACAAAACCTGCGACAAAGCCGAGTATGCTCAACAATTATCAGCTTCTATTCGCCGCTTATCCAGAGTACAAGGGCCCTCTATATATTGGATTTACTTTTTCCTTACGTCATCCTTGAAGACTTGTCTAATCAGGTTCATATTTACAAATTTGACCTTTTGTGAGGCTGAATAAACACTTTTTACTTTAGATCCTTTAATCTCTAAGTATTTAGGTATAAGATTTGTAATTGTGAAATTTGTCTAGTTAGACCAATTATAATTAGTTCATGCGGGGAACTAGGCTTATACCATTAAACATTAATTAATCTTATTTTGTGTGACCAATCAAATGGCTAGCATAATTTATTTCAACTTTATTTCTAATGTTTCTAGGGCACAAGTTGCTCATTTTTTATTGTTATTTTAGACAAGAATAATTTTGGAAATTTTTTATTGGCATTATGAATGGCTGGAGAGCTCTCCATAGTTACCTATGCTAGAGAACACACGACAAACAAAGCATTGTTCTAAGCTCTGCAAAATTGCACTAGTTTCAATGGTAAAGTCATTTGCTATTTGTTTGGTCTGTACAGTATTCCAACAAGGCTACAGGGTGAAATTTCAAAACAACAAAGGGCAAGAACACATGATAGTTGGCCCTAAAAATAGGAAGTCCAAGCCAGATGGCAATGAGGACTAATATTTGTTGCATGTATGATTTCGAGAATTCCTTTGTGGTGTTTGCAGTTGGTTTCTCATAAAAAAAATCTACATGTAGAATGACACATAGCTCGCAATTTTTTTGGTGGTAGAAACATGATTGCATGGATAGTATAAATTGTCCATGATTGAGAATGCTCCACCTCTTTCTTCTCAATATTTTTTGCTGCTTCTTTTGTGTGCAACTTCATTTTCATGTCATCATAAAGATGAGAATTAGAGTGACATAATGCTTCATTACACAACCTAAGATTACTCAACTAGCATCTAAAAGGATGTGGAAATGACATCTAAACACTGAGATTACCTCCTTAAGAGTTTGGTCCATAAGGATATAAAAAAAATAATCAAATGAATTGTTCTCTAGTCCTTTACACAAAATGGCATATAATCCACCAAAAAGAGGTGAATACCAAGTTGAGGTTAAAAGATACATGCAAAACAACATCATAGGCCTTCAAGGCAAAGTCCAAAAAACAAAATTCATTAAGGAACCTCTCCAAAAAAAAGATAGTGAAATACCCTCTATCCAAGGGTCAACTAATATGTCAATCACGCTATGCAAAATAAGTCAAATCACCTTGGAAAAATTCTTGGTAACATGGTCAACCCTCAAGATCCCCATTGGAAAAATGGGTGATCTCAGGATCCTCACTTGTGCCTAATAAATTGGGAGACACAAATAGGAGGTGTGCTAGCTTAAAAAATTGAATGATCCTAAAAGCTCCAATTTGGCTATCCAAGTTTATCAAAGGTTCCGAACCACGTCTAGAACTTAGAGAGATCCAAAGCACAATATCCAAACTTACAAAGCATGAAAAAGAGGGCACAAAATGTAAGGCATGGAAAATCTAGGCATGAACAATCCTAGAATAAGAGGAGCACCCAACTAGTGATAATTTTAAGAAATTAGGGGCCTGAGAGGTGGAAACAATCATCAAGTATAAAGGGTGGTGCTTCTTATAGGGGTTGAGGGGGTTGTTCTCCCTCATATGGTCAAGGGGTAACATTCCTTGTAGGGATCAAGGAGGAAGAGCCTTCTAAATGCCACTTGAATGTAGCACTTGTATCATCTTCTTGACTAGGAATTCTATTTAGACATAGTATCAACAACCATAGCTTATTTCTCTCCATGATTTTCTTTGAAGAAAAATGAGTTGATCTTCAAGCTTGAAATATTCTAAAATAAATGCTTAGAGGACTCTAGTACTACATTCTTAAACTTGACATAATATTTTGTGTGGATTACTTGTGAAATATCTTGCATAAGATAGGTCCTTCTCATTATGAGGAGAGGCTTGATGATACTTTTAATAGTAACAACTACCCTTAGACAATTACAATATGATAGGAGCTTCTTGATTACTAAAATTTCTCTAAATGTAACTGTAGACGCCTAAATTTGATTACACAATTAAGTAATCATATTTAGTTCTCTCCTAGGACATTAATCAATTAAATATTAAATATTTATTTAATTTATGTCATCCCCTAACTAATTAATTTAATTAATTAACTATAGTACAATTAATTATCTAAATGGCAACCCATAGTCTGGTAATTTATTAAATCCATTTCCTCTATTAATTTAAATAAATACATCATCTATTTAAATTAATTCATTAATACTTATTTATTTCCACTTGGAATTAAATAATGCATTTGATTCAATTTAAGCACATGGATCCTAACTTTAACCCCTAACCTAACCTATCCCAACTACCAAACCCCTAGTTCTATCTCAACCCAGCCCATTCACACATACCAAACCCTCTTAATTAGCTAATCCAACCCTCCACTCATTCTCTCTCCTCCCATCACATCCTCCTAATTCTCCCACTTTCCTTCTAATCCAAGCCTAATCACTCCCTAAACATTTTCACAATCATAATTCATGGATTAGGAAATTCTAACCCAATCCAATTCAACCCTCATGCCACATCCTCACATCCCCCAATTCCCTAACCTCATGTCAACCTTAAATGCTCTTACATCCCTCTTGCACACTCCACCTATTCCTTACACCTTTATCCCCTCTAACATCTCCCAAAATGGTCACATTCCCTCATTCTTCCAAACCTCTCTCCTTGTGACACTTGTCACAATGAGAGGCATTTGAGAAACCACAATCCATGTGCTCTCTCTCAAATGAATCTTCTCCCTTCCTCAAATTTGCATCTTGACCATTCATTCCACCCTTCTCTTGCCTATAAATTAAGCATCCTTCTCCATCATTCTCGTCCACTATCAAATAAAAGTTATCATGCCATTTTGAAGAGAAAAACCACTAAACCATATAATGTCAAAATCCCTCCACACTTCAAAGCTTTGAGAAAGTTTATTTGAGCACACATCCATCTTGGATAAATCCAACTATATTTGGAATGCTTTCTTTGGGATTTGCTTTCATTTGTAGGTCTTCTCTTAAGTGTTTATCTATTTTGTATTGTTGAATGTTTGGCTTGCTTTATATTCTTTAACACTATATTTTAGGTGATACATTTTGGCACACTCGGTGAGACCCACTTCTAGGGTCATGTTTTCTTATCTATTTCATCCATTTTATCTTTCAAAACTAATAAAACACTAATGTTTCTTGTTATTTGAGTGTTGCAAGGTTTTCTTAGTTTTTTGCAGGTTGGAGGAAGGAAGAAGAAGTATTTACACTATCACTCCTGCTCTCAAAATTTGTGCAGCATCAAAAATACCCTTCGACGGGATCACTGGCACATTCGGTGGGATTGTGGCTTAGATTTGCGGGATCACAATCCCACAAAAACTCCCCTTTTTGTCTTTCCCCCTTATTCTCTATCTTGTTCTATTTTCTGATAGTCAACTAGATCGCAACATAAATTGGCGGGATTGTGTTCTCGTAGAAACACACTTTCTGTCTTCTTTAATATTTTTTCTATCCATTTATATTTTTGAGAGTCCACGGGATCGATGTTTGACTCGACGATCTTGAAAGGTGACCTTGTGGGATCGCACAAGTACAGTTCATTAATTATTTTATGTCAGACACTTTTCTAGGTCCACTTTTATTTTGACAGACCCGCAGGATTGTGTATACAACCCACAGGATCGTGGTTCCATAGTTTGTATTTTCAGTATGTGTGCAGACCTACAGGATTGAAGGCTCCGCTAGCGGGATCCCAGCTAAAAATTTTAAAACTAAATTAATTCGTGTTTAACTTTGGTGCTTAAAAATAACAATGTATGCCTCACAACATCTCATTTTTGGTTTTGGGTTTAAAATGAACAAAGGCTAAAATTGACAATTAATCTTCACACTTCAAGTTTGAGTTTAAAAAGAATTAACAAAAACTCTTGAATGCTTAAAATTTAATGAAAAATGTAATGAAACACTTCAATTTGGGCTTAAAACAAAATCATACAATCTTGAATGCTAAAGAGAAGTAACACTTGTTATTTTCACAAAAATCAAACTTTCTTTTAATCATTTTCATTTTTTTTCCAAAGAAGCTTGCTTGCTAAAAATGAGTGTTTGATGTTTGAGGATGGAAAAACACTTAGTCTAATTAAGGTTCAATTTGGAATGAACTCTTCTTGGTGTGTTTGAAGGATTATTTTTCAATGCTTCCTTAGAGCTTTTCATTTATTGCAAAATCCTTGTTAAGTAAGTGACTTAGAAATAATTAGTTTGTATCTCTATCCTCTCCCCTCACCTTCGCAGAACTTGGGTGAAGAGAAAGATCAAACTTAATTATTTTTTCTTCTAGTGAGGCCTGTCTAGAGGGAAGTGCTTCCCCTTTAGATAACAACCTCAAACCATTAATTCCCTGATTGGTATATAAATAATGTGTTGAGAAAACTCTCGCCTAAACCTCTCAAGCTCAGGTGATGCATGTTGATGGTAGTCCAAGGTGTGAATATCCCTACAATTTCATCATGGTCAACAAGGCTCTTAAGTGTGCCACACATGTATAAAATTATTGGGAGGATGACAAGGATCTTACTAGATGTCATTAATTTAGTGGTCCACCTAATCTATTCCTAAAGGCTTGATAATATTTGTGCAAGGAGGATAGTGACCTCCCCAAGACACTCACCATATCTAGCCATCCTCAAGTGTTTGGAGTAAACTAATACATCATTTTTTATCTATTGTGTGGTCAGTAGTGGTCATATTCTAATTAGCTCTTGGTTGTGTGTCTAACTCTATAGGCAAAGGTTTTCAAGTTAAATCCAATTCCTTAAGGCAAAAAGTGTTTTTGTGTGTCCTCGATGTTACAGACCCTATGAAAACATTTGTTCAAACATACACACTCAGAGTCTCAAGTATTTTTGCCAAAGATATTAAACCATAATGTGTTTTTCCCACAAGATTTATTTGTCTCTCATGGGATTGTTAGCTCACCATTTTCCAAAGCTCTAGAGATTGTTCAAAAACCAAAGTCAAGGTACACTTACCGCAGTCCCTACCTATCTTGGCAAGATCCTAACTTTGTGCACATCATCACCTTCAGAGATTGGAAAACTTGGACACATGACCGATTCAAAAAAGAACAAGAAAGAGAAATTACCAATTTCCTGTGTATAATAGGAGAAGAAAGTTTCATAACACACTTAAATATCACCAACCTCTCGTAACAACAATCAAAGAAGAGACCAAGTATCAAGAGAAACTCAATAGAGTAACCTACAATGAAAAAATCGTGCAATTTGGAGTACGCTTTCAAATAAACTATTCCTTTTTTAGTCTTGAAAGAGAAGACTAGTTGGCCTATCGAACAACATATCCTTTTTATTCTCATGAAATTGTCTCAATATCCTCGTATTTTAGATCATCCTTTAGGTACATTTACATCATACCCTTAGGTAGCCTCATTTAGATCAAACCAATCATCCTTGTTCCAAATCCAAAATCCAAAAAATAATCAAGTCATCCAAACCTCCACTTAGTGTCACATCCTTTTGAGTTTCTCAAAATCCTTACCCTAAATAAAAATCATCTTATAGCCCCACCCTTTCGACTAAGCATTGTCTAGGGTAGCTAGTACTTGTCCTTGTAGGCCTCATCATCTTGATCCAAATATTGGCCCTCATCGACAAGGATCTTGTCTTCCAAAGATGACAATTCTATCTAAGGTTTATAATTCCATCCATTTGATCCCACACCAAGAAAGGCAACTCATTCCTTTTTTGACACCAAGTAATCCTCAACATCCTCAAAATACCCCCTTCACCCCAATCAATCACCATCTAAAAATCCTTTAGGTTCATCCTAAATATTGCATTTCCCCTTAGATTTCCTTAGGTCCATCCCATCCCCACCTTTAGGTTTCCTTAGAAACATCTTGCATTTATCTATCCTTGCATCTTCATTTCCCCATCTTAGGGTTTTCATTGAATGTCTATCAAGACACAATCAAAGAAGAGAAAGGATAAGGATCCTAATCTCGCCACTAGTTCATATGACCCCAATGATCCTAATAATGCTATGGTAACATATGATCCATATCCACCACCAAAAATCAAGAATGTATGGGTAGATCTAGATGAAACATACACCATGGGTTCTATGGAAGCATTCATGAGTCATCTTGGCCATGCACAAATGGATAGTGCAATTATAGCCCAAAATTGTCTTGCCATCTTGGCTAACTACATAGATGATGGTACTCCCATTCCACCAGAACTTCAACCCTTCAACCCCACAGATCCCATACACATCCCTACTAATGCCTTCCATGTCGTTGTCCAACAAATTGTTGACCCTAGCCTCCAAGTGACCCAAGTGGCCTCACCTATTGCTCATCTTTTGCAATCTAGTGTCATCTTTCCCAAAGTGCAAACAATGGTGCAATCCACTCCTTTTTCCATCATGGCACCACCACCTCCACCTATGACATCTCAAATCACCACATAGGCATAGAGCTCTATGCAAGTGCCACCCCCACCTCCCACATAGAGTTCCATGCAAATGATACCTTCACCTTTCATAAACCAAATCTCCACTTCAGTGCCACCTTTTCAAGGAGCTACACAAACACCTTTGTCCACCACCCAACAAGCCTTCACCCAAGAACCTATTCCACATGTCACCCAGCTTGCATCTTCATAAGTGTCTATCCCACCTTTCGTCGCCAATACATAAACCCAACAACCCTTCTACACAACAAGGATACCATCTATGGGACCCCAAAGCCAACCATGTATATATCACAAATCCCCACCATTACATCCACACTCCCAGTCATTCCCACATCCCAACCTAGTGCAAGGGAAGGTTCTTCTTGGGGAATTACTCATGCATAGATGCATGCCCTAGGGATAGAAACACAATCACACATCTCCAATCCCATCATCCCATGAACAACTATACTATTTTCAGCATAACCACCACTACCACCTCGTCAAACTACATTCACCAACTATCTAGCCATGCCATCCTCCATCCATCAATCTGTACCACCACCACAACAACAAATCTCTTCCCATTTTTTTAATTATCTCGCACCATAACCTCCTATCACCAACATACAAGGACCCGTTCCACCCCTCATCAACGTAGGAATGCACCCCACATACATCGACCAAGCACAAGGATGAATACATCAATTGTCCACACCATTTTACCAACCTCCTCCATAATAGCACTACTTCCCTGCACAAAAACAATATCCTTCCATCCCCCAGCAATAGAAAATACCAACATATCTCATGCAACAATACACCTCCACACTCCATTAGCAATACATTCCCCAACCACCATCGCAAGACCTACTCCAATATGGCTACATGGTAGGGTAATCCCTCTTCCAAATCTGCCAATGTCCCCCTCAAAATCATATGTATTCACCTGCACCATCCAACTCCTTCCTAATTGGAGTACCCACTCCAACACCTACCAACTCAAAATGGAAAGAGATGAAGAATGATTTTAAGGAGCTTAGGACTAGAATAGAAAGAAATCCCTTTAAGTTAAAAGAGGTTTTTCCTTACCCCTTTGACAGATCCATCATAGCAGTCCCCTTCTCCAAACATTTTGAGATGCCCAAGTATGACAAGTATCAAGGGAAGGGAGATCCAGATAGCCATGTCAAGGAATTCTACATGGCTTGTCAAGAGGTGGCTTATAGTGACAATTTCCTCATGCGCCTCTTTCCCAAAAGCCTAGGGGGAACTTCCATTGAGTGGTTCTACAAGATACCCTATGGATGAGTATCAACCTTTGTAGAGTTGTCTAAAAAGTTTGTAGTACAATACGCATATAACATTGAAAATGAATTATCTCTTTTGGATATCGCAATTCAAGTGGTTGACTATTTTCAAAGATGGAAAAACCTCACTATGAGGCCTTCATATCAACTGCCAAAGAAACATCTCACAAAAATCTTCATCAACAATCTACATTTGAATTTATCCCACTTTGTGTGCATGAATTGCATACAAACCTATCAACATATCAAAGGAAAAGGGATGGACATTGAGAAGGGCCTCTTGGATGACAATACATTAGGCATTATAAGGAGAACCAACAAGATAGACCCAACAATGACCAACTACACTACTGGAATAAAAACAATATTGTGGTCACAAATGGGGCCACTGATACCAAGCATGTCCAAGTTGTTGTGGCTGGTCCTAAACTACCTACGCTTGCATGTTAACCACAAACACCAGCCTACTAACAGCCCATGGAGCATTGTCAAAACTAAGCGAATCAAACCAACATTATATCAGTCACCCCAAGATAAAACAAGCCATGCATCCAAAATAATCAAAAGTTCTCATTCACTCCTCTTGTTGAACCTCTATATGTGATCTTCCATCGAATGGCCAACACCAACTTGATCATTTATCCCCAAACCCAACCATTTAATGAGTCAACCCCAAAGCTAGCATGATAAAAGGATAATGAGTACTACAACTATCACCATGTCAAGGGACACACTACCATGAAGTGCATAAAGCTCAAGCATTATATCCAGGATCGCATAGACAAAAAAAGAGATCATAGTTGATGTACCTACCCAGGTGTCGCCTAATGCAAACCTCCAAATCTACCAAAATGTTTTTCCTCAACATAATTCTAGCAAAAATGCAGCCAATGCTAACACACTGCCCTAGAACTAAGGGAAGGGAAATCAAAGTGATCATGTTTATGGAAAAGACTACACAACTTCCCATATTGATTACAATAAATTTTTTGGTTGCATCTCCTAGGTCCAACCCACTGTCAATGTCATACATGTCAAAGGTGTAAATAGTCAGTGTACAATCACCACTTATAGGGGTAGAATATATGTTATTGATGCCAATGTAGCTTCCACATGAAATGCATATACAACCTCCTGAAACACGTTAGGAATACCCCTTCCCAAATCTCCATCATTGACCTTTTCCACACCTCACCCATCCACTTATAAATCCTCAAAAAATCCCTCCAAGAGGCACATGTCCCCACAAACATTGGACATTAACACCATACAGATTGAGAACCTTGTGGGGCATCTATCTGCATATTTTTAGCTCTCCTTCAAACCCTCTGATATGTCATCCATTAAACCCTACCAAAATCTCTTACTCCGCATCATCGTTATGGTAAATGACTTCACAATCAAGTGGGTCATGATAGATAATGGTTCAACCCTCAACTTGTCTACTTTGAAGTTCATCCAATAGGTAGGATACACAGAGGCCGACATATCACATGAGGTCATCACCATCAAGGCCTATGATAATCTAGAGCATACCTCAAAAGGTACCATTTTGTTTCCCATTAAGATGGGTCTAGTAATTCAAGAAACCATCTGCCAAGTTTTTTATCTTGATCTTCCCTATAACATCATCCTTAGTCAACCCTGGATTCAGTCCATTAAATCTATTTCATCCACCTATCTTTAGTACATAAAATTTTTGCATCAAGGCACTGAAATCACCATTAATTTTGATCCCCAACCCTATGCATAATGTCATGCATTGGAAGCATCATTCCCCCATTACACCGATTGTCCCAGAATTAACATTGGCACTTCCATTGCCAATTTATCTCGGTCCCATTACAATCTAGAGACTATCCTCACCTGCACCCTTTCCATTATCAATATCAATAACAAGGGTTGTGGTGAATACAGTTTAACTAATGCCTTCACAATAGGGGCCCTTCCACTTGATCCACATACCCAAGGGCACCCATGTCACCAAAGAACACTCCCACAAGAGGAACTTGAAGTAAAGAAAATGGGCTCATCCACATTCCTATCACATGACATTCTGAACAATCAAGAAATGGATTCTGATATCAATAGATGGTTGTACAAAGATCCACGTGCCTTCTTTGGTACTTCAAGGACAAATACCCCATATCACACAAGTGGGCTATAGAATAATGGAACTATCAAGGTGGAGGTCTAGGACCTAAATAAGGTGGCATGAAAGACCCACCGGAAGCCTCACCAAACCCAAGACATTGAGGCCTTGTATTTAACACCACTCACCTGCACATGTAAGGCCATTATACCATGACTGGGGGCACCAATGTGCCCAACGTTACCCTCCTAAATAGCTAGGACAAAATCATGGAAATCAAAGACATCCCTGAAGAGGAAGTAAAGAAATCCTATAATGATATATTTGACAATGAAACCTTCCTAGGCAATTCTATCCTCTTCCAACTAGCCATCAACCTCATTGACCTCCCCCTCATCCACCCTAAAGTCATAGACTGGGACCAACCAATATTGAACATATCGATGAGTTCCAAAGTGAGGACACACTCCTAAGATTCATGGGAATAGTAGACCAACAGAAAGATTGGAGGCATGCTTCATTGCATGTCTAAAAGTTGGACCCTAAGGGATACTTTAAGAAAGAGGAAGTCTTTAGCCACAAAAATAAAAATGAAAAAGAAGAGAATGAGTCTTTTTGTGAAAACCCCTCTAGGGCACTTTGTGACTCCAAAAGAGTAAAAAATGGGTGTATCTTCTAGTGAAAACCTCTCTAAGGCAATATAAGATGAATACTCATCTCTTCCTCCTATACATGATTACAGACCAAAACAGTCCTCCATACTCATCGAAGACACCAAGCCTGTCAACCTGGGAACTAAGGAATGCCAAGACTAACATATATTGTAGCATCATGTCTGAGGGAGAGGAAGTGGCTTTCACTACACTTCTCCAAGAGTCTATGATAAATTTTACATGGTCATATGCTCACAAGCCTATATTGGATCCTAACATGGTTGTCCATCATCTCGCAATGGATCCAAGTGCCAAACTAGTCAAATAGAAGTGTCATAAAATGTACCCTAAGGTAGCCCTATTCATTAAAGAAGAACTTGAAAAAATCTTGCAAGAAAAGATCATCGAAGCCATTGATTATTTGGAATGGATCTTTAACATGGTACTATTTTCTAATCTATCAGGGGAAATAAGAATCTTTGTAGACTTCAGAGACCTTAACAAAGTATGCCCAAAAGATAATGTCCCCCTGCCGAACATAGATATGATCATTGATCTCATATTTTTTCATGAGATGTTCTCTCTCATGGATGATTTCTCAAGGTATAATAAAATCTACATAGAAGAAGAAGATCATCATAAGATAGTATTTACAACCCCATGTGGTACCTTCTGTTATAACATGATATCATTTGGTTTGAAGAATGCAAGAGCTACCTATCAAAGATCAATGATGACCATATTCCACAACATGACACACAAGATACTCATAGACTATGTGGATAAAATTCTAGAAAAATCTATGACATAGTTGGAACACCTCAACATTCTTGAGTGTGGGTTCGATTGTTTGCACCATTATGAGTTAAAGATCAACCCAAAGAAATGTGTCTTTGGGGTAACATAAGGTAAGATAATAAGGTTCATTGTATCATAGTGAGGCATCAAGATTGATCCCAAGAAAGTCAAGACCATAATGGACATGCCTCATCCTCGAAAACTTAATAAGCTAAGGTGACTTCAAGGAAAACTGCAATCTATCTATAGATTCATATCACGGATCACTGACAAGTGTCAACCATTCACACATTTGCTTCGCAAGGATACCAGTCTCAAGTGGGACCCAATCTGTCAAAGAAGTTTCAATAAATTGTGGAGAACCTAGCCAACTCACCTATCCCTGTGCCACCAACACTAGGACTCCCTCTCATCTTGTACATTTCAGCAACCATTATAGCACTGGGGGCATTGTTGGCCCAGCTTGATGATAATGGCAAAGAACAAGCCATCTAATACATCAATCGTACACTCGTTAGCTATGAGTTGAATTATTTACCCATGGAGAAGGAATGTCTTATAGTAGTTTTTTCCACTCAAAATCTTCAACATTAAATGCTTAGCCATACTGTAAAATGCATTTCAAAAGTAGATCCTCTCAAGTACCTTCTTTCACGAACAACACTTAGAAGCTGAATGGAAAAATGGGTCATGCTCTTGAGAGAATTTGACATCCAATATATAGATAGGAAGGCAATAAAGGGGAAGGTCATTGCAGATCAACTAGCTAAGGCACCCTTGGTAGATGTGTATCCTTTGGTAATGGAATTCCCCAATAAATATATATGCATGATCGAAGAACAACCGACATGGAAGTTGTATTTCGATGGCTCTTACACATCACATGGACCAGGGGCAGGAATCCTCTTTATCACTCCCCAAGGTGACTACATCTTGAAATCATTCAAATTAGGATTTCCCTATACCAAAAACATTATATAATATGAGGCACTCATCTCAGGCCTCAAGATGGCCATCCAATAGAATATTACAGAGTTGCAAGTGTTCAAAGATTCACAACTCATCATCAAGAAGGTCATGGATGAGTTCCAAACTAAGGATGATAAGTTGCTACCATAAAAAGAATTAGTGGACAAGATAAAAGAATGATTCCTAAGTCTACAGTTCATACAAGTACCCAGGCTACAAAATAAAGTTGCAGATACAATGGAAACTATCAATTCTTTACTAGAAATCCCCCGAGATTCCATGCAGTATGAATTCTTAGTCGAGTAGCTACACATGCCCGCTTTTGAGAATGTTGATTCAGAAATGGTGTGTATTTTGGTTGGTCCCCAATCCCCATGGTACCATGAATTCCATGCTTATCTAAAAAATGCTATCATATCTCCTCACCTAACAAACACCCAGCACCAAAACCTCATCTGCAGAGATTCCTGCTACACTCTTGTAGCTAACACCTTATATCATCGTAGACATAATAACATCATCTCTAGGTTTTTAGATTTCAACGAGGTTGTTGTGGCTTTATAAGAGGTCCACACCAGAGTCTATGGTTCCCACATGAGTGGCATGGTCCTAGCAAATAAATTGCTTAGAGAAGGGTACTACTAGCCAATAATGGAACATGATGCTTGTGAGTTCATACAAAAATGCCTACCATGTTAGCAACATGAAAATCAAATTCATGCCCCAACATAGGACTTAAATCTAATCTCACCACCATGGCCCTTCTCATGTTGGGGATTTGACCTCAGTAGAAAGATAACCCCCCTCTCCTCGGATGGACATAAGTACATCATAACCACCACTGAATACTTCATGAAATAGGTTGAAGTGATTTTTCTCTCCCTTACTACTGGTATCCAGATATCTAAGTTCATCCTATACCACATCATCTACCACCATAGCATACCCTCCACCATCTTTACAGATCATAGTATGCCATTTGAAAACCAACACATGCAAGATCTATGTGCTAGATTTTGCATCCATCACCATTTCTCTAGCCCATATTTTCCCTAAAGGAATGGCCAAGATGAGGCAACCAACAAAGCCATTTTGAAGATCCTCAAAAAGGTTGTCAATGATTCTATTTGTGACTAGCACCTCCAAATCAATCCTGCCCTCTGAGCATACCACACTTCTTTCGACACTCCCAAAGGAACCACCTCATACTCTATAGTATATTGTGTTGAGGTTGTCTTACCAATTGAGTTTGAGTTACCTTCATTGTGCATGTCACTAAAAAACTATATCACTAATCAGGACTATCATGTGGCATGCCTCACCTAGTTGGACCTGATAGACAAGAAGAGACAGCAAGCTTATGATCACCTAGTTGAGTACTGAAACTAGCTTAAGAGAAGCTACAACAAAAATTTCCACCTAAGACAATTCCAAGTGGGGGACATGGTCCTTAAAAAAAATCAAAAAAGTGCAAGAAGATCGAAAAAAGAAAGGCAAATTTCAACCTACTTGGTTGGGTCCCTATATTGTCATAGCCTATTTCAACTTAGGAGCTTACCAATTGTCCACAATCAAAGGGGACCCTCTGAATGATCCCATCAATATCATCCATCTGAAGTGGTTTTATACCTAAGTTGTCTCCTTTATATCTAAAAAATCTATAAAAAGTGCAAAATTTCCTTAAAAAATCATTATCTTGGTGAAAACTTGGTAAACATGCCCCTTGATAATAACAAAAACATAAAAAATGTACAAAAATAAAAATAAAAAAAAAAAGATCACAAATGAAAAAAGTAAAGATAAATAATTGTCCAATAGTGAAAACTTGGAAATGAAGCACCTTGGGCAAGTATGTTGGTGAAAACCTAAAAATAGGTGCCATACATAGTGGGTTGTGTCATTATCTATAAAAATTCTACTCCATCACAAAATGGGCATCCACCCACTAGCTCCCCATCAAAAACCTCTTTCACAAATCCCTATTCTCGAGGTGTTCCAATCATCGCATCAAAAAGTTGAATTATTATCCAGTGTCCTGAGCTTCCTGTATATATTGATTGAAAATCATGTCATGTCATTGAATCCTGAGCTTTGTATATAATTTTTACTTGTTGACCTATCCTAATTCATGAGCTTTTGTAAAAACCCACTTTATATATCATCATGTCCCTCACTTGTACTATATTTTTAAGTCTCATTGTACATATCTTCACATGTCTCACAGAAGCATGGTCAATTGCATTTCCCTATCAAGTCATGTGCCTCAGCAAGTACCTTAGCATAAATTCTATGTTATGTGGTTATCCTAAGGCTATCTCTTTCCATCAAGACTCAATTTTCAGCCAATCCCACCAAACATTTCCTTATAGGATGTATCCTTCCTCATGTCTGACCTAATCTCACCATCTTCTAGTTTGTCAATCTCTTTTGAAAAAGGGTGTCTTTTGGATTTTCTCACATTTATTTTCATTTGTCTTCTTTGGTCCTTAATAATCTTTTTAAAAATGCTTCTTGTTGTTCCTCTCCTCAAAGTCACCATGATCTTTTATATCATGGTGTGTTGCGAATGGGAGCAATCTAGGGTAGGGTTTTTGATCTTTTCACTTTCTTCCTATGAGTTAGTTAGATGTGACCCTTGCAAGTCCCACATTTAATCTTTCTAGATTACATGGTTCACTTGGGAAATATCATTTGTATGTGGGTTCTCCAGTATTGTTTCCACTATGGTTCCTCCTAGGTCCATGTGTGATATTGGGGAAACCCTTACATGTTTGTTGTGTAAATCATATTCCACAATAGTGACAATGCCTTGAGTTCCTAGTAACCTTGCAGGTCTCTAATGTTGCTACATCAAACTAAGTGCTCAAAAATACATGGTGGTATTTCATCCCTGAATACCACATGTTCAAGCTTCAAGAAAAATCCACCCGTCAATCCCTAGCTAAAATCACATCATGAAGCCAAAAAAACCTACAACTATATCAAAAATTCCAAGGAAAAACTCCTCATTGACCCAAATCATCACCTATGCATCTACCTCCATCATCCATCTCTACATGGAATCCTTCACCTCAATGCAACTCATAAACACACTACTCTCATCCTGATCCTAAACCATGGATTTTGATTGTGCAAATGTTTCCCCCAAACCATCATATTTAGCCTCTCACAGTGAGGGTTGAGTCAGGCCGTCATATGCTGCATATACCATCCCTTGTGCATTCATATTCACTTCTCAATTACATTCTCCTTTGATTTCATCCACCATCACTTGTTTGCATTCATCTTAAGTTGTATTTTCCTTTAGATACCTCATTTTTTAGTATTATAATTTTTGCATTCATTTAGTCCATTGTAAGCGTTCATTTTTAGGTAAGCAGTTAATCACACTTGCATTGAAAAGTTCATTTCTACTAGTCTGCACTACATTGTCTTCATTTCTACTAGTCTGCACTACATTGTCTTCATTTCTAATTTTTGCATCTTTAAAATCATAAACATTTAGCTTGCATTAAATCATTTGCATTTAACATTTTCATTTTATTTGCATTTAATTTCATTATCATTATCATCTTAGTTGCATTTTTTTCATTACCATTTTATCTTCATTTCATTGTATTGTTAGTTTCGTTTGCATTTTAATTACATTATCATTTTAGTTGCATTTTAATTACACTATCACAATCCTTTAGTTGCATTAAATCACAAACATTTAGTTGCACTATCATTTTCATATAGTTGCATTATTTAAGCCATCTTAAGTTTCATTCCAAAATCATTTAAGTTTACATTCATTTGTTACAACATTTTAATCATGCACCATTAAATCATTTAGTTGCATTATCTAAGTCATTTGAGTTACATTTAAAAATTATTTTAATTGCATTATCATTTTCATCCAATTAGTTTGCACCTTTTAAAATCATTTTAACTAAGTTTGCATTAGTAAATCATCCTAGAATCATTTTAATATTAGGTCATTTTAAAGCATTTATTATCTTTCATTATTACAATCATTTGCATTCATTAATTAGGTTTTCCTTATTAAGTCATTTAGTTTGCATTCATTTTATCTTCCATTGTTAAGTTATTTAGTTTTAATTCATTTTATCTTGCATTGTTAAGTTACTTAGTTTACATTCATTTTATCTTGCATTGTTAAGTCATTTAGTTTGCGTTCATTTCATTATCTTTCATTGTTAGGTCATTTTTTTTCATTGTTAAGACATGGTAAAATAGATCATACATCCATACATAAATAAACATCATAAATAGATCATACATCCATACATAAATAAACATCATAAATAGATCATGCATCCATCACGTGTAAACATTCAAACATAACTACACACACACACACACACACATCATATCCACCCTACATCCACAAAACATTAGTTACATCCTGTATAAATCACTAATCACATACATCACATAGATATCAAGAAACATACATAATCACAACCCATCATGCATCACAAGTGTGCTAGTTTCATATCATAATCATCTAAAAAACCATTGCATCCTGTATCACACATGTCAATACATCATAAATCATGCACCTATACATTTGCATAGAAAAATGGGCTCATAACACATCACATCCCCCTTCTAAATCAGCATCATATATATATATATATATATATATATATATATATATATATATATATATATATATATATATATATATATATATATATATATATATATATATATATATATATATATATATATATATATATATATATATATATATATATATATATATATATATAGTGTTGGAAATATAGATGGAGTAACTGAGAGGGGGGGTGAATTAGTTAACCACAAAAATATTACCACAAATCCCTTAGATGTCTTATTAAATCATTTACTGCTGTCACTCAGTAAACATACAGAGAAATGTTGAAACTCGGTTATTGCAGTGAGTATTAATTATAACTGTTCTTAAGTATTCATCAGTGATTAACATGCATAAAGAAAATAACATGAACACAAGAGACACCAGATTTAACGTGGAAACCCAATATGGGAAAAACCACCAATGTAACTAGTTACTATTTTTCCTCTTCTGAAGTGAGCCCTGTTAGGAGCCAACCCGGTTAAAGGTTACAAAACACACTGTTAGGTGTGACCTTGTTAGAGGATTTAATCACCATGTTAGGAGTGGCCTTGTAAGAGGTCTTTGAAACAATTCAATAGAACTGTCACCTTGTTAGAGGATTTACAAAATGGTTGTTAAACCAACTCTTTTAAGAGATTTTGAAATCACTACTACAATGGTAAGAAAGTAACAATGAAGTGACCTGAATAATGATGCAACTAATTTGCTAATTACAAATCTCTATTCTACTTCACTAGATCCTTCCTGATCAAATATATCTTTGCTCCTCCTCAAGGATATCTAACCATCCTTCAAAATTCTCTCACACTTTCCTTCAAAATGATTTGCATGTTCGCTCATCCATATACTCTTCCTCTTTTACACTTGTCCACACTTTCACTTTTTTTTCACTTGCACACTTTTAATTCACAACTTGACCTTCTATATATACCATTCAGATTGTCCATTCACATTGTCAAGTCGGCACTAATAATCATTACAAACATTAACACTCATTACAACAGTCGGCTTGAATAAACAAACTTTATTCCTCAAATTAACAAAATTCTTTACTGGGCCGACCTTGCTCAGTAAACACTAATTTGAAAAGAATTCCTTTGGTGACTGAGTGAACTCGGTTACCACTACAAATTCTGCAACATCCTTTGAAGACTGAGAGATCTCGGTAAACATAGAAAATCATCTTGCTAATCGACTGAGCTCGGTAATCACTGGGAATCGCTTAGCTGACCGACTAAGCTCGGTAATCACTAGGAACTGCTTTGCTAACTAACTGAGCATGATAATTGATATGACATTTGTGTGACATCAAAGACAACACACAATTAATCCAACAATCTCCTTCAAACAATTGTATCCAACAATCTCCCTCTTTGGCATTGATGGCAACACAACATGTCATAGCACAATGAAATTTCACAGAAAACATAGAGTAAGGAACATATCCTTAGCTTCATTCTGATTCTCATCTATGAGAACTCCCTCTGTCAGCAAACTTCTCTTTCTGACTGAAAACTCTCCCTCTTAGAAATCTTAAGAAATTTCTTGAAATATGACAGCAAACTCTCCCTCTTTGACAACACATGCCAAAGACAACACATACCAGGTGAATAGCAATGTACCTTGAGTACTAATTCATATGCAATGATTCCTTGACTAAGCTGCATCAAATGACTGATCTTCAATATGCTCTAGTTGATGCATCACTAAAACTTTATTTAGTGAGCCTCGAATAGGGGAATGACCCCTAACTTACCTCTTAGATACAAGAATGCATCCTTAGGTAGTGGCTTGGTGAATATATCTACAATCTATTCTTTTGTATGAATATATTCCAATCTGATTTCCTTGTCCTGCACCAATTCTCTGACAAAGTGATATTTTATAACAATGTGCTTGGTTTTGGAATGCATTACTGGATTCTTTGAAATATTTATTGCACTTGTATTATCACAAAATATAACAACTGGTTCTTTGATCTCAACCTTCATGCCTTCCAATAACTATTTAAACCAAACAATATTAGAGTAGTTTACTGCTGCAGCAACATATTCTGCTTCTGTTGTGGATTGGGATGTGCTATTTTGCTTTTCACTGGTCCAAGATACCAACCTCTTGCCAAGAAAGAATGCTCCACCACTTGTACTCTTTCTATCATCATTGTTTCCTGCCCAATCAGCATCAGTAAACACTTTTAAGTCCAGATTGCCTCCAAATTTATACCACAAGCCATAATCTTTAGTTCCTTTTGAGTATCTCAAGATTCTTTTTATTGCCATCATATGATTTTCTCTGGGTTTTGCTGAGAATCTTGCTACTATACCAACTGCTAAGGCAATATCAGGCCTTGTATGAACTACATACTATAATTTTCAAATCATTGATCTATATAAGATATGATCTACTTCTTTTGAATCATCATCTTTGGTAAGCTTCAATCTAGTACACATGGGGGTACCAACTGGTTTTGCATCTTCCATACCAAACTTCTTAAGTATTTCCTTGATGTATTTAGACTGATTAATGTAGATACCGTTCTTGCTCTACTGAATTTGAAGACCAACAAAGAACTTTATTTGACCAAACATAGATATTTCAAATTCTTTGTTCATTTGCTCTAAAAATTCTTTGCATTGATCATCATTACCTATAAACACAGTATCATCCACAAATATTTCTGCCAAAACAATTTTGTTATCTAGTCCTTCCTTGATGTACAAACTATTGTTATCATTAGCTCTTTTGAAACCAATCTGAATAAGATAGTTATGTAATCTTGCATACCATGCTCTAGGGGCTTTTTTCAGACCATACAATGCTTTTTGTAACTTGCAGACCATATTCCTTTTGTCTGGATCAATAAAACCTTCAGGTTGCTCAATGTAGACTTCTTCATCAAGAATACCATTGAGAAATGCAGATTTTACATCCATCTGATATACCTTAAATCCTTTATGTGCTGCATATGCAAGTAGAGTTCTTACACCTTCTAATCTTGCAACAGGAGCGAAAGTCTCACCATAATATATGCCCTCTTCTTGAGAATATCCTTTACACACCAATCTAGCTTTGTTTCTTGATACTTGACCATCTTCATTCAACGTATTCCTGAATACCCATTTTGTTCCAATTACATTTTTATCTTCAGGCCTAGGTACAAGAGTCCATGTTTTGTTCTTCTCTATTTGTTTTATTTCTTCATCCATAGCCTCAATCCAACTTTCATTTTCCAATGCATCTTTGACATTTCTAGGTTCAAAATCAGCGAGTAAACATGTACCTTTTAGTTTACTTCTTGTCATAGTACCTTCTGATTTGTTTCCAATAATTTGATCTGGCGTATGATGCCTCCTGACATATTTGGCCAATATAGGTTCCTTGCCTCTTGAATGAGTTACATTGTCATCTTCTTTAATTTCATCTTCAGGTTCTGGTTGCTCAGGCTTGGTAGATATTGGCTCGGTAGCTTCAGACTGAGACCCGGGTCCTTGTGACTCGGTTTGAACTTCTTCTTGTGACTTGGTTTGAACTTCTTCTTGTGACTCGATTATTGTACTAGGCTCGGTAGATGTAGTCTCCTTATTGACAGATGTGTCTGGTAATGTATCAGGTTCAATGTAAAGAAATATCTTGTAATCCTCTAGTTCCTTTTTGCTTTCTTCTTCAGTCTTTTCTGCAAACTCATCAACTTTCACATGTGCACTTTCTATGATTTTGTGAGTAGACAAATTCAAACATCTATATGCCTTACTTTTGCAGGAATATCCCAAGAATATTCCTTCATCACTTTTCACATCAAATTTTCCTTTTCTAGATTCTTTTAAGATGTAACACTTACTACCAAATACTTTTAGGTAACTTACATTAGGTTTATAGCCATACCATAACTCATAAGGAGTTTTGAATGTGTCTTTCTTCAACTGTACTCAGTTTAAGGTATGAACTATAGTGTTGATAGCTTCCTTCTAGTATTTCATAGCAATGTTCTTTTCAATCATTAGAGTCCTTGCACAATCCATGATAGATCTATTCCTCCTTTCAGCTATTCCATTCTACTCAGGAGTTCTTGGGGCTAATACCTGTCTTTTGATTCCTCTTTCAATGCAAAAATTATTGAATTCATGAGAGATGAATTCACCACCTTTGTCTGATCTCAAGCACTTCATTCTTTTCCCTGTTTCCTTTTCTACTCTTGCCAAATACCATTTGAATTTCTCAAATGCTTCTGACTTTTCTCTTAGATACATAACAGTCATCATTCTAGAGTAGTCATCAACAAAGAGAATAAAGAATTTTTCTCCAGTATAGCTCTCAATTCCAATAGGTCCACATAAATCAATATGCACAATTTCTAAAATATCTTCAGACTGATAGTTTTTACTTTTAAAGCTAGTCTTTCCCATTTTACCAATCTGACAATTCTTGCATAGACCAACATCAGGTTTCTTCAAAGTAGGAATGCCTCTTACTTTCTTGAATTTGCTTATTTTCACCATGTTATCAAAATTTACATGACATAACCTTTTGTGCCATAACCAACTTTCTTCAATTTGAGCAATAAAACATGAGCAATCACCAAGATCAATATAAAACAAGTTACCTTTGGTTTGTTTTCCTGATCCAATTAGTTTTCCCTTGTCATCCAGCAATCTTTCTTTTCCATGCATGAATTCAACCTTGAATCCAATGTTGATTAGATGTGCTACACTTAGAAGATTATGCTTTAGTCCTTCAACCCAATATGCATTATCACATATAAGTTCTTTGGTTAATGAGATTCATCCTCTTCCTTTTATGCAACAAGGTTCATTGTTTCCAAACCTTACATTACCACCATCATAGTCTTCAAGGTGTTCAAACTTTGTTCTGTCACCAGTCATGTGATGTGAACATCCACTATCTATGATCCATGTATCATTTTTGCTTACATGAGAGATAAGTGCCATCTTATCTTCATCATCATCAGATTCATCTTTTACAGCAATGTAGACAATTTCATCTTCACTATTATCAAAATCCTTAGCCATAAAACATGTTTTCTTACCTTTATCCTTGAATGATTTGAAATTCTTCCTGCCATTGTACTTGTGACTTTTCTTCTCATCCTTTCTTTGCTTGTTTGGGCACCTAGCTGCAATATGACCAATTTCTTCACATGAAAAATAGATTAAGGGAGTTTTACCTTTTTATTTACCTTTGCCTCTAGTATATTTATTTGCAAGTAATGCTTCAATAACTTCAAGATCACTATTAGAACTTTCCTCTAATTCTTCTTCACTCTCTGACTGGGTATCCTTTATTTTCTTGCCCTTCTTAAGTGAAAGTTTGGCCTCAAATGCTAATTCAATATTTTTGGAAGTTGGAACATAGTTGTCATAGTTATCCAACACAAAGGTTGTCAATCTTCCCACTAAAGCATCCAAATTTATATTGTGATTTTCTTCACATCTTCTTTCTTGAATAGCAGATACTCTTATTGCATAGATAGGAAGTAATGTTCTGAGAACCTTACTTATAACAGTTCCATCCTCAATTTTTCCTCCAGAAGCTCTGATTGCACTAACACTTGCCTTGATTCTTTCAACATATTTTGCAATGTTTTCATCTTCTCTCATTTTCATCTGATCAAACTGTCCTCTTAGGCTTTCTGCTTTGGCTCTCTTCACATTGTCATCACTGCCATAAATTTTCTTCAGCTTGTTCCACATTGCATAAGTAGTTGTGTAGTCTTTGATCTCATCAAATTCTTCATAGCTGAGAGCTGATGCAATGTCTATCATCATGGTGTTATGGTTCTTTTTCTCTGTAATGTCTTCAACAGTTAATGTGCTAGTAGGAGCTATATATTCTCCATCAAGATATTTGCATCCTGAATCACCAATGGAAGCCAAATGAAGTTTCATGAGTCCTTGCCATGTTGAAAAGTTATCTCTGTTAATCCTTGGAATTTCTCTCTTGTAAGACATCCTGATCTTTAGCTTAGGTCCTTGAAACCCTTCCTGCAAGCACCAAAAGCTCTGATACCAATTGTTGGAAATATAGATGGAGTAACTTAGAGGGGGGGTGAATTAGTTAACCATAAAAATATTACCATAGATCCCTTAGATGTCTTATTAAATCATTTACTGCTATCACTTGGTAAACATACAAAGAAATGTTGAAACTCGGTTATTGCAGTGAGTATTAATTATAATTGTTCTTAAGTATTCATCAGTGATTAACATGCATAAAGAAAATAACATGAACACAAGAGACACCAAATTTAACGTGGAAACCCAATATGGGAAAAACCACCAATGTAACTAGTTACTATTTTTCACTCTTTTGAAGTGAGCCCTGTTAGGAGCCAACCTGGTTAAAGGTTACAAAACACACTGTTAGGTGTGACCTTGTTAGAGGATTTAATCACCATGTTAGGAGTGGCCTTGTAAGAGGTCTTTGAAACAATTCAATAGAACTGTCACCTTGCTAGAGGATTTACAAAATGGTTGTTAAACCAACTCTGTTAAGAGATTTTGAAATCACTGCTACAATGGTAAGAAAGTAAAAATGAAGTGACCTGAATAATGATGCAACTGATTTGCTGATTACAGATCTATGTTTTGCTTCACTAGATCCTTCCTGATCAAATATATCTCTACTCCTCCTCAAGGATATCTAACCATCCTTCAAAATTCACTCACACTTTCCTTCAAAATGATTTGCATGTTCTCTCATCCATATACTCTTCCTCTTTTACACTTGTCCACACTTTCACTTTTTTTTTCACTTGCACACTTTTAATTCACAACTTGACCTTCTATATATACCATTCAAATTGTCCATTCACATTGTCAAGTCGACACTAATAATCATTACAAACATTAACACTCATTACAACAGTCGGCTTGAATAAACAAACTTTATTCCTCAAATTAACAAAATTCTTTACTGGGCCAACCTTGCTCGATAAACACTAATCTGAAAAGAATTCCTTTGGTGACCGAGTGAACTCAGTTACCACTACAAATTCTGCAACATCCTTTGAAGACCAAGAGATCTCGGTAAACACCGAAAACTGTCTTGTTGACCGACTGAGCTCGGTAATCACTAGGAATCACTTAGTTGACCGACTAAGCTCGGTAATCACTGGGAACTGCTTTGCTGACCAATTGAGCATGATATATATATATATATATATATATATATATATATATATATATATATATATATATATATATATATATATATATATATATATATATATATATATATATATATATATATATATATATATATATATATATATATATATATATATATATATATATATATATATATATATATATATATATTTATTTATTTATTTATATTGCTATATCGCCAAAGAATAAAAGAATGTCCCACATCAATGAATCAATCAATGAATGTCTCATAAGTGTCCATCAAAAGAATAAATATATATATCTAGGACAATGCCCTGAAAAAATAATATACATCATATCAAAAATAATGCACCATATCACCCTAGGTTATGGCCTCTCCACTATGTTGTGCATGCTTGTATCTTGTACTTGTGTGGGTACCTATGGTGGTCATCTCACCTCCCTATCCTATTTCCCACCATCCATATCCATCCTAACCCCGGATCCATCTGCCTCTACCATTTGTACTAATCCACCAGTCAACTACTACTAGCTTTGTGTGTGACAGGTCAATGGCTCTCCTGACCTGTCCTTTATGATGGCCCAGCCCCAAAACTACTCCCACATGTCCTCTAGCTACTACCTCCCCCCATCCAAATCCCTATGCTAGTAGCCCCTAATCAGCTAGTCCACCTATAGTGCACTATCTAGTCTTATGGAACAAAGGCATGATTGATCATGATTAACTTCAACATAAAAAAAAATTAAGAAGATTAACAACAAGATTGCAAGCCAAAAATTGATTCATTCTATTCAAATATTAGAGTTTATACAAATTTGATGGATCCCAAGGGTCGCAAGAACCCCTTGGAAATGAAATAAAGAGTCATCATAATGTTTATTACAAATAAAGTATTTGAACTATCAAAATTTATTAAAAAACTATATATAAAAATTAGTTCCACTTAGAGAAGGCATAACTTTCTAGTCCTAGCTCTAATTTGTGAACTGTTTACTTCGTTAGAAAGGTATTCAATAAATCTAGAATCAAATTTCAAAGGTAACACTGTGTTGATACCTCGAGGAGGCATCCAAGCCTAGAAATGCTCTGAAGATCCTCAAAATTTTAGTTTACTAAAGAAATGCTATGAAGAAATGCTCTGAAGAGGCTCTTTTGACATTCAAATCTCCACTGTAGATTTGTGCTAATTTATCCCACATTCCTTTGGCAGTTGTGCATGTCTTGATATCTTCAAATTTAACGTTGGTACAGGTAGCAGCAAGTTCCATCATAGTAACATTATGTTCATGCTTATCCTTTAGTTGATCAACAGTTAGGGGACCAGTGGGTGGTTGTATGTAGCCATTTTGCATAAGATCTAATGCAAAGTTCCCAATTCCAGATATGTGCAGCTTCATTCTACTTTGCCATACTGTGAAGTTCTCTTTATTTATTTTTGGTACGTCCCTCTTATACATCTTGAGACCTTTATGCTTAAGTCCTTAAAACTCTGTTCCATGCAACGTAGCTCTAATACCAATTGTTAGAATAACTGAGAGGGGGGTGAATCAGTTATCTAGTGTCCCAATTCCAGATGTATAATCCAAAACAATTTCTTCTATTTTTGCTTGTCGGTAAGCAATAATAACTCTTACTGTCTGTGCTTTTACCGATTACCAGTCTAATACTTATAACTATTTACTAATCAAATGTAATATGTAACATGCAAAGTATGATAACAAACAAATATCACAATCAACACATAACACAAGAGATTGAACATGGAAACCCTGTAAAGGGAAAAACCACCTGGGACTGGCAACCCAAAATTGTTTACTCTTCTGAAGTGAGGTCGGTTAAGACCCAACCTTGTTAAAGGTTACAAACACACTGTCAGGTGTCACCTTGTTAGAGGATTTTAGACTAGAAGTTATCGTCCAACCAGCATTCACTATGGGGTTGACAAGATAACAATGTTCATTCTATGAATGATACATCATAAGACTTTCAAAGTCCACTCGGTTAATAGATTTAGACTATATACAATGGTTAAATATGTAACAATAAAATGACCTGCCTTAATACAACTTCAATTGCAAATTATAGATCAATATTTAGTCCATTCAAATCCTTCTGATCAACAATTCACTTTAGATTCAATACTGTATCAACTTACTATTCATCGGTAACTGCTCTTTGTAGCTCGCTAATTGCTCTGCAGCTCGGTTCTCACTAACCAGTATGATCAAAATGCATGAGACCTTATTCATGCGAAAATCCTACAGCTTCTTCTTCTGGCATTTTCATAAAGAAATTTTGTTCTCTTATATAGATGAGTAAATCATTTTCTTCTCCACCATCATATTTTTCCACTTAATTACATTCATAGATTTTTCCACTTAAACTTTCTCGGTACTTGTGTCAATAACACGTTTCAATCTGCTTCGTTAGATCTTCTTTGAATTTTGTCAGTTGTTGATCTATGTAAAAAACATTATCTGTTACCTCGATGTTAGACTCTTGCCAACTCATCAATCTTATCAGCTAAACTCAACTTTTAATTCATTCTATTCTCCTCATTTAACAAAGAAATGCATCAGTGAACACTGCTCGGTTAATACTGCGGTCGGTATACACTACACTCCATCAGTGTATACTAGAAATGCTTCATTTACTAACAACACTGCTTTGTGTCTTTCAGCTCTATACTTCATTATAGATGAATGCAACATAAGGGTAAAAGCACAATATGTTGTCACCCTTTTACAAAGGAAAAGGATAACAAAATCAAAGTTGTTAAACTTCAATAGTATAAAAATGACATTTATGTTTGGAATTTGAAGATGATGTAAACTAATTAAATATGATAAAATGGATGAATTTTATGATTATTTTTTTTAATATTTTTTTTGAATAAGAATTGATATGTTTTTTTAATTTTTCAAGATGATTTTCAGTTGCTAAAAATTAGGGGTCTAGTTCCCACAAAAAAATTATACATAAATAAACATTTTTTCCCCTAATTTCAAAATATGTCATAGATGACATATATAGCTAGTGCATAAAGAAATAAAAATATGTTTGTGACCTATATTTTCTCTTTTATAACAATTCAAATTCCAATTCACTAAAATTGACATTTTTCATCTCGCAACATATTTTTCATAACAAATATATCCCAATCAAAAAAAGAAATATATATTCTTGAAGAGGACTCTCTCCTCTAGTGCACCATATATTTTTCAAATTTATTTAATATGATTACTATTTTTTTCTTTCTCTGAATCAACATCTCTTTTTCTGTTAAAATACCTAGTTGCAATATTTTTTAATTACAATAAACTATGTCTAATTAAAACACTATAAAATCTATATGAGGATATTCTTGACTCTGATCTCTACAAAAGGGTATTTTTTTATTTTTAAAAAAATATCATTAAAAATATTAGAAGTTATTGAAACGCCACTTTTCTAAAATAATTTTATTTTTATGGTAATTGGACCCAAAGTGGTATAAAACATGCATTTGATAGATATTTCCAATTGGAAAAGTTAAAGCACTTATCTAACTTAGCTAGAATGAATATAGCTAGACCATATGTTTGACCAAAATTAATTTTTAGTTAGAAACACTAAAATTTAGTTGTGTTGATAAGTTAGCCTAAAAGGTGACACTTGATTGTGCTTTTACCTATAATGAAGTCAATATCATCAAGTCATAGACTCATCAATAAGTTACTCAATGTGTTCCTTATCCTCATCTGTCATGTACATCTTTCCCCATGTAGATTTCTCTATTCTTCATCTCTTTTCCACTTTTCTTCAGATGTCTCAGTGTAGTAACTTACAAGATAAGTGTTGTCAAACTAGTTGACATCAATGACAACATAGTACTAATTTAATCATATTACATATCCAATCAGCAACTTATCAGTGATCTTGTAATCACAGATCCTTCAATCAGATTCCAAATCAGTTGTAGTCCAACAATCTCTCCCTTTGGCATTGATGGAAACTCAAGTAATATGAAATGTACCATACACATACCAAACATACATTCTACAATTTTGTGAATAAATGTTGTAAGTCAAATAGACTTAATATGTTTAATCACTACGTTACTAAACTAGCATTAAGTAATATAGTTTTACCTTTCTATAGTTGTGATCCTTTCAGTTCTCTTGTTCTTGATTTTGTTCTTTGTAACTGATCTTCAATACTCTGTCTCATTCAGATTGTCTCTCCCTTAGATAATTATCGTCGGTGCTTGTTCCTTTTCATATTTTGGTTTATCTCTCCCCTTTTCATTTCATATGGTTTATCTCTCCCTTTGACAGCAATGCCAAAGAAACAAATAAAAAATTAGCTCTGTAGTAGCCAAGTAACTCTCTGTGGTGTTCAGTACTTCCTTTGTATCTTTGTATACTGATATCTCATTAGTTCAAGTTCTCAAACTTAATCACAACCTTGAACATGATTCAAAGTGTGAACTATGTTGCATCAACATGAATGATCTTCTGATAAAATTTGGCTGATGCAACATCCAGATCACCTTAGTGACCGATAGACAAGGGACGGACCCCAAGTCTAGTCCTCAAGTATTCAAATGTGTCCTTCGGTAGGGGCTTTGTAAAAATATCTGCAAGTTGTTCTTTAGATGTAACAAATTCTAACTTTACTTGCTTCTCTTGCACTTGTTCTCTTAAGTAATGATACTTAATAGATATATGCTTTGTCTTAGAGTGCATCATGGGATTCTTTGAAATATTAATAGCACTAGTGTTGTCATAGTATATAATCACCGGGTCAGTGATTACCTCATTCATTCCTTCCAACACTTGTTTGATATATGCAATGTTTGAATAGTTAGTAGTAGTAGCAACATACTCTGCTTCAACTGTAGACTGAGAAATACAAACTTGCTTTTTACTTGTCCAGGTTACAAGTCTTTCACCAAAGAAAAATCCTCTTCCGGTGGTGCTTTTTCTATCATCCACATTTCCAGCCCAATCAGCATCGGTGTAAACTTTCAATTCAAACTTCCCTTCCTTAGAATACCATAATCCATAATTTTCTATTTTCTTCAAGTATCTTAAGATCCTTTTTGTAGCTATCATGTGTGATTCTCTAGGGTTAGCAGAAAATCTTGCAGCAATTCCCACAGCATGTGCTATATCTGGCCTACTATGAACTACATACATTAACTTGCCAATTATAGATCGGTAAAGTCTCTAATTTACCTCAATAGTTTCATCCTCCTTTGTCAATTTGCATCCAGTAGCCATCGGTGTTCCCACAGGTTTAGCATCTTCCATGCCAAATGTCTTTAGTACTTCCTTTATGTATTTAGATTGTGTGATGAATATGCCATCACTCTGTTGAATCACTTGTAGTCCAAGAAAGAAATTTATCTCTTCGAACATAGACATTTCAAATTCCTTTTTCATTTCATCAGCAAATGCCTTGTAGACAAAATCTAAGCCACCAAAGATAATATCATCAACAAAAATTTCAGCAATGATAATAGTATCATCAATATCACCTTTCACATACAGATTGTTGTTTTCACTTGTTCTAACAAATCCAATACTTAACAAGTAAGTATGCAGTCTTTCATACCATGCTCTCAATTGCTTTAGTCCATATAAAGCTTTATGTAATCTACATAGCATGTCTTTATTGTCAGGATCAACAAATCCTTTAGGTTGTTCAATGTAGACTTCTTCTTCAAGTATACCATTCAAAAATGTTGACTTCACATCCATTTGATAAACTTTGAATTTCTTATGTGCAGCATATGCAAGTAGCATTCTAACTCCTTCTAACCTAGCAACTGGTGAAAATGTCTCACCATAGTCAATGCTTTCTTCCTGTGCATATCCCTTGCATACTAATCTAGCTTTATTTCTTGTGACTTCACCATTTTCATTCAATTTATTCCTGTATATCCACTTAGTACCGATAACATTCTTATCTTTTGGTCGGGGTACTAAGGACCAGGTTTTGTTCTTTTCTATTTTCTCTATTTCCTCCTTCATTGCATTAACTCATTCTTCATTCTCTAATGTAACTTTCATAGTTTTAGGTTCAAATTCACAAATTAGACATGTACCTTGTCCTATTTTGCTTCTGGTTTGCATTCCAGCATGTCTGTCTCCAATGATTTATGTTTCAAGATGATGTCTCCTGACAAAATTAGCCAAGACATGATTTCTCCTTTCTTGTTCATCTTGCTCAGGGTCATTTTCTTGCTCGGTAGCTTCTTCATGTTCATCAGTTTGTGGTGCTTGTTGTACTGCATTATTTCCCTACTAACCGGTTGTTACAGCTTGGGATGTCGGTAGATACTCTGGATGTTCAATGTAAGTGAATCTACCATAGTCTTCTGGTTCCTTTGTACTTTCCTCTATGTACTTGTCATCAAACTCATCAACACAAACATTAGTACTTTCAACAATCTTATTTGTAGCCTTATTCAAACATTTGTATGCTTTACTTGTAGTGGAATATCCAAGAAATATTCCTTCATCTCCTTTAGAATCAAATTTTCCATTTCTCTCATCTTTCAAGATAAAGCATTTACTTCCAAAAATTTTGAAATAACTCACAGTAGGTTTGTGTCCAAACCATAGTTCATAAGGTGTTCGGTTGGAGTCCTTCTTCAGTTGTACTCGATTAAGAACATATATAGTTGTGCTGACAGCTTCCCTCCAATATGTTTGAGCAACATTCTTCTGTAACATCAATGTTCTATCACAGTCAATTATAGACCTATTCCTTCTTTTCGCAATGCCATTTTGCTAAGGTGTCCTTGGTGCAGATACCTGCCTCTTGATTCCATGCTCATTGCAAAATTTAGTGAATTCATTAGAGATAAATTCACCTCCTCTATCAGATCTTAAGCACTTTATTTCCTTACCGGTTTCTTTTTCTACCTTAGCTTTATACCACTTAAACATTTTGAAAGCTTCAGATTTCTCTTTCAAGAACATAATAGTCATCAATCTAGTGTAATCATCAACAAAAAGAATAAAATATCTATCACCAGAATAGCTCTGAGTTCTCATAGGACCACACAGGTCAGTATGACCAACTCAAGTATCTTCTTTGTTGAATAGTCCTTGCTTTTAAAACTAGACTTAGTCATCTTACCTCTTTGACATTCATGGCACATGGCATGATCAGGTTTTGTCAAGTTAGGCAATCCTCTAACTCTTTGCTTTCTACTAATCTTGATCATGTTGTCAAATTTCACATGGCATAACATTCAATGCCACAACCAAGCATCTTCATCCTTTATTAACAAACAAGAAGAATGATCTATATCAAGATAGAATAGATTACCTCTGGGTTGTGTACCAGTTCTGACAAGTCTTCCTCCATCATCATAAATCTTCACCTTTTTGCTCTCAAAAGACATTCAGTGGCCTAAATTGTTCAGCTAAGCCACACTTATCAAATTATAGTTCAGTCCATCTACCCAATATGCATTTTCACATTGTAATCTGTCATTGATCATCAGTGAGCCTTTACCTCTTACCATACAAGGTGCATCATTTCCCATTCTCATAGATCCTCCATTATATTCAACAAGATGATCAAACTTCTCTACATCACCGATCATATGATGTGTGCAGCCACTGTCTATGATCCATGTATCATTTCTGCTTACTTTAGAGATCAGTGTTGTATCTTCATGTTTCTCTTCCTCTTCTGAGTCATCTTTCATAGCAACAAATACAACTTCTATATCATCATCAGAATCATATTTAGTTTCAATATCTTTGGCTATGTAACATACCTTTTTGCCTTTTTCATCTTGTTTGTCTCTGTAGTTGTGTCAGTAACCTCTATTGACTCTTCTCCCATAGCTTCCTTCAGATCGATCTTTGGATCTATCATCTTCTTTCTTCTATGGACATCTAGCAGTGATGTGACCAACTTCTTTACAATTGAAGCATGCTAAAGGTAGCTTACCTCTATACCTTCCTTTTCCTTTGGGAAATCTTTTGGCCATAAGTGCTTCAAGCTCATCAAGTTCATCATCGGTATTGTCATCACTATCACAATTCTTACTATTCCTGCTAGACTTTCCAATCTTCGGAGAAGACATGAAAGTGGATTCAATAGAAGGAACAACACTATTATCAAAATTGTTTAATTCAAAGGTTGTAAGTTTACCAATCAGAGTGTCAAGAGTGAGGTTGGATGTAGCTCTTGTTTCATGAATTGCAGTAATCCTAATTGCATAAACTGGTAGCAAAGTTCTGAGAATCTTGCTTATCACTGTTTCATCATCAATCACTCCATCAAATGCTCTAATAGCATGTACCACTTCTTTGAGTCTATTTGAATATTGGACAATGTTCTCACCTTCTTTCATTCTCATTTCATCAAATCTACCTCTCAGACTTTCAACTCGAGCACTTTTGACATTCAGATCTCCACTGTAGATTTGTGCTAATTTATCCCACATTCCTTTGGCAATTGTGCATGTCTTGATATCTTCAAATTCAGTGTCGGTATAGGAAGCAACAAGTTCCATCATAGTAACATTGTATTCATGCTTATCCTTCAGTTGATCAATAGTTAGGGGACCAGTGGGTGGTTGTATGTAGCCATTTTGCATCAGATCTAATGTAGAGTTCCCAATTCCAAATATGTGTAGCTTCATTCTGCTTTGCCATACTATGAAGTTCTCTTTATTTAGTTTTGGTACTTCCCTCTTATACATCTTGAGACCTTTATGCTTAAGTCCTTTCAACTTTGTTCCAAGAAACGTAGCTCTAATACCAATTGTTAGAATAACTGAGAGGGGGGTGAATCAGTTATCTAGTGTCCCAATTCCAAATGTATAATCCAAAACAATTTCTTCTATTTTTTCTTGTCGGTAAGCAATAATAACTCTTACTATCTGTGCTTTTACCGATTACCAGTCTAATACTTATAACTATTTACTGATCAAATCTAATATGTAACATGCAAAGTATGATAACAAACAAATATCACAATCAAGACATAATACAAGAGATTTAACATGGAAACCCTGTAAAGGGAAAAACCACTTGGGACCAGCAACCCAAAATTGTTCACTCTTCTGAAGTGAGGTCGGTTAAGACCCAACCTTGTTAAAGGTTACAAACACACTGTCAAGTGTGACCTTGTTAGAGGATTTTAGACTAGAAGTTATCGTCCAACCAGCATTCACTATGGGGTTGACAAGATAACAATGTTCATTCTATGAATGATACATCATAAGACTTTCAGAGTCCACTCGGTTAACAGATTTAGACTATATACAATGGTTAAATATGTAACAGTAAAATGACCTGCCTTAATACAACTTCAATTGCAAATTACAGATCAATATTTAGTCCATTCAAATCCTTCTAATCAATAATTCACTTTAGATTCAATACTGTATCAACTTACTATCCATCGGTAACTACTCTCTGTAGCTCAATAATTTCTCTACAGCTGAGTTCTCACTAACCAGTATGATCAGAATGCATTTGACCTTATTCACGCAATAATCCTACAGCTTCTTCTTCTGGCATTTTCATAAAGAAATTATGTTTTCTTATATAGACAAGTAAATCATTTTCTTCTCCACCATCAGATTTTGCCGCTTAATTACATTCATAGATTTTTCCGCTTAAACTTTCTCAGTACTTGTGTCAATAACATGTTTCAATCTTCTTTGTTAGATCTTCTTTGAATTTTGTCAGTCATTGATCTATGTAACAAACATTATCTGTTACCTCGATGTTATACTCTTGCCAGCTCATCAATCTTATCGGCTAAACTCAACTTTTAATTCATTCTGTTCTCCTCGGTTAAAAAAGAAATGCCTCAGTGAACACTGCTCGGTTAATACTACGGTCGGTATACACTACACTCCATCGGTGTAGACTAGAAATGCTTCATTTACCGACAACACTACTTTGTGTCTTTCAGCTCTATACTTCATTATAGATGAATGTAACATAATGAAGTCAATATCATCAAGTCATAGACTCATCAATAAGTTACTCAATGTGTTCCTTATCCTCATTTGTCATGTACATCTTTCCTCATGTAGATTTCTCTGTTCTTCATCTCTTTTCCACTTTTCTTTAGATGTCTCAGTGTAGTAACTTACAAGATAAGTGTTGTCAAACTAGTTGACATCAATGACAACATAATACTGATTTAATCATATTACATATCCAATCATAAACTTCTTAGTGATCTTGTAATCATAGATCCTTGAATCAGATTCCAAATCAGTTGTAGTCCAATAGTTGATACCTCGAGGAGGCATCCAAGCCGAGAAATGCTCTGAAGATCCTCAAAATTATAGTTTACTAAAACATAGGAAATTTGTAAAATTGGATTTTAGTATTTCCCAAATTTAATCCTAAGCATTCCTCCCCCCTTTAGAGGCAATGGGACCCATTGCACTAATCTACTACAATAGATGAGGAAATTTTTCTTCAATTTGTTCCTTAGTAAATGATTTTCCTTGATGAGATTGGTGAACAGCTCGAACCACCCGATACAAAGGAATGTTCTGATTTCTCAAAGTCTTTAAAATGACTTCAATAACATGGTCACACTAGATTGGAGCATTAGTAGATGGATTTAACTCTACAGCTTGAATGTGTTCAGTATCTTAGGAAATGTCCAAAAAGGGAGGAAAATAAGGTCTCAACAATTCCACATTCAAAACTGGATGCAGTCCCAAAAAGAATGGAAAATTAAGTTCAAAATCATTCTCACCAACTTGTTTCACAATAGTATATGGGCCATAATGCAAAGGTCAAAGCTTCCTATTTGGTTCATGCAGGTGCTCATTTTGAAGGTGTAACCATACCTTGTCACCAATCTTAAACTAATGAGGATTTCTATGTTTATCATGCCTTTCCTTATACTTTTGATTAATCTGCTCCAAGATCTCATAAACTTGTTGATGTAGGTGTCTAATGTTATCAATGAATTTTTCTGCTTTATCTACATCCTTGTCACCATTCAATGGACTATTATATTATAGAGCTGGTATTGCTGCATCCATAGGTGCCAATGGTTGGTACCCAAGGGAAACCTCAAATGGATTGTGCCCCGTGGTACTATGGAGTGCACGATTGTAGCTATGTTGCACATAAGTAATCTTTCATCCCATGTGCGAGGATATTTGGAATGATACATCCATAAAATATGAATAATCATTCGATTCACCACTTCTATCTGTCTATCTGTTTGGGTATGGAATGTTGTGGACTTTGTCAACTTGGTGTCCATTTTAGCCCATAGTGCAGACCAAAATTTGTTGATGAACCTACTATCCCTATCAGAAATAATAGTTGTTGGCAGACCAAAATGAACCCAAACATGTTCAAAAATAGTTTGGCAGTATCTTCTACAGAAATCATCTTTTTACATGCCACCATGATAGCCATTTTAGAAAACCTATCTACCACAACATATACACAATCATGCCCCCACCTGGTAGTTGGAAGCCTAGACATAAAATCCATTGAAACAGACTATCATGGCTTATCAAAAATAGGTAATGGTAAATATAGACCCAACTTATAGTTTGTTGGCTTTGCGATTGCACAAGCTACACAAGCTTGTATATGTGAAATAATATCCTGCTTCATTTTTTTCCAATAGAAATACTTTGGAAGGATAGCAGTAGTCTTACCAATACTAAAATGTCCTGCAACACAACTGTAGTGAGCTTCCCATATCATTTTCTTTCATTCCTCATTGGGTACACATATATGACCAATATGGCGAAGAAACCCATCCTGCAAGTGAAAATCAGAGACAAACTTTCCTTCTACCAAATTACTATAGATGTTAGCAAAATTAGGGTCAGTACCATATAGTTGTTCCCAATTGGATGATTGATGACCACATGAATCCAACACTATTGTCAAACCTGCAATTGGAGGCCTACTCAAACAATCTACCACCTTGTTACTTCTTCCTTTTTATGACAAATGTTGAGGTGAAATTGTTGTAGATAAGATGACCACCTTTGATGTCTATCATTCTATAGCTTCCCTTGTGTTTGCAACAATTGAAGTGGTTTATGGTCTATATGTATAACAGTTTGCTTTCCCAGTATATAATGTTTCATTTTTTGCAGGCTTGGACAATGACATACAACTCCTTATCATAGGTGGGGTACCTACATACTATATCAGATAAAGTTTCATTGTGATAGGCAATAGGTTGCCCATGTTGTATGAGTACCGTACCAAGATCATAATCAGATGCATCTATTTCTATCTCAAATGATTGTTGTAGATCTGGGAGAACCAATACCAGTGTTGAACATAATCTTTTCTTTAATTCCTCAAATTCTCATTGCTTTGCCTCTATCCACTAAAAATTTTCTTGTGCTCCACCCCTTAGTGATTGATTAAGAGGCCATGGTATATGTGAGAAACCAAACACAAATCTGTGATAGAAGTTGGCTAAGCCCAAGAAGCTATGAAGCTCAATGAAATTTTTAGGGGATGGCCAATCTCTAATTATTTGAATCTTTGTTGGATCAACATGAACACCCTCAATATCAATGATATACCCTAAGTATTGAATACTTTGCATACCAAAAGAGCACTTCTCAATGTTGGCATAAAGTTTGTGTTTTTGCAGAGTTGAAAGTACTTGTTCAACATGTTGCAAATGCTCAAACCAAGTTTTGCTAAAGATGAGTATGTCATCCAAATAAACAACCACAAAATAATCAATGAATGATCTAACCACATCATTCATCAACCTCATAAATATGGCCAAGGCATTTGTTAGGCCAAAGGCCATGACTAACCATTCAAACAAACCTTCCTTAGATTTAAATGCAGTCTTCCACACATTTGTTGGATCAATTGGTACTTGGTGGTATCCAAACTCCAAGTCAATTTTTGTAAAGAAATTAGCCCCCCTAAGTTGGTCCAATATATCATCAATTTGAGGGATTGGATATCTATTCTTAACAAAGATTTTGTTCAATGCCCTATAATCAATACAAAGTCTCCATGTCCCATCTTTCTTTTTAGAAAGGACAATTAGACTGCCACAAGGTGAAGTACTTGGATGAATGTATCCTTTCTGAATCAACTCTTGAATTTTTCTCTTAATCTCATCTTTTTCCAAAACTGACCTCCTATATATTAGCTCATGTGGTAGTGGTGTGCCTGGGATTAAATCAATAGAGTGCTTGACTTGACAGTGTGTTGGTACTCCCACTAGTGATTTAAACACACTATGATATTCTTTCAAAATTTTATCCATCTGATTTTGTTGATTTTTTGTTATGGTTACCTTAGCATGTGTATTAAGAATAATTGACTTTGTTTGTTCAGGGTGAATCATGAGTAGAACAAAAGCTCCAGTTTAAGAAATCAAGCATTTACATTGTTTAGCACTAATTAAAGAAGTAGATTGTGTTGGACATACCTCTAGTATTCGATACCTCTTCCCACCAAGCTTGATTGTAACACTATGTGGCCTAGAATCATATACCCCATGCCTCTGATACATGTATGGTTTCCCCAACAAGACATCACATACATCCAGTGGTGCTATATCACATATCACTTCATCCTTGAAAGGCTTGATTGAATATGGCAGATGACACTGTTGATTTATTTTAATATCTTGTCCCTCATTTACCCATCCCATAGAGTATGGTTGTGGGTGTCTTGTCACTTTCAAATTTAATCTTTTGACTGTCTCCCTAGAGATCAAATTCTTTTGACTCCCACTATCAACAATAAAATGCAGAGGCTTTCCATCAACCCACATCTGTGAATGAAAAATTCTCTTTTCATCTTCACAGAGAAACACTCTAGCAGTTCCAACTACAGCATATGGGTTTACTTCTATGATGAAATCATTCTCCTATTTCTCAGAGTTATCTATTGGTAATGATTCAATTTCAGCTTCCTCTCCTCGTATTTTTGTCATCAAATTCTTAATACTCTGGAAATCCTTTGTATTATGGGTTGGGGGCTTATACATCTCACACCACATGCCTATATCTTTTTGTGTCTTTTTAGAAGCCCACCATGTGTTCTTGGGTAAATTTGAATGAGGTTCCTTGGTCACATGTTTTCCTATAAATTTATTGTCACCTTCAACCCTTGGCTTATTGTTTGCAAAGTAGTCCCTCTTCCCTTTTTGCTTGAATTTCTTTTCAATTTTTATAGAATATATATAGGTACTTGCCAATGTCTCAATATTCACAAATTCCATCTCCATTTGAATATACCTGTGAAGTCCACTCTAATATTTCAAAATTTGATGCTTCTTTGAATCCTCAATACAAAGTTTTGCTAAAAGTGAATGGAATGTATTGGTGTAATCTTGCATAGACTGATCCCTCTTTTGTTGAAGAAGTTGCCAGTCTATATATTTTTGTTCATATACATCCTCAGGAAAGTAAGCTTCTTTTATGTATTCCACAAATTCTCCCCATGTGAGCTTCTTATCAAGAGATATTTCAAAACCATCTTCAATGGGTAATTCTCATTCTTTATTTACTACTTTGGTTTCCCATACTAATTTCACATGGGTTTCAGCTTTGAGGAGAGAAAATGTTATTTTTTCTACATCTGAGAAATTATTTATAGAAAAGTATCTATCCAACTTTGATAACCGGGTGAACCCACAATAGTGGGTTACACTTTTTTGCCTCAATGGACACTGTACTCTACATTTTGAAAAAAGCATTTAGATTCAGATGTATATTGTTGTTAAACCGTTTGAAATCAAAAGATGAAGTAAACTAGAGTATTTTAGGATTTTGTGTCTAGAATCTAAATATATTTTTTATTTTTAGTTTTGAATTGACTTGAATATTTTTTTCTTTCTCCCACAAAAACTGGTATGTTGCTGAAAACGTCATTTTCAAAGAGTTACACTATTTTCATAGAGCATAACTTTTTTTCTAAAATAGATATCAATGTGATTCTTTTGAATTTAGTTTTTTAACATCCATACAGAGGGCATGCAATTGGTTTGATGATATTATCATGATTATTTCATATTTTATTAATGTTTGAAGTTGACTAAACCGTAATTTTGACATACCTTGACTACATAGCTTATAACTTGTTGTGTATTTGTCCAATTTCATTTTTATTTTTTTTGATAGAAAGATAAGTTCAATACCCAGGGCATAGATAGTTTTTAGAAAAAAATATCTCTCATTTACTAAATTTCCATAAGCGTCAAACATAGAGGTAGACATGCGGTGAAATATCTATGTTTAGTAAAACTAAAAATACAAAGTCATAATAAAATTAATATGTATTAACATTATAATCATTGGAAAGATTTTTCTCAGTAGTACCTTACTACATAGATAGTTTTGTCAAATGGATTCATTTGATTTTCCAAAAGATAAATTTGAAGTGATTTTTTGTCAGCATTTTAATAGGTGCGAAGGAGACTCCATTATAGGTATGAATGAGGAGTATAGATGTTATATCAATGTTTTTTTTATCTAAGAGGCTTTGAGCTAACCATTTGTAATTAAATCCTTCAAATGGAACCTCTCAATTCTTAAATCATCATATTTTACTAAAAAAGTGTTATTTCAGCAAAAATAAGCATCTCTAAAAAAGTGTAACCCACTATTGTAGGGTCACCCAACCAATTATCAATAGCTTCATAATCGACTTTTCCTTCAAAATTCAGGATGTTGAAATTGACCTACACTTTGAAAGGGGTATTTCCATGAAATGATGTTCCTGATCCAGAGGGTTTTTTATTTTGTAGGTGTAAAAATTGACTCATCATCTCCTCTTGTTGCTTATTTAAAGCTTCCTCCACCAACTTCTTAATGCAATCGTCTGACATCTTCGATCGTGTGTGTCTCAAAGGTAGATATTTTGACAAATCTTGTGTATCCAATCCTAATCTTTGGTAGGAAGACCTTGTGTAAATTGGCATAAAGGAGCGTTCCCACTCTGATACCACTGATCTGATTTATGAAACCAGATTACAATACCTGGTGTGATACCTACAATATTGTTAAATTCAACATAAAAAAAAGAAACTGAGAAGATTAACAAGATTGCAAGCCAAAAATTGATTTATTCGAATATTGGAGTTTATACAAATTTGATGGATCCCAAGGCTCACAAGAATCCCTTGGAAATTAAATGAAGAGTCATCATAATGTTTATTACAAATAAACTATTTGAACTATCAAAATTTATCAAAAAAACTATATATAAAAATTAGGTCCACTTGGAGAAGGCATAACTTTCTAGTCCTAGCTCTGATTTGTGAACCGTTTACTTCATTGGAAAGGTATTCAATAAATCTAGAATCAAATTTTGGAGGTAACACTATGTTGATACCTTCTAAAGACATCCAAGCCCAGAAATGCTCTGAAGACTCAAAATTACAGTTTACTAAAACATAGGAAAATTTATAAAATTAGATTTTAGTATTTTCCTACTTTAATCCTGATCAATGGTACATTTCTCTATACCACCCCACCTTCTCTCTAAGGTCTATGACCTCCCTCTACACTCTCACCACATCCTGGGATGCCCCCACCACACTCCCTCCTCTCCCAGCCTATGTTGTGGCTAACTACTATTTCAATAAATCTCTCTCCCCTATAGCCTATCTCTCTCCACATGTAGTCCATCCCTCTCCCCTTGCAGCCTATCCCTCACAACATGTAGTCCATCCATCTCCCTTTGCATCTTCTCCCACTCATCAATAGTCTCTAGATCATTTTATAATGTATGTTCCAACTATGTAATGACAGTATCTCTCTCTCCTTGCATGTCCCATAGCATCTGGCTTATCATGGCATTTGTGGCCTGTAAAGATGCTAGTTGTGCTACCAAATCTACCCCCCCCTTGCTTGTAGATTATCCTACCCCTAGGGAACCTACTGGTATTGATCCTAGTGGTGGACCTTGTGGTACCTATCCTCCCCCATCCCCTATGTCTCCTCTTCCTATCCCTCTACTTCCCCCTCCATCTCCTCCCCCTTCTCTATCTCCTCCCTCCTCCATCTCCTCCTCCTTCATCTCCTCTTCCTCCCCTCTCCACATCCATATCCTCTCCTCCCCCATATCCCCTATCCCTCCTTCCTTCCCTTCTTGAAGCTGGCCTCCCTTTTACTTCAATGGATACTCATCTCCTCCCTCAAGACACTTCCATGACTCCTCATCCTCTCCCTCTAGCCACCTAGGCCACTACCGCCTTGATCCTCTCCACCTCTAGAGGAATCCTTATCCTCCCTACTACTTGTGGCCTTCTAAACTAGGCTCAGTACTCCACTATGCTTCCTGCATCAGTCTCTCCTCCTACCCAATCCCAATGGATGGCCTAAATGGCTCTCCATGCGGTGATCACCCCTTCCTATCCAATAGACCTCCAAACTCTGAGTGCCTCTCTTAAGTAGTGTATTGGTACCAGCGCTCTACATCTGGTACTCCCTATATGAATCTAAAATATCTGGCCACCTGATATGGCCTATATTTTTTTCCTATGTACTCTCATCACCCTTTAAAGTATGGGGGGCTCATGGAATATGGTAACTATGTCTGATCCTTTGGCCATGGCCCTACCCCTATATAAGTTCTCTACATAATCCCATCTCAGATTTCATCCAACACCTCTCTCCAATAGTCTGTATCATCAATATCATGATACATTAGAGGCTCTCCCTAGATGTAGGCCATAGGCTTATCATCCTACATGTCCCTCCTCCCTATGGGCCTTAACACTGCAATGTGCTCCCAGCCCCATACCTGGATCAAAGTAGAAAATCCTATGTTTCTCCCTTGTACTTCCCCACCATGGTAGAGTATCTGGTGGAGGTCCATGTACAAATATGATAGCATGAGAGTGCCTAATGCATTAGCCACCCCAACATCCATGATCCTCATGATCACTGGGATAAATGCTAGTGTAACACTCATCCCTCCTGTGTCAGGGGCAATACACCCTAAGACCATACCACACACATAAAATTATACACAATGCATTGTCAATGTTTCCCCTAAATGTCAATCCAATGATAACTATCCTTGGAAAAACATCAGAACCATGCTAGGCACCACTAGTGTTGTCAATGCCTACTATTAGATAGTATCCCCTTCTATGATCTTGTTCCCCAAGATTGGGAGGTAAAATATCTGGTACACATCCTCTAGAGTCACTGTCATCTCCCCTATCAAAATATGGAAGCTCACCCTTTCTGAATGTCACCTCTCACATAGTGCAATGACCATCACCATATACATCTACCTATGGTCCATCTATGCCAAGTATCCTAATCTAATGTTATCCACCCACGCCTAGTTAGCAAGTGTAAACTGATATGTTTCTCATAGCATAGCAGTCTTCCTCTCCCTACACATCAACCAGTCCATGGACCACTACAACCAATCCAATTGATCTATGTCAATTTCCTTTCCTACCAAATTCTAGCCTATAAACCCTAACCTTCATCCACCTGCCATGTCCCTTCCTAAAAAATTTCTTTCTCGGCCCCATTCCAGCAATCTCATAGATCTATCTTGTATTCTCACAAATTAGTCAGTTCCCATGATCTCACAACTACAGGATCACATAACATAATTCTCCCCCATCATCGTGGGAATGCATTCTCGAGGTGACTTTACCCATACCTAGTGATCCCACACGGGATGGCATAATGTTCCCTCCCATCTAACTATTTGGTCTGGGATTACAATCCCACCAAAAATTCTTCACACGATCATGTTCCTATAATAAGTCCCTAAACCCCAAGAAAATCATAGTTCCCACCAAAAATCCCCCCACCCCTTCCCTGACCCCCAACCCCTATCATTTCATATGGGATCATGATCCCACAAGTCTCGAGGGAAATCCTGTTGATCTTGAGCTTTTGGGATCATGATTTTGTAATAAAGAAATTAAAATAAATGTAGAATGAAAAAGCAAAAATGGGATTTTTTACCCTACCTATCTATTGGGTTCCTAGTGTTGTCGAACACCCCTCATGACATCTTCCCTATGCCTCATTCACCCTCCTCTCATCATTGCACTATGCCATATCAAAGCTCAAGATATCAACAAATCTCTAAGCTTCAATATGTTCTAACCAAGGGTTAGGCTTTACTCAAGATTCTACTCCAAGTCAAGAAGAATAAGGATCTCAATGGGTAGGAGAACCCTATGTACCCTCATGGTTACCAACAATGGAAGAATATAGTTATAGGTTTAACCCACAAGATTTTTATCCTCAAGAAACCTAAGAAGACTCTAGTGAGGGAAATTTTTCTCCAAGTTCTATAGAACACATAGAATAAGTGCATGTCATATACTTAAGCAATACAATTCATGAACCATCCAATGAATTCATTTCCCTAAACCCAGCCAACTTGAACCTATCCAATAGCACTTTATCCCTCATATACCTAGAAGGCATTGAATGGGATTCCATAGAACCAAACAACATTCCTACATTCCCAAATAATAATTCTTTGGCCTTGTACCTAAATGTAGTTGAACCCTCTTCTACCAAAGAATGGCATCAAGGATAAATAATGAGGGAAAGTATCCAATCTCTTAGTCAAGAAATAAAAGAAAAAAAATGAAAGATTCTAGTGGTGAAAACCACAATGTGGCAGTACTAGACCAAAAAGAGATAGAAATAAAAGACATTTCCAAAGGTGAAAACCCAATTCTAGCACCTAAGGAAGAGAGGTTGGAGAGTTTTCCCAAACATTATGAAGAAAGATCACCTATCTTGATAGAGCCACTTGAAAAGATTAACATTGGGACTGAATTAAAGCCTAAAGTCATACATCTTGCAACCTCATTATCAAAAGAAGAGAGAATAATTTATGGAGTTTTTCATAGAAAGGAAAATAAAATTTTCTTTCTCCTATGATGATATGTTGGGATTGGACCCAAATATAGTTATGCATCATTTGAATATCAAACCAAGAATCAAGTCGATCAAGCAAAAGTTGAGGAAAATGCACCCACATATTGTGTTACTTGTCAAAGTTGAATTGGAATTGTTATTAAAAGTGGGATTCATTAGAGCTATTGATTATACCGAATGGATATCCAACATTTTACCTATTTCAAAACCAAATAAATCAATCATAATTTGTGTGGATTTATGAGATCTCAATCTAGGATGCCCAAAGGATGATTTCCCCTTACCAAGCATAAACGCAATAGTGGATTTGACAGTGGATGACTCTATGTTTTCTCTTATAGATGGATTTAGTGGGTACATTCAAATAAATATTGCACCCAAAGACCAAGATAAAATAGCTTTTACATGTTCTTGGGGAACATATTGTTGGAATTTTATCCCCTTCTGTCTTAAAAATGCAGGAGCTACATACCAAAGAGCTATAACCACTATATTCCATGACATGATGCACAAGTTTTTAGAGGATTATGTGGATGATATCCTAGAAAAATGTCATTCAAGGAAAGAAAATTTTCAACTTTTAGATAAAATCTTCACAAGGCTTGAACAATTCAAGGTGAGACTAAATCCGAAAAAGTGTGCCTTTGGGGTACAATTCAACAAATTACTAGGGTATAAAGTTTTGGAAAAAGGAATAGAGGTAGAACCCACAAAATTCAAAGAAATAATGGAGATGGGGGCACCTAGAAACATGAGTCAAATCAGATCTCTCCAAGGAAGACTCCAATCCATAAGAAGGTTCATTTCATAACTAGCATAAAAGTGTCACTCTTTTACTCAACTCCTTCATAAGGACGTAGTATTTAAATGGGATGAAAAATGTGAAGAAGCTTTCAAACTCCTAAAGAAGTACCTCATGAATCCTCCAATATTGATGCCACCAATAAGAATAAATCCTTTGATATTGTATATTTAGCGATGAAACATTCTTTAGGCGCACTCTTGGCTCAAGAAGATGAGAATGGAAAAGAAAAGGTGATCTACTACATAAATAGGACTTTAGTAAAGTATGAGTTGAACTATAGATTTATAGAGAGAGCATGTTTGGCGGTAGTTTTTGCTTCTCAAAAACTATGACATTATATGTTATCCCACAAAATCAAACTCATAGCAAAGATTGATCCATTGAAGTATCTATTGAGAAAAATAATCTTAACAGGAACGTTAGCTAAATGGGCCATGGTACTAGGTGAATTTGACATAGAATATATAGACATAAAGGCAATAAAATTCCAAGTCATCAAGGATCAACTAGTAGAGGAACCTTTGAGAGATGAATACCCTATTCAAGTGGAACTTCCAAATGCAAAAATCATCAACATTGAAGCAAAAACATGGAAACTTTACTTTTATGGTTCTTACACCCAACATGGCTCGAGAGAAGGAATATTATTGATCACACCTCAAGGATCCACAATTTCAAAATCATATAAGCTGTTATTTCCATGCACCAATAATATACCTTAGTATGAAGCACTTGTTATTGATATAAATTTGGCCTTAGAATGGAAAATGAAATAATTACAAGTATATGGAGATTCTCAACTAGTCATAAATCAAATTAATGATGAGTACTAGACAAAAGATGACAAGTTGATACCCTATAAAAAGATGATAGATGATCTAAATAAGTAATTTGTTTTTATCACATTTGAACAAGTACCAAGGGAAAAGAATAAAGCAACAGATTCTATGGTGACATTAGCTTCACTCTTATAGATGCTAGAACAAAGTGTGAGATATAAATTCTTGGTAGAAGAAATGGAACAATTGACATTTGACCTATCCAATTCCCAAATCATTTTCCTACTAGTTGGACATGAATCTCCTTGGTACATATCCATTTATACTTATTTGAAATACCAAACCTTACCCTTGGACCAAACCCGAATCTAGAAAACAAACTTCATAAGACAAACCTCTTGTTACACCCTTATATCTGATACATTATATCTCAAGAGTCTTGATGGAATGCTTTTAAGGTGCCTAGAGAAGGAGGAATCAAAATTAGCTTTGCAAGAAGTCCACGAGGAAATGTATGGGTCACATTTGAATGGGTTAACCTTAGCTAAGAAACTTTTAAGGATGGGGTATTATTGGCCTTCTATGGAGAAAGATGCATGCCATTTTGCAAAGATATGCCAAAAAGGCCAATATCATGGAAATTTAATTCATGTGCCAGATCAGGAACTACATCCAATGACTACTCCTTGGCCCTTCTATTAATGGGGGTTGGACCTAATTGATATGATTTATCCACCTTCATCCCACGATCATAAGTTCATAATCACTACAACAAAATATTTTACCAAATGGGTCAAAGTTGTGCCTTTGTGTACGGTAGCGGGAAAAAAATTCAATTTTCATTTTAAACCATATAATTTGTAGATATGGCATCCCTCAATCCATAATAACAAAAAATTCTAAGAAATTTAAATACAAAGACATAAAGGAGTTGTGCGAAAAAATTCATATGATCCATCATTCATCTTCCATCTATTATCGAGAAGGAAATGGACAAGCAAAAGCGACTAATAAGAATATACTAAAAATATTGAAAAGAACAGTGAATAATTCAGGAAGAGATTGGCACATCCAAATAAATCCAACTCTATGGGCATACCGAACAAGATATTAACAAGCATTTGATCATCTCAAGGTGTATCAAAATAGAATGTCAAGAAACTATTACAAACACATCAAGCCAAGGGAATTTCAAGTACATGAACTTGTATTGAGAGAAAATCCTAAGAATCAGATGGAAAGAGAAAATAAAGGAAAATGGGAAGCAAACTGGTTAGGACCTTTTGCCATTACTTCTTCCTTTGGAACAGGGACATACAAGTTAACTGATTGTGATGGGGAAGAATTGCAAGAACCTATTAATAGCATACACCTAAAGAGGTTTTATACCTAAAACAGATGAAAGAGTATAAGTGGAAAGAGTATCAAAATATCAGATGAGAGAGTATCCTATTTATTTTGTAAAGAAAAAAATTGAAACTAAAGAAATCCCAAAATATTAGAAAATTAATCCTGAGAAAAAGGAAAAAAATTAGAAAGCAAGAAATCCAAAAAAAGCAAAAAGATTTCTTGAAAAAAATCAAAAATGGTGGAAAATTGAGCATGAAGAAACTAAAAACATTCAGATATGGATCCTAAAAAAAAAAATCTTGGTGAAAACCTAGCAAATAGGTGCCTCGATAATACAAAAAAAAAATACAAAAAAATTTGAAAAAAAATTACAAAAAATACAAAAAAATTGAAAAAGACAAAAGTGCCTTGGTGAAAACCTAGCAAATAGGCACCTTGGTAGCAAAAAAAAAGCATATAAAAGATAAAAAGAGCAATAAATTCAATCAGTGAAAACTTAGCAAACAGGCGCCATTGAAAGTCAACTCTCATTTTGCATGTCTTAGCCATCCTTGTATGTATTGCATTCACCATCATTTGTACATATTGCATAATAAATCTCACAGTTGCATTTGTAAAATACCCAAGGCTTTCATCATAGATCAGGAAACTTTTCCAAGTCCAACATCCCAATGGAATCAAACTAGGGGCAGTTTATCCTAAATCAAAATGATTCATTAAACAGACACCAATTGACACAAATCGATGCATCTAACCACAAGCATGACACTTAGACTTCCAATTTGAATCCTAATCCAAATTTTGATCTCACAATGATTGACTTTGATCCTCGATTTCACATGACCTTATCTTTTATTAGGATTAAAAATGACAAACAAATATTGAAATGGATGGAATTCTACTTGAAATATGGATTTGAAAAACAATGGCAAAAAAGAAATTCTAGTGTTACTTGATTGGTGAAATCATATCTTTTTAGCAAATTGATGAAGTCTTGGACTAGAAGAGCGGTGATAAAAGCATGATATTTTCTTGATTTCTCCATGATTTTCTTAAGATTGAACTTCAAAGTATGTATCATCCATCTAATGACATGGTCATCAAAGAATCATTGAGGACATGTACATATGGCGAAACTAAAATCTTTGTCAGTTTACGCAACAAGATATCTTGTCCATTTTGATCTTCAATATCATAATGCCAAAATCCACTTGCAACATTGAATCCTACGAAAGAGGTATTCAAGCTATCATGGTTGAAAATCTAACTAGTGACATTTGTACCAACTTCAAGTGCACAATTTGGAAGAAAGAGGTATTCATATCATCATGGTTGAACTAGTGAGGATTGTACCAATTTCAATTTTTAAAAAAGCTCAATGATGAAAATAAGAATCCTTATCTTGAATAGAGATAGCTAGTTGCATCCATAATAGATTAATGTCATATTATTTTGCATATGGATCCTTTTTTTCTTAAAATATGTAAAGAAATCCAAAGGGGGTGGAGTTAAGAAAAAATTGAAAGGTTCATTATTACTTTACTTGATCGAATGTGTTGGACAACAAAAATAAATTACATTAGGTTAACTACATTCATTAATCATTAAATTACATTTAAAGTTGCATTAGGTTCATTAATCATTATCCATTAAGTAATCAAGATGCATTTATAGTTAGATGGCATTAAGTTAGATTGCATTATTCATTAACCATTATCCATTAGGTTAAATCAATCATTATCAATCAATCATTAATCATTATCCATTAAGTTACATTTAAAGTTGCATTAAGTTCATTGCATTCATCATTAACCAGTAGGTTCATTATCTGTTAATCATTAATCATTGTCTATTAAGTATTAAAGTGAATTTAGATTCATCTAGCATTAATTATACATTAATTATTATCTATATTAAAATCATCATTAAACATCCATTGCATTGCTTATCCATTTAAATTCATCTAAAGCATATATTTAATTCATTAATCATTAATCATTAAAGCAGTAAAATAAAGTATGTCGTTCACTTTGTATCCATCTAAGCTATGTCATATATAATACATCCATCCAAAAAAAGTAAAGTAAATGCATCCATAATATTTTGCATTAGAAGAGCATAGCAATAAGCATATAAAATTGCATATCATCAAAAATCAAAGTCTAACATATAATGACATCACAAGTAAATTAAATATATCAAATGTATATCAAATTTCCATCAATTCTATCAAATTAAATCAATAATATCTGGATCAAAAATGATATGATACATAAAAAGCATGCAAATCAATCTCAACTTGCACCACCAGCACCTGCACTTGTATTTGAGCCACTTGTACCTGTACTAGGGCCATATGTATATGTGTCTACACCTCTATTGGAACTAGGTTGAGTGCCATGTTGAGCCATGGAGGCCATAAAATTCTACATCATCACACTGAATTGAGCCATCTATCTCCTTATCTCAAAAAATCATGCTTGTAAGGACCTAACATCCTGAACCAAGGTATCAGGATCCTGTAAAGTCAGTGCTGCCTCTACTGGTGGAACTGGTGGAAAATGTGGAACCAAGGTAGCCTATGGAGAAGGTACAAGTTTAACTATTTGAGGCCTATTATGTCCCCAACCAAAAACCCTCACCTAATGTAGGGCTCTCAAGGGTCATCCTCTCATGCTCACTCTGCCTCCTCTCATCCTCACACCACCTCTAGTAGGAACCGAGGCAACAATATGTACAGCAACCCACCCACCTTTTCAGGCCCTCCCAACTCTCTTGTCTCTCCTCCCTCATCTCCCACCTCTCTCCCTTCCATCATCATCATCATCCTCTAACATTTCATCTATGCTAGGAACTAGCTCAACACGATCGGTAAATCAAGGAAAAGGGTTCTGACTAATGGAGTGTAGCCAATAATCCATCAATACATGCACATAAATGGTAACTTTGTGGCATCTTCACATTAAGCCTCACAACCAATACACAGATGTCATGTGACCTAATTAAGATCATCAATAATTTTCCTCCAGTAAATCAACCTTGCCTAGATATGATTGGACAACAATACCCTCGTATATGTATGCAAATGGCCAACCAGGATCTCTAACCCAAGCTTGAACTTGTCAACTGATAGGAATGTTCTCCCAAGTCCATATTTGTATTTATATAGCACAAACAGATAACGTTGCAACATGTCTATAGAAAACATGATGTAACTCATGGTATATCTAGGCTAGAATGCATGAGCCCCAATCAAACCGACAAGACTGAGATATCATATCCTAAAGGATCCTACCCCAGCCAATGGAAAATACATGTCCTCTATGATCCAATAGTATGAACCCACCAATTAGGACACCCAAAACTACAAGAAGTCCCAGAAAAGAAACAAATTGTGCCCAAGGGATTCTCTCATCACCAATGGTGGGATCGCCAAATAACCATCTGCAATCTATGCCATCGTATACCTGATCATAGTATACTATCTCACCATGTGTGGGAATCTAAAGCAACCTATAGAATTCCTCTGGAATGATACTCATCTCACCAAGTGGAAAATGAAAGGTGTTATGGTCGGAGTGCCAATGTTCTTCCATAGCAGTGAGAAGACCATGACTCACTCAAAATTGAGGCATATCTAGAAGGAAATAAATACTGCATCAATCGATCAAGCATCACTCATGCACTCTCAAATCATCAACCATGTCCAACGTTCATAGGTACAAACCTTGGACATATAGCTACCAAAGGTGAACCTATGGAATCAAGTGACATTATATCAATAATTAATCATTTTATAGTGAATTATCACAAGTCAATCATAATCATATCCTATCATCATCATCAATTTTCCTAATTCTACACAAAGAAGATGGAAAACAATCAAACCAATCAACCAAGATTGAAAATCAGCATTCATTAAAGATGATCAAACTGGCACCAAACCACTTCTTTTCATCACAAGATCAATTGCTTTCATTCATCAATCGATTGCGGGAATCTTTCAAATCAGATAAGTCTATCAGATCAAGAAAATTTGCAAAAGGGACCCTATGCATCATTTTATAGCTTGTACGCACTAAAACGCATACATGCTACTATTTTAACTTTACACACTAAACAAATTATCATACACGCTACAAAAAATTGTAAGATTTTATGTATAATAAATACCTTCATAGGATTAGTTCATCAATATATCAATTCAATTATAGAAAATACAACAATTTAGAAGCTATTGAATGAAAATAATGACAATAATCATCCTATGGGTCTCTAATTAAATATTCTAATGAAAGGCTCTCAGCAAGCTTCCATTAGAGACAACTATAAAATGAGAATTAATGCTAAAAGATGAAATATATGCCTATCTTGCTCAATTATGCTAAAAGTATGCTTTTAACTCAAATTGACTATAATAAAGATGCAATTATAAAATTATAATGGGATCCTTTTCTCCTGATCTTTGCCTTCTATTTATAGAATTCTCCAAGCTTAGGGGGTGGAGTAAGCTCTATCATGTTCAAATTTGGGTTAAGTTCATGGTTTCAAATGTTGAGACAATTTAAATAATTAATCCTCAAAGCTTGGGACAATGAGACAAAATGAGTGGTCAAGATGTTTTCTCAAGGTGAGTGATTGAGATTCAATTTGGCTTTGATCCATGTGAGCTCAATTCTCAATTCCTATTAGTTGATGTAATTACTTCCCATGTGGTAGGTGAGGATTTTTATAATTAATTGATTTATTTAATTTATTTAGCCATTTGCACCCCTTGAATGAGTTGGATTTGATTTAATTCAACTATACAATTAATTAGATTAATTGCATAATTAAATTATTTACTTGATTTAATTCATCTTTTTTGGCTTTGATTTTAATTAATCTTTGATTTTAGTTCGATGGCTCACTTGGATTAGCCTGACCATTTTTAGGTGTCTATAGTAACCATTTTTTTTTCTTTTGTGATTTTTTTTATATATTTGATATTTTTGGAAGACAATGGATGGAGAAATGACATGAAGGAAGGACTCAAGCATCTTTATCTTTTTATAGTACTTTTGAATAATGTTCTATAATATATTGCAACTATCAAAAGTATACTCAAAGATGTTGATAGGGTGATGGAAAACAAGGATGAAATGAGTGATAAAATGGACTAGGGTAAGGGTTGATGCATAAGATTGGATAAGAGGGGTGGAAGGATGGAAAGTTGGTGTTGGATAATGAATGGGGTTTTGGAAGACATGTGTATGGGTGGATGGAAATATTGGAAAGATTAATGTTGGCACACACCTTGAGGGGTGGTGGAGTGATGGAAATAAAATGGATTTTGGATTTTAGGATTTAGATAAAGTAGTGGACATGGATTTTGGGACACAAGGACCCAAAATTGATGTAGAAGCATCTTATATTTATGGAAATCATGTATCTCAGTAGCCTATTATATGTGCTCGGTAGTTTCTTTGGAGTTCTCGGTGGAGTGTTCCTATTTGTTAACCAATGAGCTTGGTTATCGCTTGGTGTTATGTTGTCTCTACTCAGTGGTGTTCTTCACTGAGTGGGTTCAGTATGTTCTATGTTGCTTGGTGGCCTTGTTCACCAATGGGTTTATTTTGATTATTTTATCTGGGATGACTTGTGTATTCAATTTTGGTCATGATCTTAATGTTGGGGTCACTCATTGGGAAATGTGTGGACCTAAATCTAGGTCATTTCTTTCTCCAATGTTGGATCTTGAAGATTCTTTTGGGCTAGCCTATTTGGTAGCCTTGTGTATAAATATAATGATCTATTCTAGGTTTTAGTAGTTAAGAGAAGTTAGAAGAAACAAGGAAGATAGGAAGCTTGAGATCATGGATCTTGCATGTATGAGGATTTTACTATTTCTATGATTGATTCCTATTTGTATTGGCCACAACCAAGAAGGCCTCACATCTTGGCATGTATCAAGTTTGAATGAATTAATATATGATCTATGTTTCCTTCTCTCCTTTTTTGTGTTGTGATTCTGAAAGGTGGTATGGTAATTGCAAGATCATTTGTCCCCACTTATCTTACCCACCTTATGTCAGGTGGTATCAAAGCAAGGATTGATCTAGGTTTTCTAATCTAGGTCTATGATTGAGGTTCCTTATTGTAAACCCTAGTTAGTTATTTTTTATGGGGTAGCAGATGTGATCTGACCTACAATTGTAGAGGGTTTCAAGATGGTTTGAGGAAGGAAATATGCAGATCTAGGTTTAGCTGATATGCTAAGACAAATCAATGCTATATTGGAAGTTGTTGAGATAGACCAACATTGTGCAATACATCTTGATGATGTTAGTGATGATTAAGTTGAAGAAGAGTAGGAGGTAGACACATATGCATCTATAAAGGACCAAGGAGAAGAAATATTCCTGAAAGCATTGACAAGTTTGAAGGCTACACCGCATATTAACCCTCCTGAGTATAGTGGAAAGATGGATTCAGATGAATTGATGGATTGGATCACCGAGATGTAGAAATATTTTGAGTATGAGAACATATCCTATGAAAAGAAGGTGAAGATTGCAAGTGAAAAATTGAAAAATCATGCATCCTTATGATGAGAGCATTTGCAATTAGATTGAAAGAAGAAAGGTAAAACCAAAATCAAGGATGGGATAAGATGGTAAATAAGTTGAAGGAAAAGTTTCTACCTTGTGATTATCAGATTAACCTAGTTAGGAGAATGCAAAGTTTGAAGTGGAAAGATAGCTCTATGAAGGATTACACTGAGGAATTTTACAGGTTATATATCAAATTTGGACATATTGAAGATGAGGTGGAGAGGATTACAAGATACTTGAATGGATTAAGGACTTCTATTCAAGAAGAGGTCAATTTAGTCAAAATAGAGAGTATTGATAAGGCTTATCAATTTTCCCTAAAAGTTGAGGAGAAATTGAATAAAAGGCATGAGAAAATATAAAGAGGGAGAGGTGGTAGATTCCCTAGAGGAAGAGGTAGATCATATAGTGAAAATCAAGACAAATCAAGATAAAAGAAAGACCAAGTGGAAAGGTGAAAGTTCATCCTGAGGAAGAGGTAATTACTCCCGAGGTGGATATGGAATAGGATGATTCCAAGGAACTTGTTACAATCATGTTGAAGAGGGATATAGATCATTTTAGTGTACACATGCAAGCAAGAAGGTCAGTAGTAGTAGAAATACATTGGTGCATGAAGATTCATTGAATGACCCTGAGAAGGAAGGAAACCTAATGGTCAGAAGAGCATTATGGAGTGAAAAGACTAAGAAAGATCTGGTAAGAAAGAGTTTCTTCAAGACCAGATGTAGAGTTGCAAACAAAATTTGGAAAGTGATCATTAACAGTGGAAGTTCAAAAAATCTGGCATCAAAGGAAATGGTTACAAAGTTGCAGTTGGAAAGAATATTGAAGCACCTAAAGCCCTATCAAATTTCATGGATCAAGGATGAGAATACACTTATGGTAAGTGAACAATGTTTTGTAAATTTGAAAATTGGAAAGTATTATGATAAGGTGTTGTGTGATATTATGCCTATGGACTGATGTCATATTTTGTTGGATAGACCTTGGCAATATGATAGACATACTATACATAATGGAAGATTGCACAAATATACTATTTGGGCCAATGGAAAGAGACAAATCTTGTTACCTTTGATTGAAGAATCTTTTTATGAGATATATGCATTTATAAAAAAAAAATTGATGGAAGGTAGATAGTTTGTTAAGGATTTGAAAAGAAATGATGTATGTTATGTTGTCATTCCTAACAAACTGAGTGAGAAAATAGAAGATAAATCTCCTGAAGAGGTTGATAAGTTTCTCACCAAGTACAAGGAGATCATTTCAAATAATATGTTAGAGTAATAAAGTGTTTTCTTATTAATTAAATCATATTGATTTAATTATTAAGTAATTTATTATCTCTTTCTACTTAAGCTAAACTTTAGGTATCTAATAATTAATTATTTTATTAATTATTATCATGCAACCTAGGTTTTACCCTTTTAGGTTTTCAAATCTCATTTTATAAGGATTGATCTCCTTTGTTTTAATAACATAGTATTCATATTATTCATTATTGAATTGAAACTTTTGTTTTTGCACATCAAGAATGATTTCTCCTCTCTCGTGGATCAATGTATTCAGGCCTCCATAGCTTATTGCTCCTTCTCTCTTTTTTAGTGACAGGTGTTTTCATGTAGATTTTCATGGGAGATGTGGGTTGTTTACTCATCAACTCCAATATGGTATTAGAGCTTTAGATTTATTTGCCCCTTTCCTCTTTCTGAGAGATTTGGTCATGTTCGTCAGATCAACATTTTTCAAAGGGTTTTTTGTCAAATCTAGGGGGACCTATTTTTCTAGTCATCTTGGCTTCAAACGGACCTCATAGCTGCATTCAGAGCATCCAAGAATCTCTAGATCCATATAAAATTTGTCTAATTTGGACAAAGTTGGAATCTATGGCAAAAAAAATTGCAACCAGCCTCATCACGGTCACTATTTTTTGGAGCATTTATGGACCAAATGGAACTCACGATTGCATCTGCAGCACCCAAAAATCCCTATTTCCATATAAAGCATGTCCAATTTGGATAACTTTTCATTTTGGGGTATTTTTTGGTACCAAACAACCTGACACACTTCCTGAGGTAGAATTTGTATGGAGTGGCACATTTCTCGAGATGGAATTTGTACATAATGAAACATAAATAAAGGCAAAAAATTTACTACCTAACATGCAAATTAAGACAAAAAAATAACATGCAAATCGGGGCAAAAATCTTAATGGCCTAGCACGGATCCCAAGATGTTCAGTTTTGCACTCCAAGAGCTCTATCTTGCACATTCAGACTCCATTTTGGGAAAATGATATATCATTGGAAAGATTGTTCTATCTTGGGATCTCTTCCCTTTGAGGGATGGCTCATCTTAGGCTATTTTTTTGTTTCACCAGCCTTCTCTCTTCTTTGACCAATGTATACTTCACTTTTGTAGCATTCTTTTATGCACACGCACTGAGATAAAGTGCCATTTTATTGCATTTATGAGATTTTCCACATGTTTTTGCTCTATGTACTCACACTCCATTATAAAGTGCCAGGGGGGTTTGATTTTTTCCTTTCTTTTCCATCTACTTTTATCATGTGAGCGTTCCTCCAACGACATTAGCCTCAGGTATCTTTATATGTGTTTGTACTCTCTCTGCAGTTCATATTGGATGATCTTTTCAATGTACTTGTCATTACTCCCTTGTCAGCATTATGGGGGGGTTTCTACTATTGGTTCTACTGCTTCCTTGGTTTGATAGTGTGAGCTATGTATTCAGTATTTGATTCTATGTACTAGGCCGATGCAGTGGCTGGGTACCTATGCATTCCGGTGAGATGGATCCTTTACCATATGGACATTAATTCTTTCATGTTTTTGGATGCACTCTTCTAGCTTTGATTGATCATCTCTTCAGACTTTTGGTGTTTTTATGCCATCTGTATTTTTGAGTTCATGTGTTTGTCTGTGTTTGCCTCCTGATTCGAGTAGTGTCATTTGAGGGCACTCATGTAGATTACAGTATTTTGTATCTTCGACTTCACTTGTTTGCCTTTGTTTGCCTCCTGATTCGAGTAGTGTCATTTGAGGGTGCTCATGCAGATTACAGTCTTCTCTACCTGGTCATATTTTAGTGGAGGATCTTTAGATCATTAGTTACTTCTTGACAGAGTTTGCAACTTCTTGCTTCAGTGATGTTGTACATGTTCATCCTTGTTCCTATTTTCTAGAACATTCCTAGTTTTGGAGGCTTCTTTAGTCTTGTAGACTAGTATTTGTCTCTTTTTGGAGTAGAGTTTTTCCCATGTGGTTTTCTCTATTTCTCCTCTTTATAGAGACTCTATTTTGTACTTGGGTGCCTGATCAGGCCTTTTGTTTCCATGACCCATTTGCTTTCAGTAGTTCTTTCTAGGTTTTTAGCTTCTCCCAAAGTTTATCTTAAGGGGGGGTGTTAGAGCAATAAAGTTTTTGCTTATTCATTAAATCATATTGATTTAATTATTAAGTCACTTATTATCTCTTTCTAGTTAAGCTAAACTTTAGGCATTTAATAATTAATTATTTTATTAATTATTATCATGCAACCTAGGTTTTACCCTTTTAGGGTTTCAGAGCTTCTTTTATAAGGATTGATCTCCTTTGTTTTAATAATAGATTATTTAGATTATTCATTATTGAATTGCAACTTTTGTTTTCAATGCATTCAGGTCTCCATAGCTTATTGCTTCTTCTCTCTCTTTATGTGACAAGTGTTTTCATGCAGGTGTTCTTGGGAGCTGTGGGTTATTTTTCATCAACTCCAATATAATGTACCTAATGGTTTTACACCAATGAGAAGTATTAGTAATTGTATGGATCTGATTCTTGGACCTAGTTTGTTGAATAAATCACCACACCAACTAACACCAATTGAGAATGATGAGCTAAACTAGAAATTTCAAGAGTTGTTGCAAAAAGGTTTGATCAAAGAAATTTTTCAAGTCCATGTGCAGTACCAATTGTGTTAGCACCTAAGAATAATGGAGAATGGTGAATGTGTATTTATTAGAGAGATATCAACAAGATAACAATTAAGTATCAGTTTCCTATACCAAGAATGGATTATATAATGGATTGTTTGAGTGGAGAAAAATATTTTACCAAGATTTATTTGAAGAGTGAATATCATCATATCAGAATCAGATAATCTGATGAATGGAAGACAACTTTCAAGAAAAAATAAGGTTTGTATGAATGTTTGGTTATGCATTTTGGTTTAACTAATGCACCGAGTACTTTTATGAGGTTAATGAATGAGGTTCTAAAGAAATTCTTGGGTAAATTTGTGATTGTGTACTTGGATGACACTATGATATTTAGTTTAAGTAGAGAAGATCATTTTTTGTACATTAGACAAGTATTGCAGAGATTGAAAGAGGAAAAGTTATTGATTAATCTAAAAAAGTGTTGCATCATGAAAGAGGAGATTGTGTATTTGGGATTTGTGATTTGTGATTTCAGCTAATGATTTGAAGATAGATCCTGAGAAGGTTAAATCCATACTTGAGTGGCCTACACTTGAGAATCTTGGAAAGGTAAAATCATTCCATGGTTTAGAAAATTTTTACTGAAAGTTCATCAAAAATTTCACTTCAATTTGTAATGCTATGACTGAGACAATGAGAGGAGATAAAAGAGAATTAAAGTGGACACATGGAGATGATAAGATTTTTGAGAATTTGAAACAAAAGGTTTTTGAATTTCCTATGTTAACTTTACTTGATTTCAATAAGGTATTCCAAGTTGAATGTGATGCAAGTGGTAGTGCAATAGGATTTGTGTTGAGTCAAGAAGTTAAACCTGTTGCTTTCTTCAATGAGAAGTTGAATGATGCTAAAAGGAAATATTATGTGTATGATGAAGAATTATATCTATTGTTCAAGCCCTAAATAAATGGAGACATTATTTGATGTCGAAGGAATTTTTGTTGTATATTGATCATAAGGCTTTATAGTAGTTGGGAGTCAAAATAAGTTGAATCAGAGACATATGAAATGGGTTGAGTATTTGAAGAATTTTACATTTGTGATAAAACATAAGAGTGGAGTATCTAACTGATTTGTTGATGCATTGAGTAGAAGAAGATCTTTGCTGACTAAAATGACAATTGAGGTTCTTGGTTTTGATGATATGAAGAATTTTTATGAAACTGACCCTGATTTTTATGAGTTGTGGAGAATGTGTTGAGCACCTATTCCAGATCAACCGAGTAAGTGGGAAGACTATTTCACTAAAGAAGGTATGTTGTTCAAATGAATTCAGTTATGTATACCAAGAGGATCAATGAGAACCAATTTGATCAAGGAGGATTATAGTAGTGGTTTGGTTGGACACTTTTGCATTGATAAGACATTTATTTTTCTTAAAGAAAGGTATTTTTGGTCATAGTTGTATAAGTATGTTCAAAAAAAATTTTAGAGTTGTGGAGTTTGTCAAGTTGCAAAAGGAGTAAGTCAAAATACTGGATTATATACACTAATTTTTTATTCCTGAGAAACCTTGGAGTGATATCATTATGGATTTTTTTATTGGCTTACTGAGGATAGCAAGAGGTAATTATTCCATATTTATTGGTGTGGATATATTTTCCAAGATGGCACATTTCATACCATGTAGGAAAATATCAGATGTAGTTCATATAGCAAATCATTTCTTCAAGGAGATTACCAAATTGCATGGATTATCGAGGAGTATCATCTTTGACCAAGACAATAAGTTTGTTGGCTATTTTTGGAAGACTCTATGGAAGATTTTGGACACCGAGTCGAAGTATAGTTCTACATTTCATCCACACACTGATGGACAAATAGAGGTTGTAAATGGAAGTTTGGATAACTTGTTGAGATGCTTAGTTGGAGATAAACTAAGTAATTGGGATTTAATGTTAGCACAAGTAGATTTTGCAAACAATAATTTAATGAATAGGAGTACTAGAAAGATGCCTTTTTAGATTTTTACTGGCATGAAACTGAGAGGTACATCAGACTTGAAAGATATTACTAGAGAAGAGAAGAGGAGTGTTAAAGGGAAATAATTTTCTAGATTTATGAATTCATTGCATGAGGAAGTGAAACATAAGTTGGAGTAGAGTAATCATAAATACAAGGATAGTGCAAATAGGTTAAGAAGACATAAGATTTTTGAGGTTGGTGATGAGGTAATGGTTCATTTGAAGAAAGGAAGATTTCCTTTTAGAACCTATAGTAAGTTGAAGATGAAGAAATTTGGTCCCTACAAGATATTAAAGAAGTTTGAAAGTAGAAATGCTTATGAAGTAGAGTTACCTGGTGACATGGACATGTCACCAATATTTAACATTATACATTTGTATGATTATCATGATCCTCTCAAAGAATTGATAGTACCAATTGATTATCCTAAGAAGTAGATAGAAGAAGTTGAACATATTTTGGAACAAAGAGTTGGCAGAAAGGATTACATGGAATACTTGGTAAAGTGGAAGAACGGACCAATTGAAGACTCTAAATGGATTTCTCAATCTAATTTGGATTCATCTCAGGTTATACCTCACTCATGATTCAAAGAATCATTTCTTTTCAACCATGGGTTTCTGATGCAGGAGCATCTTGGGTTCATAGAAATCTTGTATCTCGATAGCTTGTTAGATGTTCTCAGTATCTACTTTGGAGTTCTTAGTGGAGTGTTCCTTTTTTTTCACTGATGAGCTCAGTTACCACTTGGTGTTGTGTTGTCTCTACTCAGTGGTGTTCTTCACTGAGTGGGTTTGGTGTGTTCTATGTTTCTTGGTGGCCTTGTTCATCAATGGGTTTATTTTGATTATTTTGTCTGGGCTAACTTGCGTATTTAATTTTGGTCATGATCCTAATGTTCAGATTGCTCAATGGGAAATGTGTGGACCTAAATCTAGGTCATTAATTTCTCCAATGTTGGATCTTGAAGATTATTTTTATTAGCCACAACTAGGAAGGCCTCATATCTTGACATGTATCAAGTTTGAATGAACTAATATATGATCTGCATATCTTTCTCTCATTCTCTATGTTATTTCTTATGTGTTGTGATTCTAAAAGGTGGTTTGGGTGAGCCTTTGGCCCCACTTATCTTACCCACCTTGTGTCAAAAATGGATGGAGGAGGTGATGGAATATGTAAGGTAGTAGATTTTGGGATATAGGAACCCAAAATAGATTTGGAAGATGGAAGACATTTGTGTAGAAGATTGATGGGAGCCTTTGGAATAGAAAGCTTGGATTCCAATTTTGATTTTCTTTGGGATATTGTGCTTCAAGGAGCTACTTGGGAATCCACATGGTTTTTATTTTTTCATTCTTTTGCAGTTCCTTAGAATGCATTACTTTTATAAGGGATTTAGGAACCCATATATCTTTTGACTTTTATTTTGTCTTTATTGGGTTTTGTGGCCTTTTGGATATTTCTCTTTTATTTTGGATCATGTTTTGCTTTATTTTTACATGTCAATCAGGCAGGACATGTTGATCCTTGATTACATGTGGATTGCTTGACTTATTGATTTTATGCTTGGAATCCAAATTTATTGGAAGGGGATTGGTATTTATGGGTATATTGGAATTGTATGGAGGCCTTTTGGATGGATAAATGCTTCTCAAAGATGTGTTCCTTTGCTAAACTACATGTAGGAAAGGGTAAGTGGATTTTGAACTAGTGGGTAGAGCAATATATGGACCTATGATGGATGGAAGGGACAAAGACTTTGACTTTGGGATGTGAGGACCCAAAATGGATCGAGGATTTGATGGGGAATGTGTATACTTGGGTTCATATGGGGGAATGTTGGATGTAGAGGGGATATCAACATCTTGATGGTGGGCTATATAGACAAGGCCCTAATAATACAGATGTTCTTTGATATCTAGGGGTTCTAACATACCTTGTTCATTGAGGCCTAACCCCTTTCCTTGATAATGCATTTTCTAAAAAATCTTCTTGGAAATTGGATACTGATTATTTTTTAAACAACATGCAAGTCCATTTTGAGGTGGAGGAGCCACATATAGAGTATTAGGACTACAAAGTAGACTAGACTAAAAAAATTGGATGAACCAAGTTGATATGTAATAAGCTCATTATTGACTTGGATAGAGTTGATAGAATCTTAAAGTAGACATGAGAGATTATGACATGGAGATGGAGGGATGATGGGATCTTTTGGTGGAAATGGGGATTATGATATGGAGATGGAGGGATGATGTGATCTTGTGGTGGACAGGGAGGATTATGACATGGAGAAGTATGCACAATGGGGTCTTGTAGTGGATAGGGAGGATTACTTTGATCTTGTCATGGAAGAGGATCATTGGATGGAGTATAAGGGACATCATGGTCTTGCTTAGGAGGTGGATTATGAATGGAACTAGGAAGGATAATTTCATCTTGGTATTAAAGGGGATCATGTTGGACAAGAAATAAATGGATAAGGGGATCATCATGAGATTCTAGGAATATGGGATCTTGGTCAACTGATTGGACATAATTGTTATCTTGGTCTTGACAAATTTTAGGACTTGTTTCTTTATAATTTAGAATAGCCTCTTGATATGGGGTATGAGTTTGGATATGTATGGTTGGTTCTTGAAAGGACTCGATGCTCAGGCATGATGGGGATAGACTTTGACTAGGACTCATTGGAGTATCTTTGCTTGGGAATGGAGCATATGATGGTATTGGGTCTAAGAATACTAAATTGTAGAATGGATTTTCATTAAAGGATGGACTATCTAGGATATGTATCATGGATAGCCCTTGTGGGTAGACTGGAAATGTTTCACTATTAGATACATTTCTAGGTGGAGATAGTGTGGAGGAAGAAATGGTCAGAGATATGGAGGTTTCTTGAGGGACATTGCTAGACATAGGTATATGATTTTAATCATGTTTGAGAATGGTGTCTTGACATATATCTAACTCCTCATTAGGTTAATTATTAGGACATTCTATGATAGTAATATCACAATCATTATCTAGACCTTTGATAGAGATGGTATTAATTGTCAAGTTGGGGTCCATTTTGGTGTATGTGAGGTTAGACGTATTGTCTTGGCTAGATGTAGAAGCCTTGTCTTTTCCATGATCCATCAATGGTTTTTGGAAGATATTATGGTCTTGGTTGGTGGTACCACAATTAGAAACCACTTTAATTTCACTGCATTTGATAAAATCTTGGACAATAAATTTCACTTGCATACAGTTGATTTTTCTATGTCCTTTAGTTCTGTGATAGTTATAGTAACCATTGGCATCCCACCATTTTGGTTTACCATGACCTTTGTAGTGTCTTATCTCGGGTAAAGTGACTAAATGTGACTATATCAATTTCTTTAATATCATCTCAAGAAGTTTTGCAAGAGGCATAAAATATCTTCATGGAGTGGGGTTCCTTCTTGCATAAGTTTGTTGTTGGTTAAATGCATTGGTTTGTTCAAGACTTTTCCTAGGAGTAGTGTTGTTAACATTGTGAGTACTTTTTACTTATTGGGTATGTTGGACTAGAGATGGTTTTTGTACACCTAAGACTAGTTGTGTCATCTTTTCATCCACAACACCATAATTTATTACATTTATTTTTGGACTAGTATTTAGATTTTTCCTAAGGTGTTGGGTTATTGGTCTCTTTCTTGATGATTCCCTTCAAGGTGAGGGATCTTTCTTCTTCTAGCACTTTCTTAGCTATCTCTTCAAAGGACTCAATGTGTTGGGAGTGTAGTTCACACATTAGGTCTACTTGAAATTTTTCTATGAACATGTGGATCATTTCCTTGGTTGGTAAATGGAAGGATTCCTTAGAGGAAACATTTCTCCAACATTTTAGGAAAGAGTAAAATCTCTCCCCATTCTTCTATTTGGTGGTGCATAGATCCATTAATGTTATTTCCATGATAATGTTTTGTGAATAGTGGCGTATAAATTTTTCTGCTAGCTCATTAGATGACTTTATCCTAGGAGGGACTATGGAGAACCAATCCATGGCTATCCCAATAAGACTATGTGGAATGAGTCTCATACGATATGTTTCATCATAGGATCATCCATACATGTCGTGGAAAATTCCCTAATGTGATCATGGGGATCATTCTTTTCCTTGTACCTATCAAACTTAGGTGTGCCAAATTTGTGTGGAAAAGGTGGCATAAGTAGTGTCCTATCAAAGGAATAGGGACTAAGGTCTATTGTGGTGTAAGACCTTTTAAAAGTACCTATTTTTAGGTTTATGAATTATTGTTAGAGGGTTTAGAGCTGCTAAGCAAGTATATCAGTGGGTGTCAATGTAGTAGGTGTTGCATTAGGGTCAACAAATGGGATTCCACTATTTTGAGGTGGTGTAGGAACATAAGGTGGAGAAACATGGTGAGGTGTTGGGTTATACTAAGGTAATAGAATATAATGAAATGTTGGAATATGCTAAGGTACTAGAACGTACTAAGGTATTGGAATATGTTGAGGTATTGGAATATATTGGGGTGCTTGGACTTGCTAAGATAGTGGGACTTGATGGGGTGCTTGGAATTGTTGGGGTGATAGGACTTGCTAAGGAACTGGGACTTTCTAGGGTGCTTGGAATTATTGGGGTGCTAGGACTTGTTGAGGAACTAGGACTTTTTGGGGTGCTTCGAATTGTTGGGGATCAAGGAATTTTTGAGGAACTAGGACTTGTTGGGGTTTTTTAGTGCTTCATCTACTTGTCATCATTTTTTTGAAGATGTTTATAAATATCAAATACTCAAGTTTTTCGAGAGGTTCCCCTTGACTGATTTGGGTTTTCTTGAATTGGAAGGGAGACATGGTTGAGGTACTCTAGAAGGTTGTTGTTAATGTGCCCTTGATACGGGTATCCCTTGCTTAGGTTGGGAAGTTTCATTGGAGGAAATTGATGCCATTATTTTTGAGGTACTTGTAGGATGATCCAAGGTCAATATGGAAGGTGATGTTGTGGTAGTGAGTACACTAGATGCGGGTGGACATTTTGAAAATAGGGGATTGTTGTACTAGACCCCTAGGGTACTAGAAGATGTGGTGACCTAGAAATTATTTTATGTGGAATTGGTAGATGGGAGGAATGAAGTGAGTGGAAGGGGTTTCATTAAAGAAACCCAAGCTATTAGCATAGATATGTCCTCTACTATGGAAGATGTGTTGAATCCAATAGGTAATTTAGCACCTTTTTATACGAGCATGTGAAGGTATTAATTTTGGTTAGATTCTAGCATGGAATCTAAGATTTCCTTTAACTTATCATCATGTAAACCTTTTTCAATCTCTTCTTTTGTACATTAATCTTTGATTGTATTATGTGAGAGCTTGCTTAAACTATCATCTTATGTTTTATCACGACGTAAAAATGTCTCAGGATTCTTGTAATCTAGTGCCAAAGTTCTAGGTACAAATTCAATGTGTTGATGGGGATCATGTTCGGGGTCCTAATTGAACTCTATTGTGTCCTTACTCTTCTTGGATTATGTGTTCAACATATGAAAGTCCATTATAAATGTAAGACAACCAAGGAAATCAAATTCTAATTTTTTTGGGTTTCTGATTTTGGAAATGCAAAGACAATAAGGGAAACTAATTTTTTTGGATTTTTGGACTTTGGGATGCTAATGAAAACTAGGAATGAATAGACAAAAATGATTCCTAGAGTGTAAGTACTCTACCCTAAGAGAGATTCTAAAAATTTTGAGGGAAAACCTTCTAAGGAAAGATCCAAATGATATTGAGGACTATCTTGACTCTAAAAAGGTAGGACAAAAGTGATAAATTATAGAAATAATATCTATCTAAGACAAATATTAACCAAAATGATAAGGTGCATGTGTTGAGGCAAGTAGATAAAGACTATGCTGAAAAAGTCAAGATAAAATTCAAGACCACTATAGGAATGTCCAGGGAAAATGCACCTCGAATTTGGTGAATGACTCTAAAAAGTACAATACTTTAACCCTAAAATATGCAAGTTGTGTTTTTTGGTTTTTTGGAACCTTTGGACTAAAAATGATGACTATGCAAATAAGAAATGTTCTAAGGATGAAAGGTATGCCTATCTAAGTATGTTGATTACAAGGAACTAGAATGAAATATCAATGTACCATTTGTAGGACTCACGTCTGACCAATTTTCTATGTGTAGGATAATGTTGTAGGGTCAATGTTGGCTCTTCTTTTCTCTTTGTAAGAAAAGTGTTTGTAGGAAAAGTGTTTTTAGGAAAAGTATTGATTCAATTTTCTCTTGGTAGTAAAATTTTGTAGGAAAATTTTTGGAGATTTACAAACTCAACAATCACACTTTTAGTATATCATTGCAAGACTGACTCAAAAAAGAAATAATTAGTGTATGTCCACCAACTTTGTCAAGCTACAATTTTTCACATGCTTTGTCACAATGAAGGAAGTATACAAGAATTTTAGTGTATGGTAATTTTTATCTTAACATGGCTAAAAAGGTAGGCTTACTAATTAACCAATTTTTAGCATAGATTATGTTCAAATAGCTTTGTTTTTACCTCTCTTTACAAGAGCTTTCCACCAATGCCAAGGAGGTTTTGTGCAATCTATGAGGACCACTTGAGGAAGAATATTATACAATTTTATTTTTCCTTCACCCCATTAAGGATGAAGATATTTCATTTTAAAGTGGGTCGGATAATCATGGTAAAAAAAAAATTGTATCCCACTTTGGGTTGTCCCTCTCACCGGCTTCGTTAACAAAAATCTCGGGAGACGATCCCATTATGGCTTGAAAATGAAAATGCACTACTTTAAATAAAATTGAGATAAATACAAGTTTGGTATTCTGATCACCTTAGGAAATGTGAGAGCATATCCCTATTGTCTTCATTCTCCAAACACACCATACATGAGATTTATTCTTAGACCTTTTCTATTTAATGAAACTCCAATATGTTTGGCATTTTGATCACCTTAAGAAATGTATGAGCATAGGCCTACTATCTTTGTTCACAAAAACTAAGATCTCTCATTTAAGCTATGTGTTTGAAATTGAATTTACCAAAAGTTAAATAAAAGTACATGAAAGATTAAGAGTTTGTTGTGTGTACCTTATTCAATGTTATGCGCATTTTTAAGAGATTTTTGTTGGCAAGTGGTCAGCACATGCACATATATGCACATGTAGGCACATGCACATATGGATTTTTTTCATTTATGTCAATACTTATAATATTTATGAGCACACATATTGGGCATCATTAATATCTTTGTATACAGTTGATAAAGGAAAAATGCCTAAGTCCACAGACTGTTCCTATGACCCAGTTTGACAAAAAAGGTTAGCGAACCTCACAAAAGCTTCCTAAAGGCATGCAATCTTGGATACATGCTTGAAGGACATTAATTAATACATGTGTAAGGTTGCATGTGTTAATATTCTGGTATCGAAGAGATATGTTCAATTGACTAGATGTGATGGCAGGAAACAGAGTATAACTTGTTGGCAATCACTAAGGCCGACTTTGTGAGCGATTGGAAATTTATTTTTTGATGCGCTCTTGGATCTAAGGTTGAATAAGGATTTTAATAAAGAATAAAAATACACATTAAATAATATAATGTTTTTTCTAGAGTAAATACGACTAACTTTTGTAACATACCTCTAACAAGATATAAGTGTACAAACACTTTTGTAAAAGTGTGTAATGATGATTATGATGATATAGATGGATATGAGTTGTGAAGGCATCTAAGGAGAAGAGAAGATATCAAGATAAAGGAGAACAAGAGGAGTTCTTCTAGGAATACTTAAAAACTCTTTGTATTCAGGACAGTGGATTGATTCTAAATGTTGTTGCACCTATTGTACACCCCTAACAGGGTTTGATTGTCTTTAACAAGGTTGGACTCCTAGTAGAATTGATTCCTTAATTGGGATAACATTGTAAAAGACTCCTAACATGGTATGTCCTTTAATCAAGACCTTCCTATTGTAATACTCAACTCCTAACATGGTCAAAACTCTTAACAGGGTTATTATACTTATAGTACAAATATTGTGGGTACCATCCCCACCAGATTTTTTCCCTTAACAGGGTTTTCCTTGAAAACAAATATGGTGTTATGATTTCTTCAATGGTTTTTATGTTGCATGGGTATTTCTCTTATGCTATATATTTATATGTTGTTTGAAGAAAGTAAAGAAGTTAAAGAACACAGTAAAGTATTGTAACATTGATTCACCCCTCTCTCAGTGTTACTAAATCCTAACAATTGGTATCAGAGCATTAGGCCCCTAAAAGAAAATCTTAACAACTTTTGGGAGATCAAGATGGATTTGGAGAACTTGAAGAAAAATTATAAAATGGATTTGGAATATGTGGACATTGCTAATGTAAATAGAGTGGATCTAAATTACAAACTAAGGAAGGTAGATGACTTCATCAAGAAGTTGAAGCAGTAGCTTGAGCATGAAATAAAATTGAGAGATGATCTCATGGAAGCACAAGTTGAGGAGCTATCAGATCAAGATCTGATTGAAAAACTATGACATGAAAAGGATTACTTGAAGGATGAATTGGAAGTCACAAAATTGAACCTGATGAAAGAACTTGATATTGAAAGAGAAGAAAAAGAAAAGTCACAAAATGAACTATCAAACACAAGGGATAGATTGAAAACTTTGGAGAATGAACTGAGTGCACTAAAAAAAAAGTATGACAATGTAGAAAGATACTGCATCACCATCACTGGTGAACTTGATCGTACCAAAGGTCACATAGAAAAACTTCATGAGAGCATAAAGAAATTAGATGAGAAAATTGACATGCAAAAACTTGTTGGAGACATGACAGGAGTAGGATTCAATGAAAATATTGATCAGAGGAAAGATAGAGTTATGGAGAATCTTGCTTCAACTAAGAAGTCAAAATCTAAGGTTGTAATGGTAGAACCTAAGATACCTCCTTTCAAGGACAATGACAAAGATTGCAATCATAAAGATCAATCAAAGAAATCAATTGAAAAAGGTATTCCTAAGCCCAAGTTTACTAGTTTTTGTTTTAATTTCTACTTGTATGGACATAAGATAAGAGAATATAGAAAACTAGATATGAGGTCTAGTAGACCTACATATGATCATGTGAGTGATTTTATCAAGAAACAAAAGGAGAAAAGTCTAAATGAAGAAAATACTGAAAAAGCTGAATGTAGTAAGAATGAAAAGCATAGACAACTAGAAGGTATTGAAACATGTAAAAAAATGATGAAAAGAAAGATAATGTTTCTAATTCCAGTAAGGATGAAGTCAAAAAGTTAGTGGAAGAAGTTAAGAAACCTTTTACCAGACCTAAAAATATTGTATGTTACAAATGCAGTAACTTTGGTCATATTGCTAAGTATTAAAAATTACATATTGATTACAACCAATTGAAACCTAAGAAGAATGTGACATGCTCCAAATGAAACAATGATGGACATGTTGTGAAGTATTGGAGATTTAAAGGACCAGTAAAGAAGTCCTTCAGACCATTCATGAAAGAAAAGGACTTGAATGAAGAAGAAAAAGAGCTAGCAAAACTAAAAGAAGAATTTAAGGAGAAATGGACAAAGTAGAATGAACTTGTTGAATCTAAAGTCAAAAAGGCTGAAGAGAAGAGTGTGAGAACTCACAAGAGTCCAAAGAGTCTTGTGGAATCATTACTAGGGTGAAATTGCTCACCATATTTTTGATGGGCAATGTATGCCTTAGGGGGAGCATGACAGATTAGCAACAGTCAAATACAGAGCTCCTATATGGATGAGTTAAGTTGTGCCAACTTATCAACAGCTTAGTTACTATGTTATGGGATCTTGGATAAGATTGCATATGGTTTGGAGATGTATGTAAGAAGATGTACCAGTCTAGGTTAGTTCTGGTTTCTTATAGCTTTATGGGCAATTTTTGGGACTTGTGCCAAATTTTCTATGAGGGTAATGATGTAGTCAATCTAATTACCATTTTCACTAAGATCAGAGAGCATTGAAGATATTGGAGTAGTTGTTGGAGCTTAAAGAGTTTATAGTTGTGTTCGCAAAACCCTTACACAGCCACATGAGAAAGGTATTTGTCATAAAATAAATTAATCTTTGTCATTTGTAGTAGCAAAGAAGTTAGCATGGATACTCTCAAAGTGTTTAATGTGCTCAAGAGGAATAGATAAAAGTGTAAGAATCATCCCTTCAAATTCATTGAAGATGATCTAGAGGGTGCATTCTCACATACTCCAGTTGGTGTTCTTCATGTTGAAGACATCGCAGCCTATATACACAACAAGATTGAGTTTATAGGAACCATAGAGATATTTGATGAGATGTTAGGGTTATACAATGCAGATCAAACCCTACGAGAAGAATGTAGAAAGGTTCATGAGTTGCCAATAGTTAAATACATGGAAAGGTTTGAGTTTGATGAGCTAGATTGGATAAAGATTGTGTTGAGCAAGATTCATGATGAATTTATATGGATCAGTGGAACTTTAAATAAAATCACCAAAGAAATATTACATGAGATCACTGTTTTACCTATGATAGGTAAAATTCCCAAAGTAGAAAAGAATATCAGATTTGAAGTAGAGAAACTGACCAAAAGAAAATGGAACAAAAGAACAATGACATTGAATGACATTGAATGACATCGCACAGGAAGATGTCAAGCTTGTTGTAAAAATATTATGTTACAAGTTTTAGTATAGTAGTAGGTTAAAAAGTGTATCAGCTAGTTTTATACATATGGCTTATAAAATGGTAGTAGAAGATGAAGAATATCACCTATGTGAGGTCCTAAGGTAGTAGCTAATAGAAAATTTGGCAGGAATAAAGAAAAATAGGACAACAAACTTCAGATTTGGATCACTTATAATGTATATATTCTTTCATGTTATGAGAAGATTTCCTAACATGTACCTATGGAGATCTGATAGATGCACCATGCAGATGATAAGTGACTTCTATAGAAGAAGTGATGAGTAGAACAGGTATGCTGAAGCTGTAGGAATGATGAAACTATTTCAGAAACAAATGCATGAAAGGGAAAGATTCCTTGGAGACCAGTGGACAAATACGAAAATGACATATGTTTCATGGTAGAAACTGATAGCACATGCTTTGAGGTAGTAGAACCTAGAACTTTTTGGGCTACTCTTATGGAGTATGAAGTTGATTATACTATTCTAGAGCTTCACATTCAACATGTCTTGCAATCCCCTAAAGACCCCAATTTTCCAAGATGGGGCACATATGAAGAAAATTACTCAATAGTTAGGGAAGAGCTGGTGAAAGGGAGAAGGGAGAAGAAACTTGAATCCCTTATTAACAAACTAGTAGGAAAGTATGGCATATCAAAAGAATAAATGAAAAATGTCAAGGAAAAGATAGTAGAACTTGGGGAGGAATACAAAATTTCCCCTCCTCAATCTAACATAGAGGCACCTCAAGTGGTAGAGATTGGATAACAAGAAGAAAAAGAGAAACATCACACTCTTACACCTTCTAAGAGAACATCGCAAAGATGGGTAGCAAGAGCTTCTACACAAGGCCAAACTCTCTCCAAAGCCAAACATAAGGCCATGGCTAGTAGACCATGAAAGAAGATGAAAACATTGGACACTCCTCCATCTTGACAAGAAGAAGATAAGCAAAAAAAGACTTCTCAAGAAGAAGAGCCAAATAAGGAATTCTAAATGATGGACAAAGAGAAAAATGAGGAACAAAAGAAGAAGGAATAAGAAGAATAAAATGACAGAAAGCTTCAAGAGGCTAATCTAACAGCACTTGAAGCAAAAAGGAAAAAGGCAGAAGGAGTTGAACAGAAGAATGGCCAAGGTACACAAAGCAACCTATTCAAGACCTATCTCAAATTTATACAAAAGAGAGCATTAAGTGATGGCAAGCTCAATTATATTGAGAAATAATTTGATAGATATGATGAGGATAAGAAAAAACAAATAGAAGACATAGTTATGGAGCACATGCTCACATTTAAAAATAACTTAATTGAGATAGAGGGTCAAGTAAGTAAAGACCTATTTGAAAGGTTAGAAGGAAGAAAGAAAAGAGCTCTTCATGAGGACATTAAGATGAGATAGGATATTATATTGCAGAATATGCCAACCATGAAAGGGAATGAGATGGGAAATTGCCTTCAAAATCTAAGGCCAAATTTAAGAACTAAAACAAGAATCATCAAGTTCATGGCCCAAAAGTATGAAGAAGTGGAACAAGAAACTCATAATATGGCTGGATAGCTACTCCTAGAGGAGTGGCCTTGTCTGTGTAAGTCTACAAGGACCCCAACCTCACTAGCAATTTCTACAAAGCCTACAAATGAAGAGAAGGCTAAAGATCCAAAAGAAATATAGGTAGTTGACATAGGCCTACCTGATTTCTTTATTGATAATGTTGGGATTTCACTTAATACATAGCTAGATACATCTAATCCATTTCAGATGATTGAAACCTTGACCAATATAGATGAAATAGTGAATAATCTTGAGTCTCCAAAGACTGCTCAAGAAGACTCAGTTGAAAAAGTGCAACAAGGAGAGAAAACACCTGAAAAAGTATAGGGAAAATAGGAAGAAAAAGGAACAGAAAAGGTAAAAGAACAAGAAATAGAAAAAGAAGCAAAAATAGAAAAGGAAGAAGAACAAGGAAAAGAAGAGGAACATCCAAAAGGATTACCAATCATTCCTTTCTATACACCTAGTTTGTTGGCAAGTGGCTCTCAATCACTTCCAACCAACTTAGAGGACATGGATGTTACAGATCTGATGGAGTGGTCGGTACTTTCCTTTGTTAAAGCAAAGGAGAAATTGGAGAAGAAGACTGACAAAACTACCAAGACAATCCAATGAGCCACACAAGTTTTGAGTAAGTTTTTTACTACACCTCCTATGCATATTGAAGATCCTATAAGTAGTCTAGATAATGTTCTAAGTGATGAGACAATTTATTGTCTCTATTTTTTTATAATCTTTATACTTTTTTTACACTCTTTATGCTCTAATAAGACATTTCTAAGACATTTATGAACCTATACCTATGTGAATTTGTGATAAGTATAGCTAGGACCACAAAGATTTTGGGTAGTTAGAATGACATGTTTTTCTGAATATTATGTATATATTGTAGTACTTAATATAGCTACTTTAATCTATGTTCTAATATTTGGGTAGGAATTGAAATGTTGACTTGTATATATACCAAATGCTACTAACCTTCCAGGAAATAAGGAGCAGTTTGAGAGTGGTGCAACTGCATTAAAGGAGTGTTAGGAATCCATCCATGACGGAAGGAGCCAGCACAATTCCTAGGATCATGCCGCTACTGAGAAGGAGCTTGCATTCTAAAGAATATAGGAAATAGTTTTGCTATATTTCCTTAGTGTTGTTATTCTATTATATGCACTTATTAGAAAATGTCATGGTTGTAATACTTCCTTTTTATGTGGTGAGATTCAGTTAGACTTTACTTTCTTGCTTTCAATAAGTGTCAACTCTCTATATAAAGAGATTTGATTGGTTTAGTTATTAATGAGAAAATATATTCAAATGTTGTGTTCAGCGTAACAGAGTTACTCTTTTCTATTCTTCATGTATTGTTCCATTACCATGTAACCAATTTATGAGAATATAATGAAAGAGTGATTTTGAAGTATCTTCTATGTTAATAGTTAGCAAAGGCCAACCAAGGGGGACCACTTGGGAGGTGGAGTAGATTAGGATAGAGTAGATTTGCTTCTTTCATTTTTTGTGCTTTCAAGTAGAAGTTTCTATTTTACTCCTGCAGCATTACTACTGTGAATGTTCCTGCAACACTTGTAGAGATAGACATAGTGGATGCTTTGAGTTGTTAAACAGGTTTAGCATAAGTTTACAAGATTTCTATAGTAATTTTATTAAGTAGTTAAGTGTGTTTACTCTCCTGCAGCAATAGCATAAGTTTCTTTCATGCACTTTATCTTCCTGCAGCATAGGTAGTATGACTCCTTGAGGAACTTAGTGCACAAACCGTGTTGTCCCATTTCAAGTCTACATCCCTGGGTTGACAATCTAAATACATTTCATGATGGGAAAAGTAATCATTAGTATGAATACATTATTCCTAAGAGAGACAGTGTCATGATTATCACTACCTATTGTGAGACTATTCATTTTTGGCATCGTTGTCGGGGATGGTGTCAAACTACGAACCTTAATGAGTCATTTATTTTTCAGATTAATTTCCTATTTTTAGTCAATAGAGAGTAGTTGTGAGCTTGCTTCACAATTTCATGAACTTACTTGCATGCATCAAAGAAGGTGAGATGTTCATGGCAGATTTCTACCAAAAGAACCTATTAAACTAAAAGAAGAGTTTGAAGAACTTGAGTTACCATTTCTTGACGCAAGTCCTGAGTTTGTTGCATCACCTTCAATGGAAGAACATCCTCATGATCCATTTGACCTTCACCCTTTTGCAAAGATATTAGCTAGTTTCCTTAATAATTCCAATCCAGGACCACCTGTTGACCAGAGCCTTTTGGTTAGTAATACTTTCCAACCACAATTTCATTATCCAGCACCTCCAGTAATGCCAGCTCCTACCTTTCCATTTCCTATTCCAAGTCTTATCAACAACCCTAATCTCAATAACATACCTTCTTCAGCCCTACCAAAGTTCTATGGCCTTACTATAGAGGATCCTGACACCTTTTTGTTCAAGTTTGACATTTTGTGTCAAAGTTTTGACTATAACACTGATAGTCATAAGCTTAAGTTGTTTCCAACAACATTAAAGGAGTCAGCTCTTAGATGGTTCATGGGCTTAGGATAAAATGTAGTAATTGATTGGGATGGAATGAGAGATTTATTTCTAAGGAAGTATAAGAAATATTGCAAATGTGGTGATTCAAAAGGAGATGATATCTTTCAAATTTCATAGAAGGAAGATGAGACACTACAGGACTACATATCATGTTTCTTATACAATTTGTAGAAGAATCCTCAACATGCACTATAGGAGGATTCACAGAAGCTAATTTTTCTAAGAGGAGTGAATGATAACTATCTGGAAGCATTAGACCTCATGGCTGGAGGAGATATATCTTATTCTTCCTAGGATGAACTCAAGAAGATTTGTTTGAACTATTAGAGAGCGATAATAAAGAAATGAAGAGGATTTAAACCAATAGTGGAAAAAGGAAGTGGCTCTGGCATTTCCAAGATAGAAATCTCAAACCTACTATTAGACTTCAAGCAAGACATCATTAATTATGTTGCTACACACCTAGACATGATGACTGCCAAGAAGAAGCATGTAGACATGGAGGCACAGCTAGCTAAATATTGTCCCTATTGTCACAAGAAAAAGAAGGATTATCATTACAAGCTGGTGGTGAACCTGGAGAATCAGCATCCTCCAATTGAGTACTTAAAGATAGAAGGAGAGGATGAGCAAGTGTTCTTTGTTTCTCAACATCATCCATGGGCCATGAGACAAGGTATGCCTCAAGACCCATTACAAATTTCAAATCCTTATAATAGTCAGTGTCAAAACTAGAATGTCCAAAGTCCTCCATAATATACTCAACCTACTTGGAATAATACCTAGCCCAGTAATCAACAGAATCAATGGTTTAATCCACAACAACCCCAATGGCCACAACTTCCAAACTAATGGCAACAACCATAAGGAAATTGGCAGCCTACTAATCAATGGGGAGGACCTAAACCATGGATTAATCTAAATCCTAGATATCCATCTTTGCCACGTCCAATAAACACACTTGCAATTATGCCACCATCTGCAAATATAGGTCCTCAAAAGTAGACAAGTTACCTGCTCAACCATAACTGAATCCCAATAGTCAATAACAACATCAGCAAATGTATGCTATTGATGCTCAGTAGTACCTTGCTTATGCTCTAAACATATTTGATATACACCTAAGATCAGGTAATACCTTGCCTGTACCTGAACCACCTCTTATCACTGAAGTGTCAGACCTTCTTGCAACATCAGTACCACTCCTCGAGAATTATTTGCCAAGTACAGTTGCCCTAGCTAATGTTTCCAATTCAACTAATGATCAGACATCAGTAAAACCTCCTTTTCCTTAGAGGCTTAGCTTGGAAAAACCTACACCAAAAGAGGATCAGTCATTTGATATCCTTGACCAACTAAAGAACATGCATGTCTAGATTACCATGTTTCAAGCCATCAAGGATGTTCCTATCTATGGAAAATAAATCAAGGAAGCTTGTCTCAAAAATCTTGGATGAAAGAAAAAGGATCCTACAAAAATTCATGTTATAGGATAATTAGCTGATATTATGTTGGGAAAGCTAGTAATTCCAAAATATTCAGATCCAGGGAGTCTAGTTGTTAACATCATCATTAATGGTCAGTGTGTCAAAAATGCATTAATAGACTTAGGTGTTTCCATTAATGTAATGACTAAGGATACTATGAATAAAGTGACCATAGAAGGGTTGTGAGCTACCCCAACAATCTTATAATTAGTAGATAGCTCTATTGTCACCCCTTGATGGAATGATAGAAGACATAATAGTTGCCCTAGATTCCTGGGAATACCATGTTGATTTCATTATTCTATCACCAAAGGTCAATCTTGTTGGTTACCCTATTCTAGGATGTCCATGGTTAGCAACAGTTGATGCAAAAATTAGTTGTAGATCAGGGAACATGACAATATTAGCTGGGCAAGCAACTAACAAATTAGCATTGTACCCTCTAGATCAACCCTAGCCAGATTTAAGTACACCTATATGGACAGATTTAGGAGATGGGGAAGAAGATTTGAACTCTGTGGTTCAGATCATGATGTTACATAGGAAATCCTTTCTAAAGTTGCAGGAGGAAGATGAAGTAATTTGGAGCATTCTTAATAATGACTGTGTTGTGATCAAAGATATATCTAAGAGTTCTATGTTGGAGCTAACTACATATGAGGACCATGTTGAGCACTGTGTTTTGCCTTCATAACCCAATATTATCCATCAGCTACTACCTTGTGAGGTAGATACAAGTCCTATCTCTAAAGTATCCATGCTTGACCTTACAACTACTGTTGAGCTTTCCAAGGGTCACAATCTCCATGTAAATAATAAGTTGCCTTCACAGCAAATGGAGCAATTAACTAAGCTTCTACAAACAAATGAAAAATGCATTGCATGGGATTATGGGGATATAAAGGGACTAAGCCCCACACTCTGTACTCATAGGATATATATCAATGAAGGAATTCTACCACTCTGCCAACCTTAGAGGAGAATTAACCCAACATTAAGAGAGATAATGAAAATAGAATTACAAAAGTTGCTAGATGTTGGCTTTATATATCCTATATCTGATAGTAAATGGGTGTCACCTTTGGTTATAGTACTTAAAAAGGGGTGTAAATGGAGAATATGTGTTGATTATTGAGAGTTAAACAAAGTTACCAAAAAGGATCATTTCTCATTACCATTCATTGATCAAGTACTTGATACTTTAGCCATTAAAAAGTATTTTTCCTTTCTTGATGGATATAGTGGATGCAATCATATTAGTATTTCTCCAGGGGACCAGGAAAAGACTACATTCACATGTCCATGGGGGATATATTCATATTATGTCCTACCATTTGGGTTGTGTAATGCTCCAACAACATTCCAAAGAGCTGTAATTAGTATTTTTGCTGATATTTCACATGATTGCATGGAGATATACATGGCTGATTTACAGCATTTGGGGTGACATTTGAAGAAGCTCTGTAGAATCTTGAAAAAGTGCTAATTAAATGCAAGGAACACAATCTTTCCCTCAAAAATGAGAAGTGCTTTACACTGATGCAACAAGGTGTTGTACTTGGACATTTCATTTCAGCAGCAGGAATCCAAGTAAACCCAGCCAAAATTGAGGTAATACTCGCGTTACCCACACCTACTAAACAAAAAGATGTAATAACTTTCTTAGGACATTTTAGCTACTATAGGTGCTTTATTCAAAATTTTAGTCAAATAGCTAGTCATCTATACACACTACTTACCAAAGAGGTTGATTTTATATGGACACAAGCTTGTGATGAGTCCTTCCTACAACTCAAGTCACTCCTAACAACTGCACCAGTCCTTAAAGGACCTGATTGGTGTATCCAATTTCACATCCATACAAATGCATCAGATTATGCCATACGTTTTGTGCTAGGAAAAAATCCAAATAACCTTGAGAATGAAATTTACTATATCAATAAGAGCCTCCATGGACTAGAATTAAACTACACAGTTACTGAAAAGGAACTATTGGCTGTAGTTTATGCATTGAATAAATTCTACCATTATGTAATAGGCTATCCCATCTTTGTTCACAATGATCACTCAGCAATTAAATATCTAATGAACAAACCTTCTATCACAGGCAGGTTAGCAAGATGGCTTCTTTTATTGTAGGAATTTGATCTAACAACTATTGATAAGCCAGGGAAGGCAAATGTAGTGGTTGATTATTTGTCTAGACTAAAAAATGCTAATGCAGACACTACTCAGGTTGATGATACATTCCCTGATGAACACCTGTTCCATATTGCAATCAAAAATACATGGTATGCTGACATAGCCAATTATCTTTTAGCCAACAAAATGCCCCCACATTTCTCTCCAAAGGACAAAAGAATGTTTGCAGAGAAAAGTTTCCAATTCTCATGGATTGATAACAATTTATTTTATACTAGTCTAGACCAAATCATGAGAAGGTGTGTGAGAGAAGATAAAATATATGATATACTCCATGCTTGTCATGATGAGCCATGTGGAGGTCATATTATAGCAAAGAGAATAGATTTGAAGATCTTAACAACGGGTTACTACTAGCCAACACTTCACAAGGATGTAGCTAGCTATACAAGGAAATGTGATAAATGTCAGAGGATGGGTTGCCCAACCAAATCAGATGAAATGCCCCTCAACCCACAAGTGGTGGTCATGTCATTTGACAAATGGGGCATGGACTTTATAGGTCCAATAGATCCTCCTTCAAATGGGAAATCATATATCCTAGTATGCACAGATTATCTGACCAAGTGGGTGGAAGTGAAAGCCATGCAGCATGCCAAAGATCAAAAAGTAGCAAAATTCTTGTATGAGGATATTTTCACCCATTATGGAGTGCCAAGAGAACTTGTAACAGACTAAAGAGCATAGTTTACTTCAAATCTAATTAATGACTTAATGAAGGAATGCAGCATCAATCATAAGAAGTCCAGCCCTTACCATCTGCAAGAAAATGGATAGGAAGAGGTCACAAATAGAGAAATTGAGGTCATCTTAACAAAGATAGTACAATTGCATCATAGGGATTGGAGCAGCCGATTAACTAAAGTAGTCTGGGCTTATCGCACAACTTGGAAAACAACCACAAGATTCATACCATTTGAATTAGTATATAGGAAGGAAGCAATGTTACCAATAGAATTTGAACACAAAACATTGCGTATAGCTCTGGAATTAAATATCAATCTTCCTGTAGCACAAATAAAACACCTTCTCCACCTCAATTCCTTAGATGAAATGTGTAAATCTGCATTGGAGTGAATGAAGCTAATCCAAAACCAATGGAAGAGGTGGCATGATTCACATATCAAGAATAAGCACTTTCAAGTGGGTGATTGGGTTTTATCATATGATTCCATATTCAAAGAGATTCCAGGAAAGCTACAGACTAGATGGCTGGGACCATATGAAATTGAACATGTCTATAACAATGGAGCAGTCTAGTTGACCACACTAGATCCAGTCCAATTCAAACTACTTTTCAACGAACACCACTTGCACCTCTATCACACACCCTAAACAAAATTAGACTTCCTGTAGCAGTTCAGTATAAACACTTCAGCAGCACCATAGGTAACACTTCCTATAGCAAAAGGTGAAAGCCTTCTTCCTACGGCTTCAACATAACATACCTTCAAAAATTGACCATAATAAAACTTCATTTAATATGAGGTACATTTCTTCATTCACTTTTCTTTCTTCTTCTCTCTAACTCATCTCATTTCTCTTTCTTCCATCCATTCACAACCCACATCACCCACAATTTCTATTTTCAATGCTTTCAATAAAAGACATGTCAGCAATCACATGCGGCTGCCAAAATCATCATGCTCTCACCACCTTTTCATCGCACGTACGGTAAATCAATGTCAGGTAAAACTCTCTCAATCCTTACTCACTTTTAGCACACATATTTTGGTAATTATATCTAGTACTACACTAAATATATAATTTAGGCGTTATGCCAATTTCTCATTCTTGTGATAAATATGTCAAGTGAGGACACTTGTAAATATTTCGTAGGGGGCAGGGGAAGTGTAATAAATTCCAAATGTCATTACTAAGCCATCCTAGTCACATCCTTGTCACTTCAACATTGTACTTAGGCCTTGTTCCATTAATTTCCTTTATTCCCACACATTTGTCGTACTTGCAAAATTCCAATTTTTTGAAGTTGATATGACCTGAAAGGACTATAATTAAGTTGTGTGGTAGCTCGTGCTTAAAGTTGTGATGTCCTTTGATTAAAAAATTCATTATTATTGTTCATTTAACATAACGGAGGCATTAAATAGAGAAGAAGTTGGTATTTTCAAGAAATGCATTTGAATTTCAAGGAAAGAAGGTATTTGTAGAGTGTAATACCCCAAAAATGGGCTATAAGTTCATTTACTTCCTATATCAACACATCGAATGAAATCGACATCAAAGTCCTAACCTAAGGCACATCAAAACATCATCGAATCCTAATTGATTATCCTAAATTCTGCATCAGGGAATATTCCTATTAATATTCCTAAAATTATCCTAATTATCTTTGATTTAATAATTATTTGACGATAAATCATATTTATCCTAAAGTTTGATTAATTGAATATTCTGAATATTTAATTAATTAGATTTAATACTGCCACTTAATTATTTAATTGAATTTAATTATATTTCCTAATTATTATTATTATTTAAATTTGACAATAAATCAAAATTCCTATCATTAAATGATTAAATTCTTATTTAATTAATTAAAGCAAGTTGTCATATTTAATAATATAGTTTTTGAATAAAAGTTTGATTTAATAATTGATTAACCCATAAATCAATTGTTTTATTTTTAAAATCAATTAAGTTGAGGATAAATCACTTTATTTATTTATTAATTCATATTAAATTATGCACATCCAAAAAAATAGTTAAACTATAAATCAAAAAATCAATTCAAGTTGTTTTAAAAATAAACTCAACTCTATTTTGAGTTGAAAGCTGATCTCAACTTCTGATTTAAATCAAAAAGTTATTTTTGCATGATTTATTGTGAGTTAACTATCTTTAATTCCTTTTTGACTCAAAAATCAACTGAGTGATTTATGGCTTTTTTTCCATGCATCCCCAAAGCCCTGGATTTCTATAAAATCAAGGCTCAGCTCTTCACAAATCATCTCATAATTTGCAAACTTATGCTGGCAAATTGACATCTGAAGAATTGAAGCTTCTTTTGTGAATCAACAACTTTTGTGAGATCATTCATATTTAGCATATCATTGTTAGATTAATTGTATTGCATATTAGTTTTTCATCTAGAATAGATTCATATCAGTTTATTTCATATTATTGCATAGAAAAACCAAAAAAATAGATTAATTTGCATCTAATTCATATCTAGATTTTGCATTCAAATCCTTCGTTTAGGTGTCATCAAGGTCACTGATCTCGGTCCAATCTGAGAATACATACTCGCATTTACTAGAAGGCAGTAAATCGCCTGGTTAGTTTAGTTTTCATTTCATTGCACGATTTCAATTTTAGCTAACCTCTAATGTTTTACTGAAGTGTTGTGTCTACAGCTAGATACAAAATTCACACACACATTTTTGGCACCCACCATGGGGCTCTGAAATGGGTTTCCATTCAATTTTTATCAATTTCTATCATCTTCTTGTCATTTTCTATTCCAAGCTGTGATTTTTAATTTATGTTCGTATAATTTTCATACAAGTTTTGTCAGAAACTCATATCAGAGGATACCCACTATTGTATGATAGTTTATTTGATCAAGGATCATACTGCAAGAATCACATTATCATTTGGAGGCTCTATTGTCGTATGGTCTGATACCCAATGTCGTACAAGTTTCTAGACTGTCATCTGGGAGGTGACCCACTGTCGTATGAGTTTTAGTGCCAGGTTTCAATTGTTGTTTCACTTTTTCAAGTAGTTTTCTAGATTTATTTTCCTGATTTGGACTAACAACTAACATTAACGATTGAAATTTGTTGTTTCTGATTGATTTCTGCTGGTTTTGATTGGGAAAAGCATAAGAATTGCTAAAAATAGGTAAGAATCTACTAAGCACATTGTGAGGAATTCAGGTAATCTTCTTAGCTAATAACATTTTGATTCAGATTAAAAAGAACTCTTGTGTGTCAAGCTTGTGTGACCTTTATTGCTTTCATATCACAGATTTCATTTTGGGCTATTAAAAATGAGCATAGATTTGTTTTTCAGCATCTTTGTTACACATAGTAAATAGGCCCTATGAACACTATTCATGGTTCTTGAGAGAGTGGGTTTCCAGTGAAACTCTTCTCAATGAAGGAACCCTTGTAGGTAGGGAGGTTACTGAGAGAGTCTCATGTTCTACTAGATTTGTGCGTCTTCAGCTTCTAATTGATACATTCTCTCTCCAGAGAGGTTGATAGATCATGAGTGGTTGACATCATAGATCTTTGTGAGATAATCTTGGTCTAAGCATGTCAGATTAATCTGTCTTCTTTGTTTGGGTTAAAAGTGAAAAGGCTAGAGGATTATGCTCTACTCCCTTTTTGGGTAGTACCAAAAACTCAGTTCCTTGAATCTGAAACCAATCTCCATGTGGTATATTTTGTGAGTCACCTTTAGAGAGGGTTAACCATAGTGGACATTCCCTTAATTGGGTCAACCACGTTGACAAAACCTCAAGCGATAATAGCCATTTTCACCGTGGTAGTGAAAACCGCTATATAAATGTCCTTGTGGAAGAAATCTCCATAGGTGTGGTCTCTTGTTGGGCTATCAGATCTCCCTAGCAGATCCCAAAGATTAAGTTCTTGGACTGTGTCAAAACCCCGGTGCACCTGGATTGGAGTTCACCCTCTTGAGATCACAAAAGTTGCAGAGTCAGACCATTACTAAAAACCCTAGTGAGGCCAAATTTTCATTTTTCTAGGAATATGTGCATTATTGCAAAACTTTTTGGAACATACACTGTTAGCACTCCTAGGGATTAGCACAATTTAGTCACTTGATTGTTCATGCACAAGGTTGCTTTGTCCCCTGTTCATTGTTTTCAGATGTGCTTGGAATCACTTGCTTGTTGTTTTGCATGCTTGTTTATCTATCTGGTTACTAAGAACAAATCAATCCACTACAATCTTCAAATCTAGACATATAATTTTGTGAACAATCTGAAATTGAAAACCTCAAAAATTGCAAAATCTAGTGTCAAACACCTTTCTAGAGTCAACAGTCATTTTGTAAAGTCAAAAAGTCGTACGACTTTTGGCTATTGTCATTTCAGAACCCCCAGATTATCATATGGTATCAGATATACTGTCGTACGAGTTTTTCTACCAGTCAATTCCAAAAGTCAAAAACCCTGCTATCAACTATCATGCGAGTTTTGCAATAGTCGTATGATTTTTTCAATTGTTATTTCATGCTATACCCACTATCATACGAGCCTGTAGAAAGTTGTTTGTGAAATTTTGAAAAGTTGTCAGAAAGTTGTCAGAACTGTTAGAGACCTAGCTTTTCCAGCCTATTTCTAGAACCTGTCAAGAAAATCACTGTGTCAAGAACATAGCAGCAACTACTGAGAATCCAATCATTTTCCTAAAGTGGCCTTTTGAATTTGATTTTGCCTTTTGTTTAATCAATTTGAGTCTTTATCAACTTGTGTTAACACCTTGTCATAACTATCAATCTTCAATCCATCTTCAAAATGGCTAAGTGTTGTGAACTCATGTCCGCTATCCTTTGGGAATCTACCCATACATCTAGGGCATAGTCTCCTTCATTTACGTCTAATCTAAGCTTCAATCAATCAAACCTTGACAAGGTTGCATCATTTGATCTTCTTGAATCAGATCTTTCTTCAGTTGTCTTCATCATATTCTTTTATTTCACCCAAGGTTAATGGTGGAAATTAGAGCTTCCTCTCACAAGAAATCTAGAGAAGCATCCCATATGTTACCTATAACTACTATCTAGGATCCAACTCTTGAGCAACTCTATAATTCTGGTCTTTACGAAGACGACCGTCTTGGCAACTTTCGATTGAAAACTAGTTACATTCCTCCTTCATCAACTCATGGAGGTAATTAACAAACTCCTCCTCAATCTATCCTAGGGAGAAATCCTACCATGTCTCAAGTAGGGACAAACTTTGGCTCTCAAAGAGCTCAATCTCAACATGGTGTAGATCAGGAACCCACACCTGAAGAAATTGCTCAATATCAAAATGATGATAACTTCAAACGAATGATGAAGCATTTCTTGAAAGAAGACAAAGAGGCATACTTTTTACAATTATCTCATCAAGGAGCTAAACTTCCTCCCAACTTTAATGTTGAAGATATTATTACGCATGAGGAAGAAACTCCACTCACAACTATGATGAAGCAAATGCATGCCATGCAAGTCAAACTTAATAAACTTGAGAAAGAAAAGGAACCCAAGGAGTTCTCCATGGAGGCCCTATGTCCTTTTCCATTTGAAAAAGACTTGTACATGCCACCATTCCCAAAAAGAGTGGAGATGCCTAAATATGATAAGTTTGATGGACACTCAGATCCTCAAGATCATGTCAAAGAATTTTGTACACAATTTATGGAGTTCATGCATGAACCAACCTATTTGATGCATCTCTTTCCTCGATCTCTGGGGGAGCAACCATTCATTGGTTCTCTAGATTGCCTTCTACTATCAAAAATTTTGAAGAGTTGATCAAATTGTTCTATCATCAATACTCCTACAACATTCAACATCCAGTCACCATGATCGATATCTGCAATCTCAAACAATATCCAGGAGAACCATTTCTGACAATTCTCAAGAGATGGAGGAACAAATTCTCTCTATATGTTAGGCCTATTCCAGAAATTGAGAAACTAGAAATCTTCATCAATAATCTTATCCCAGAGATCAACTACCCTTTACAAATGCAAGATCATACATCTTTTGATAAGATGGTAGACAATGCGATCAAAATTGAAAAAGTAGTTGTGAAAAAAAGAGAGATCACACTTCAAAAGGACAAGTATGAATTAGGGTCCAATTCTAAAGACAAGAACAAAAAATGGAACAAGAATAAAGGCATCATCATAGATGGAATTGTTGATACTATCTATGCCCCATCAAAGGCACTAGCTTTCAATCTAACTATTGGTACCCAAGCAATCAAAGCCTCAAAGAAAAAGGTGTCTAAACCATCTCAAAAGAAGCAAGAATACAAATCTTGGTCCACTGATAACAAATGAAAATTCACTGCTCTTGGAGAATCTTTAGAATCAACTATGAGAACTCTTCTAGCTAATAACATCATCTCTTTGCTTGAGATCCGACAATCTAATCCTGATCCTAAGCCAAAATGGTGGAGAGAGAATGAATTTTGTGATTTCCATCGAGGTAAAGGTCATAGAACTAATAACTGCTTATGCTTGAAACATACTATTCAAGATCTAATTGATAAGGGAGACATCACCATTGACAATCATAAGAGCAATAATGATCATATAGCATTCACAGAACCATTTCTGAAACATGGTCATGAAGTTTCATCTTCTCAACCTAATATGGGGGCAAAGGTCAATTATGCTTACCCTAGAAATAATGTTGTTATCAATATGGTTGAACCTTGTCTCTCTAAGCATTGCAATGTCATCACAATTAATGCGAAGAGATAGAGATCATACTTTAGCTAACATAGTGACTCGATCACAGGCTCAGGCACATCTGAACGGACAAATCCCAGATTCATGAAATGTCCCTAAGATGCCCTTCAATATTTCTTTCACTTCTAAACAGAAGGTTGTTTCTAAATCTTCCAATCCTAAAGATACGAGGCCAACATCTTATAGCATTATTCAAAAAATCCAACACACTAATGAGAAAATCTCCATGTTTGAGTTGTTTTGAATATCTCTAGCTCATAGAGCCATTCTAGACAAAGCTTTGCTTAGATCCAATGTTCCTAATGACCTTGATTTAGATAGGTTCTAGACTATGGTTGGACATCTTACATCTCTGCAATATATCTCCTTTTCAGAGGAAGATGACAACTCCTTGAGTCACCCGCATAACCATCCCTTACATGTAGAAGTCTTGATCCAGCACTGTAGAGTCAAATGTGTGTTGATAGATGGAGGCACTGGCCTAAACATTTGTTCTTATAGCTTGGTCACACAATTGGGATTTTCAGAATTGGCTATTGATCCTAGAAAGAAAATAACTATAAAAGCCTATGATGAACAAGAAAGATCTTCTAAAGGCACCATTGTCTTACCTATCAAAGCAGGTCCAATTATTAGAGATACTATATGTCAAGTTCTTGATCTACCTTTGGCTTACAACATTCTTCTAAGGAGACCATGGATACATGAGATGAAGGCTATTCCTTCTACATTTCACCAATGCTTGAAATTTCCTTATGAAGGAGTAGAGGTCACTATTCTAGCTAACATATCCACCACTTGCAATACATTGAAAGGAGGTGCAGATAAACTTGTACCTAATAATAGAGAATCTTCCATTGAGCCAACAAAAGAAGCATCCACATCTAAAATGGAAGATCTTGCAAAAGAGGTCAATATCAAAGAAAATGGTATGGAAGAATATACTATAGAGCTAGTCTTATCTTTTACATCTCTACCTATCTCACCTAAGTCTTATGGACAATCTTTGAAATAGTCCAAACTAGACTCTAAAGAACCTCTTAAGGCATATAAAAAGAATTTTGTGGTAGATCAAGTCTCCAAGCAAGAATTTGAAGAAGATGAAGTTGTGCTTGCATGGCTATACAAAGATGAACCTGAATCTCAAGCTGTTCCAACTAGTGACTCTACAGTATCCAAAATCCCTTCTAAAGCATATGGTCCAGGAGATAAACGGATAGCTAAGATGGGATATTTAGGTAAAGGACCTCTAGGAGTCAGAGGAGAAGGTCTTATAACACCTATTTCACATACTGGTAGGGAAAACAAAGATACTGTTGGCTTAGGCTTTAAAAAGAAACCCTTCCACCTCAAAGGTAATTGTTCTCATGTCATAGAGAAAATTGCACCAGGAGAACCCCTTCTTAAGAAGGAAGAAACTGAACCATTAGATAGTGATTCAGATAGCTCAGAACTTATCCCTTATGAGCATTTGCCTAAGGAAATCAAAGATCTCCTTGAAGCTAAAGATGATCCAATCAAAAGAATTAATGTAGTAGAAACATAAGAACCTACTATCAATTAAGAGATAGTTGCAACACAAGAACCAGCTAATCTTGAAGATAATCAAAAAGAGGAAGGTGGTAGTTATTCTGAGATAGATTCTCATGAGTATGAATTCAAATCAGAATCTAAAGGTAACCCTTCTTGGGGTATTCATCCTAACTTTACTCATGTTCTTAGATTTCCTAGAGGCATAGATGAAGAATATAATGACTATGAATGGGGAGCCATTCCAGAAGAAGATGAGCTTATTACAGAGAAACATGTTGATGTTATTCACCAATATGCACCTAAACCCAAAGTAAGTCTAGAACAAAATGATGAACCCATCGAGTCTGATCCACCTATGGCTGAATTGGACTCCCATAATGAAATTGAGCCTATTCACAAATTGAATGTCTTAAGTGTTAATATCACCTTTGAACTCAAGCGTCAGGTTAGGACCAATGATGATAGATCCATATCTGTAAACACTATCTCCCAATCTTTCCCCACTTTGACTATCCAATATCCTGAACTTCTTGATCAAACCTCCACAAATATGAGCCATGGTACTTATACCTTCCCAAATGATTATGCCCATTCTTGCTACCTCAATGCAGTTGAGCCTATGAGGACTTCCATTAGTGAACTGAGCATTAGCATGACGGAGTCAAACATCAAGTATCTTAGTCAGAAAAATAAGAATAAGAATAAAAAGAAAAGGACAGATCTCCAGTTCTAATTGAGCCCACTCAATCTATCAATTTGGCAACATCAGAGGAACCACAGTTGATCCATGTAGCACAATCTTTATTAGAAGAAGAGAAGCAAAAATTTACAACATTTCTAACAGAGAAGAAGATCAACTTTGCATGGAAATATTCAGATATGCCAGGGTTGGATCCTAATCTTATAATGCATCATTTATCTATAGCTCCAAATGTCAAACCTATTAAGCAAAAGTTGAGAAAGATGCATCCTCGTGTTGCACTTTTGGTAAAAGTTGAATTAGAGAAGCTCCTAAAAGTCAAATTCATCTGAGTTATTGATTATGTAGAATGGATCTCTAATATTGTACCTATTTCTAAACCAGGCAAATCAATAAGAGTATGCATAGACTTTAGAGATGTGAATAGACCATGCCCTAAGGATGATTTTCCACTACCTAACATTGATATGATAGTGGACATGACTATGGGCTTTGAGATGTATTCTTTAATGGATGGTTTTTCTTGATATAATCAAATAAAAATTACTCCAGAGGATCAAGAGAAAACTACTTTCACATGTGCATGGGGCACCTTCTTATGGGATGTCATGCCATTTGGGCTTAAAAATGCTGGTGCTACATATCAGAGAGCTATGACTTCTATTTTTCATGACATGATGCATAGGACTATGGAGGATTATGTTGATGATACTTTAGAAAAATCTATGATTAGAACTGAACATCTATATGACTTGAGCAAGATACTAGATAGAATGGAAAAATTTAGTCTCAGACTAAATCCTAAGAAATGTGCTTTTGGTGTCACTTCTGGAAAACTCTTAGGATACATAGTCTCAAAGAAGGGAATTGAAGTTGATCCAGCTAAAGTAAAGGCTATCATGGAAATGCAACCTCCAAAGAATATTAGTCAAATGAGGACATTGCAAGGAAGAGTTCAATCTAGCAGAAGATTCATATCACAGCTAGCAAACATATCACAACCTTTTACACAAACATTACATTAAGGTGTGACCTTTTCATGGAATGAAGAATGTGAGAACAACTTTAACCATATCAATAATTATCTATCAAATCCTCCTATCTTGATGCCTCCCATTCTAGGGAAGCCTTTGATCTTATATGTCTCCACTACAGATACATCACTGGGGGCATTGCTTGCACAACATGATGAGAACAAAAAGGAAAGAGCTATATACTATATTAGTAGAACATTGGTTGCATATGAGAAGAACTATTCAATGATTGAGAAAGCTTGTCTAGCTGTGATCTTTGCATCATAGAAACTAAGACATTACATGTTAGCTCATACCACACATTTGGTAGCTAAAATTGACCCACTCAAGTACCTACTAAGCAAAGCTGCCCTCACAGGTAGATTAACTAAATGGGTCATGCTCTTAAGTGAATTTGACATTCAATATGTGGAAAGAAAATTTATCAAAGGATAGGTTATTGCTGATCAATTAGCAAATGCACCTATGATTGGTGATACACCAATGCAAATGGAATTTCTAGATTCCTCTATCATGACTCTTTCTTCTAGAGAATGGTAGTTATTCTTTGATGGCTCCTATACATAGAATGGATCAGGAGCAGGCATATTATTCATAACTCCTCAAGGATACTCAATCCCAAAAGCATTTAGATTAAATTTCCTTTGCACAAACAATATTGTAGAATATGAAGCCCTTCTTAATGGCATGAAACTAGCAATTGAGTGGTGAGTAATAGAATTATACATTCATGGAGACTCTCAACTTGTTATTCATCAAGTCAATGATGTGTTCCAAACTAAAGATGAAAAACTCATTCCTTACAAAAGAATGGTAGATGATCTAAAGAAGTATTTCCTATCTATCACATTTGAGAAAATTCCTAGAACAGAGAATAAGGCTGCCGATGCAATGGTAATGCTATCTACTCTATTATAGCAACCTGAACATGAGCTACATTATGAGTTCTTGGTCGAAGCACTATCTTATCCTGCATATGATTCCCCTTAAACTTGCATGATTTGCACTATTGGTTGTCATGATTCATCTAGATACAAAAACCTATTTTCCTATCTCCAAGACCAAATCATTCCTGATACCTTCAACTGTCATGAAAAGAGATACCTTATTCATGATGCCTCTCGATATGTCATCATTGGTCATGAACTATACAAACAAGGTCTAGATGGTACACTACTTAGATGTTTAGAATGGGAAGAGTCTCAATGTGCATTAGAGGAAGTCCATGATGGTATTTTTGGGTCACACTCAAACTGTTTGACACTAGCTCAAAAACTTATTAGGGCTGGGTACTATTGGCCTGAAATGGAGAAAGGTTATCAAATTTTCTAAGAACTGTCAAAAGTGCCAAGTGCATGGCAACTTAATTCATGCTCCAGGGAGAGATTTAATTCCCTTTACTACACAATGGCCTTTTCACCAATGGCCATTTGATCTTATAGGAGCTATACATCCTCATTCTTCTAATGGACATACCCATATAATCATAGCTACAGATTATTTTACAAAATGGGTAGAAGCAGTCCCTTTGACAAAAGCAACTGGAAAGAAAATATCTATGTTCATATTGAACTATATCATATGTATATATGGGATACCTCATTCCATAATCACAGATAACGGTGGACAATTCAAGAATAAAGATCTAGATGATTTATGTGCCAAATTCAAGATTACACAACATTGGTCATCTATCTACTATCCTCAAGGGAATAGCCAAGCAGAGGCTTCTAACAAGAATCTAATGAAAATCTTGCACCGTACAGTTAATAAAATAGGAAGAGACTGGCATCTCATGATCAATCCATCTCTCTAGGCCTACAAAACAAGTATCAGAATGCCTACTGGGGCTACACCTTTCACTTTAGTTTATGGGTCTGAAGCAGTCTTGCCTATTGAGGTTGAAATCTCATCACTAAGAATCAGAATGCATGGTCTAGTAATTGATGATGACTACAGAGTGTCTAGGTTACAAGAACTTGAACTACTAGATGAGTGCAGACAAGTAGTGTATGATCATCTCAGAGTATATCAGAAGAAAATGTCTAGAGGTTACAACAAGAAAGTCAGACATGGAGAATTTTAGGTTGGCGATCTAGTCTTGAGAGATAATCCTAAAAATCAATCACATCAAGAACACAAAGGGAAGTTTGAACCCAACTGGTTGGGTCCCTTTGTAATCACTGCTACTTTTGGCTCTAGTGCCTATCAACTCTCAACAACTGAAGGAGAACATCTCCAAGAACCAATCAACATTCTCCATCTAAAGAAATTATATGCCTAAGGCATTCAGTCTATGGTAAAATATCCTTAAAAAATCATAAAAATCAGAAAAGATCCTGAAAAAATGAACATCTTGGTGAAAACCTAGCAATAGGTGCCTTGATGACTCACAAAAATATATATATATATATATCAAAAATTCAAAAAAATTGAAAAAATGAAAAATACAAAAAAATGAGAAAAAGAAAAAGTGCCTTGGTGAAAACCTGGAAACAGGTGCCTTGGTAGCAAAAATAGAATCTCTGCCAAGATGGTGAAAACCTGGCAAATGGGTGCCACTTGTTTCAAAATGCTCCATCTATCAATACAATCTTGGTCTTTCCCAGCTTTTAGTCTTGCTTTAGTTTGTACATATTTCCTGGTTTGTTCCTGCTTTCCTATTTTCAATAAGTCGATCTGTACACCAATCAGCTAAAGTGTCTGTATCCTATCAATGCTTAACACTTGGGGGCAATCAAATTCATATCTTATGGCCTCCGATATATCTTTGATGAGTCATATCCAGTCAGAGTCCTTTGAAGCTTCATCTGAGTTAGTCAGTCAGTCTCATCTCTAGAAAGGATTTTGCATCTACAACAATGCAATCAAACATCAAACACAAACTGAGAACAATCTATGCTTTACATGCTTTTATCTCCTTGTATGCTTGCTGATTCGCATTGATATTTTTTCATATTATGTTCCTTTGAGCTCTTCGATGATGTCCTTTATAGGATTTAGAGAGTGATAACTCGGGGCATAATCTTTTCTTTGTCTTCTGCTTGTATGAGAAAATCTAACAACTTTGGAAATTCTAGATTCAAATGGTGTCTGACTGTAAGAGCCTCTATCTCGAATTGGATGGCCATGCATACCTCGACCATTGATACCCAAAAAATTCAAGGAAGTTTGATCTAACTATTATCTTTTTGAGTGATTTCTTTATCCTATTATGAAATGTGATCTTACCTAAGGATGTGAATGATAAAGGGTCACTACGGGTAATTCACATTGGATTTAGAATGATCTCTTGATTGCTTGATGTCTTTGTACCACAAGGCATATTTTGGTCATCATGACATTTATGTTTTGATGCTTATACAAATTGCTATATCAAAATGGACATGATATTCAAGTCATCCTAGCATTTATGCCTTGGTGCTTATATCTAATCCGACATTCTAAAAACAAAATCAATATTCATATGTCCATGGTTTCATAATCAGTGGGTGTTGTATTGATTCTTGCGTATACAAATCGATATTCATGTGTCTATGGTTTCATAACTAGTGGGCATTATATTGATTTATCCGGTTACCTAAAAATTCAATGATGAGAATGACCAACACATGATCAGTGACTAGGTCCTAGGTCTTAGGTTGCATTTCATTCTGCATGTTTCTTTTCATTTTACATGTTTGCATGATCTCACATTGGCTAAAAAAACTTCAATGCTTAAACAATTCTTCAAATGTCTCTTCATAGAACCGCAAGCAGTTATCCTCCTGGGTTAAACATCCTTTTGACATAAGACCGAGTACTTGTCTTCATCAATACCTGGAAAACATATCATGTGTATCATTGCATTTACATATCATAATCATCTATTGCATTACACTACATCCATGTGCATAAGCATAAATCATGCATACATCTTTTCATAATCAAATACATTTGCATAACATCCATACATATGAAAGAAATCATTGCATTGCATTATATCCATACATACATTCTACACTACTCATAGCATAAACATCACATAATATCATCATAAATTGAAACATGACAAGTTCAAATGAAGTCACAACCAAAATATCGATCTCATATATATATATATATATATATATATATATATATATATATATATATATATATATATATATATATATATATATATATATCAAAAATCTCAAACTAGTCAAGGGTGCACTACTGGCACAGTGTACAAAAGAATACGCTCATGTGAGCTATCAGAGTGAGAGCAGTATATCAATGATCAAAAATAGTATGGTATATTAGTGTATCAAAAAAAATTAGCTATCAGCATGATCCTTTGCATCTGGTGGAGGAGGAGGTGGTGCATCTGGTACTACCTTTTCTCTAGGTGCTCTGGCTCCCTCTGATGCCATCATGTACTGTGAATAGGAGGGAACTCTTTGTGCAGCAGGAACAACTGTATAATATGTGGACACATAGTAAGCTGCCTGTGAGGTCTGATGAATCACCTCTACCTGTAATCTATGTACCTCTACATGTAGCTCAGTCCATTGTCTATCTGCCTGTATGTATCACTCCTCCCATCGAGCACTATGCACCTTCAAGTCCCTAACCTGTGCACTGAGCCATCTGATAGTGTCTTATGGAGTAGGAGGAGCAATAGGATCAACATCTGACATCTTAGTATCTAGGGCAACCTACTCAATGGTCTATGCCCTCTGTGCCTTACAGCATCTAACCTCAGCACCTAAATCAAATCCAGTATCATCCTGTAAGGGATCAATGCCACCACCCACCACCTTCTCAGCTACTAGTACCTCATCAGCTAAACCAACTCCACCTAATGTACCACCCTCTCCCCTAGTCCATCTATGAGAACTAGAAGATCTGCCTACTATAAAACTAGTGGGATGAGGGGGCCTCATTTGTCTAAATTGTCTCTATGATGGAGCCATCACTCTGGGTCTTAGAGGTGTGGGATGTATAATGGGATCCTATGTAGGTCTGGGACCCTATCCCATTAGAGCACCTATAACATCCATCACCTCCTCCATGGAGGGTATCAGCTCTGTCAGATCAGAAAATCTATGAATGGGATGGTCAACAAGCCATGAGATAAATCCATCAGTAACATCAACATCAAGTACATCTGGTCTATACTCCCAGTCCCTACCGATAATAGCACTGTACTCCTAAGAACACAAAGCATAAGAGAGCCTCTGTGTCCATCCAAGTCAAATCTCATGCCCTATCCATGCATATGTAGCATAATCCTCAAGGGCATCCTGTACTCACCCATACTGTTGCCAGACCCTAGTAATAAGAAACCTCTCTATAGTGGAGGAGGACCTCCCAATCAGTACAAGGCTCTGAAAGAAGAAACTAAACTGCTCTTGAGCATAGGCCAAGGCTCAATGGCTACATATGGTCTCCAGTGCACAAATTTCATATCATCAAGGCATCGCCTCCAGTACTCAGTGTGGCCCATCCATCCTTGTATAACATATCTAGCATATATATAAATGATAGGCTCCTAAGGCTGCCTCTGTGAAGTACATACAGGTCTCAACACTAGGATATGCTCCCACACCCATATCTATAGAACTAGAGCTCCTGTAGCAAATGACTTGCTCTCCTAATACAGTACCTTGTGCATCTCGGAGAACATGTGAGCTAATAGACACTAACCCCAAGCCAACTCAGAGGGAGTTGCCATCAAACGTGCTACCATAGGGGCCTAGCCCATCAAAAGACCATTCTGCTAATGGTCAGACATGATAATACCACCAATCATCCCAGCAATGATGCACTCCAGCCGATGTGTCTGTCCATATCTCTGCACTAAAGTCTCCCAGGAAATGGAGGCCATCATCTGAGTATCATCTTCGAAGAGACATCTGAAAGATAATAGGCCTGAGTTCCCCGAACTCACATACTCTGGTTGCCGGCCTGCATAAAAAGGAATGTGTAGTATACGATACACATCCTTAGGGGTAACAGTGATCTCCCCAGTCGGCAAGTGAAATGTCTGTGTCTCCAAGTGGAATCTCTCAATCAGCGTAGTCAAAAGTTCATGATTTACCCTAATCTCAGGTAAATGTATCAAGTACTCAAATCCACAAGAAGTAAGGTGGACCCTCATAGGGTCTGGTAGCGACACACATAGTCTCTGCATAGCAGGATGTGAGATCTACACATGTACATCTGGATATATGACCTACACAGCACAAAAACAAGGAATCCTATCAATATTTTGGTCACAAAACAGATTACAAGGGTAGAAATGGGGTAGTTTAGTATTTTAGAGGGTAGGTTAACAAGTCAGCAATCAGGCTAAGAGATCAGAAAAATCAAAAATTTGACCTAATACTGAGTTTTAAGCTCACTATTTTCCATACGACACTTCAGACTGGCATGAAAAGTTGTACGAGTTTCTACATCATACCAAACGACAAATCATAGTGACACGACAATGCATCCCTCATCGTACGAGTTATGAGGGACCTAATGAAACATCGTATGACTCATGGGTCCCTCTGATATGAGTCATGGGGGCTTATGGAATGACAACCTAGCTACAGTTGAAAATTCATACGAGTCCCACTGGAGACTCGTACGAGTTTTCATGCATGCAAAATTCAAAAATGGAAAAATGTATGAAAAATTGCTAAAATCCTATAAAACATGGAAAAATTGACATTTTAGCAAAGCACAAAGGTCCACCTATCAGATGTCTGTACTATCGAGGTCTCTGGTGTCTCTAGTTGTGCTTAAATCGATGTGAACTCACAGGTACCTTTGGTTCTACCACTTTGTCTGCCATTTTTTCTCAGAGGGCTCCATAAGGTTTTCAAAGTCAAAAGGTTGAAATGAATTGAAAATGACCCTTCCGGCCTTTATATAGCTTTTGACCTAATTTTCAAAAGTGCTCCATTTTTCATGAAAATTGCACCCCTAGCTAATTTCGACATTCTGAATCCATTTTTGAGATCAAAATTAAAATCTAAGATCATTTACTATGTCAAATTCACAATTTAAAATTTTCAGACCTAGGACAGTCTACTGCTTGCATAATCAACCTTCAATCATCATAGAAATCCAGTATTCAACTTAACTGATTGTCTTACCTAAAACTATCAAAATTTCAACTTGGTCAACTATGGTCAACTCATCATCAAACCTAGTCAAACTTGGTCTTCAGGACCTCCACACAATGCAAAATGCATTTTTGAATGTGTTTAACCACTTCTCAAATCAATTAACATGCTTTTGAACCATATAATGCTGACTTTTCTTGTTAGATTTCAATTTTTATCCCGAAGGGGCATGGTATTGCATATCATTCAAAGTCTGTAATCTAAATTTGAAATCATATCTTTCCTCAGCAATCAAGACAACAACCATGTCTAATTTTTGATTCATCAAAAAGACCTCATCGCTTGGGGCAAATCAATCATCACTCGGGACATATCAGATTCATCAAGATCCATATCAATCTAGTATTCTCTTAATCTTGTAAATTGTATCAATTTTTGTAACTATCGGTTCAATTGTGTTATTTCCTTGGTTCTTTGGAAACTGAAGGGTTTAGATGTGATACCAATGTGATTCTTATCGACAATTAGGTCTGGAATCGGTCACTCACTTCTTAGCAATCATAAGGTTCAGAATCAGGCGTTTTGACACTTTTTTGCAATCATCGGCTCATTTGTTGTTATAGTTAACATTATCTTTGGTCATTCAGGACCTATTATCTTCGTATCAATTTCAATCAGTTTCATATCCATAACAATTTCAAACATCAGTTTCAACATCATACACAGACTATTCTTTGAACCACTGCGCTTCACACAGCAATTCAAAGAGGGGCAAAATGTAATACCCCAAAAATGGGCTATAAGTTCATTTACCTCCTATATCGACACATTGAATGAAATTGACATCGAAGTCCTAACCTAAGGCACATCAAAACATCATCGAATCCTAATTGATTATCCTAAATTCTGCATCAGGGAATATTCCTATTAATATTCCTAAAATTATCCTAATTATCTTCGATTTAATAATTATTTGGTGATAAATCATATTTATCCTAAAGTTTGATTAATTAAATATTCTAAATATTTAATTAATTAGATTTAATACTGCCACTTAATTATTTAATTGAATTTAATTATATTTATTCCTAATTATTATTATTTAAATTTGACAATAAATCAAAATTCCTATCATTAATTGATTAAATTCTTATTTAATTAATTAAAGCAAGTTGTCATATTTAATAATATAGTTTTTGAATAAAAGTTTGATTTAATACTTGATTAACCCATAAATCAATTGTTTTATTTTTAAAATCAGTTAAATTGAGGATAAATCACTTTATTTATTTATTAATTCATATTAAATTATGCACATCCAAAAAAATAGTTAAACTATAAATCAAAAAATCAATTCAAGTTGTTTTAAAAATTAAACTCAACTCTATTTTGAGTTGAAAGCTGATCTCAACTTCTGATTTAAATCAAAAAGTTGTTTTTGCATGATTTATTGTGAGTTAACTATCTTTAATTCCTTGTTGACTCAAAAATCAACTGAGTGATTTATGGATTTTTTTTCATGCATCCCGAAAGCCCTGAATTTCTATAAAATCAAGGCTCGGCTCTTCACAAATCATCTCATAATTTGCAAACTTATGCTGGTGAATTGACATCTGAAGAATTGAAGCTTCTTTTGCGAATCAACAACTTTTGTGAGATCATTCATATTTAGCATATCATTGTTAGATTAATTGTATTGCATATCATTTTATTTCATATTATTGCATAGAAAAACCAAAAAAATAGATTAATTTGCATCTAATTCATATCTAGATTTTGCATTCAAATCCTTCATTTAGGTGTCATCAAGGTCACTGATCTCGGTCCAATCTGAGAATACATACTCGCATCTACTAGAAGGCAGTAAATTGTCTAGTTAGTTTAGTTTTCATTTCATTACACGATTTTGATTTTAGCTAACCTCTAATGTTTTACTGAAGTGTTGTGTCTACAGCTAGGTACAAAATTCACACACACACGGAGCACTAGAGACTGAAAAGTTAATAGTGAAATTGGTGAGCATAAAATTGAAGGCTGGGTATTGAAAACAAATGGGTGGACAAATGCAGATGCATGAGCTAGCACACCATTGCATTTTACTGGTAGACGTCGAGTTAGTTTGGAGATTTAACACATGTGGCTGGTTGGGGTATTTTCTTTAATTATCAGAGTTTAATGAGGAAGTAGCAGCTGAATTTATCAATACCTTTGAAGAAGGGAAAGCAATTGTGTGGGGTTTAACAGTTGTCACCACTAAGAAAAGAATTATAGAAGTCACCGGGTTGCCAGTCATTGCGGAACATTACCCTAACGAGCATGATGCCAAGTCATCTCAACCTCAATTCTCCTAACCAGCTAACCCTCCTCTTGAAATTACCAAGCAAGGTTACTGTAATACCCCAAAAATGGGCTATAAGTTCATTAACCTCCTATATCAACAAATTGAATGAAATCGACATCGAAGTCCTAACCTAAGGCACATCTAAACATCATCGAATCATAATTGATTATCTTAAATTCTGCATCGGGGAATATTCCTTGAATATTCCTAATTATCATAATTATCTTTAATTTTATAAATATTTGGCAATAAATCACATTTATCCTAAAGTTTGATTAATTGAATATTTTCATATTTAATTAATTAGATTTAATATTTGCCACTTAATTATGTAATTAAATTTAATTCTATGTATTATTAATTGTATTATTTAATTTTGACAATAAATCTAATATCATATGAATAATTGATTAAATTCTTATTTAATTAATTAAAGCAAGTTGTCATTATTTAATAATATAGTTTTTAATAAAAGTTTGGTAAAATAGTTAATTAACCCATAAATTAATTATTTTATTTTAAAAATCAGTTAAGTTGGAGCATAAATCACTTTACTATTAAATTAATTCATAATTAAAACATGCACAATCATAAAAGCAGACAACTGTCAATTATCAATTAAAGCTAAACTCTATTTTGAGTTAAAGCTTAGCTTTTGCATGTTTTTGTGACTTAATTATCTGTTATTATCAGATAACTCAAAAATCAAGCTGAGTTATTTGAGTGATTTATGGCTTTTTCTCATGCACCTCCAAAGCCCTGGATTTCTATAAATTAAGGCTTCAGCTCTTCACAAATCATCTCATATTTTGCACAATCACGCTGGAGAATTGGAGGCTAAGGAATCAACTTGCGAATTCAAAGCTTTGTGAGATCAATTTCAATTGCATAGTTTTTATATCTTAGCATAGAATTTCATAGTTTTCATATCATTGTTAGAATCTTCATTGTTAGATCATTTAGCATTCATTTCATATCAGTTTTCAATAGCATAGATTCATATCAGTTTTTATCATTCTTATTACATAGAAAATATCAAAAATATAGATTAATTGCATTCAATTTCATATCCATCTTTTGCATTCAAATCCTTCATTTAGGTGTCGTCTAGGTCACTGATCTTGATTACAATCTAAGAACATCAATCTCGCACCTATTAGAAGGCAGTAAATCGCTTGGTTAGATAGTTTTCAATTTTGCATGATTTTGATTATTACTAACCTCTAATGTTTTACTGAGTGTTGTGTCTACAGATCAGGTACAATTTTCACACACACATTTTTGGCACCCACCGTGGGGCCCTGAAATGGGTTTCCAATTCAATTCTATCAATTTTTGTCTTTTCTTCTCGGGATTTGTGCAAAACTATGATTTTTATTTTTTGTCTGTACATCTATCGTACGAGTTTCTGACAAATGTCGTATGGGAGCATACCCACTGTCGTATGATACTGGACCCACTATCGTACGACAGTCTATCAGATCGAGACTCATTTCATTGCATACCCATTGTCATTTCAGAGCTCAACTGTCGTATGGTAGCATACCCAATGTCGTACGAGTTTTTGGACTGTCGTCTGGGAGCATACCCACTGTCGTACGAGTTTTCGTACTAGTTTTTGACTGTCATTTCATTTTTCACAGCAGAGTATTAGATTTGATTTTTATATTTCGGCTAACTGCTAATTTTGACAATTGAAATTCTCTATTTTTTATTGCTCTCTGCTGGTTTTGATTGGGAAAAGCACAAGAATTGCTAAAAATCAGGTAAAATCTACTAAGTGCATTGCGAGGATCATGAGGTATTCTCCTTGTTCTGAAAACATTTTGATTTGGACTTAAAATAAATCTCTCACGTGTCAAGCTTGTGTGCATCTTTTCATGCTTTTGATATATTTCTACACACTTGCATAATTTGATACTAGGTTGTGATCCCTTAAGGATTCATTAAGTAGTCTTAGAATACTTGTGATTGATCTTGATTGCTATCTTGGGTTATTGGACTCGCTAATCCATCGGCCCCTCATTTCCACCCCATGGTTGCAATCTCAGTGCCATAAAGGGGAGGGGTCAACAGGACAGAAGCATTAAGTGTTCCACTTGGCAACCCTTTTGTGCTTTTAGGAACTCACTTGTTTTCTAAGTTGTGGACTCATTTTTAGCTTGTGTGAGGTGTTAAGTGTTCCACCTTGTGGACTCATCTCATATTTTCTTTAAGCATTAAGTGTTCCTCTATCTACTTTTTGGATACTTTTGGTAGATTTGCTTTCGGGAATATATCTGTGCTCACATAGTAATTAGGCCCTATGAAAACTATTCGTGATTCTTGAGAGATTAGATTCCAAGTGAAATCTTTCTTGACAACAGAATCCTTGTAGGTAGGGAGGATACTTAGTGTATTTCACATTCAAATTGGTTAGTGCGTCTTCTCTTATTGATTGATACATTCTCTCCCCGGAGAGGTTGATAGATCACGTGGAGTTGATATCATAGACCTTGGTGGAACAAAACTTTGTCTTAGCATGTTGGATTAATCTGCTTGCTTTGTTTGGGTTAAAAGTGAAGAGGTGTCAAAACCTTGAATCTGGAGCCAAGTCCCCTTGTGGTATAAATCTATGAGTCACCTTTAGAGAGGGTTAACCGTAGCAGACAATCCCTTCACAGAGAAAACTGTGTTGACGGAACCTCAAGCGGTAATAGCCATTTTCACCATGGTAGTGATAGCTGCTATATAAATGTCCTTGTGGAAGAAATTTCCATGGGTATGGTTCATTGTTGGGTTGTCAGATCTCCCTAGCAGCTCTTGAAGATTAAGTTCTCGGACTGTGTCAAAACCCTGGTGCACTGGGATTGGAGTTCACCCCTTTGAATCATAAAAGTTGCAGAGTCAAACCATTACTAAAAACCCTAAAGAGGCCAATTTTTCACTTTCAGGTATATGTGTGTTATTGCAAAACTTTTCAAAACATACACAATTAGTACTCTCAGAGATTAGCACAATTTGGTCACTTGATTGTTCATGCGCAAGGTTGCTTTTTCCCTTGTTCATTGTTTTCAGACGTGCTTGGAATCACTTGCTTGCTGTTCTATGTGCTTGTTTATCTACTTGGCTATTAAAAATGATCAAATTTGGTATAACCTTCAAAATCTGGACAGTACAATTTGCAAACAATCCAGAACTGAAAACCTTAAATTTTGCAAAAATTGACGTAAAATCCTTTCTGGAGTCAAAAGTCATTTCAAGAAGTCAAAAGTCATACGACTTTTTGTCAAATGTCATTTCAGTATTTCCCATCTGTCGTATGATTGAGAACCTAGTGTCGTATGAGTTTTCATGCCAGCAAATCCAAGGAAGTCAAAATCCTATTAGCAACTATCGTATGATATTTACAACTGTCGTTTCATTGCTACCCAACTGTCATATGAGTTTTACAACTATCATTTCATTGCTACCCAACTGTCATATGAGTTTTACAACTGTCATTTCATTTCTACCCAACTATCGTACAAGTTTAGCAACTGTCATTTCATAGACTACCCAGTGTCGTACGAGTCTGCAGAGTGTCATTTCAAAAAATTTGGGAGAGTTGTCAGAAATTGTCAAATTGCAAGATATCCAATGTTTCCAGCCTAGTTCCAGGATCTGTCAAAAATATCATTGTGTCAGGAATAGAGCAGTAGCTATTGAGTATTCTACCATTTTCCAAGTTTGATCTTTTGAATCCGATCTAGTCTCCTATTTGATCAATTTGAGTCCCTTTTATCTCGTGTCAAAACCTTGTCATAACTATCAATCTTCAATCAATCTTCAAAAATAGACTAAGTGTTGAGAACTCGTGTCCCCTATCTTTTGGGCGATCTATCCCATACATCCATTGCACAGTTTCCTTCACCCACATCTCATCATATCTTCAAAACTATCATAATCTTGACAATGTTGCGTCATCCGATTTTCTTGACTCAAATTGTTCTTCAGTTGTCTTCATCCTTTTCTTCTATTTGATTCAAAGTTAATGGTGGAGACCAGAGCTTCTTCACACAAGAAATCAAAAGAAACATCTCAGAACTTACTTTTGACAAATACCCCGGGTCCAACTCTTGAACAACTCATCAAGTCAGGTATCTACGAAGACGACGGTCTCGGTAACTTTTGATTAAAAACTAGTTACATACCTCCTTTATCAACTCACAGAGGTAACCAAAAAACTCCTCCTCAATCTATTCCAGGGAGCCCAAAAACTCCTACCATGTCTCAAGCAAGGACAAACCATGGTTCTCTAGGAGGAGGATCCTAGGGACACCATTCTCAACATAATGCCGACCAAGAACCTACGCCCTTTGAAATCCATCAATGTCAAAATGATGATGAATTCAAGAGAATGATGAGGCATTTCTTGAAAGTGGATAGAGAGGCATACTTTTTACAATTAGCCCAGGAAGGGGCTAAACTTCCTCCTCACTTCAATGTCAAAGATATCATCACACATGAGGAAGAAACTCCACTCACAGCTATGACAAGACAGATGCATGCTATGCAAGTTGAATTTAACAATCTTAAGAAGGAGAAGGAACCCAAGGAGTTCTCCATGGAGGTCCTATGTCCTTTCCCGTTCGATAAAGACTTGTATATGCCTCCATTCCCAAAAAGAGTGGAGATACTAAAGTATGACAAATATGATGGACACTCTGATCCTCAAGATCATGTCAGAGAGTTTTGTACGCAATCCATGGAATTCATGCATGAACCGACTTATCTAATGCATCTTTTTCCTAGATCCTTGGGAGGAGCATCCATTCAATGGTTTTCAAGATTATCTTCTACAATCAAAACTTTTGAGGAATTGATTAATTGTTTTATCAACAATATTCCTACAATATTCAACATCCGGTCACTATGATTGATATCTGTAACCTCAAGCAATATCCAAGGGAATCATTCCTAACTTTCCTCAAGAGGTGGAGAAAGAAGTTCTCTCTATATGGTAGTCAAATTCCCGAAATGGAGAAACTTGAAATCTTTATCAATAACCTTGTTCCAGAGCTCAATTATCCATTACAAATGCAAGATCATGTATCTTTTGATAAAATGGTGGATAATGCAATCAAGATTGAGAAAGTACTTGTCAAGAAAGGAGAAATCACACTTCAAAAGGACAAGTCTGAATCTGGATCTAGCTCAAAAGATAAAAACAAGAGCTGGAATAGAAACAAAGGTGTCATCTCTGATGGTGTTGTTGACACTATCTGTACCCCATCAAGGGCACTGGCCTACAATCTCACCCTTGCCACCAAAGCCATTGAAGCTTCAAAGCAAAAATCTACTGAACCATCTCCAAAGAATCCATTCAAATGATGGGATAATAAATGAAAGTTTACTCCCTTGGGAGAATCTTTGGAATCTGCCCTGAGAACCCTGATAGTTGATAACATGATCTTTTTACCACCAATCTGAAACCCTGATCCGGATCCAAAACCATATTGGTGGAAAGATAATAAATACTATGCTTTCCATCGGACTAAAGGCCACAGAATTAATGGATGCTTCCACTTGAAGCATACCATTCAAGACTTGATAGATCAAGGGGACATCACGATCGATAATCCTACCAACAATAATGATCACATAGAATTTACAGAACCATTTCCACAACATCTCAAGGGAGTTTTCACTTCTCAGCCTAACATGGGGGCAAAAGTCAACTATGCCTACCCTGGAAACAATGTTTTCATCAATATGGTTGAACCATGTCTCTCTGAGAGCTGCAATGTCATCACGATTGTACAAAGAGACAGAAATCATTCCTCAGCTAATGCGGTTACCAGATCACAAGCTCAGGCTCATATGAAAGGACAAACACCAAGTTCATCTAATGTCCCTAAGATACCTTTCAATCTCACATCTGCTTCTAAATAGAAGGTTGCCTCAAAATCTTTGAATCCAAAGGATACAAGACCTACATCTTATAGCATCATCCAACAACTCCAACATACCAATGCCAAAATATCTATGTTTGAGTTACTTCGAATATCTCCAGCTCACAAAGATATCCTAGACAAATCTTTGCTCGGCTCTAATGTTCCTGATGATCTAGATCTAGATAGGTTCCAGACTATGGTTGGTCATCTAACGTCTATGCAATATATCTCCTTTTCAGAGGAAGATGACAACTCTTTGAGCCACCAACATAATCAGCCCTTACACATAGAAGTCTTGATCCAGAACCATCGAGTCAAACATTGGTGTAGGCCTCAACATTTGTTCTTACAGCTTAATCACATAGTTGGGATTCTTAGAGATGGCTATTGATCCTCAAAAGAAGATCACCATAAAAGCCTATGACAAACAAGAAAGATCTTCTAAAGGCACCATTGTCTTACCCATCCGAGTGGGTCCTGTCATCAAAGATACCACATGTCAGGTGCTTGATCTACCATTGGCTTACAATATCCTTCTAGGGAGACCTTGGATACATGAAATGCAAGCTATTCCTTCTACGTACCATCAATGCTTGAAATTTACCTATGAAGGAGTGGAGGTTACTATCCCAGCAGATCTAAGTACAACTTGCAATACATTGAAGGAAAGTGCCGATAAGCTTGTACCTAATAACAGAGAATCTTCCATCAAGCAACAAAATGTGGCTTCCACATCCAAGATGGAAGACATTGCTAAAGAGATCAATAACAAAGAAAATGGGATGGGAGAATACACTATAGAGCCAGTCTTGTCTCTGACATCTCTCCCAATCTCACCTAAGTCGTATGGACAATCCTTGAAGTAGTCTAAATCAGAACCTAAGGAACCTATGGAAGCATACAAAAGAAATTTTGTGGCGGAGCAAGTATCCAAACAAGAATTTGAAGAGGATGAAGCTGTGCTGGCATGGGTATATAAAGAGGATTCTGAATCTAAAATTGTTCAACCTAGTGAATCTATAGCACCTACCATCCCTTCTAATTCATATGGTCTAGGAAACAAATTGATAGCCAAGATGGGATATTCCAGTCAAGGACCTCTAGGAATTAGTGGAAAGGGTCTTGTGACACCCATTTCACATATTGGTAGAGCCAACAAAGATACTGGTGGCTTAGGCTTTAAGAAGAAACCCTATCATCTCAAAGGTGGTTGTTCTCATGTCATAGAACAAATTGCACTAGGAGAACCCCTTCTTAAGAAAGAAGAAAGAGAACCCTCTGATGATGATTCAGATAGCTCTGAGCTTATCCCCTATGAAAAAATTCCTAAAGAGATCAAAGATCTTCTTGATGATACAGATGATCCTATTAGAAGAATTAATGTAGTAGAAACACAAGAACCTACTGTAGCGCAAGAGATGGTTGCACCACAAGAACCAGCCAATCTCGAAGACAATCAAACTGATCAAGAAGAAGGGGGTAGTTATTCTGACACTGATTCCCATGAATATGAATTCAAGTCACAGACTGAGGGTAATCCTTCTTGGGGTATTCATCCTGATTTCACACATTTTCTAAGATTTCCTAGAGATCCTGAATCAAAAGTTGAGTCAAATGACTATGAATGGGGTGCCATTCCAAAAGAAGATGAGCTTATAATAGAGAAACATATTGATGTTATTCACCAATATGTATCTCAACCCAACGTAGGTCTAGAGCAAAACAATGAACTTAACATGTCTGATCCACCTATGGCTGAAGAGGACTCCCATGATGATGTTGAGCCTATTCATGAATTGAACATTTTGAGATGTAATATCACCTTTGAACTTGAGCGTCGGGTTAGGACCAATGATGACATATCCACATCTGTGAACACCATATCCCAAGCCTTTCCCACTTTGACTATCCAACGCCCTGATCTTATCGACCAAACTTCCACAAACCCAAACCATGGTATGTATACCTTTTCGAATGACTATGCCCTTGCCTACTACCTCAATGCAGTTGAGCCTATGAGTACTTCCATCAGTGAACCAAGCATCAGCATGACCGAGTCAAACATCAAATATCTTAGTCAGAAAACAAAGAGTAAAAAGAAAAAGAAAAAGAGTTCTGAGGGTGAAAACCACTTTGTGGCAGTCTCAGAACCGACAAAAGTAAAAAGAAAAGACATATCTGAAGGTGAAAACCTCTGTGAGGCACCTAAGGATGAGATATTTGATGTCCTTTCGAGTCATTTATAGGATAGATCTCCAGTTCTGATTGAGCCAACTCAATCCATCAATTTAGGTACAACAGAGGAACCACAATTGGTACATGTAGCACAATCTCTATCAGAAGAAGAGAAATAGAAATTCACTACATTCTTATCAAACAAAAAGATCAACTTTTCATGGAAATATTCAGATATGCCAGGATTGGATCCCAATCTCATTATGCACCATCTATCCATTGCTCCTAGAGTAAAACCAATCAAACAAAGATTGCGAAAGATGCATCCTCATGTTGCACTCTTAGTCAAAGTAGAACTAGAAAAACTCCTAAAAGCTAGATTCATCTGTGTCATAGACTATGCTGAGTGGATCTCTAACATTGTACCTATTTCAAAACCAGATGGTTCAATCAAAGTGTGCACGGACTTTAGAGATGTGAACAGAGCATGCCCTAAGGATGATTTTTCGCTGCCTAACATTGATATGATAGTGGACATGACTACGGACTATGAAATGTATTCCTTAATGGATGGTTTTTCTAGATACAACCAAATCAAAATTGCTCCAGAAGACCAAGAGAAAACTGCATTCACATGTGTGTGGGGAACCTTTTGTTGGAATGTTATGCCATTCGGACTCAAAAATGCTGGAGCTACATATCAAAGAGCAATGACATCTATTCTTCATGATATGATGCATAAAACAATGGAGGATTATGTGGATGATACCTTGGCAAAATCCATGATCAGGACTAAACATCTAAAAGACTTGAGCATGATCCTTGACAGAATGGAAAAGTTTAGTCTCCAACTAAATCCTAAGAAGTGTGCTTTTGGTGTCACTTCTAGAAAGCTCTTAGGATACATAGTTTCAAAGAAAGGCATTGAGGTCGATCCAGCTAAGGTGAAAGCTATCATAGAGATGCAACCTCCCACAAATATCAGTCAAATGAGGACATTGCAAGGCAGAGTTCAATCTATCAGAAGATTCATATCATAGCTAGCGGACATATCACAGCCTTTTACAAAAACATTACATAAAGGTGTGACCTTTGCATGGAATGAAGAATGCGAGAACAACTTTAACCATATCAAGAAGTATCTATCAAATTCGCCTATCTTGATGCCTCCTATTCATGGGAAGCCATTGATCTTGTATGTCTCTACAACAGCCACATCACTGGGGGCATTGCTAGCACAGCATGATGAGAACAAAAAGGAAAGATCCATCTACTATATAAGCAGAACATTGGTGGCGTATGAAAAGAACTATTCTATGATTGAGAAAGCTTGTCTCACTATGATCTTTGCATCATAGAAACTAAGACATTACATGTTAGCTCATACCACTCATTTGGTAGCTAAGATTGATCCACTAAAGTACCTACTAAGCAAAGCTGCCCTCACAGGTAGACTAGCTAAATGGGTCATGCTCTTGAGCGAATTTGACATTGAATATGTTGAAATAAAAGCTATAAAAGGTCAAGTTATTGCTGATCAACTAGCAGATGCACCCATGTTTGATAATACACCCATGCAAATGGAATTTCTTGATTCCTCTATCATGCACCTCTCTTCTAGAGCATGGTGGTTATTCTTTGATGGCTCCTACACACAGAATGGATCTAGAGCAGGCATATTGTTCATCACTCCTCAAGGATTCTCGATACCCAAAGCATTCAGATTAAAGTTTCCTTACACAAACAATATTGCTGAATATGAGGCACTTCTCAATGGTATGAAAATGGCAATACAGTGGAGAGTTACAGAAATGCACATCCATGGAGACTCACAACTAGTTATCCACTAAGTCAATGATGTGTACCAACCAAAGATGAAAAGCTCATTCCTTACAAGAGAATGGTAGATGATTTAAATAAATACTTCATCTCTATCACATTTGAGCAAATACCCAAAATGAAGAATAAGGCTACCGATGCAATGGCGACATTATCTACTCTCTTATAGCAGCCCGAACATGAACTACACTACGAGTTCCTGGTGGAAGCCCTATCCTATCCTGCATATGACTCCCCTGAAACCTGCATGATCTGTACTGTTGTAGGTTATGACTCATCTCTCTATAAAAACTTATTCTCTTATCTCCATGACCAAATCATCCCTGAGTCCTTTAACCATTTTGAGAAACAAAACCTTATCCGATCCGCATCCCGATATGTCATCATTGGTAATGATCTGTACAAATGAGGTCTAGATGGTACACTGCTTAGATGTTTAGAATGGGAAGAGTCTCAACATGCATTAGAGGAAGTCCACAAGGGTATATGTGGGTCACACTCGAATGGTTTAACGTTAGCTCAAAAACTTATTAGGGCCGGGTACTATTGGCCTAAAATGGAGAAAAAGGCTATTAAATTTGCTAAAAACTGTCAACAGTGTCAAGCACATGGCAACTTGATTCATGCTCCAGGGAGAGATTTGATTCCCTTTACTACACAATGGCCTTTTCAACAATGGGCATTTGATCTCATAGGTGTCATCCATCCACACTCTTCTAATGGACATACCCATATAATCACAGCTACAGATTATTTTACAAAATGGGTAGAAGCAGTTCCTCTAACACAAGCAACGGGGAAACAAATTTCTATGTTCATCCTGAACTACATCATTTGCAGATATGGGATCCCTCACTCTATAGTCACAGACAATGGGGGACAATTCAAAAACAAAGATCTAGATGACTTATGTGCTAAATTCAAGATTACACAACATTGGTCTTCTATTTACTATCCTCAAGGGAATGGACAAGCTGAAGCTTCAAACAAAAATTTCTTGAAAATCTTGCACAGAACAGTGAATAAAACAGGAAGAGATAGGCATCTCATGATCAATCCAGCTCTCTGGGCATACAGAACTAGTATCAGAACACCTATAGGGGCTACACCTTTCACTTTAGTTTATGGGTCTAAAGTGGTACTGCCTATTGAGGTTGAAATCCCATCACTCAGAATCAGAATGCATGGACTTGTCACTGATGAAGACTACAGAGTGTCTAGGTTACAAGAACTTGAATTACTAGATGAGTGCAGACAAGCAACGTATGATCATCTCAGAGTGTATCAGAAAAGAATGTCTAGAGGCTACAATAAGAAAGTCAGACACAGAGAATTTCAGGTTGGTGATCTAGTGTTGAGAGAAAATCCTAAAAATCAATCACATCGAGAATGCAAGGGGAAGTTCAAACCCAATTGGCTGGGTCCCTTTGTTATCACTGCTACTTTTGTCTCTGGTGCCTATCAACTCTCAACGAATGAAGGAGAAAAGCTCCGAGAACCAATCAACGTTCTCCATCTAAAGAAATTCTATGCCTAAGGCATTTAGTCTATGGTTAAATATCCTTAAAAAATCCTAAAAATCAGAAAAAGTCCTGAAAAAATGAACATCTTGGTGAAAACCTAGCAATAGGCGCCTTGATGATTCACAAAAAAATCAAAAAATATCAAAAATTTACAAAAATATCAAAAAATATCAAAAATTCAAAAAAAAAAAATGAAAAATACAAAAAAAAAAAAGTGCCTTGGTGAAAACCTGGAAACAGGCGCCTTGGTAGCAAAAATAGAATCTCTACCAAGATGGTGAAAACCTGGCAAACGGGTGCCACTTGTTCCAAATACTCCATCTATCAACACAATCTTGGTCTTTCCCAGCTTTCAATCTTGCTTTAGTTTGTACATATCTCTCAGTTTGTTTCTGCATTTCCAGTTTTCAATAAGTCAGTTTGTACACCAATCAGCTTGAGCGTCTGTATCCTATCAATGTTCAAATTTGGGGGCAATCAATGTCATATCCTATGGTCTCCCATGTATCTTAGACATTTCCTATCTAGTTAGAGTCCTTTGAAGCTTCCAGTTGAGTCAGTCTGTCTATCTCGTCTCCAGAAAGGATTTTGCATCTACAACAATCAAACATCAAAACTCAACTAAAAACAATTTGTGCTTTTCATGCTTTTATCTCCTTGTATGCTTGCTGATCCGCATTGAGATTTTTGCATATTGTGTCCCATTGAGCTCTTCGATGATGTCCTTTACAAGATTTAGAGGGTGATGACTGGGGGCATAATCTTTTCTTTGTCTTCTACTTGTATGTGAAAATCTAACAACTTTGGAAATTTTGGATTGAAATGGTGTCTGACTGTAAGAGCCTCTATCTTGAATTGGATGGCCATGCGTACCTCGACCATTGATACCTGAAAAATTCAAGGACGTTTGATCTAACTATTATCTTTTTAAAGAAAATTCTTTCTCCTACTGTGAAATGCGATCTTGCCTAAGGAGGTGAACAATAAAGGGTCACTACGGGTAATTCACACTAGATTTAGAATGATCTTTTGATTGTTTGATGTGTATGTTAAATGCAAGGTGTACTCAGGTCATCACGACATTTATGTTTTGATGCTTGTACAAATTGCTATATCAAAATGGACATGATATTCAAGTCATCTTGGCATTTGTGCCTTGGTGCTTATATCTAATCTGACATTTCGAAAATAAATCAATATTCATATATCCATGGTTGTTGACCAATGGGTGTTGTATTGATTCTTGCGCATACAAATCGATATTCATATGTCTATAGTTTCATAGCTAGTGGGTATTGTATTGATTTATCCGGTTACCAAAAAGTTCAATGATGATAACAAATCGACATATGATCAGTGACTAGGTCCTAGGTCTTAGGTTGCATTTCATATTGCATGCTTCTTTGCATTTTTCATCTTTGCATGATCTCACAATGACTAAATGAACTTCAATGCTTAAACAATTCTCCACTTGTCTCTTCAAATCTAACAAGAGCTAAATCTCACATGAAGGTTCCTCCAATGAAATAGCAAGTAGAATCCTTTTCGGGATCAAAATTGAAATCTGAGATCATTTATCTTATTCACTGCTTGCATAATCGACCTTCAATCATCACAAAAATCTAGTATTCAGCTTAACTGATTAGCTTTCATCAAACTATCAAAATTTCAACTTGGTCAACTATGGTCAACTCATGGTCAAACCTAGTCAAACTTGGTCGTCTGGACCTTCTAAACGATGTAGAATGCGTTCTCAAATGTGTATAACCACTTTTAAAATCAATTAACATGCTTCTAAACTATCAACGCTGACTTTTCTTGTCAGATTTCAATTTTAATCCCAAAGGGGGCATGGTATTACACATCATTCAAAGTCTATAAATCAAATTCTATCGATCAAATCTATCAATATCTTTCATCAGTGATCAAGACAACAATCACGTCCAGTCGCTGATTCATCAAAAGTCCTCATCGCTCGGGGAAAATCTATCATCACTTGGGGCATATCAGATTCATCAAGATCCATATCAATCTGGTATTTTCCTAATCCTGTAAACTGTATCAGTTTTTGCAACCATCGAATCATAGTGTTCTTTCCTTGGTTCTTCGGCAACTGAAGGATTCAAATGTGATACTTGCTAGTTCTGCTAAGACAATCGAGTCTAGAATGGGTCACTCACTTCTTATCAATCCTAAGGTTCAGAATCAGGTATTTTGACACTTTTTCACAATCATCAGTTCATTGCTGCTATAGTAAACATTATCTCTGGTCATTCAGGACATCCTATCTCAATATCTCTCAATCGGTTTCTATCTTGAGATCGGCTTATCTTTTGAATCACTTTCATATCTTTATAAAACACAGACTATCTTTGAACCACTGTGCTTCGCACAATAATTCAAATAGGGGCAAAATGTAATACCCCAAAAATGGGCTATAAGTTCATTAATCTCCTATATCAACAAATCGAATGAAATCGACATCAAAGTCCTAACCTAAGGCACATCTAAACATCATCAAATCATAATTGATTATCTTAAATTCTGCATCGGGGAATATTCCTAATTATCATAATTATCTTTAATTTTATAATTATTTGGCAATAAATCACATTTATCCTAAAGTTTGATTAATTGAATATTTTCATATTTAATTAATTAGATTTAATATTTGCCACTTAATTGTGTAATTAAATTTAATTCTATCTATTATTAATTATATTATTTTATTTTGACAATAAATCTAATATCATATGAATAATTGATTAAATTCTTATTTAATTAATTAAAGCAAGTTGTCATTATTTAATAATATAGTTTTTAATAAAAGTTTGGTAAAATAGTTAATTAACCCATAAATTAATTATTTTATTTTAAAAATCAGTTAAGTTGGAGCATAAATTACTTTATTATTAAATTAATTCATAATTAAAACATGCACAATCATAAAAGCAGACAACTGTCAATTATCAATTAAAGCTAAACTCTATTTTGAGTTAAAGCTTAGCTTTTGCATGTTTTTGTGACTTAATTATCTGTTATTATCAGATAACTCAAAAATCAAGCTGAGTTATTTGAGTGATTTATGGCTTTTTCTCATGCACCTCCAAAGCCCTGGATTTCTATAAATTAAGGCTTCAGCTCTTCACAAATCATCTCATATTTTGCACAATCACGCTGGAGAATTGGAGGCTAAGGAATCAACTTGCGAATTCAAAGCTTTGTGAGATCAATTTCAATTGCATAGTTTTTATATCTTAGCATAGAATTTCATAGTTTTCATATCATTGTTAGAATCTTCATTGTTAGATCATTTAGCATTCATTTCATATCAATTTTCAATAGCATAGATTCATATCTATTTTTATGATTCTTATTGCATAGAAAATATCAAAAATATAGATTAATTGCATTCAATTTCATATCCATCTTTTGCATTCAAATCCTTCATTTAGGTGTCCTCTAGGTCACTGATCTCGATTACAATCTGAGAACATCAATCTCGCACCTATTAGAAGGCAGTCAATCGCTTGGTTAGATAATTTTCAATTTTGCATGATTTTGATTATTACTAACCTCTAATATTTTACTGAGTGTTGTGTCTATAGATCAGGTACAATTTTCACACACATAGTTACAAGAGACGATCTCTTCCTCCACCATTTCCATAATTAGCGATGCACATTATTAGGTACTTAACTTGCGAAGGGAGATTCTCAAACTTTCATGCCCATCATTTCAAATTACTTAGTTGCATAAGGCATAATCTCCAAGTTAATGTCCCTAATTTTCTATACAATATGTTGAGCATTAGTGCTGAGGAGACACAGAAGGGTAATGCAAATTCTATAAGCCACCATGCCCTAATAAAACTGATAGTGGAAAGATCCCTTAGGGATGTCTCACTGGCATGGATAGAATTTATTCAATTTAAAACTCTGCAATCCCAGGTCAATCCTACTAAGCAACCTCTAGGAAATGAAGTAGAGTCTTCGAACCCTGCTATTGAAATAGCTACAAAAGAAAAAGAGCCAGAGGTAGTCCAAGAAAATAAGTCTTCTAAGCCCACTCTAGAAACTAATATTCCTACTTCTTCTATAAAGAAAGGCAAACAGAAAGTTTAAAAAGAAACCCCTAACCTAGAAAGTGAAATTCAAAACCCTGCAGTTCAAAGAAATAAAAGAAAAAGGTCAAGTCCTACAGCATCTATTCCTGCAGCACCTACTCCTGCAATACAAAGGCTAAAAATATCTTGCCAAAAGAAAACTATAGTGGTTGAGGAAAAAACAATGCGAAGGAGTCCTTGCATGTGAGGACAGGTGTCTCCACCTACCCTTGGAAATCCAAATGTTCCAACATCAAAACCTACCCCAGAACCTTCTATTGAGTACATTCCTGATGATTCCCCCAAGCAGGTAGAAGTGTCCTCATCTCCCATAAATATGGAAGAGTCCCAAAATTTGCAAGAACCTGGTGATAACATACCACATGATGATCAGGGTATATCTAACCAAAGCCCTAACGTGGCACAAGAAGGCATTCCTAAGGATGTTCAGATGACTCCTCCACAAAACCTTGTTTACTCCAATATGTCTATTGTGCCCTACAAATCAACATGGTTCACTGAGTATTTTCAGCAAGCTTCCAAAGAAAAGAAAAAGAAAGCCCAACAGTAATAATTTGGCCCACCTACAATACAGTATATACTCTTTAATTTATACAATCAATTTGTTTTCCAAAAGACTTGGTGGAAACAAGAAACAAATGGATTGCAAAAAGAGATAAATAACAAGGAAGAGGAAATTGAAGCTCTTAAAGAGTAGCTAAAGAAACAAAAACAAAAAATGGACCAAGCTCTTAAATTAGTTGATCAAGTCATAGCCTGTAGACCACCACCTAGGGTGTATGCCATTTTTTTGAAAGAACAATTCCTCTTGTTTCATCTTATGATGACTATGAGGGGTATAGATTGTGAATTTAAATTAGCCCAGAAATTATATGGCTTGTACCAGACTCTACCTCCATGGCAACAAAATTTACTATGTGAGCTCTATTTACATAACTTTATCATTCCACATGAAAAAGAATGGAATCCTTTGCTCTATATAGGGGATATCCGTTTGAGAGCTATGATGTCATGGATGCACAACAAAGGAAATTATGATAGGTAGCTAAATAATTACAAAGACTTAGAGAATTTTGAACCCTTACCCTTGAGGGATGAATCACTCAAACCTAGTGTCCTCTTATGAGATTGGCTCAATCTAATCTATGGAAAATAGAAACCTGAGATTAGGGAAAAAGTCTTTGCACTGAGAGACAAGGTCTATAGAGAATATCAGGGATTGCCCTACTTTTCATTTCAAAGAGCTCTTGTAGGGGTAAGAAGTTGGTGGAATAGGTTACCAGAGGCCTTCAAGAAAATAGAGCCACATAGCCCAATCAACTTCGAAGCAGCTGCAAATAGAGTAACTAAATATATGTAGTTGGGGAATCAGATCAGAAGAGAATTAAGGATTCCCTTATCTTTCCAACCACCTACACTATTATGGCCTCTATATGACATCAATGCCACCAGATTGGACCATTTGTAGGAGGAGCATCAGGTAGATTACTTGGCCAAAACAAGAGGATTCTATTACACTTTAAAGAGCGGGAAGAAGGGAAAGACAACTGTCAGTGATTTCAGAACAGTAGCCAAGAAATGTAATGCTTGAGGACAAGCATTATGTTTAGTAGAGGGTAGATGATGAGACAATTTATTGTCTCTATTTTGTTATAATATTTATACTTTTTTGACACTCTTTATGCTCTGATAAGACATTTCTAAGACATTTATGAACCTATACCTATGTGAATTTGTGATAAGTATAGCTAGGACCACAAAGATTATGGGTAGTTAGAATGACATGTTTTGCTGAATATTATATATATTGTAGTACTTCATATAGCTACTTTAATATGTATTATAATATTTGGTTAGGAGTTGAAATGTTGACTTGTATATATACTGAATGCTACTAACCTACCAAGAAAATAAGGAGCAATTCAAGATTGGTGCAACCGCATTAAAGGAGCATTAGGAATCCAGCCATGACGAAAGGAGCCAGCACAATTCCTAGGATCATGTTGCTACTGAGAAGGATCTTGCATTCTAGAGAATATAGGAAATAGAATTGTTATATTTCCTCAGTGTTGCTATTCTATTATCTGCACTTATTATAAAATGTCATGGTTATTATACTTCCTCTTTATGTGGCGAGATTCAGTTAGACTTTACTTTCATGTTTTCAATAAGCATCAACCCTCTATATAAAGGGATTTGATTGGTTTAGTTAGTAATGAAAAAATATATACAAATGTTGTGTTCAATGTAACAGAGTTACTCTTTTCTGTTCTTCATGTATTGTTCTATTACCATGTAACCAATTAATGAGAATATAATGAAAGAGTGATTTTGAAGTATCTTCTATGTTAATATTTAGTAGAAGCCAACCAAGGGGGCCCACTTGGGAGGTGGAGTAGATTAGGATAGAGTAGATTTGATTCCTGCATTTTATGTGCTTTCAAGTAGAAGTTACTATTTTACTCCTGCAGCATTACTACTATGAATGTTCCTGTAGCACTTGCAAAGATAAGCATAGTGGATGCTTTGAGTTGTTAAATAGGTTTAGCATAAGTTTACAAGATTTTTGTAGTAATTTCATTAAGTAGTTAAGTATGTTTACTCTCCTGCAGCAATAGAATAAGTTTATTTCATGCACTTTATCTTCCTGCAGCATAGGTAGTATGACTCCTTAAGGAACTTAGTGCACAAACCGTGTTGTCTCATTTCAAGTCTACATCCCTAGGTTGACAATCTAAATCCATTTCATGATGGGAAAAGTAATCCTTAGTATGAATACATTATTCCTAAGAGAGACAATGGCATGATTATCACTACCTATTGTGAGACTATTCACTAAGTATAGTAGAACAAAATGTTGATGCCTTAGAGGAAGAAACAAAAATAAAATTAGTAGATGATTTCAGAAGGATAATGATGAAATATACTCTTGATAGGATCATGAGTGATCTTAATACATTGATTTCCACTGAAAGGGCAATCAAATCTTGTCTTAAGGATGGACAAGATCTATATAAGCTTTGCATGACTTTGCACAAGCATATGAAGAGTATATCAGATATTATAACTCAAGATGAAGAGGTTTTGATAAAACTCTCTCAGGATTTTGGAAATAAGAAAATACTAGACATAAACAAAGAATCAAATAGGATCATGGATAAAATCCATACCTTATAGCTTGAAAGGGATAGAACTCAGAAAAGATTCTCTAAATTAAGAAGCTTCCTAACTCCAAAGATCAATGTTTTTGAGAGGAATCATGAGGACATTCAGCTTGGCCTTAAAAAAATTTAGGAATTAGCACCTACAAATGTAGAAGAAGTAGACAAGGCCGCATATGGTCTCAATGCACTGATTCAGGTTGTAGAAGCAATTAAGGTAGCTTGGGATGCAGACATGCAAATTGTCAAAACAAACTACAAGGATGTGCTACAAATAATTTTTTTGTGATCATCAACACTCTAAAAAAAAAAATTTTGTCACTTACTCAAGATGATTTTGGCACCCTTTTCCATTGATGTCAAAGGGGGAGAAATTGAAGAAAAAATGTAAAGATTGAAGAAAAATGTAAGAAGAAAAGAATGTAAGGAAAGAATGTAAAAAGAAAAAACATAAATAAAATAAAGGTGCTTCTGAAGGTCGTGTGTCAAATTTATGTGTTGCATTTCTTTCATTATTTCCTTTTACATTTTTGTCTTGATGTTGCACTTAGTCATTTTTTCACTAAGTCTTGTCATCAATGCCAAAGGGGGAGATTGTTGGCAAGTGGTCAACACATGCACGCATATGCACATGTAGGAACATGTACATATGGAATTTTTTCATTTATGGAAACACTTATCAGATTTATGAGTGTACATATTGGGCATCATTAATATGTGTGTATGCAGTTGATGAAGGAAAAATGCCTAAGTCCACAAATTGTTCTTGTGACCCAGTCTGACAGAAAAGGTTATCAAACCTCACAGAAGCTTCCTAAAGGCATGTGATCTTGGCTACATGCTTGAAGGACATTAATTAATACATGTGTAAGGTCGCCCATGTTAATATTGTGGTATCAAAGAGATATGTTCAATTGACTAGATGCGATGACAGGAAACAGAGTATAACTTGTTGGCAATCACAAAGGCCGACTTTGTGAGTGATTGGAAAGTTATTTTTGGATGTGTTCTTGGATCTAAGGCCAACTAAGGATGTTAATAAAGTGTGCAAATGTGCATTAAATAATATGATGTTTTGCTAGAGTAAAGCCTACTAGCTTTTGTAATATACCTCTAACAAGGTATAAGTGTACAGACACTTTTCTAAAAGTGTGTAATGATGATTATGATGATATAGATGGATGCAAACTATGAAGGAATATAAGGAGAAGAGAAGAGATCAAGAGAAAGGAGAAAAAGAGGATTTCTTCTAGGAATACTTTGTTAACTCTTTGTATTTAGGACAACAGATTGATTGTAAATGTTGTTGATCCTATTGTAAACCCCTCCCTAATAGGGTTTGATTGCCTTTAACATGGTTGGACTCCTAGCAAGGTCAATTCCTTAATTGGGATCACATTGTAAAAGACTCCTAATAGGGTCTTTCCTTTAATCAGGACCTGCCTATTGTAATACTTAGCTCCTAACAAGGTCAGAACTCTTAACAGGGTTATTATACTTATAGTGCAGATATTTGTAAGTACCATCCACACTAGGGTTTTCCCTTAACAAGTTTTTTCTTGAAAATAAATATGGTGTTATGTGTTCTTCAGTGTTTGTTTATGTTGCATGGTTATTTCTCTTATGTTATATCTTTATATGTTGTTTGAAGAAAGTAAAGAAGTTAAAGAAACAGTAAAGTACTGTAACACTAATTCACCCCCCCCCCCCCCCCCCCTCTCAGTGTTACCAAATCCTAACAATTTTTATTTTAAAATGCATTGCCTTGATGATCATTCCATCTCCTAACTATCCCCTTCCACACACGTTAGTCTAGCACAAGACAAGCAAAGTGAAGGAAATCCACAATAAACTCTAAATTGATTCAATACTTAGAAAGGAGAAGCATCCAAGTTAAGATTTGGAATGTTATAAAAATATTTATACAACTTGATGACCTTTATGTAATGTTTTTAAGTTTTACCTCTTCATCAAATTTATCCAACTCATTTTGCATAGAATATCCTCTTTGCATACTTGTTCAAAATAAAGTCTTTGATAAACCGGTTTTCACCTGCACATGCACAAAAAAAAGAAAAAAATTTCAAAAGATCTATATTTTTTTTACAAATATTTCTCATCCAAATTAAAATCATAGAGAACAGACCCCCTGTATAATTTCAATACCTTTCCAAAAATGTAACTTTTTTTAAAATGTAACATTGATTTGTGCCCAAAAATAATTTTTTATGAAATCTCATTAAAAAAAGAAAAAAATCTGAAAAATCTAAATTTTGGACTGTTGTCTCCTTATATCAATACAAACTTGCAAAAAAAATTGTAGAACAATTCCTTAATTTGTGCCCTAGGGACCCATTTTAACAGAACAGAGACCAGTTTTCAAAGAGTGATTTTTTTTGCAAATATTGTTTAAATAAAAATTAAAATCATAGAGAACATACCCCCTATATAATTTTAAGACCTTTCCAAAAATGTAAATTTTTCAAAAAGAAACATTGATTTGTGCCCAAAAATGATTATTGAAAAAATAAAAAAATCTAAATTTTGGAATATAAGCTTCTTATATCAACAAAAACCTACAAAAAAAATCATCGAAACATCCCAAGCTTTTTAAAGTTATCACCAAATCTTTGAAAATCCCACGATTTGAACCTATCGGGGCTGGTAGATGTAGATGAGAGAAAAAGATGATCTATCTTTTCTAATATTTTCAACATCTAACAATGAAATACCTACACAATATACATACATGCAAAGCAAAATATTTCTTAAAAGGTCATGTGACTTCACGTTGGTCTCGCCATTTGTAATCGGGTAATATAGGATCAATAGAAACCTGCAATAACATCAAATATCTCAACCACAAAGAGATGGTTAAAGCAATTGTCATTCCTAACAATCAAGAAAGGAAACAATGAAAACAACAAGCATAATGAAATCATTCAAAAACCTGAATATGCAAACCCAATAGTCCTTCCTTATTTTTTTCCTTCTCATGCAATGTGGGCTCTTAGAATGAGCTCAAGATTATGCCAACATAAGAATTAAAAGTGTGTGTGGTTTCTTAAAATTGGAGATTTAGCTCTCTATTTATAATATTTTTAGGGGTTTCAATCAAGATTACTTGATTGATGGACTGATTGGTTGTGATTAAAGAGTTGAACTTAGAGTGAGTAGGAGTTCAACTTAATTGATTGTTTTTTTAATAGGTTTGACTTGATGAGGGGAAAGAGTTAACTTAAAGTGAGTAGGAGTTCAACTCTACTTCACTGCTTTGATTGGAGGATTGACTGAAATAGATTGAATTATTAATTGTTTGCTAAGGGAGGAATTAACAATGTTGATTGAATAGTCAGGATTGTAATTGAAGAGTGAACTGAAAGTTAGTTTGAGTTAGCTTTGGAAGAATAATCATTATTAAATAAATAAAATAATTTATTTACTTGTACATGTGGGAAGTATAAATAAATAATTGCTTATTTATTTATGAGAGAAGAATAATTAGTTTAATTAAATATTTCTGGCTCGAGTGTTCTCTGCATGATCTAGTTCGTATGAGATAATCTTTTCTACTTTTGTAAGGACCTTGATGAGTATTGATTAATTATGTGTAAAACTTACAGGCTCGTACTTGTTTCATTTATTTCTATGTATGGGGAAAGGCTCCTCATGATGGCTACCTATGCTATATTATCAATCTTGGCTTCATTTCGATTACTTGTTATTTCCATTGATAACATAGTGTTGGCTCTATTTGTATTATTTCCATGGCATTACATAGATATATTGATGAGTTTAGACCATTGAATCTTTGGGTTCGATTGTCAAGTCCTCATCTGGAAGTGCCATTTGAAGGTAATGTTTCTGATGATGCCCTTGCATCCATGTTTGTTATTCACTGTCCAAAATGTGTTTGAAGTATTCGTAGACTGATTGGTGATTCAGTCTTATCTCCACATTTCCAAAGGATTATTTTTCCATCTCAAATTGTGTCAATCTTTTGTTCCAATATATTAGATTTGTCTCATTCATGGACTTTGTTAGTAGCTATTGCAAATTGGTCTATTTGGTCACACTTCCTGTAGGAGAATGGCTTACTTCTTACAGTTCAAAAGTATAACTTTTGGCTTCAAGAGGCTCATATTGGAGGTGTATTTCCTAGGCATCTTCTTTTTAACTCTGATAAATATGTCATGCTTCTTGCTGCTATTAAAGATTATATTTTGGCAAATTCTATCATGCCTCTTGATCACCTTCTTAATAGAACCCCGTTTGATGTGGGACATAGAGGTAAGGCATTTTCAAAAACTTATGCCTTACTTTCTCTATTGGCACATGTTCATACTTTGAATTTGAATTTGGTTTCTCCTGTGAGGGCTAGTATTACTCCTGTGGATATTTCGGGTCCATTGGATGTTCCTACTTATTCTCTGGCTCCATTGTCAGTGGGTTCATGTTCTTCCCCTATTCATTTCCTGGTTTCACCTCCACCTGCTCGTATTTTGTTGTCACCTCGTGCTTTGGGGGATTCTCTTGTATCTCAAGCAGACCGTCTCTGGAATTCTTTGTTCCTGTCACCGCCTTCACATCCTGGCTTTGGGAGTCATGAGCAGTGATGTTCTAACATATTTTGTGGTGCAATCTATTTTTTTTTTCCTTCAAACATTGTCTTGCACGAGGTACTTCATGTTGCACATGGATAATCTATGTGATTTTATGGAGATGCACTCATCAGCTCTTACGATTCAATTTCCTTGCATGGATTCTTAATGAGAATTTTGTCATTCTATTGGGTACATTGTATTACGTGGCTAATGTCATACTCCTAATATGGTGGTCATTTTCTCATTGTAAATATATTATGATCAATGCAAAGGGATCTCTATCAGGGGGTTTAAATATTTGTATTTTGGCCTTCATAAAGGCGGGGTATCTTTTAAGGGGTTTTCAAAATTCTAGCTTGGAACACATTGTAATGCAGATTTATTCTACCACTTGGGTTGGGGGGCTCTTTTTGTACTTTCCCTTAGGTCATGCTTCGACCCTATGGGTTTTTGGGTAGCATATGAAATTTTCTTCGAGCAAGATCCTACTCTTTTTGTATATATATGGGTAACGAACGGAGTTTTCTTTACTGGTTCTTTCTCTAGGAGCCCTTTGAACCAGATTAATATTAATATAAATATAAAGTTTTTGCCAAAAAAAAATAATAATTAGAAAGAGGGAATATTAATTAAATAATATACTTTATTTAATTAATTATAATGAGATAGGGAATAATTAAATAATCTTTAATTATTTAAATACTTTATAGAAGAATAATTAGGTAATTAATTAAAATCACTTAATTATGAAATTATAGAAAAATAATGATTTTGAATTTATATTATAATAGGACATAATTAATTAAATAATAAAGATTATTTTATAATTTAAGTGGAATGTTAGTGAAATTATTGCTTGCAAGCATGGAACATTTTTAGGTGTCTACACTAGGTTTGAAATCCACTCAGCATAATCAACAATTCTTATGAATCCAGCATCTAGCAACTTTTGTAATTCAACTTTCACTAAGAGAGCAACATGTGGGTGCATATTTCTCAATTTTTGTTTGACAGGTTTTGCCCTCGATGGAAAAGAAAAGTAATCATGCATAAGTAAATTAGGATTAAGTCTTGACATGTCAACAGAGGACCAAGTAAAATTTATATGTCTTTCCTTGAAAAAATGTATAATGATGCTCTTTCTTTAGGGGTCAACGATTCAACTAGATGTATAATTCTTGGTATATCGTTAGTGCCCAAATTTTTTGCTATTATTTTCTCTACCAAAATAGATGACTTCTCTTGATATGATGCTAGGGGAAGTGTGCCAAGCCTTAAATCCCCATGTGTCTTAGAGAGGTTTTCACCTTTAGATACATCCTTTATTTTTACTTTTTAAGAGTCTCATAGCACTGCATAATAGTTTTCAATAAAATACATATTTATGTTTTCAATAATTTTTTGACTGAAAGACTTGGAACCTTATCCAAAGTAACCCACTCTAATGAGTTATATGGCTAGACTAGCTCTATGGTCCGTGAGAGGCAAGTCAACTTTAGATTCAAGAAATTTTATTATGGCTTCAACATTTTGAAATATGTCCAATTATGGTAGTCCTTATTGGTCCCAATCAATAAGTTGTGGATGAAAAAGAGGCAAGGGATCAGGATTAGGCTCAAGATTATGAATAGGTTAAAGGGTGCAAATATTTTCATAGTCATAGATATCAATGAAATAATCATGGTCATCGATCGTACCTTCCTCATCAACATATGCTTGAGATAGATGTGCTTCATTATTGCTAGGAATGAAGGATTCAATCTTAGGTCTCAGATTATTGCAATACATAATTTTTTATTTGGATCTTCGAGTATGGTAATCTTAGTTCCATTATGAGGGAATTTAATGCATTGATGGTATGTAGAGGATATAGGTTGCATTGCATGAATCCATGATCTTCCAAGGAGAATGTTATAGGTATAGGGGAGATTAAGAATTTATCAAACCACACCCTTCACCATAGGTCCCACTGTAATAGGAAATGTAACTGATCCTTTAGATGAGCATTCCTCTTCATCATATGCCTTTATGGTAATATTTTTCTTTTGATCAACTACACTCTCAAAGGATCCTAGTTCTTTAAGAAACTTCAAGGTACAAATATTGAGACCCGCTCCTCCATTTATCAAAACTTGCTTGATCTTAACTCTATGGATAAATACTTCAATGTGTAAAGCCGCATTATGTGGTTTTTGCATAGAAAAATCATCATTTTTAGTGAAAGTGAGATTGTGAGGGGAGGTGATATGTCCCACCATAACTTTGAATTGACCTACATACGGGTCTATAGGCACTGTAGTAGTAGTAAGCACTTTGTTCAAGAGATAAGCATAGGATCTCAAGTATGGGTATTTATGCAGATGTCTTCCCTGGATGCTCTCTAATGTTGTATCATGAAGTTGATGTGATGGGTTTAGGATTAGGACCTTCAAGGGTAATTTTTCCTTGGTTGTGCTAACATTGCAATTAGTTTTGTTACCTTTTATAGTGAGAGTGTTCAAAATATTATGAGCCTCACTGATGGTATTTATGACACAATCATATTTAGCATTGGTATAATTCCCATCGTCACCTAATTGAGGAACCTTTCCTTTATTTTTATCCTTGTAATGCTTAGGAAAGGGATTTTTAAACATCTCATAGTCAGAGTTACCAAAATGATTATACCCATCTACTATAATTTTCTCACTGTCAATAAGGTTTTTTATCACATGGCTGAGCTTATCAAAATTATTAGTCTTGTGTCCCTTTTGTCTATGATATTCACAAAAATGGTTGTCATTTCACCGTGGGGGTTTGACTAGTGGATTATACTCTCTCATTTTAGGTAGCATTATATGATCATTCTCAAGGATTTCATTCATTACTGACTCAAGTAATTATCCCAATGCTGTAAAGTTTCACTTGGGGAAGCTCTTTTTTTTTCCTTTCCTTTTTCATAAGATGAACCTTTAAGGTTGTCAATAGATGATGATGTTGTAGTCATTTTTTTGCGTCAATAAACTCATCATTAACTACATTCTTGTTTTTAATCCCAAAAGGGTGTCTTGTTATTGTTGTTTACACTTGAACTTGATTTGTAGTCTTTATCAGTGTTTATCTTGATAATAGTATCATTAATAAGATTTTACATCCTCAAAGTCATCCAAGCATTTAAGAAAAAGTTATTTTTCCATCTCTTTGGTCAAATTATGAAAAAATAGGTCAATCAAGTATTTTTTTAGAATGTTCTAGAGGGCTCTTTTGGTAAAATATCACCATCATTGTTAAAAGGGCATAAAATATTCTCCTTGTTTTTTATTAGTATTGCATATGTCATTTATACTAATTTTATGTTCACAATTGTAGGCATAATGTACAATAAACTTGTTTGCTAGTTATTGAAAGGATTAGATAGTAGGAGGCAATCGTGAAAACCATTCCATGACACTTCCTCCAAGATTGCACTATAAAATTATCATAAGATATGTTTCATCATATAAAAATCCCAAGGTTGCAATGCAAAATTATCTTAAGTGATCCTTAGGGTTCCCTTTTCCTTTATACTTGTCAAGTTTGAGTAAAATAAATCCAAATTACTAGAAAAAGGCGACATTGATATACTTGGGTCACAAGGATAGGGAAGAATGTCCTAAAGAGAAAATGTGTGAGATGATGTCTTAGTCTTCTTGAGGGTGTCCACATCTTGTCTTGATGCTCTAAGATCATCTAAGAATGATTATTTTTAGGTTTGGGTATTGATGTCTTTGTGAATATTTTGTAACCTAGTTTCAAGTAAAAGGGTCTAAAATCCTTCATTTTGTCTTCATCAGTTGTCTTGATGTGTTCAAATTTAGGTCTGGGATTTATTGTCATCAATTATATATTAAATTTTGGAGGTAAATAGATGCCTTCCTCAACAAGGACCTTAAATATTATTATGGATCATGTTTGACAAGCTCCTTAAATATTTTATTGAACTTAGGGTCATGAAGTCCTTCTACATGAGATTGTGGCATTTCCTCATCATCAAGTGTGTTGGTGTTCTTATTTTTTGCAACACTAATGTGTTCATCATAATCAAAATTATGTCCCTGAGGTTTACCTTATCCATTTTGAAAATCACAGTTGTTAAATATTTTTATTTTTTATTTTGGAGACAGGAGAGATTGTTCTGATCTTTGACCTGGGACTAGGGGATATGAAAAAGTATGAGACTCAAGACTAGGATGCAATGAAAACTCTAAAATGTAGGAAGAACTACATGATATGAATCTAAGATGTGATATCAAGGGGGCTAAATGAGTTATGAAGATAAATGGTAGTCTAGATATGATGCAAGAACTCAAGGTCTTGAAGATAATTGTGTTGTAAAGATTTACTTATGTTACGATGGATAAACACAAAGACAAGTGATCAAGAGTGGGTACACTTAAGTAGGAGATTATGAACTCCAAGTGGATTACTCTACTCAAATATGTTGATATTTTTCCTAAGTCAAGGATGATGGACCTCAAGTGATATAGGAGGATTGATAGATAATGTTTGATTAAAACCCCAAAGAAAGTGACCTAAGTGCAAGTTAATGTTCGACTAATTATAGACATGTAAGGACTAATTTTGTGAAAAAGTGAAATGATGCAAGGAATGGAATGATCAATATATGGGTATATGCACAAAGATGGGGGACCAAAAAGGTGTCACTTTCCTTTTTGGCCCCCCAACGGCCATAGTGCGTACACACTAAAGTGTGTGCGCCCTATAGGGCACACTTGCTACGGCTTGGGAAATTCAAAACATAGCACATGCACCCTATAGGACACACACACTTTGCAAAAAGCTATAAAATTTTATGGTTGCCTTTCAAAGGCCCATTTTCATGCCACAAACCCGAGTTTGCAGCAAAAGAGGGCTTCCCAAAGCACGTACGCAAAGACATTTTGTTGGTTCAATTCATCAAATTTGATAAAGAATGGCTCCACGACATCGTCAAATTCAAACCAGAAGAAGAAGTAAGTATTTTTATAGCCCATGCCTCTTATTTGTATTGAAATTTTAGTTTTGAAGCAATTTGTTTTGTTAAAATTTATTTTCTTAGATTTTAAGTGTAATTAAGATTTTAAAATTGATTTTGTTTTAATTGCCAGGAAGAAATGATCTCCCTGAACAAAACCCTCAACCAAACCCTCCATCTTCTCCTCATGAACAAATGAATGAAGAAAATAACCAAGAAAATGAACCTCAACCACCTCCACCAATCGAGAAACCTCCTCCTAGAACACAAGAAAATTTGATAAACCAAATTGAAAGAGGGAAAAAAGAATTAGAATCTTTAATTAGGAGGTTAAAAGATTCTATTGCTACAAATCCTGGAAGGGAAAGACTTGTAAAATCATTGGAATCAATCTTGACCCACGTAGGCTCAGTTAGTGGGCAACTTAATTTATGGCATGATAAAAGAGAAGAACAAAAATAATATTATGCAAATAAATATTCATATAAGCATAGTAATTTTTAGTGGCTAATATTCGCCAATTGGCTAATTTTGGAAATTTGAGAATCCAAATTTGGCTAATGATTCAAGATTTAAGGCAACCTAAATCGCCACATTTTTACAAAATTTTGATTTAGAAATATTTAAATCGCAAAATATTTTATTTTATAAAAAACTTGAATCTGAAAATTCGCCACAAAATTTGATACATTATTAGATTTGATTCGCCAAAACTTTATAAGTTATTGTAGAAATTTAAATTAATTCTCCAATAATATATCATGATTAATTAGTTACTGTAGGGATCTACACCAACTTTTAGTTGTCATTACTAACTTACAGTATAATCTAGTGACCCTCATTATATTCTATAAGGTAAAAATGTTACTATTTGGTTTGTCATGCTTATGGGAGCTAAAATTTCTTTCAGATTGTTGATCTCAATATAAATCAATGGGCTTGAAGAAATTTTGGGCCCTATTAATATTTTAAAATATCAATACATTTGTCTCACACAATACAATATGGTTATGAGATTATATTTTAAATAAATGGTAGCAAGTAATTATTACAGAGTCTTCCTTAAACCCATCAAAGATTTCCACATTAAGCCTCATAATTTTCTATAAGAATTCTATTTTTTTAAATAGAAGTATTCACCATGGTGATTAATTAATTTCTTTTTATTGTTTGAGATTCACCAATATTTTCTATAAAAAAGTTGTTATTCAAAAATAATCACCAATAAGAATTTTATTTTATTTTTTTAAATGAGAGATTCGCCAATAGAAATTATTATTTTTTTCAAGAAAATGAAATATTCACTAAGATTTTATATCTTTTTTAAGAGGAGAGTTTCTTAAAGATTACTCTACATATAAGGACGTAACAAAGAAAAAAATCATAAAAGATGACATTTACAAACTCTTTAAAAAACTAAGGGACACTGATACTCTTAGAACTACAACAAGAAGGTTCCCAATTCATTGTTGCTTGAATGAAGACATAAAAAAAACTTTTGGGAGATATTGTGGATGTTTTTTGATTCCCCTCCTTGAAATAATCATGAGGTTCCTATATATTTCTTTAGGAAACTCTATTGCAATTTTTTACTCAAGGAGGTGCCAAATTATTTTGACTTTCTAGATTCTCAGGGTAGAGGACAGGGGTCATCATTTGATAGAGCAGGGGCACATTGTGACCATAATGCACCTAGGGTTCCTATTGGCAAGCCACAAGTGGATCATGTTAGAGGTGGACACACTAGGCATGATTAGTGCTCTGACAGAGACTCTCATTCAGTGTGCCACTCCTTTATTTGAGGGTCACCATGGTCAATTATCGAGGGGCATATTTATTGATCATGTGGATCCTTGTGCACATTCGGTACTGCCAAGAGAGAGGAAGAGGATCATGGAATTATGACTGATGATTTTCTAAATATGACATTTGGCATTGACACACATGTAAATATTTTCAAGTTCATTAAATTTATTTGATCATATTTCATTTATAAAAGAATAGCTAATTAATTTAGTATCTATTGATTATGATCAAAATTCAGGGCAAGAGTGTCGGTGGCAGTGGCAGTGGCAATGATCCTCCAATCCCCTTCTACACATCGTCGTCAACTCCACAAGTATGTATCAAATAAATAATTTTAATTAATATATTTGATTATTATGTAATTATATGAATGATTGTATCATAACTTATTGTGCATGTGCATTAGTTCACTGGTGGACCATCGACATTTATAATAGACAGCGAAGGGCATCGTGCCACTTTCCTTGACGTATCTTTATTTGCATGTTAATTTGATTTAATTGATTATATTTAATTAATAAATGAATGAATAATTAAATTACTAGACAAATTATGATCAAAATCCAGACGCAAAGTGGTCATTGCAATGATCACATTCTTTCACCTAGCTTTGTGATGTCATCATTGAGTCCATAGGTATATATGTAATAATGCATTATAATTAACATATCAATAGTACGTTCTTATATGAATGGTTGTCTTATAAATTTCCATGTGCATGTGCACTAGTTGAATGTTGGAGCTTTGACATCGACACCGCACACCGAAGGATGCGATGGAACCTTTACGGAGGTATCATTTATTGATTAGTAGGGTTGTAAAAAATATATGTAATCTTAATAACTACATAATATGTTTATTGTTTTATTTTCAGTTATTGACATCAAATACTCCTCCTTCTATTTTTGATACTTTGGATTGTGGAGTAGTTGCAGCAGTAGCTAGTTTTGAAGCACTCACTGAGGTATGAAAGAGATCATTTAATTTTAATTGTTATTTTAAAAGTTTGTATTAAATTTTATAATGATATTCATGTATGTATTTTAATTATAATTTTGATCATTGTTGTAGGGACTTATTACTCTAGATCGTCAGCATGCGCCTTCGGTGGATGTACATAGTGACTATTTGCTAGAGGTAAGCGAATATTCTATTTTATGTCAATGTATAATTCAATTTTGATGTATATTAGTTATTGATGCTTAAATATTTTTTTAATCAGCTCGAGCTGCAAAAGAGTCTAGACAGGAGGGCTAGTGGGCACACTAGGAAGACTACAACATCCACTGCATCTCCATCAATGCGATGATCGAAGATAGCTCAAGATTTGTTTTCTTCCCCTGGCAGGAAAGGACTAGATTAGGGATATAGATTATATGCCTATATGGCATTAGTGGACATAATTTTTGTATATTGTATAAGTGACACGATGTACATCCATTTGGCTTTGAGGAAGCCAGTTTAACTATATTGGATATATTTGATGTATGACATTATTGGACATATATATTTGGCTTCATGCCCTACAAATATATTTTTTTATGTTTTAGGTATGCAATTCATGTGTTTGGTGTATTGATGTATACTAATTTATGTTTATGTGGATGTTTTATGCTTTGTAAATTTCCCATGCCTTATAGTTATGTGTGTATGCTTATCAATGTATATTGTTACTGTATGATTTATATTTTATTAGAATATGAATGTGATACAGAGGTGGTGTGTAAGATACTCTAAACCCATACCCTTATAAAAATACAAGAAAAATTAGTAACAAGTGATACAGTCTTCTCATATCAAACATCCTTCATAAGGATCCACTGTCTAGGCTTCACCCAATGTACTTGCATTGGTTGGCTCCAAACTATCAAATTGTCATTCTATGACAGTTCCTAGTAACCTTCACCAGTCATAAAATGGAATTTTTCTCCACATCTTCCCAAAAGACTTCAAAAAATAATCAATGATCTAGATACCCTTTTGGAAGTTTTAAAACATATCCCAAATGCAACCCAACTTGTTTTGAGACAAACTACTTTAAAAAAAATTATTTCCTTTTGCTAGAGAGGCCTAATTCACCCATTTAACAAAGGAACCTTATCATGGGTAATCTCCAAGACCTTTCCCTCTTCAACAGTTCTATGAAATGGATCTAATTAGAAGAATATGCCATCAATTCAACTCTATGACACTTCTGGATATGAAAGCCCCAAATTGGTCTTAAAAACCCCTATAAACTAGGGCTCTCTCAATGTATGACCTCCCAACACCATACCAACCAAATTAAATTTGTTCCACCATTCTTATACCATCCTCAGATGGATTCAATCATAAAATGACCACCTCCAAGGGCTTGATTATCCATTGCTATGCATATGGCTTCATTTCAATGACCCTTGGTCACTCCTCAACCCCAACAACTCCTCCAATCAATGCCCACCTACAAACTCCTTCTCATTCCTACATTAAAATTATTATAATGCTATAATAAAATTATTGGATCCATCCCCAAGTGATAGTAATTACATCAATATATGGACCAAGTGTATTATTACAAGTTTTTAATCCTTCATGGATCAAATCATTACATAAAATGGCTTAATAGCCATGTTACAACATTGCAAAGACCTTATAGGTCATGTATCTTCTTTAAAATAATTAGTCACCCAAGTGACCCTCCTACCTTCATTAGGGTGCCCTGCACTAGTTCTTCCATACAAACCACACCATTAGTCCTTTAGGCTTCTAGCCTTCACCAGTCACAAAATTTCCTCTCTCTCCCAATCTTCTAAAACAACTCTAAAAACCAATTATTATTTCATGTACCCTTTTGGATTCCCTAAATCCTCACCAAGTCTCAGGGTAGACTCTTTTGGACCATATACTAGATCCAATACCCTAGCACCCACCAACTAGTCCTAATTCCATCCCCATTACAAAGCAGCCCATAAAGATATTCACTCCTCTGCCTCCCAACCAAGAGAGAGTCTTTTCTAAGGTCTAAAAACAATATATTTTCAAATTTTTAAGGTCTCAACACCTACCAAATCTTCTAGCCACCAAACCCTTATTCCTAGGGTCTGTTCAAAAAGAAGTTTACAATCTCTTCCAAATCAGTCTAATTGATCTAACACATCAACAATCCACCATAAAATATATCCAATTTTTAGGGTATTCATCCACCATAATGACTGGTGTAAGATAGGGCATTTGCTCACACAACAATCTCCATTCAGTGATCTTCAAACAACATCAACTTACATCCCTGCATGAACAAACTACAAAATAAGGATATAATATATTTTTTCACTCTCCCACCAGTCACAGTGGCCATAGGGGTGGGAGAGTCACTTAATTTTGGTTACTTCAACTTCTAAATGCTGGTTGTACCCTTCTAAACTGGTCATAGTCCAAAAAAAAAACAATTAATTACTTTTCCTTAAGAACAATAAGAATACTGAAACTAATGCATGTAATATGTAAATGACAACTAAATCAATGTATTCACATCACTATCCAATCAAGATCATGCTTCCATAAGCATTTGAATTATGAGATGCTACCTCACACGAGCTCTGAGATATGACCCCCTAAAGATCATCGTTTCATGTTGAGTGCACCTTGACGGACACTTCAGCCCGGAGTGGTTGGTAGCATTTGAGCAACTATGTGTGCCAAATGAGGTTTCTAGTAGCATTTTCACAGCCATTCAGAGTTGTTGGAATAGATGGTTTGATGCTACAACCAATGGTTTGAAATATATGCAATGTTGCTCATTTCAACTGAGGAACACTGTGAATTTTGACAAAAATTGAGAATGTGTTGCCAAATATAAATAAACTTGAATCTTTGAAAAATGAGATAGGTTATTGTAGGCCTCGACAACATAGTCATGTAACACCTAATGGTTTGATGATACCTTATACGAGCTCCAAGATATGACCCTGTAAAGATCATCAATTTCATGCTAAAGGGACCTTGAGGGACACTTCAGCCCGGAGTGGTCAGCAATGTTTGAGTGACTCTATGTGCCAAAAAAGGTTTCTAGTAGCATTTACTCAGCCATTTGGAGCTATTGGAACAAGCGATTCGATGCTACGACCGACAGTTTGAAAGATACACAATGTTGCTCATTTCAACTAAGGAACACTGCGAGTTTTGCATCAACTGAGAATGTGTTGCCAAATATAAATGAACTTGAATCTTTGAAAACTAAGATAGGTTATTGTAGGCCTTGGAAACACAGTTCTATAGCACCTAATGATTTGATGCTACCTCGCACAAGCTTTGAGATATGACCCCATAAAGATCATTGATTTCATGTTGAGGGGACCTTTAGGGACACTTCAACCCATAGTGGTCAGCAACGTTTGAGTGACTCTGTGTGCTGAAAAAGGTTTCCACTAGCATTTACTTGGCCATTTGGAGCTGTTGGAATAGATAGTTTGATGCTACGACCAACGGTTTGAAAGATATGCAATGTTGTTCATTTCAACTGAGGAACATTGTGAGTTTTGACATCAACCAAGAATGTGGTGCCAAATATAATCAAACTTGGATCTCTGAAAACCAAGATAGGTTATTGTAGGCCTCAACAACATGGTCTTGTAGCACCTAACAATTCAATGCTACCTCACATGAGCTATGAGATATGACCTGTAAAGATCATTGATTTCATGTTGAGTGCACCTTAAGGGACACTTCAGCCTAGAGTGGTCAGAAGTATTTGAGTGACTTTGTGTGCCAAATGAGGTTACCACTAACATTTACCCAACCATTCAGAGCTATTGGAATAGATGATTTGATGTTATGACTAACGGTTTGAAAGATACTCAATGTTGTTCATTTCAATTAAGGAACACTGCGAGTTTTGACATCAACTAAGAAAGTGCTGACAAATATAAATGAACTTGGATCTCTAAAAACTAAGATAGGTTATTGTAGGCCTCAGCAACATGGTCTTTTAGCACCTAATGGTTTGATGTTACCTTGTACGAGCTCTGAGATATGACTCTATAAAGATCACCAATTTTATGTTGAGTGCACCTTGAGGTACACTTCAACACGGAGTGGTCAGTAGCATTTGAGTAACTCTATGTGCCAAATGAGGTTCTGTATTTACCCAGCCATTTGAAGTTGTTGGACCAGATGATTTGATGCTATGACTAATAGTTTGAAAGATACGCAATGTTGTTCATTTCAACTGAGGAACAATTCAAGTTTTGACATCAACTGAGAATGTGGTGCCAAATATAAATAAACTTGAATCTCTAAAAATTGAGATAGGTTATTGTAGGCCTCAATAACATGGTCTAGTAGCATCTAATGGTTACTCGAACACTACCAACTACTAACCAATAAAACATCTGAGAATTCTTGAATTGTGATGCACAACTATCTGACCATATGATATGTCGGTGATATGATATGCCCATGTTAGCCAAATCATCATAAAATAGTTGAAAGCAACCATGTACAAACTCTATAGAATATGAGTGATCATCACTGATATAAAAATGATACTCCCTCAATATCTTCTTGTTCTCCTTTGTACTGTTAGGTGAATGCATGAATGCTATACGAACAAATATAGCAACCTGTTGAGAGCTGTAATACTTTGCTTGCACCTCATTCTGTGGTTGTAGTGTGTAGTTCTCTGCAAAGTCCACAACTGAAAAAATGGTATCAAGTGGGAATGTGTCCTTGTACAACTTTAATTTCATATCCAACCATCGTGCTCTATGTGTATGCCTTGCATACTCATAAATAATTTTTTTATGAAAAATGTCCTTGAACTGATACACTAGAATTTTTTCAATTACTAAATCACATCTTTTAGCCTCTTTTCCATCTTTTAGATTTTATGTCATGGTCTTATATTTTTCAAATTCCACTATTTCATTACCGATTGTATGTGTACTCTCCATATGTTGAAAAATTGGCAAATGTCACAAACCTCTGCAATCTATGCATGTACCATTCAAGCATGAGAGCTTGTAAAATTATTGACCATCCACTCTTTCACATAAAATGGTAGATATTAATTCCCTTGAAGATCTAGGTGGGATATTTATGTTACAATCCTACAAAACATTGTTAGAGTGAAAATCTACACATATATTTCTATAAACATCAAAATGGATAGAAAATTCAATATGTACCCTACAACAAGAAGTTGTGTGTGTGTGATTTATCTTCACATAACAAGTTGTGTGTTATGCCAAGGAACCCAAGAACACAAAAATGTCTAAAATTCTCCAAAAGCTCCCTCTACCAAAACTCCAACAACGTAATTCCTTTCCAAATGAATGCAAATTCCCCTATTAGGGATTCAACTCCACCATTCATGCAAACCCTAGATGACTCACAATACAACTCTTAATCAAACTCACCCTCTTAAGTTGAAAGAAAAAGATAATTAATAATTAAAAATATACTTAATTGTGCACAACTCAACTTAGTCTCCTAAAGACAAGTTGTCTCATTTTTTAAACAAATAACATTCAAACTCAAAAAAGCACATGTTATTATTAAAATCTATTATTGAATAATTTATTATACCAAACACCATTAGATCATGCAATTTAAAAAAATTAATATCTAATGGACAATATTAATCCTATTTTCACATAATTAATTAATTAAAACCAAATATCCTAATATTTGATTTTTAATTAATTAATAATCATACAAAAATATAGGAAATAAATTTAATATTATTTTCCAAATATAATGTTAATTTCCATGACTATAGAAAATCACATAATCAAACAGCAATAAATCAAGATCACCAAATAAACAAATGAGCTCAAAGAAGGGATCCACGAACTTTGCCAACCTGACAAATCCAGGTAGGGTAGTCAACAAATACTTATCCAACAATTAGGATAAATAGGCTTAGGGTAGGATTTTGGGTCTGTGTATTATCTCCCCTCTTTACCATTGAGATGAATGTTTGTGGGTGCGCTCACTCCTGCCAATTTAGGGAAGACAATGCCCTGTACCTGCAAACATGTCATCACAAGACAAAGCATGTACATACAATAATATATAGCAGACAATGATAGGGTATAGTCATTTGTGTGGATCTCAACTATGCAAGTAACTACACCTTCATCCTCTACCACACAAACATGCCAAATAGATACACTCACATGATAACTATACACATGCCAGTATGGGGTCAGTACCATAAATCAATATAAAACATAAACATAACATCATAAAGATATCAATGTCTGATCTATGCAATCACATGATATACATAAAATGAACAATAATCCATAATCATCATTTATTAAAATAATAACTGATCACAACAAAAAGTGACCTAAAAGAATTTGGTCATACAATAGAAACATAAAAAAAACTATGGGGGTACTACATGCACCTCCCCTTGGATTAGACTTACTCCTGGAAGCTTGGAACAAGTAGGGATATAAGTCCCATACACCTGACTGCACTAAAAAGGAATCTAAAATAAGGATCACTGAGTAGGTCCCATTGGACCCTTTCCTACCTTAGGGTTCAAACACTAAGGATCATTCCCTATTGCAAAAGCCCTATGAGGTCTACCTACATCACCCACAGTAGGCTTAGAAACTAGCGGCCTCTATCCTGAATGCTGATCTAAAAACTAGGGACAATTATATGATTTATGACCGGGTTGGCCACATGTGAAACAATCTCCCTTGAAAACTCTCCTTGTTGCAGGAGTACTGGCCTGCTGAAAACTACCTCCACCAAAATCTTGATGTGAACTCTAAACTCGTGGATACTCCTAATTGCACACATTATGCTGCTAATTATGATAGTTCTTTGATCAAGAACCACCACCATTACCATTGAAAATTTCTTATCCTGTTGATTCTGATTACCTTTCAAAAATGTAGAAGGATTCTAAAAATTCTCATTCCTCTAAGACCGATTCCCCTTGGAACCACTAGGCTGAACACCTCTTTGACTACCATAACCCAACACTAGATTCACCTCTATAAGGGTAGTCTTAATGACCACTTCCTGGAGGGTCTTAGGCTCAAAGAGAAGGACATCTCCAATTATGTGTGCATTAAGTCCCCTCACAAAGTGCTGAACTAGGAGAGTTGTATCCTGTCTGAAGCCAGCATACTGTTTGAGCTTGAAAAATTGGTACTCATACTCTCCCACTGACAAGGTCAACTGTCTTAGATTGTGGAACTCAACTGCTCTCTATTGCCTCCACTGATCTAATAAGAAGCACTCTTGAAAGTGTTCCAGAAACAACTCCCAAGTGACAGTATCTATCTGGAACCCTAACTTCTTCTCCTCTATCTTCCACCATATAGATACAAAATTTGTAAGCTGCATAACCGCATACCTGGCTTTAGTATTTCTACTAAAGGGATGCATGGAAAAACTCCACTCTAAAGCTATCAACCATGTCTCTGCCTCTAAACCAGTGCCTTTCCCATCAAAGGGAATGGGTCACCCCCTCATAAGGTTCCTCATATGGTTCACTGCCACAACTGTAGGGTCCACAGTGAAGTTCCTCCTTAGAGGGATCCTGGATCTCTCTCTCACTCTCTCATCCCTCTGTGAATGATGGAAAGCATCCTGTCCTGCCCTATTCTACTAAGAACCAAGATGATTAAGAATTGCCTGCAAGAGCTGTCTCATATCGGGATCATCTTGATGATCCTCTCTCTGCTCACCCCTAGACTACAGGTGGTTACTCTCCTAACTAACACTTGTAGAAGGGCTAGGCTATCTACCCCTTCCACAATTACCAACATGACCTGTACCATGATCTCTAGAGGATCTAGTCACAGCCATAATTCCTGCAACATACAGAGATCCAACAACAACTCTCAACAAATCTCTTAAAGAAAAACAAAAGGAAACATAATCATAAAGCAATGGTCTGAAAGCAAAATGTTATATGTCGATGTTTAGTTTCAAGTTTAGACTACACAAAACCTAATAGGCGTACATACCCAAAGTTCCCAGTGTATAAACATGGCTCTGATACCAAATGTAACGCCCCATCAGGGAACCAAAGAACACAAAAATGTTTGAAATTCTCCAAAAGCTCCCTCTACCAAAACTCCAACAACCTAATTCCTTTTCAAATGAGTGCAAATTCCCCCTATTAGGGATTCAACTCCACCATTCATGCAAACCCTAGATGACTCACAATACAACTCCTAATCAAACTCACCCTCTTAAGTTGAAAGAAAAAGATAATTAATAATTAAAAATATACTTAATTGTGCACAACTCAACTTAGTCTCCTAAAGATAAGTTGTCTCATTTTTTAAACAACTAACATTCAAACTCAAAAAAGCACATGTTATTATTAAAATCTATTATTGAATAATTTATTATACCAAACACCATTAGATCATGCAATTTAATAAATTAATATCTAATGGAAAATATTAATCCTATTTTCACATAATTAATTAATTAAAACCAAATATCTTAATATTTGATTTTTAATTAATTAATAATCATACAAAAACATAAGAAATAAATTTAATATTATTTTCTAAATATAATGTTAATTTCCATGACTATAGAAAATCACATAATCAAACAGCAATAAATCAAGATCACCAAATAATTAAACGAGCTCAAAGAAGGGATCCATAAACTTTGCCAACCTGACAAATCTGGGTAGGGTAGTCAACAGATACTTATCCAACAATTAGGATAAATAGGCTTAGAGTAGGGTTTTGGGTCTATGTATTATCTCCCCTCTTTACCATTGAGATGAATGTTTGTGGGCACGCTCACTTCTGCCAATTCAGGGAAGACAATGCCCTGTACCTACAAACCTATCATCACAAGACAAAGCATGTACATACAATAATATATAGCAGACAAAGATAGGGTATGATCAGTCATGTGGATCTTGACTATGCAAGTAAATATGCCTCTGTCCTCTACCACACAAACATGCCAAACAGATACACTCACATGGTAACCATACACATGCCAGTGTGGGGTCAGTACCATAAATCAATATAAAACATAAACATAACATCATAAAGATATCAATGTCTAATCTATGCAATCACATGATATACAAAAAATGAACAATAATCCATAATCATCATTTATTAAAATAATAACTGATCACAACAAAAAGTGACCTAAAAGAATTTGGCCATACAATAGAAACATAAAGAAAACTATGGGGGTACTACAATGGGCCTAAATTTCATATTTATCATCCTTTCAACAAATAGTTGACATCTTCCTGTCACGTTTAAATTCTCAAAAAATGATCTCCAAATATGATTAGTATTTCTTTGACAAGTACGCTTGGGAATCTTGTCAGGCATTGCTTGCAAAATGTTAGTATCAATATCAATCAAATATTTTGGCTTTCTATAAATAATTCTAGGAGCATCAAAAACATTATGTGTGAATTGCGTACCATCTTGAGTGCCTTCAACATGATACGATGTTGTGCCTACACCTTGGGATGTAGATAATGGTGTTCCTTCAACATGATACAATTGTGTACCTCCACTTTGGGATGTAGACAATGGTGTGCCTTCAACATGATACAAGGGGGTGCATACACATTGGGATGTAGACAATGGTGTGCCCACACCTTTAGAAGTAGACAATGGTGTTCCTTAAACATGATACAATGGTGTGACTCCAACATTGGATGATGATGTCTCTTCAACTTGGGAACTCATAGATGATGTGCCTCCGTCTTCATAATTCAATTGTCTTGTTGCACACAAGTTTCTCATTTGTTGTCTTTTTGTTTCCAATTCCAATTCTCTCTTACATTGTATTGATGTTTCATGTTCCTCATCCAAAGAAAAATATTCTTCTATGGTATCCAATTTTTTTTGTTCACAAAGTTGTCTCATTCTTTCCCTTTTCTTCTCTTTGTCTCTTTCATGCTCTTTCAATGTTAAAGTCTTTGCTTGTTTCCTCCACATGATGATGATTTCTACATATGAATTGGTTACAATTTTAAAAATATACTATAAATCTATTATAATAAGTCAAATCATAATATAAATCCCTTACAATATGATAAATTATAATATAAATTTATTACAATTATATCAAATTATGTATTGAACAAGTCTATATCATACCAATTATAAACCAAAAGACTCTTTATTCATATTTCACATGTAAAAAAATTTTAAAATTACCTCAATTGATAAATTTCGGTGAAGAATGATTGACTTTCACAATTAGATGTTGATTTTTAAACAAAAAGGTGGTGTAAATTGATAGAATATGCTTCTTTGTCACCTTCAACACCATAAAAAGTGAATATTTGTCAAATAAAATGCATTAATCAGACAGTTTAAATAAAAAGTGGGCCTCTTTCACGAGATCTCTAACAGATAAGGTCTTTTATTTTAGTCTTGCATAGCATGAGCGCGCTAGAGCGCATGCACCCTATGCAAAATTAGAAAAGTGTAATGCATAGTCTTGCATAGCATGAGCACGCTATAGCACGTGCGCCCTATGCAAAACCAAAAAATTACAAGGCATAGTCTTGCATAGTGCCAGTGCACTATAGCACGTGCACCCTATGCAAAACTAGAAAAGTGTAATGAGAGAGAGAGAGAGAGAGAGAGAGAGAGTAATATTGGTCAAAGAGAATAAAGAGACTTGTGTAGGGATTGATGCATTAACTACAAGTTCACAAATAATAGCTAATGAGGTGGATGAGAGCATTTTGGGTATGCCCAAGGATGTTGTGGATTTAGGGGTTGGTCATAATTTAGAGTCTAAAATGGATCCGTTGACTTCTATTATCTTTAAGGATATTCAAATATCTCCAATAAGTGAAACATGAGAAGAAGACAAAAGTGTTGGTGAGGATGCAAGATATGTATCCTTTGAGGATGAGGAGGATGTTCTTGGTTTGAATGAGGTTGACATTCTAGAGAAAAGGACCATCAACCAATTCAAGTCTAAAGTCAAGGAGCCTAATACTGGTGTTAGGAAGACTAGAGGGAGGAAATATACTCAATAACTATTGGAAAGAGCTGGTAGTATGAAAGACCAGTCCAAGATTAGATCTAAGAGGGACTTATTCTCTCCTGGGAAGCCATGAAGTTCCTAACGTGGAACATTAGGGAGTACAATGCCCCTAAAAAGAGACCCCTAATCAAGAGATGTCTTGATAAGGAAAGGATAGATGTGATTTTTTTACAGGAGACAAAAGTGAAGCAAGAGGATGGGGAGAACTTCTTTGTAATAATCATGTATGGAATGGACTTTTTGTGGATGTACTTGGTGCTTCTAGGGGACTAGGGATCCTTTGGAGAACATCTATAGTAGATATTGTTCCAATTTCTCAAGAAATGTATTGGCAGTTGGTAAGAGTTTCTTTAATTCATTTAACAATCTATGTTTGTGATCAATGCTTACGACCCTATGGGGACTCTAGAGAAGTGCCTGTAATACCCCAAAAATGGGCTATAAGTTCATTACCCTCCTACATCTTCAATTCAAACGAAATCGACATCAAAGTCCTAACCTAAGGCACATCTAAACATCATCGAATCATAATTGATTATCTTAAATTTTGCATCGGGGATTATTCCTAGTAATATTCCTAATTATCATAATTATCTTTAATTTTATAATTATTTGGCAATAAATCACATTTATCCTAAAGTTTGATTAATTGAATATTTTCATATTTAATTAATTAGATTTAATATTTGCCACTTAATTGTGTAATTAAATTTAATTATATCTATTATTAATTGTATTATTTAATTTTGACAATAAATCTAATATCATATGAATAATTGATTAAATTCTTATTTAATTAATTAAAGCAAGTTGTCATTATTTAATAATATAGTTTTTAATAAAAGTTTGATTAAATAATTGATTAACCCATAAATCAATTATTTTATTTTTAAAAGCAGTTAAGTTGGAAATAAATCACTTTATTATTAAATTAATTCATAAATAAAACATGCACAATCATAAAAGCAGACAACTATCAATTATCAATTAAAGCTAAACTCTATTTTGAGTTAAAACTTAGCTTTTGCATGTTTTTGTGAATTAAATTATCTTTATTATAAAATAACTCAAAAATCAACCTGAGTTATTTGAGTGATTTATGGCTTTCTTCCATGCACCTCCAAAGCTTTGGATTTCTATAAAAACAAGGCTCATCTCTTCATAACTCATCTCTCAATCATCTCTCAAATTTGCATCCAAGCATCTCATATTTTTGCACAATCACGCTAGAGAATTGGAATTGAAGAATCAAAGCTCTTGCGAATCGACATCTTTGTGAGATCAATCTTATTTTTGCATTCATATTGCATATCATTGTTAGATTAGCATTGCATATCAATTTTCAATAGCATTCATAGCATATCAATTTCATATTAGCATAGATTCATATCATTTTTTATCATTTTTATTGCATAGAAAATATCAAAAAAATAAATTAATTGCATTCAATCTCATATCTAGATCAATTGCATTCAAATCCTTCATTTAGGTGTCGTCTAGGTCACTGATCTCGATTACAATCTGAGAACATCAATCTCGCACCTATTAGAAGGCAGTAAATCGCTTGGTTAGATTAGATTTCAATTTTGCACAATTTTGATTATCACTAACCTCTAATGTTTTACTGAGTGTTGTGTCTACAGATCAGGTACAATTTTCACACACACATTTCTGGCGCCCACCGTGGGGCAACCCACCTTTGCATGCTAGTTTTGATTTTTTTGGGAGCTAAAACCCCAAAGTTTCAAAGATTTAATTTTATCTCCAAAATGGCCTGGAGTTTTGGTCTAAAAAAAAATTTTCAAGTTGGAGACATATCAGGGAAGCTTTGAAAAAAAATTCAGAATTTTTTGAATTTTTTTGAATTTTTAATAATTTTTTTTTAATTTTTCATAAAAAATTGATATCTGACGTAAATCAGTATATTTTTCAGAAATTTTTACGTTTTTAGAAAGATCCTTAAATTCTACAGGGGATCCATTCTTTGTGTTTCAAATTTGGATGCAATATAATAGCTCAAATAGTTAATTTGCAAAAACTAGTCTATTTTGATAAAATGGGTCTCTAGGGCACAAATGAAGAGATTTTTCTAAAATTTTTGCATTTTTGGAAAGCTCTCTATTTTCTAGTAGGGGTCTCTATTCTAAATTTCTATTTTTGTGGCCAAAATCATATCAAAAAAATCAGATCTTGTTGACTAGGTCAAATGCAGTGCAAAAAAATTAAAATTTTATGATGGGTATGCACTTATTTTTCATATGATTCAATGCATGATATGAGTTGTCATTTAGATTAATTTTTGATTATTATTGCTCCTAATAATTGATTTTTAGAGCTAACCCTATGGTTTTCATAAGTTGAATATATTGTGCATATCTTGTTTGCTTGTTTGCTTGTTGGGGAGTTTGTCACTTGCTTGCATGGAAAAGCTCAACAAAAATTACTAAAAATCAGGTAAAATCTACTAAGTGCGTTGCGAGGATCATGAGGTATTCTCCTTGTTCTGAAAACATTTCAATTTGGACTTAAAATAAATCTCTCACGTGTCAAGCTTGTGTGCATCTTTTCATGCTTTTGATCTATTTCTACACACTTGCATAATTTGATACTAGGTTGTGATCCCTTAAGGATTCATTAAGTAGTCTTAGAATACTTGTGATTGATCTTGATTGCTATCTTGGGTTATTGGACTTGCTAATCCACTTGCCCCTCATTTCTACCCCGTGGTTGCAATCTCAGCGCCATAAAGGGGAGGGGTCAACAGGACAGAAGCGTTAAGTGTTCCACTTGGCAACCCTTTTGTGCTTTTAGGAACTCACTTATTTTCTAAGTTGGGGACTCATTTTCAACTTGTGTGAGGTGTTAAGTGTTCCACCTTGTGGACTCATCTCATATTTTCTTTAAGTGTTAAGTGTTCCTCTTTCTACTTTTTGGGTGCTTTTGGTAGATTTACTTTCGGGAATATATCTATGCTCACATAGTAATTACGCCCTATGAACACTATTCGTGATTCTTGAGAGATTGGATTCTTAGAGAAATCTTTCTTGATGAAAAAATCCTTGTAGGTAGGGAGGATACTTAGTGCATTTCACATTCAACTTGGTTAGTGCATCTTCTCTTATTGATCGACACATTCTCTCTCCGAAAAGGTTGATAGATCACGGGGGGTTGATATCACAAGCTTTTGTGAATCAAAATTGGTTAGTGCATCTTCTCTTATTGATTAATACATTCTCTCCCCAGAGAGGTTGATAGATCACGTGGAGTTGATATCACAAACCTTGGTGGAACAAAACTTTGTCTTAGCGTGTCGGATTAATCTGCTTGCTTTGTTTGGGTTAAAAGTGAAGAGGTGTCAAAACCTTGAATCTAGAGCCAAGTCCCCTTGTGGTATAAATATGTGAGTCACCTTTAGAGAGGTTTAACCATAGCGGACAATCCCTTCACAGAGAAAACTGCATTGACGGAACCTCAAGTGGTAATAGCCATTTTCACCATGGTAGTGACAGCCGCTATATAAATGTCCTTGTGGAAGAAATCTCCATGGGTATGGTTCATTGTTGGGTTGTCAGATCTCCCTAGCAGTTGTTGAAGATTAAGTTCTTGGACTGTGTCAAAACCCTGGTGCACTGGGATTGGAGTTCACCCCTTTGAATCATAAAAGTTGCAGAGTCAAACCATTACTAAAAACCCTAGAGAGGCCAATTTTTTTTCATTCTCAGGTATATGTGTGTTATTGCAAAACTTTTCAGAACATACACAATTAGTACTCTCAGGGATTAGCACAATTTGGTCACTTGATTGTTCATGCGCAAGGTTGCTTTTTCCCTTGTTCATTGTTTTCAGACGTGCTTGGAATCACTTGCTTGCTATTCTGCGTGTTTGTTTATCTACTTGGCTATTAAAAATGATCAAATCTGGTATAACCTTCAAAATTTGGACAGTATAATTTGCAAACAATCCAGAATTGAAAACCTTAAATTTTGCAAAAATTGACGTAAATTCTTTCTAGAGTCAAAAGTCATTTCAGGAAGTCAAAAGTCATATGACTTTTTATCAAATGTCATTTCAGTATTGCCCATCTGTCGTATGATTGAGAACCCAGTGTCGTACGAGTTTTCATGCCAGAAAATCCAAGGAAGTCAAAATCCTGTTAGCAACTGTCGTATGATATTTACAACTATCATTTCATTGCTACCCAACTATCGTACGAGTTTAGCAACTATCGTTTCATAGACTACCCAGTGTCGTATGAGTCTGCAGGGTGTCATTTGGAAAAATTTGAGAGAGTTGTTAGAAATTGTCAAATTGCAAGATATCCAATGTTTCCAACCTAGTTCCAGAATCTATCAAAAATATCATTGTGTCAAGAACAAATTAGTAGCTATTGAAAATCAGTACACATGTCTCAAAGAATCAGTACACATGAGGAAGAAATTCTGATCGTCGCTATGATGAAGTAGCTGCATGCTATGCAAGTCCAGCTTGACAAACTTGAGAAAGAAAAGGAACCTCTATACTCTTTTCCATTTGATAAAGACTTGTACATGTCACCATGCCCCAGGAAAAAATTTGAGCAATATGATACCTCTTCCACGGAGAGTGACACATCTAGCTTTGGAGACTATGATGACTATGATGACAGACAATGTAATGATACCTATGACACCTCTGTTCCTAAGAGTCCTCCTCATCGTTCATTCCTGCTTACTACAAATGGGCCGTCACATTGGATAGATCGTGATGGTGATCCATATGATTCTGATTTTGAAAGAGACTTTGATGGCTTTTGTGGATAATACCTTGATGATGATCCATCTACTACTGCTAAGGACTATAAAATACATCATGCTAGCTTGAAACATCAATACTATAAGGATCTCTCCTTTAAGAACTCTCAGGCTGAAAATAAAGATTACACTCTCAAGCAAGATCATGTTAATGTTGGACCTTTGTCTTGTGATGGTTCCCTTCCATCCCCTACTTCCTCCAATACTCGTACATTTCCTAAAGCTTCTGAGTCTTTCAAATCTTTCACAGAACCTTCATTCGACACAAGCCCTGATACTTTTCATGTGGTTCCCTATAGTTATCCTCCAGGGCTACCTCTTAAAGAAACTCAAGCTAACCTTCACTTGGCTGCAAAGACTTTCAATAATGATAAACCTAAAGAGCCTAAGCCTTCATATGCTATAATCCCTACTTCAGCTAGTCCTCCACCATCTCTTCCAAAGTCATCCATACAATCCCAACATGCTTCCTTGTCCTTAGAAGTGGCTCTATGTCAAGAGGACTCTAAAAATGATGAAGAAAAGAACATAAAGAAAGATCAAGATCAAGAACCCTCCATGTCATCCACTCCTTTTTACGATGTCTCTTATCTGCCTCAGGGTTCTTTTGATCCTGTACCCCCTTTTTCATGCATTCCACCATGTCTTAAGTCTTCGCCTAAGCAAGATCAAGCTACTACTTACACTATTGAGCTTATTGACAATCAAAATAACCTTACTACGCTTGCACTTTCCAAATATGATACTTCCATTAAGGTTGGTAAAAATAGTGTTGTTACTTCCAATGTTAAGCCTATTGAAAATCAAGAGACAAATTATGCACTGGTGCTATCCAAAGATCCTTGTCAAGATCAAAGTCTTCCATCTTCTTATTCTACCACTCCATGTTCACTTCCACTTTCTACTCTTCCTAAGTCTTCACAAGCTTTGAATGATCCTATCAAAGAAAATGTTCTTATTCAAGATGTCCATTATTCTATTGAAAATTCTAATGCTCACTCTAAAGATGCTGATATCCTTGGTTGTCATATAGATGCTGATGAACTTATTGATTATCCTTTTGCGTCTTCCACTTCCATCCTTGGACCTCTTCCACCACTACAAAGATCTTCACGCCTTCCTTCCATCTTGGGTCCTTATGTCCCTTCACTTTCCCCTCCTAACTCTCCTAATTTGCCATCCATCTTGGGTCCTTACATACCTCCATCCCCCATCTTTCCTCAAGATCAACACAGATGCATACCCTTGAATCCTTTTCATCCAACCACCCATCTAAACCAGTCATATCCTCCTTCTTCTACAAGTCCCAAGTATTTTGGAAGTAACTTGAATGTTCACTACAAGAAAAAGAAGCAATACAAAAATCTATCAAAAAAAGATCACCATGTCTCCTCTAATAGACATGGAAGCATAAAGTCCAAAGAGATATCTAAGAAAAAAACTACAAGACAAGTATGGGTTCCAAAATCCATAATTGAAGATATTCTCTCCAAATTACCAAAAAGAAATGAAAATCCTATGGCTATATGGATTCCAAAGTCTCTCTTGAAAGAGTCTGGTGTTGAGCAACAAGTGAAGTTGACATTCAAGCTTCCAAAGGCTTCCACTTCATTTCCCTCCAAAAATATTATTTCATTCCATGCGCCTAAACCTCAACCTCTGCTATCTATTCACCATATTCCTTCATTCACGATTCCTCCATCCTCTCACCACCCTTCAAGGTATGTGTTGACGTTGATCTTGCATTCCTTTCCATCTACCCTTTCACAATCCTTTCATGCATTATCCTTCTACCTTCTATCATTTTTCCTCATTTGCCTATTCCTCTTATCTTCCAACCTCACTCACTTTACATAAAACCTTATCCTCCATTTTTCTCTTCCATCTCTCTTTCCCTATCAGCATCTTTGAGCATATCATTTGAATCTTTGGTATATCATGGTTTATCCTTTCAAGGAGCATTATCTAAAAAGCTTGCCTTCTTCCAATAAAAAGAAAAAAAATAAAAAATAAAAATAAAATAAAATTGAAAATGTGCCTTGGTGAAAATTTGGAAACAGGCACCTTGGTAGCAAAAGTAAAGAGACATAAATTCATCCTATGGTGAAAACCACTCCCTTGTGGCACCTTGGATAAGTACCATGATGAAAACCTGGCAATCAGGCATTATGCGTAGTTCTTCTACATATTTCATCCATTCTGTCTTCTCTCTTTGATCTTGACAATGTTGATCTATACATGAACATTTGACTATTTTGTGAGCTATCTTATGATGATCTTGCTTTCATTCCTTCCATGTTTAGCATTCATATCCATCTTCATTCACTTTCTCCTATCGCTATCCTTTTCCCCTTTGGTCTTGATCTAATAGAAAAAAAAAAATACTAAAACATGATGCTATGAAGCCTCTTGACATGTCTACTCCTTTAGATTGCATCCTTTCCTACTCTTGCATTACACTTTTGTGACTTATCCTATGCTGGCCTTTTATTCCTTGTCCAAATGTGCTTTACATGACAATTTTTTCCTAGCTTGGGTATTCTTGAGGAGTTTTCCCTTGAGGATTTCTTCCCTTCATTATCCTTTATTCTTTTGTCTTCCATCTCTTTCACCAGCTTGCTAATCCCTCTTGTTCTCCACCTTGCTAGACATTGAGACTGCATGATATGATCTTGCTTGGGAGTTTGCAAATGGAAAAAGATGCTATCAAGTATACCAAGTATTAGAATAATTATCAGAACAAGTATCAGAACCAGTATCAGAACAATTATCAGAACAAGTATCACAACCAGTATCAAAATAAGTATCACAACCAGTATCAGAATTAGTATCAGAACCAGTATTAGAACAATTATCAGAATTAGTATCAGAATCAGTATCAGAACTAGTATCAGAACCAGTATCAGAACAAGTATCAGAATGGGCCTACAGGACTAGTATCAGAATGCCTACAGGGGCTACACCTTTTGCTTTAGTTTATGGATCTGAAGCGGTACTTCCTATTGAGGTTGAAATCTCATCACTCAGAATCAAAATGCATGGACTTGTCACTGATGAAGACTACAGAGTGTCTAGGTTACAAGAACTTGAACTACTAGATGAGCGCAGACAAGCAGCGTATGATCATCTCAGAGTATATCAGAAGAGAATGTCTAGAGGCTACAACAAGAAAGTCAAACATAGAGAATTTTAGGTTGGTGATCTAGTGTTGAGAGAAAATCTTAAAAATCAATCACATCGAGAATGCAAGGGGAAGTTTGAACTCAATTGGCTGGGTCCCTTTGTTATCACTGCTACTTTTGGCTCTGGTGCCTATCAACTCTCAATGACTGAAGGAGAATAGCTCTGAGAACCAATCAACTTTCTCCATCTGAAGAAATTCTATGCCTAAGGCATTCAGTGCTTGGTAAATGTCCTGAAAAAATCTTAAAAATCAAAAAAAGTCTTGAAAAAATGAACATCTTGGTGAAAACCTAGCAATAGGCACCTTGATGATTCACAAAAAAATTGAAAAATATCAAAAATTCAAAAAAAATTGAAAAAAATGAAAAATACAAAAATAAAAATAAAAAATAAAAATAAAAAGTGCCTTGGTGAAAACCTGGAAATAGGTGCCTTGGTAGCAAAAATAGAATCTCTACCAAGATGGTGAAAACCCAGCAAACGGGTGCCACTTGTTCAAAACACTCCATCTATCAGCACAATCTTGGTCTTTCCCAGTTTTCAGTCAAGCTTTAGTTTGTACATATCTCCCGGTTTGTTTCTGCATTTTCAATTTTCAATAAGTCGGTCTGTACACCAATCGGCTCAAGCGTCTGTATCCTATCAATGTTCAACTTGGGGGCAATCAATGTCATATCCTATGGCCTCCAGTGTATCTTAGACATATCATATCCAGTCAGAGTCATTTGAAGCTTCATTTGAGTTAGTCAAGTCTGTCTTGTCTCCAGAGGGATTTTGCATCTACAACAACGCAATCAGGCATCAAAACTCAACTAAAAACAATCTATGCTTTTCATGCTTTTATCTCCTTGTATGCTTACTGATTCGCATTGAGATTTTTGCATATTGTGTCCCTTCGAGCTCTTCGATGATGTCCTTTATAGGATTTAGAGAGTGATGACTAGGGGCATAATATTTTCTTTGTCTTCTGCTTGTATGTGAAAATCTAACATCTTTGGAAATTTTGGATTGAAATGGTGTCCGACTATAAGAGCCTCTATCTCGAATTGGATGGCCATGCATACCTCGACCATTGATACCCAGACAATTCAAGGAAGTTTGATCTAACTATTATCTTTTTGAGTAAGTTCTTTCTCCTACTGTGGAACACAATCTTGCCTAAGGATGTGAACGATAAAGGGTCACTACGGGTAATTCACATTGGATTTAGAATGATCTCTTGACTATTTGATGTGTTTGCAATGCAAGGCGTACTCAGGTCATCATGATGTTTATGTTTTGATGCTTGTACAAATTGCTATATCAAAATGGACATGATATTCAGGTCATCCTAGCATTTGTGCCTTGGTGCTTATATCTAATCCGACATTCCGAAAACAAAATCAATATTCATATGTCCATGGTTGCCTAGCCAGTGGGTGTTGTATTGATTCTTGCACATACAAATCGATATTCATATGTCTATGGTTTCATAGCTAGTGGTCATTGTATTGATTTATCCGGTTACCTAAAGGTTCAATGATGATAACAAATCAACACATGATCAGTGACTAGGTCCTAGGTCTTAGGTTGCATTTCATTTTGCATGTCTCTTTGCATTTTGCATGTTTGCATGATCTCACAATGGCTAAATGAACTTCAATGCTTAAATGATTCTTCAAATCACATCTTCAAGTCTAACAAGAGCTGAATCTCACACGAAGGTTCCTCCAATGAAGCAGCAAGTAGAATCCTTTTTCGGGATCAAAATTCAAATCTGAGATCATTCATATTATTAACTACTTGCATATTCGACCTTCAATCATCACAGAAATCTAGTATTCAACTTAACTGATTATCTTACATCAAACTATCAAAATTTCAACTTGGTCAACCATGGTCAACTCATGGTCAAACCTAGTCAAACTTGGTCTCCAAGACCTCTAAACAATGCAGAATACATTCTTAAACATGTATAACCACTTCTCAAATCAATTAACATGCTTTTAAACTATCAACGCTGACTTTTCTTGTCAGATTTCAATTTTAATCCCAAAGGGGGCATGGTATTGCACATCATTCAAAGTTTGTAAATCAAAATTCTATCGATCAAATTTATCAATATCTTTCATCAGTGATCAAGACAACAATCACGTCTAGTCGCTGATTCATCAAAAGTCCTCATCGCTCAAGGCAAATCTATCATCACTTGGGGCATATCAGATTCATCAAGATCCATATCAATCTGGTATTCTCCTAATCTTGTAAATTGTATCAATTTTTGCAACCATCAGATCATAGTGTTCTTTCCTTGGTTCTTCGGCAACTGAAGGATTTGGATGTGATACTTGCTAGTTCTGCTAAGACAATCGAGTCTAGAACGGGTCACTCACTTCTTATCAATCCTAAGGTTCAGAATCAGGTATTTTTGACACTTTTTTGCAATCATCAGTTCATTGCTGCTATAGTAAACATTATCTCTGGTCATTCAGGACCTCCTATCTCAATATCTTTCAATTGGTTTCTATCTTGAGATCGGTTTATCTTTTGAATCAGTTTCATATCTTTATCAAACACAAACTATCTTTGAACCACTGCGCTTCGCACAGTAATTCAAAGAGGGGCAAAATGTAATACCCCAAAAATGGGCTATAAGTTCATTAACCTCCTACATCTTCAATTCAAACAAAATCGACATCAAAGTCCTAACCTAAGGCACATCTAAACATCATCGAATCATAATTGATTATCTTAAATTCTGCATCGGGGTTTATTCCTAGTAATATTCCTAATCATCATAATTATCTTTAATTTTATAATTATTTGGCAATAAATCACATTTATCCTAAAGTTTGATTAATTGAATATTTTCATATTTAATTAATTAGATTTAATATTTTCCACTTAATTGTGTAATTAAATTTAATTATATCTATTATTAATTGTATTATTTAATTTTGACAATAAATCTAATATCATATGAATAATTGATTAAATTCTTATTTAATTAATTAAAGCAAGTTGTCATTATTTAATAATATAGTTTTTAATAAAAGTTTGATTAAATAATTGATTATCCCATAAATCAATTATTTTATTTTTAAAAGCAGTTAAGTTGGAAATAAATCACTTTATTATTAAATTAATTCATAAATAAAACATGCACAATCATAAAAGCAGACAACTATCAATTATCAATTAAAGCTAAACTCTATTTTGAGTTAAAACTTAGCTTTTGCATGTTTTTGTGAATTAAATTATCTTTATTATAAAATAACTCAAAAATCAACCTGAGTTATTTGAGTGATTTATGGCTTTCTTCCATGCACCTCCAAAGCCTTGGATTTCTATAAAAACAAGGCTCATCTCTTCATAACTCATCTCTCAAATTTACATCCAAGCATCTCATATTTTTGCACAATCACGCTAGAGAATTGGAATTGAAGAATCAAAGCTCTTGCGAATCGACATCTTTGTGAGATCGATCTTATTTTTGCATTCATATTGCATATCATTGTTAGATTAGCATTGCATATCAATTTTCAATAGCATTCATAGCATATCAATTTCATATTAGCATAGATTCATATCATTTTTTATCATTTTTATTGCATAGAAAATATCAAAAAAATAAATTAATTGCATTCAATCTCATATCTAGATCAATTGCATTCAAATCCTTCATTTAGGTGTCGTCTAGGTCACTGATCTCGATTACAATCTAAGAACATCAATCTCGCACCTATTAGAAGGCAGTAAATCGCTTGGTTAGATTAGATTTCAATTTTGCACAATTTTGATTATCACTAACCTCTAATGTTTTACTGAGTGTTGTGTCTATAGATCAGGTACAATTTTCACACACACAGTGCCAAGTACGGAACAAGCTTTTAGAAATTCCTTATAGGAATAAAAATGAGGTGTTCATCTTGGCTAGGGATTTTAATGCTAATTTAACTGTAAATGAGAAAATGCGAGGTAGAGGGGGTTTCACTGGTATTCAAAAGGGCTTTCATGCTTTTTTTTCTAATATGGTCTCTAGGAGATTAATATTCAAGAAGGGGATTACACATAGACAAATAGGAGGCATGGTTTTACTGGGATTGCTAAAAAGTTACATCTCTTCTTTGTGGCTAGTAGTTGGGAGGCATGTGCTCTTATTTTTTAATCGATGATTGTCCCCTATTCTGGATCAAACCACTATTTAGTGGCTCTCAACATCTAGAGTGATTTGGTCTCTCTTCGATGTCCCTTCAAGTTTGAGAAGATCTAGTTTAGGGAAGTAGGTTTTTTTTTCAAAATGGTGGTTAATTGGTGGAAGAATTCTCCTCAAAGAGGGAAATAAAAGTTTTGTTTTCTTCAAAAAGCTACAATTTATCAAGACTAATCTCAAGACATGGAATCATTTTCATTTTAAAGACATCTTTGATGAAAATAAGATATTGGAAGGACAACTCGAGGCCTTGAACAACAAGGTGATATCTGAGGGTATGGATGAGATAGATTTTGATAATGAATGAGATTTGAAGCACTCAAATATTTTGATAAGAGAGGAGATTTACTGTTGCCAAAAGTCTAGGGAGTATTTTCTAAAGGATGGTGACTGAAATAATAATTTTTTTCATTATTTTTTGAAAACTAGGAAATTAGTAAATATAATTGTATCTGTTGTTAATAAGGAGGGGAAATAGATTAAGGTTGCAGAGGAGATCAATAAGGAAGCCATTGAATTTTTTAAGAGGTTATGGAGAGAAAGTGAGGCACCCTCTATTGAGGATGGGGGTGAGTTTCTCAATGGCATTCCTACATTGATTATAGAGTAAGATAATAGAATTTTGATGGATAAGGTCAGTATGAAAGAGTTGAAAGATGATATGTTTTGTATGGAAGGAGATAAGGCCCATGGTCTCGATGGGTTTCAAGCTTTCTTTTATAAAAAAAAATTGGGTTATTATTTGTGTGAATAGTGCAAAGCTAACCCATTCAGAACATGCATAGACATTCAAACATTATTCCTAGCAGCATATGCTAAACATATAGTAAATCTATTTGCATGATACCTCGGATAGAGCTTAAATGAGATCACCTTGTCACCGTTTGATTTGCTCTCAATTTAGGGATGTGGGTGTGCAATAAAAATACAAGGAGCATATCCTCAATATAGATTATGAAGGTTTAGGATCCATTAGGGACCAAGGATGCCCCATAGTGGCACAGAATCAGGTATGGTGCACCTGATTTGCCCCTAGAGCCCCAAGGAACCTAGTGAAGCTAAAATGTAGGTTTGATGCAAGAATGCTTATGCTAAGTTGATTTTAACCAAATGATAGATGTGATATGATGAAAATGATATGCAAAGAAATGAATTAAGCTATATTAATCTATTATTCTTAAGCTAGTGTGTGAGTTAGAAAGCTTAGAAATGAGTTAAATCTAACAATTAGGAGAATTTAAGCTAAGTCTAGATGTAAATTACCATGATAAAACTACTTAATATGATTATGTGAATTGGTGATTTTCTCTTGGAATGAAGATTATTTATAGGATTTTAGTAAGGGCTTGGGTTAGGAAGGGGAGTTAGGGTCAGAGTCAAGGTTAGGGGTAGAGTCTAGGGTATGGTTAGAGGTATGGTCAAGGGGATGAGGGTAAAGGGTTGCTCACACAAGTGTGAGAAACACTATGGAAGTATGCTTAGGGGAAAATGGTGGAAGAGGATACATGGGCTTCATTAAGAGGTTGTAAGAGCCTTAATGAGGGTGTAAGGAGCCATTAATGAGTCTGTAAGGCTCATTAATGAGAGGGTTGACCAGAAGACAAAGGAGGGTTATTTAGACTAAGAGGGTTAGGAATCACCCTCTAAGCAGGTTTAGGATGGGATTAGGAAAGGGTAGATAGGTTTAGGGTTTTCTAGAAGTTTCTAGGGTTTTAGGATTTAAATAAATAATTTATATATTTAAAGGGTTTTGAGACTCAATTTATCAAATGATTAATAAATTGGAAGGAAAATTATTTAAATTTGTTTTAAATTCTTTTGGGAGGGATTCTTTAATTAAATGTTTTTAATTAAAATAGGAGGATAATGGAATAAAACATAATTAATTAATTAATAAATAATGATGTCATTAGGGGTTTTCGCAAAATAAAATATATTTATTTGGCAAATGGATTTTAGGTGTCTACATTTTTCCCCTCTTTGATGTGATGTCGCAAATGGTGTGGCATCAAAGACAAGAAAATAAGATGCCCTGGGCTAGAATAGAAGATAAGGGGTTGTGCCCCTTGAGAAAATAATGCAAAGAGGAAACTTTAGGGAATTTTATTGAAAACAACACAGAAGGGAAAGGATGAAGAAAGACAAGAAGGGGGATAAACAGATGTCCTTCCAAGAGCAAAGATGGATGAATGCAATATGCAAGATGAAGCTATATGAAGGATGCAAGATGAAAGATTTAATCTATATGATACAGGATTAGGGGGTTTTGGGGAGCTCCTTGTGTAAATGTGGAGAGCACAACCTAGTTTTATATAGAAAAAATAGAGACCTTCCAAGGTTACTGGGAACACAAGGCCTTATCACCAGCATTGCATAGGACTAACACATAGAGACATGCAAGGGTTTCCCCAACATCACGCATGAACCCAAGAGGATGTATGGTAGAAACGATGCTGAAGAAACCACAAACAAATGATATTTCTCAAGTACACCATGTAACCCAGAAGATCACATGTGAAATGTACAAGGGCCATGTCCAACTAACTCACAGGTAGAAGAAAAAGATCAAAAGACCTTGCCCCAAATTTCTCTCATTCATAGCGCACCATGATATAAAGGATCATGGAAACCATGAGGAGAGGAACAACAAAAAGCCGCAAAAGATAAACAACATCTAAATGACAAAATCCAAGACCAAAGTGATAAATCCATAAAACATCCTTTGCCAAGGAGAAGGATTTATTTGATTGATGGGGGGAAGGTTAGGTTAGAACGTGACGAAGGATACATCCTACACAGACCTATTTTGATTGATGGAAGATTAGGTCTGACATGAGGAAGGATACATCCTACAAGGATTCATTTTATGAGGAAAATGTTGTGTTGTTGTTGGAAAATTATGAAGCAAGGATAATCATGTGATCAAGGATAGTCGACAAAAGATGTTGTTGAAGCACGAGGCAGGGTGGGACAAGTTATCAGATCAAAGCTACTATAGGACTGACAAGGATATGTACAACAAGATGCAATGATATGTACAATGGATATTTATAGAAGCTCAGGGATTGGGATAGGAAGATCTCGCTATACATGATATATATATAGGAAGCTCAGGATTGGGGGTAGTATCTAATTGCTACATTTGGATAGGTGGGAGGATAAAACACCTTGGGAGTGATGGGCTGGTGGTGGGGATGTGGAATGGATAAAGAGGACTGGGATTTGGGATGGGAGGGAAGGGAGTTTGATAGATAATGACCTGGTCCACTATGTGTGGTGCATGTTTCCAAGGTTTCCCCAACATACTTGTCCAAGGTGCTTGAATTTCCAAGTTCTCACCATTGGACAATTATTTTTCTTTACTTTTTTGCTTTTTTTATTTTTTTGGTTTTTCCAATTTTTATGGATTTATAGGATTTATAGGATCTGGTTCAAGCATAGAACTGCTTCATATGTATGATGTTGATTGGATCAATCAAGGGCTCACCTTTTGATGTTGATAGTTGATAGGCTCCAAAGCCAAAGCACATTGTGACAATATAGGGGCCCAACCAAGTAGGTTTGAACTTGCCTTTTTTCTCTTGATGTGCTTGTACTTTCTAATTTTATTTAAGGACCATGTATCCCACTTGGAACTTTATATGATGGACCTTCTTGTTATATTTCCTTTAGATTTGATTCTGGTATGCAACTAGGTGATCATATGCTTGCTGCCTCTTTTCATCTAATAGATCAAGCTGTGTGAGGCATTCCATGTGATAGTCTTCATATGTGGTGTAATTCTTCATGGATACACACAATGATGGGAGCTCGACCTCGATTGGTAGAATGGCTTTAGCACCATATATAAGGGAATATGGGGTGGTGCTTGTGGGAGTGCGATAAGAAGTGTGATAGTCCCTGAGGGTGGGATTTATTTGGAGATGCTAGTCATGACCAAAATCATTGACAACTTTCTTGAGGATTTTGAGGATGGTTTTATTGGTTGCCTCAACTTGGTCATTTCCTTGCAGAAAGTATGGGCTAGAGAAACAATGGTGGATGTGGATTCTAGCACACAGATCATCCACATGTTCATTTTAAAAAGGTATGCCATGATCTGTGAAGATGGTGGAAGGGATACCAAAGCGGAAAATGATATGGTATAGGATGAACTTGGATATATGAATGCCAGTAGTGAGGATGAGCGGAATTCTTCAACCCACTTTGTAAAGTATTATGTGGTTGTTATGATATATTTGTGTCTATTTGAGGAAAGGGGACTGATTAACCCAATGAGGTCAAAGCCCCAACATGAAAATGGCCATGGTGGCATAATGGGTTGCAAGTCTTGTGCTGGCACATGAATTAGATTGGCATGTTGCTGACATGGTAAGAACTTCTTGATGAATCACAAGCATCATGTTCCATTGTTGGCCAGTATTACCCAAATCTAAGCAACTGCTTTGCTAGGACCCTTTTACTCATGTGGGAACTGCAAATTCTAGCGTGAAATTCTTGTAAAGCTAGGACGGCCTCATTTGAATCTAAACACCTAGAGAGGATGTTGTGATATCCTCAATGATAAAGGGTGTTTTCTACAAGAGTGTAGCGGGATGCTCAGTGAATTAGGTTTTGGCGTTGGGTGTTTTTGAGGTGGCGGGGTATGATACTATTTTTAAGATATGCAAGAATGTCATGGTACCATGGGGACTAAGGACCAACCAAGACACACACCATTTTTTAATCAGCATTCTCATAAGCAGGCCTATGTACCTACTCGAATAAGAATTCACACTATGATGAGTCATGAGGGATTTCCAATAAGGATCTGATGGTTTCCATTACATCAACTAGTTTGTTTTATAGCCTTGGTATCTGTGTGAACTGTAGACTCAGGAAGTGCTCTTTCAATTTTTCCACTAGTTCCTTTTAGGGTAGAAGTGTTTTGTCCTTTATTTGAAATTCATCCAAGACTTTCTTGATTATCAACTGTGAATCTCCAAATACTTGCAGTTCTATATTGTTCCATTGGATAGTTGTCTTGAGGCCAAAGATGAGTGCCTCATATTCTACAATGTTGTTGGTGCAGGTGAATCCCAATTTGAATGATTTAGGGATGTAGTCACCTTGAGGAGTGACAAAAAAGATTCCTACCCCTGATCCATGTGATGCGTAGGAGGCATCAAAGTATAGCTTCCATGTTTGTTATTCTTCAATCATGTATAGATGTTCAACAGGAAATTCCATGATTGGTGGACATGCATCTACCAAAGGTACTTCTATTAACTGATCTGCAATGAATTAACCTTTGATTTATTTTCTATCTATGTACTAGATATCGAACTCACTTAAAAACATGACCCATTTTTTCATATGGCCTATGAGGGTTATTCTTGATAGAAGATACTTGAGTGGGTCCACCTTTGAGATGAGCTTGATGGTGTGGCTAAGCATGTAATGTCTAAGCTTTTGAGTGGCAAAGACCACCATGGGGCATGCTTTCTCCATGGGTGAGTAATTAAGCTCATAGCCGACAATAGTTTGACTAATATAATAGATGGCTCTCTCTTTGTTGTTGTCATCAAGTTGTGCTAAGAGTTCCCTAGTGTTGCAGTAGTTGTAGAGATATATAGGATCAGAGAGTGTCCTAGGACCTACGGTATGAGGATGGGAGAGTTGGCCAGATATTCCTTTAGCTTCTCAAAGCTTCATTGGAAGATTGGATCTCATTTGAAGCTTGCATCTTTGTGGAGAAGATGTGTGAAAGATTGGCACTTGTCTGCCAGCTATGATATGAAATGTCGCACTTATTGCAATTTTCCTTGTAGGCTTTTGAGTTGTTTGAGTGTCCTGGGAGGAGGCATTTATGTTATGGCCTTAACCTTTTTAGGTTCAATCTCTATGCCACATCATGATAGGATGAATCCTATCAACTTTCTAGATGTTACACCAAAGACACACTTTTTTTGGATTTAGCTTTGGGCCATAATGATGTAGACGATCAAACACACACTCAAGGATGTTGAGGTGTTTGCATCATGTCTTGGATTTTTCAAGGATATTGTCTACATAGTCTTCAAGGATCTTATGTATCATATCATGGAATATGTCTATCATCACTCGATGATAGGTTTCCCCTACATTATTTAGCCCAAATGGCATCATATTATAGCAAAAGGTACCCCATGGTGTTTTGAACACTATTTTGTGTTAGTTTGCTTATGTTATTTGGATCTAATTATACCCTAAGAAGCCATCCATGAGTGACAACATCTCATCTTCTGTTATGAGATCTACTATCATGTCGATGTTGGGTAAGGGGAAATCATCCTTGGGACATGCTTTGTTCAAGTCCCTGAAGTCGGTGCATATTTTGGTCTCTCTTGAAGGCTTAGTGACAAGCACCATGTTGGAGATCTACTCTAAGTAGTCGACAACTCAGATGATTTTGGCTTGTAGGAGCTTCTCTTAGTTCTTCTTTTACTAATAGGGCTACCTTAGGATGCATCTTTTGAAGATTCTAGTTTACTGGCTTCACAGATCCACTGCAAGATTGTGAACAACTAGATTTGGCTCAAGCCCTGGAATGTGTGCATATGACCATGCAAAATTGATAGTAACTTCTTGAGGAGCGTTGTGAAAGACATTTCTTCTGCTTCAGTCAGAGATGTTGTGATGTAGGTAATCCTCGGGTATTCTTCTATGCCCAAGATGACTGGCTTTGTTTCCTAGATGAGGATTGATGATTTCTCTGTTCTATAGTCTTGGATGGGAGGAAGAGGCAAGTCTTCATCTTTTAGCACCTTAGAGAGGTTTTCACCAGAAGATACGCCCTTTATTTTTGCTTTTTTAGAGTCAAAATGTGCCCCATAGGGGTTTTCACATAAGGACTTGTTCTTTTCTTTTTCTTTTTCAATTTTGTGGCTAAAGCTTGCCTTTTCCCCAAAATATCCTTTAGGGTCGAGCTTGAAGACATGAGCTGATTTGTGATCTTGATCTTTTTTTGGCCTGATGCTCCCATGAACCTTAGGAGCACTTTTGTGCTTTGGAACTCATTGATATGTGTGACACTTGGGTGATCCCAATCTATGATTTAAGGATGGATGAGGGGAAGTTCAATGATGTTAATGGTGAGTTGATGGAGGATAGAATTGCCCATGAGGGTATCATTATTGAAGATGTCATCATAGGATTTCTTTTCTTCCTCTTCAAGGATGTCTTCGATGTCTACAAGGTCATCCTAGATATTCAAGAGGGGAACATTGGTCAATTTGGCTCCCCCAGTTGTGGTATTGGATCCTTGTATGTGCAGGTGAGGTGTATTAAAACCAAGACCTTGGTGTTTCATATTTTTCAAGGCTATGATTGGATCTTTGCTGCCACTTTCTTGTGGTCCTAGACCACCACCTTGGTATTTCCATTCCTCTGTAGCATATTTATGTGATGAAGGATATTTATCTTTGAAATAAATAAGGAGCACAATGTTAGGAGGTGGGGGATCTTTGTACAACCACCTGTTGATGTCAAGGTCCATCTCTAGACTATTTATGTTTCCATAGGAGACAAAATTTAATGATCCCAATTGCTTGATTTTATGATCGGCTGGAGTAGGCTTTCTTTGGTGGCTTGGGTGCCCTTGTGTATATGGATCAAATGGTAGGGCCCCTACTACAAATGCATCATTTAGGCTATACTCACCACAACCCATGTTGTTGATCTTAATGGAAGAGAGTGGAGGGTAAGATAGTCTTTAGATCGCTATGGAATCAGGATGAACTTGCAACAAAAGTGCCAATGTTTATTCCAGGGCAATGGGTATAATGGGGGACTGATGATTCCAATGTGTGACAATATGTGAAGGGCTAGGGATCTGCATGAATGGTGATTTGAGTTCCTTGATGTGGAAATTTGAGGCACTGGTGATAAGTAGATGGTATAGCTTTGATGGAATGAATCATTGGTCAGCTGAGGAGGATGTTGTATGGTAGGTCTAGATCAACAACGTGGCAGATAGTGTTTTGAATTGTTGGGCCTAGCTTGATTGGTAAAAGAATAGTACCTTTGGAGGTACACTCTAAGTTATCATAGGCCTTGATAGTAATGACATCATGTGATATGTTGGCCTCTGTAAATCCCACTTGATGGATGAATATCAAAGTACATAGATTTAGGACTGAGCCATTATCTATCATGACCCATTTAATGGCAAAGTCTCTGACCATGATGACAATACAGAGAGGGAGATTATGGTCAGGCTCAATGGATGGTATGTCAGATGGCTTGAAGGAAAGCACACATGATGTGGAAAGATATCCCACAAGGTTCTCAAATTGGATAGTATTTATATATGTGGGGACATGTCCTTCTTGGAGGTCTCAGTTAAGGATCTCTTGGTGGATGGGTGAAGTGCAGAGAAGGTCAAGGATGGAGATTTGGGTAGGTGTATTCCAAAGGTGTTTCAGAAGGTTATATTGTGCATTGTGTGCAGGCATTGGATTATCTCTAATGAGAGATATTTGGCCTCTTCATGTGGTAACAACACACTAACTATCTACTCCCTTGACATGGATCTCATTCACAGTGGACTCAACTTGGGTTATGCATCCAAAAAATTTGTCATAGTTGATGTGGGAAGTAGTATAGTATTTTTGGCCAGCATGGTCTCCTTGCTTTCCTTTTCCTTGGTTCTGGGGTGGAGGATTGGCATTGACTTTGTTCTTCCCAGCATTGTGTTGAGGGAACACATTCTGATAGATTTGCAGATTGGCATTCAGTGAGGGTTAGGCTGGTGTGTCCACTTGTATATCTTTTTTGTCAATGAGATATTGGATATAATGCTTTAGTTTCATGCACCTAAGGGTAGTGTATCCTTTAACATGATGATAGTCATAGTACTCATGATCTTTGTACCATGTAGGCTTGGTAGTTACATCATTGAATTACTGAGTTGGAGGATAGGTAATGAGATTGGCTTTAGCCATTCAATGAAAGATTATGTCCAATGGTTCACCAAGAGGTGTAAAGGTATGTCATTGATGGGTATGGACTCAAGGCCTATTTTGATTTGGGTTTACAGATATGGTATTAGCCTAATTTGCTTGGTTATCTTGGTTTGTTTGTTATTGATAGTGCTACATAGGTTGCTGATTGATTTGAGGTTATCATTGTTGATATGTAGGAGTTAGTGTAGGACTGACCACAATAATTTGGACATGTTTAGTGTTGGTGGCTCCATCAGTGACAGCATTCTTTTTTATGTTCCAGTATCGAGGCTTGTCATTACTAGGCTTGCTATGTGAATCATCTTTGTAGTGTCAGATGGTGCCTTCATCTAAGAGGCCTCTTTCAATGTCTATGCCTTTGTCTTTGATGTCTTTATAGGTCTAGATGCAATTCATCCTCATGAAGTGGGATAGTTTAGGATGTAGGTTATTGATAAATATTTTGGTAAGATGCTTCTCAGGCGGTTGATACGATAACCTTGTAGTGAGGTTTTTCCATCATTACAAGTAATCAGCTAGGCTCTCACCTCCTTTCTTCTTTGAGTTGCAGAGGTCCAACAAAGACAACTCATTTTCAACATTATGGGCATACTGGGTTGTGAACTTCTCAAAGAGTTCAACAAATTTTGTGATTGTCCTATAAGGTATCTTTTAAAACCACTCAATAGTAGTTCCTCCCAAGCTCTTGGGAAATAGGTGCATGATGAAATTGTCATTGTATGCCACTTCTTGGTAAGCCATATAGAATTCTTTGACATGACTAACCCTTAATATTATTCAAACTTGGGTGTCTTGAAGTGTTTGGGAAAGGGGATTGATGTGATTGATTTGTCAAAGGGATAGGGACAAACCTTTTCAAATTTGAAAGCCTTGCTCTATGTTCCAGCCTCAATCTCCTTAAGAGAATTCTTCATCTCTTCCCATTTGGCGTTGAAATGCATTGGAGTGGGTACTCCCATTAGGAAAGGATATGATGATGTTGGTGAATAAGGATGGTTTTGTGGGGAATATTATGTAGTGGAATATGGAGATTTCCCAGCAAGATAAGCAGATTGGAAAGGATGTTTGGGTGATGGTTGTTGGGGAGGATATGAAGTGGCTTGTTGTTGCTAGGATATGATGGGATTTTGTTGTTGAGAGATGATGGGATATTACTACTACGTTGGATAGGATGATGCCTATTGTTGTTGGGGGATGATGGGATGTTGTTGCTGCTATGTTAGGAAGTATTGGTTTTGTGGAGGAGGTTGATGGAATGGTGCAGCTTGCTGATAGGATGGTCCTTGATGCACTTGGCTTTGGGCTTGGCTAATGTGGATGGGATGCATTCTTGCATTTCTTAGGGGTGGAATGATTATTGGGAAGCTAGTGATAGGAGGTGGTTGCACAAGGTAGTTGACAAGATGAGATGAACTATGTTGTTGGGATGGTGGAACTATTTGAGAAGCGGTGGGTGGTATGGATAAATAGTTGGTATACAAAGGAAACGATGAAGCATGCAGGGGTTGTGATGATTATTGTTGCATTTCTTGAGGGAAAGTGACTTGTTGGTTTGTGGGCATGGATATGTGTGATTGGGTTGGTATACCCAAGGCTTGCATTTCTACTTGGGTGAGGCCCCAATGAGAGTCGGTTCATGGTGGGAGTTGCAATACAGAGGATGCAGAAGTGATGATAGGATTCTGGGATGTAGATGGTGTATTTTCAGGGCCCATGAAGGGCATCCTTGTTGTGAAGGTAGTTTGTTGGGCTTGTGTGGGAGCAATGAAAGGTGGAGGTGGAATGTATGCTTGGGTGAACCCTTATTGCAAGGTAGAAGAAGGTGCTTGTGTTCCCCATGGGAAGGATAGTGTCATTATGGAGGCTTGCTAAGTGAAGGAGGGAAATGGTTGTGTTGCCCTCAAAAAGGATAGTATTGATGTAGAAGCTTGCTGAGTAAAAGAGGGGAATGATTGCATTGCCCCCGAAAAGGATGACGTTGTGTGGCTCATGGAAGGTGGAGGAACTACTTGTGTGGTAGCTTATGTGGGAGGTGGAGGTTAAATTGGTGTGAAGCTTTGGGCTTGAGATGTTGTAGATGATGGTGGAATTCCCATGATGGAAAATGGAGTGGATTGCATTGTTGCTTGTGTAGTGGGACTTGTGAAGCTTCTTTGCAAGAGATGGGGGATGGGTGAGGCTACCTAAGATATTTGCAAATCAAGATCATAGATTTGTTGGATGATGGGAGTATAGGCCTCATCTAGGATATGGATTGTCTTTATAGGGATGAGGGGCTAGGGATGTGGTGGAATGGAAGTACCCTCTTGTGAAAAGTTTGCCAATATGGCTCGTCGATTTTGGTCAATGATTTCACTTACCATTTGTGCATGCTCTGGATGGCTCATGAATGCATCCATGGAGAATGACGTGGGAGTCTTAGTTAGATCTTCCCAAACATTCTCAACTTATGGGATTTGTCGATTATAGGTCACCATCGCATTGGTAGGATTGTTGGGATCAGATGAACTAGTGGCCATGTTGGGATCCATATTGCTTCTCTTCCTAGATCGTGTCTCGACAGGCATGGAATGTAGACCTAAGGATGAATATGTTGATGATGGGTGGATGCAAGATGCTTTCCTAAAAGACTCTAAGGATGATGGATGCATATCTAAAGAGACTTAAGAATGGTGGATTCCTAAGATATGATGCAAGGATTTGGATCAATAGAAGGATGATGGGATACTGATTGGATTGAAGATGATGGAGGATTTTGGATGACAAGGATGGTGGAGGAACTGTTGAGTGTCGGTAATGAGTTGTTGCTTCTTGATGTAGGATCAAATAGGATTGGATTGTCAACCTAAGATAGACTAATGATCTTTGGAAGATGGGATTCTTGTCAATGCATGCCAATATCTTGCTCGAGATGATGAGGCTTACAAAGACAAGTATAGGATGCCCTATGTAAGGATTAACAAGATAGAAATAACAATTACATGCAAATATAGCCAATATCAGAAAATAATAAACCACATAGAATAAAACACAATACACAAAGATTTAACGTGGTTCACCCAATCCTTGGGCTACGTCCACCAAAAGCGAGTCCAATATTATTATTATCCAGTGATTACAACCTGATTACAATCTATAATCCCTTATGCCTCAATTTTGCTGTAAGTACTAAAATCATACATTATGAAATCCCTAACCCTAAGCCATATTATACAATATTTTGCCCCTTTAGGGTTATAATGAGTTACAATATGTTAGCCCAAAAATAGCCAAAAATATGTTGGCCTCAAAAAATTCACCTCGAGGGCTACACCCCCAAACCCCAGCGAGGTCAAGAGGAAAAGTGTAAAGTACTTTCCTAGATAGTACTTTCCTGATCAGTCACCACAAGCTAATACCCTAGACAATGCTTAGTCAAAAGGGTGGAGATTTTCTAATTTGGGATAAGGATTTGAAGCAACTCAAAGGATGTGACACAAAGTGGGTGGATTTGGATCACTAGATTTGGTTTGAAGATGGTGGATTCTGACTTGGATGTTGGATTTTGGTTTTGGGATCAAGGATGAATGTAAGGATTGTGATTGTGGATTATTGATGCAAGGATGATGGAGGATGACCAAATGATGCTCTAATGGATGTTTGTACTAAGCTTGGAACTTTAAAAACACTTCAATGAGAACTACCTATGGATAAGCTAGTATTAAAATATTTTCCCACAACTTGGTACCCCAAAAAAGATACATATGGTGAGTAATCTTTAGGTGATCTGGGAAACCACTTGGATCGATCCTTGTATGAAGATTTTGATACCTTCAGGAGTAGATCGGGAAGCCTTTGATTAATAGGTGTTTGATTTGGTTTGCGGTGTCCTCCCAATCATTTTTTACATGCATGACTCACTTAAGAGCCTAGTTGACCATTTCAAAATAGTAGGAATATTCACCTACCTCAGGATACCATCAACATGCATTGCTCGAGCTTGAGGGTATGAAGCGAAAGTTTTATCAACGCTTTATTTCTATATCGACGAGGGAAGTACCAGTTTGAGATCATTCTCCAAAGAGGAAGCACTTTTATCTTTGGATAGGCCTCTCTACAATTAGAACAAATGAACTTGTCCTAGTTCAGTTGTTTTACATCACTTAGTCTAAAATAGGATTTTGCAATTTTTTGAAAGAAAACTCCTAAAAGAACACCACAAAGATTTATTTTCCAAATTGATTTAGTGATTTGAAATGAAGACTTGTAAACCCATATGTTTAGGATTTTGATTTATTCATTCTTTGAAAACAAGAAAGCTTTTTGAAAAGATTTTTGCAAGTTTTTTTACCTTTTTGCATTCAAGATTGTGTTTGCCTTTTAGGATCCCGATTTGAACTTTGAAAATAAAATGAAAATTGTTTTTCTTTCACTTTATTCACTCAAGATTGTTTTTTCTTTAGAACTCAAAGGAAATGACTTTTGATTTTTTATTTTTACCCATTTCTTTCAGGTCATTCAAGATTTTGTGCTTTAGAATTTAGTTTTAAGCCAAAAAAAGAGGTGTTCCTAAATTGCCTTAAGAATACATAAAACTTTAACAACATTCAAGATTTTTGCATATGAAGTTTATTTTATCCAATAATAATGCATCAAGATTAATTTAGGAACATTTAGGATGGTTTAGGATTGATTAGGAATGGCATATAGATTTAGTCCTTTTTAAGCACTGGAATTTTGAAGTGTTCCTAGATTGCATAGAAAACCCTAAATCACTAGATTTGAATGAATGAAGTTATTTTTAGCCAAAATAAAGAAATTATGAGTGATTTTTATTGCTTTAGGCTTGATTAGGAAATGTTTAGGAATGATATGCAGTTTTTTCCATTTAAGGCATTCAAGAGTGAATAGAAGTTCATTTTAAGCCCAATAAATGAAGGTTTTTAATTCCTAAACATGAAAGGAGGTTATTGAGCCTTAATTATTTGATTTTTTAGTGATTAAATTGGCATCCAAGAAGCACCTTCAAGAGAATGGGGTTAAAAATTACAAGGTTGAAGCTTAGGGCCACTAGGATCCCCAAACAAACCCTAAAAGTCAGTAAAAGCTAAGTTTAAGGCTTCATACAATCCCTCTACGTCCCATATGACAATAAATACCAGGGATATTTTCAAGTTACAGTGTCGTATGAGATTACATAAGCACCCATACAACATTTGAGCTAGAAAGTAGGAAAAAAGCCCAAAATACATGCAAAGTGGCTCAAACGACACTTGGAGGGTTCCTATATGAAACTTCATGCCATTGAAGGAATTTCCTATGACACTGTAGAAACATTTGTTTGCGATGCTTCAAAAAGTGAGTTTTTGGCTCAAAAACTCCTAAAACATGCAATTTGAAGGCATGTGGAGTCCCACTGGGTGTGCCAAAATGTGATCAGTGCAAACCTAACCTATTAGGAACTTGAGTAGACATTCAAAAATTAGTCCTAGAATCATATACTAAACATATAGTAAATATATTTGCATGATACCTCGGATAGAGCTTAAACGGGAGCACCTTGTCACCTTTTGATTTGCTCTAGATTTAGGGCTATGGGTGTGCTCTCAAAACACTAGGATCATGTCCCCAATGTAGATTAGGAAGGTTTAGGATCCATTAGGGACCAAGTATACCCAATAGTGACACAAAATTAGGTATGGTGCACTTGATTTTCCACTAGAGCCCCAAGGAACCTAGTGAAGCTAAAATGCAAATTTGATGCAAAAATGCTTATGCTAAATTGATTTTAACCAAATGATAGATGTGATATGATTAAAATGATATGAAAAGAAATGAATTAATCTATGTTAATCCATTAGGATTAATCTAGTGTGTGAGTTAGAAAGCTTAGAAATGAGTTAAATCTAACAATTAGGATAATTTAAGCTAACTCTAGATGTAAATTAGCATAATAACACTACTTAATATGATTATGTGAATTGGTGATTTGATCTTGGAATGAAGATTATTTAAAGGATTTGAGGAAGGGCTTGGGTTAGGAAGGGGAGTTAGGGTCAGATTCTGGGTTAGGGGTTGAGTCTGGGGTATGGTTAGAGGTATGGTCAAGGGAATGAGGGTTAAGGGTTGCTCACACATATGTGAGAAACACTAGGGAAGTGTGCTTGGGGAACAATGGTGGAAGATGAGACATGGACTTCATTAAGAGGTTGTAAGAGCCTAAATGAGGGTGTAAGGGACCATTGATGAGTCTCTAAGGATCATTAATGAGAGGTTTAACCAAAAGTCAAAGGAGGGTGGTTTAGACTAAGAGGCTTGGGAATCACCATCTAAGTAGGTTTAGAGTTTTCTAGAAGTTTCTAGGGTTTTAGGGTTTAAATAAATTATTTATTTATTTATTTAAAGGGTTTTGAGACTTAATTTATCAAATGATTAATAAATTGGAGGGAAAACATTTAAATTTGATTTAAATACTTTTGGGAGGGATTCTTTAATTAAAATAGGAGAGGATAATGGCATAAAAGTAATTAATTAATAATGATGTCATCAGGGGTTTCTGCAAAATAAAATATTTTTATTTGGCAAAGGGATTTTAGGTGTCTACACTTTGTGTGGAGTTGTTGGACGTAGTGGAGGAGTCCATGGAGTTGGAATTCATGCTCAAAGACTTTAATAACATGATGATTGCTCTTATTCCTAAGAAGGCCAATGTTGAATCTTTTGAGGAGTATCAACTGATTTCCTTGTGTATTGTAATCTATAAGATTATTTTTAAAGTTATTGCCAACATGTTTAATAAGGTATTGGGAAAAATCATATCTGAAGAGAATAGAGGTTTTACACTAGATAAATCTATCTTTGAGGGTGTTGCGATCACTCATGAGGAAATTCATTCGATTATAGCTAGAAAGAAGAGCACTATATTTGTTAAGCTTGATGTAAGGAAAGCATATGAAAAGGTAAATCGATCCTTTCTAATTAAAGTTATGAGAAAGTTTAGTTTTAGTAGTAAATGGATCGAGTGGGTGTCAGGTTTAATTAGGAATCCAAGAGCATTAGTCCTTGTGAATGGAATCCCACATGGATTTTTTGAGATGACAAGGGGGTTGTTCCAATGGGATCCCCCGTCTCCCTTTTTGTTTATCATTATGGAATAAGTGTTGGGTAGACTAAAAAATAAACAAAGATTGGATGGTTACTAGAAGGGCATTTCTATTACACATGGGGTGGAGGCGTCAACACCTTCTCAGTTTGCTAATGAGATATTTTTTTATGGGGGAGGATACATTATGTGAATCCAAGGTGATGAAAGTGTTCTGAATAAATAAACAAAAAATTTGGGCCAAGAAATAAACTGGCATGAATCAGAGGTATTTTTCTTTATCACAAACCCTGAGCTACAAAGGGAAATCCTAAAAAGATTTAGAGTAAAGAAAGGAAAGTTACCAGATAAATTTTTGGGTATTCCTTTGTTTGGGGGAGCTAATAAGGCAAGGTTGTGGAATAGACTTATTGATAACTTCTTAAGTAATTTAGAAGGATGGAAGAGCAAGTAGCTTACATTGGCTAGGTGCATTCTCATGTTGAAAACTATTATTTCTACTATCCCACTATTTTCTATGTCTTGCATGAAATTGCCTAGGAAATTTATTTGAGTTGTTGAAAAAAAATGTGTAGATTTTTATGGAATGGTAAACAAGATTAGGATAACAATTCACTACTTGCTTGAGAATAAGTTTGTAAACCAAAATATTCAGGTGGAGCTGGAATTAGGAGCTAGAAGATAATTGATGAGGCAACGAGGGAAAATCTTATCCAAGCTATGGTTTGAAATATAAATTAGAAGTTGGTTAGAACCCTAAGAGCTAAATATTTGGATTCACTGCATAAATATAGGATTTTGACGGTCGAGGATCCTCCTAGGGGCTCTACATTATGGAATTTTTTGGAGTGTTGATGAGTGATAACGAATCATATTTTGTGGTTGGTGGGTAATGAACACAATGATGATTTCTAGTGTGATTCCTGGGATGAAAAGGAAGTGCTTAGTGATAGAGAAGATCTGGATTTTATTTTAAGCACAAAAATGCAAAAAATGGAGTCCTAAAGTTAAATATTTTGTGGAAGAAGTAAGGAATGGACAAGTGATGTAGGATCATATTGGGCTCTTGGAAATCCTATATCACAAAAAATAATTTAGATTTGTTAGATGTGCTTAATAGCTTCTTTTGGGCTCTCGGTGATGTATTCTTGTTTCCTCTAATAGGGCTCAATTTGTTTATTCACCAAGTTGACTTGGTAGGCTTGTTCACCGAGTTGATTTTTTGTTATTTTGTAATCTTGCTCACCAAGTGGTTTATTTTGGAGGCCAACTCGTGCATTTTATTTTGGTCGTGAAGTTAATGATGGCATTAGTCATTGGGAAATATGTGAACCTACATCTGGTCCTCTCTTTCTCCAATGTTGGATCTTAAGGTCAACTTGTTTTGGTAGCCTCTTGTATAAATAAAATAGTATGTTATAGATCTTAGGTAGTTGGTTAGTTAGATAAGAGAGAGAATATGAAGGTTGTGTTAGGAATAGTCCCAAGAGATAACTAAGAGGGGGGGTGAATTAGTTATCTATGAGTTTCAATTCTTTATCCAATAAAGTATACTTAAACTTTAAGCATAAACACAATGAAAAAACACTTGAACACAACACCAATAATTTGGTTACAAGGAAACCCAAATAGGTAAAAACCCCGGTGGGAATTAACACCCACTAATAAACTGAACTAGTGTATAATGATCCTTGTTAGAAGATCTTACAACCCTGTTAGGAGTTGATGTTTACAATGCCTTTAGTATAGTGACCTAGTCAAAGGTCAGACCCTGTTAGGGGTGAGGATGCACTGTCTGAGAGCTCACTGCTCAAAGGGGTGAAGGTTGCAACCTTCTGAATAACATATACACACTATATCTAGATCTTGGTGAACTATGAGGTAGACCTATTGTCTTGATCAGTTCCAATGAATAGCATAATCTTTCTTCTCTATCACATAGACCTCTTCTTTATGGCACAATACTTCACACTCTATGCTCTGCTCTAATCTTTCATCTCATTTCCATGCTTCTAGTGATCACATATGATCGACTATAATTATCTTTCCTCTAAATGATATAATCAAGTTAGCCTATTAGAACCACATTAAAATCATATTAGAGAAACAATAACACTCTTCAATAACATCTCATTCAGCTCTACTAAGCACGCAACACCAATTAGGACCTATCCAAATCAATAAGTGTAGACGCACGCTACACACTATCAGATCTACCAAATTAACTGATACTTTCTCCTCAAGTTGAATTACATCATATAATCTTAACAAAACATTCTTAACTCTTCTCCAATCACTAATCCAAGCACACATACCAAAATGATTGGTGCAACTCATGTACCAATATAATCTTTGTCGACTCTTCTGGATAAACAAAGGAAACTGCAACTAGTGAATAGCAACTACATAACATCACTTCTACTACACTTCAGACTCTACATCCATGAATGTAACAATAATAAAATTTCTCCATCACATATCCAAATTTTCAAGGCTCCATGAGAATTGTACGGACAATCACTCACAGAACATTATTTGTAACTTTGTCGGGAACACTGCTGACTCAAGCTGCTACATAACTGTCTGTACTAACAATTAACCTCTGTGTCCATGATATAATGTTGATAACATGTCCATGCTACATATACTCAATTCTTACTACATAATTCTTCCATTCATGCTACTTATCATATGTTGTCATCAATGACAAACATACAGTCAGCACTAGCTTGCTGGCAAATCTCCAACAATCTCCCCCTTTGGCATTGATGGAAACATATGGAATGAAAAACACCACCAATCCAAATAAAAAATTATTTTATAACATTCTCCATTTCCTCATCAAAACTCCCCCAAGTATGAATCCTCCATATGCTACAATATTCTCCATTTCCACAACTGAACTGCTTCCATGACTAAATACTACTCGCCCTTGCTGCTATATATTTCTCCTCCTTAATTATGTATGTACTCCCCCTTTAATATTATTTTTAATGACTATATACTACTCCCCCTTTGACATAAATTGCAAAGGGTGCCAAACATTTAAGCACCGGTACTACTCCTGAAGTAGAGTAGTCAACCATCCATTAGTCACTGAGGACTGATGCTCTCTCCACTTTCTCTAATCAGAATCAGGGAAGGGAATTACTCCCAGCTTCTCCCTGAGATACCCAAAAGTATCCTTTAGTAAAGGCTTTGTGAATATATCTTCTAGATGTTCCTTTGTACTCACATAATCCAATTTTACTTCTTTCTCTACCACTTTCTCTCTTAGGAAGTGATACTTAATCTCTATGTGTTTTGTCTTTGCATGCATCACAGGGTTTTTTGACATATTGATAGTGCTAGTGTTATCACAATGAATAACAATAGGATAATCAATCTAAATTCCAAAATCCTTTATCATCTGCTTGATCCAAATAATTTTAGAACAATTCAAAGCTGCTGCAACATACTCTACTTCTGATGTTGACTGAGAAATACAATTCTGCTTCTTGCTTGTCCAAGTGACTAGTCTATCACCAAGAAATACTACTCCTCCTAATGTACTCTTCCTATCATCCATGCATCTTGCCCAATTTACATCTATATATACATGAAGCTCAACATTTTCTAAATTAGGATACCATAGACCATAATTTGTAGTGCCCTTCAAATATCTGAATATTCTCTTTACTACCATGAGGTGACTTTTTTTAGGCTCTGCTGCAAATCTTCCAACTATGCCAACTACATTAGAAATATCAGGTCTAGATTGAGTAAGATATATGAGTTTACCAATCATAGAATTGTACAATTTTATATCTACTGCTGAAGAATCATCTTCTTTTGTAAGATTTCATCCTGTTATCATAAGTGTACCCACTGGCTTGCAATCATCCATCTTGAACTTCTTCAATATCTCTTTCACATACTTAGACTAATTAATGAAAATACCTTTCTTTGTCTACTACACATTTAATCCCAAAAAGTACTTGATAGGTCCAATCATGCTCATCTCAAACTTGCTTTGCATCTCCTTAGCAAATTCTACACTAAGTTTTTCATTACCCCCAAAAATAATGTCATCAACAAATATAGCTACAAGTAGTAACCCTTTATATGTCTTTCTAATAAATAGATTACAATCTGTTGCTCCTTTCTTGAATCCATTTTTTGTTAGATATCCATCAAGTCTCTCATACCAAGCTCTAGGGGCTTGTTTAAGTCCATAGAGGACTTTCTTCAATCTGCATACCATATTAGGCCTGTATGATAAGGTGAATCCTTGTGGCTGCTTAATGTATACTTCTTCTTTTAACTCTGCATTCAAGAATGCTGACTTAACATCCATCTGATAAACTTTAAAGTTTTTGAATGTCACATTAGCTAGAAATAACTTAATGGCTTCTAATCTTCTCACAGGTGCAAATGTGTCTAAATAATCAATAGCTTCTCTTTGCACATATCCCTTACATACTAACCTTTCTTTATTCCTTACTACTATACCATCTTCATTCATCTTTTTTTTGAATATCCGCTTGGTTCCAATCACATTCTTATCACTAGGTTTTGGGACCAATTCCCAAGTATCATTTTTAATAATATGATCTAGTTATTCTTTCATAACATCATGCCAATCTGAATCATTACATGCATCTTCAACACTTAAAGGTTCAATCTGAGATAGTAAACATACCACTTCATTGCCTTCTGAACTCTTTGCTTTTGATCTTGTTGTGACTTTGTCACTCTGATCTCCAATGATCTCATCCTTAGAGTGATATCTAGATGTAAACTTTGGAACTTTAGGTGATACTGTCTCATCTACCTTCTAAGTTTCTTCTTCACTTGTTTTAGGGTCATTGAATAATACATCAATACTATCAAACATCTCTTCAACAATTGTCTCACTAGTGGAAGGACTGGGTTCTTCTTCAATCTCAAATTAAAACATCTATAAGCTTTTCTTTTAGTAGAGTAACCAAGGAAAATACCTTCATCACTTCTTGCATCAAAATTGCCTATTGTTTCATCCCTCTTGATGTAGCACTTGCTTCCAAAGATTCTGAAGTATTTCATTGTGGGAACATTACCAAACCATATCTCATAAGGTGTCTTGTCCATGCCAAGCCTCAATTGTATTCTATTGATGGTATAGACTATTGTATTGACCGCATCTCTCCAATAAGTGTGTGGAACTTTTCCTTCAATCATGATGGTGTGCACTATATCAAGGATGATCCTATTCCTTCTCTCTACAATCCCATTCTACTGAGGGGTTCTAGGTGCACTCAATTGTCTCTTTATGCCATGTTCTTCACAGTACTCATAATTTTTCAGAGGTGAATTCTCTTCCTCTATCCGATCTTAGACACTTTATCTTTAGTCCAGATTCATTCTCAACCTTAGCTTTAAATATTTTGAACTTATCAAATGCTTCTGACTTATCTTTCAAGAATGCAACCCACATCATTCTAGAATAATCATCAACAAACAAAATGAAATACCTTTCACCATAGTATGATCCTGTTTGAGTTGGTCCACATAGGTCTATATGAATCAGATCCAACTTATTCTCTATTGAATTATGCTTGCTTCTAAATTAATTCCTCACAAGCTTTCCCATCACACATTCCCTAAAAATAGTATCAACTAGCTTTGTTATGCTAGGTAGATCTCTTACTTCCTTTACATTGATTATCTTTACTATGTTATCAAATTTGATATGACATAGTCTTTTATGCCATAGCTAGCTATCATCTACTTTAGCAACAAAACAACTTGCTTCTGAATTAAGCTAAAAAACATTACCTTTAGTCTTTGAACCTGATGCAATCATTACAACATTCTTGTTGTTAATGATGCACTTGTTGTCTTTGAACTCCAACTGATAACCTTTTTCAAGCAACTGCCCAACACTAAGAAGGTTGTGCTGCAAACCATCTACATAAAGAACATCATCAGTGTTGTTTTTTCCATCCAATGTGATATATCCTCTAACAATGATAGGTTTAGGAGTTTTATCTCCAAATCTAACCATGCCACCTTTGTATTTTTCTAGATGAACAAATCTTTCTTTATCACATGTCATGTGATGTGAACAACCACTATCTATAATCCAATCTGTCCTTATGTCTGCTTGTGAAATCAATGCTATCTCTTGTTCCTTTTTCTCATCTTCATGATCCATCTTATCAAACATCTTCTCCATAATAGTAATGATTCCAATTTCATCTTTAACTAAATCATCATTAGAAACTCCATCACCAGCATAGTAACATTCTTTTGTATACTTAGGCTTGTAGTTAGTTCTAAATATCTTAACTCTTGTAGGACACTTGGATGCAAAGTGACCAATCTTATTACATGAGAAATATTTGAATGGTAACTGGCCTTCATACTTTCCTTTTCCTTTTCTTTCTTTCTTATCAATCATAGCAATAATATCATCTATACCTTTATCTTTATCTTCATCATCAAAATTACCAGAAGTGTTTAAAGATTTCTTACCATGGACTGATGCTTTGAAGGTTGTCTCACTTTTAGGCTGTGTCTTCAATCTTGAAATCTCAAAAGCTAAAATTTTGCTGATCAAGGTCTCTCTCTTGAAAATTTATGTAAGTTGCATGGTCTCATCAAGGATGTTGATCTTGTTTTCATACTTTGTTGTAAGAGTATTCATCAACTTATCCATAATGTCTTCCTCTAAGATCTCTCCACCATTGTTCCTAATTCCAACAACTACTTCATTAATATTTTGGTTGTAAGCTCTGATGTCTTCTTCAGGTAGCATCTCTAATGAATTGTATATTTTCTTCCATGTCTTTCTACGTGCATTCTTTGCTTGTGTATCTCCTTCAAACATGTCTTCTAGGTGCTTCGATATCTTGTAAGGTGTGTCTACTTTCTTTATCTCTGAAAACTCACTATCAGATAAGGCACAGATAAGGGCTTCTTTGACTATTGCATTTTGATGGAACAAATCATTTTTCTTTCCAGTAGCATCTTCCTTTGCAAGATTTTCTAGAGAGGGGATCTTAACTTCTTTGATAGCCACTTCAAAAACTTCAAAAGCAATGCACTGCAAATGTGTCACCATTTTGTTCTTCCAATCAAGATAGTTCTCTCCATCAAACTTAGGACTATCTTTTCTAAAGAATGCCATCTGATCAACCTCAAGTTGTTAAACTTTCTCTCCAAGGCACTTGGCTATCATACCAATTGTTAGGAATAGTCCCAAGAGTGAGAGGGGGGTGGGGTGAATCAGTTATCTACAACTTTCAATTCTTTATCCAATTAAGTATACTTAAACTTTAAGCATAAACACAATGAAAGAACACTTGAACACAATACCAATAATTTGGTTACAGGGAAACCCAAATAGGTAAAAACCCCGGTGGGAATCAACACACACTAATAAACTAAACTAGTGTATAATGATCCTTGTTAGAAGATCTTACAACCCTATTAGGAGTTGATCCTTACAATGCTTTTAGTACAATGACCTGGTCAAAGGTTGGACCCTATTAGGAGTCTTTTATGATTGACCCTAGTAGGGGTGAGGACACATTATCGGAGAGCTCACTGCTCAAAGGGGTGAAGGTTGCAACCTTCTGAATAATGGATACACACTATATCTAGATCTTGGTGAATTGTGAGGTAGACCTGCTATCTTGATCAGTTCCAATGAATAGCACACTCTTTCTTCTCTATCACATAGACCTCTTCTTGATGGCACAATACTTCACACTCTCTGCTCTGCTCTAATATTTCATCTCCTTGCAATGCTTCTAGCGATCACAAATGATCGGCTATAAGTATCTTTCCTCTAAATGATATAATCAAGTTAGCCTACTAGAACCACCTTGAAATCATATTAGAGAAATAATAACACTCTCCGATAACATCTTGGTCAACTCTAATAAGCACGCAACACAAACTGGTACCTGTCTAAATCAATAAGTGTAGATGCATGCTACACACTATCGGCTCTACCAAATTAACTAATACTTTCTCCTCAAGTTGAATTACATCATGCACTCTTAACCAAACATTATTAACTCTTATCCAATCACTAATTTAAGTATGCATGCCAAAATGATAGGCGCAACTCCCATACCAATATAATCTATGTCAGCTCTTTTGGATAAACACAGGAAACTACAACTGGTGAATAGTGACTGTATAACTTCACTTCTACTACACATCAGACTCTGCATCCATGAATGTAACAATACTAACATGTCTCCATCACATATCCAAATGTGCAAGGCTCCATGATAATTGTACGAACAATCACTCATAGAACACTACATGTAACTCTATCAAGAACACTATTGACACAAGCTGCTACATAACTATATGTACTAACAATTAACCTCTACGTCCATGATATCATGTTGATAACATGTCCATACTACATATACTCAATGCTTACTACATAAGTCTTCCATGCATGCTACTTACCATATGTTGTCATCAATGTCAAAGATATAGTCAGCACTAGCTTGCTGGAAAATCTCCAACAGGTTAAAAGTTCCCTTGCATGTTTGAGGATTGTTTGTAATTGAATTTTGATATTGTTGGTCATAACTAGGAAGGCCTTACAACCCAACATGTATGAATTTTACTGATGAATAATATATGAAATTCTTTGCATTCTCTCTCTCTTCATGTTTGTATATTTTCTTCCTCATGTTGATTTTGAAAGAGGTTGGTGTTTGGGTGTTCCTTTGGCCCCATTCTCCAGTCTTCTTGCATTAGGTGGTATTAGAGTGAGGAGAGATCTGAAGGTTCCTTCTTGTAATTCCTAGGTTGTGATATTTTTTATGGGTGGTAGATTTCATCCTGACCTACTATTGTAGAGGGTTTCAAGATGGTTCATGGGAGGCGAGAGGCAAATCCAGGCTTGGCAAATATGCTAAGACAAATTTCTACTAGGATAGAAGTTGTTGAGATAGCCCAGCACTGAGGAAGACATCTTGATGATGTTAGTGATGAAGAAGCCAAAGATGAACAAGGTGAAGCAGAACCTACACCTATGATGGATCAAGGTGAGGAAAGATTGTTGAAGGCATTAACAAATTTGAAGTCTACATTGTATTTCAATCATCTTGAATATAGTGGAAGGCTAGATTTAGATGAGTAGATGGATTGGATAACCAAGATGGAAAAGTATTTTGAATATGAAAATGTTTCAAAGGAAAAGAAGGTGAAGATTGCAAGCAAAAAATTGAAAAGCCATGTGTCCTTGTGGTGGGAGCATCTAAAATTAGAAAGAAAGAGGAAAGGAGAAGACAAAATCAAGGTATGGAATAAAATGGTGAATAAATTGAAAGGTAAGTTTCTATCTTATGATTATCAAATTAACCTAGTTAGGAGAATGAAAAGTTTGAGGTAGAAAGATAGCTCAGTAAAAGACTATACCGAAGAATTCTATAGATTTTACATCAAATCTACACATATTGAGGATTAGGTAGAAAGAATTGCTAGATACCTAAATGGGTTGAGAGTTTCTATCCAAGAGGAAATTAATTTGCTTAAGTTGGAAAGTATTGAAGAAGCTTATCAGTTTTCCCTAAAATCTGAGGAGAAATTTAATAAAAGACATGAGCAAAGGCAAAGAGGAAGAGGTGATAGATTCCCTAAAGGAAGAGGTAGATCTTATGGTGAAAATAGTAGATCTGATCAAGACAAAGAAAATCAGGATAAAGGCAAGATTGAGTGGAAAGGTGAAGGTTCTTCTAGAGGAAGAGGCAATAACTACCAAGGTGGTTATGGTAGAGGTGGATTCCAAGCAACTTGTTAAAATTGTGGAGGAGAAGGACATAGGTGATTTGAGTGTACACATGAAAGCAAGAAGGTTGATAGTACTAGAAATGCCTTGGTATAAAAAGACTCACTGAATGAACCAGAGAAGGAAAATAACTTGATGGTCATAAGAGCATTATGGAGTGAAAGTAATAAGGAAGATCTGGTAAGGAAAAAAATTTTCAAGACCATATGTAGAGTTGTTGATAAAGCATGGAAGGTAATCATTGATAGTGGAAGCTTGGAGAACCTGACATCTGAGGAAATGGTTTTAAATTTGTAGTTGGAAAGGTTGAAACACCCCAAAACCTATCAAATTTCATGGATCAAGGATGAACATACACTATTGGTAAGTGAAATATGTTATGTGAATTTGAAAATTGGCAAGTACTATGATAAGATGTTGTGTGATATCATGCCTATGGAATGTTGTCATATTTTGTTGGGTAGACCTTGGCAATATGATAGATGTGCTATATATGATGGGAGATTGCATAAATATACTATTTGGGTTGATGGGAGAAGACAAATGTTGTTACCTATGATTGAAGAATATGTTGGTAATGTTTGTACATTTGTGAAAGTTTGTTTGATGGAAGGAAGAATGTTTGTTAAGGATTTGAAGAATAATTATTTATGTTTTGTTATGATTCCTAAAAACTGAGTAAGAAAATAGTAGATAGTGTCCCTAAAGAGGTTGAAAAGTTACTCACTGAGTACAGAGAGATCATTTCTAATAATGTACCTAATGAGAGAAGCATTAATCATTGTATGGATCTAATTCTTAGAGCTATTTTACTGAATAAAGCACCACATCGGTTGACACCTACCTATAATGAAGAGCTTAACTGACAAATCCAAGAGTTGTTGTAGAAAGGTTTCATCAGAGAAAGATTGAGTCCATGTGCAGTACCAGTTGTATTAGCACCTAAGAAGAATGGAGAGTGGTGAATGTGTACTGATTCTAGAGAAATGAAAAAGATAATAGTGAAATATCAGTTTCCTATACTGAGAATGGATGACATAATGGATATTTTGACTCGAGCAAAGTATTTTACCAAAATTGATTTAAAGATCAGATATCATCATATCAGAATAAGAGAAGGTGATGAATGGAAGATTTATTTCAAGACAAGAGAAGCTTTGTATGAGTAGTTGGTTATGCCTTTGGTTTAACTCATGCTCTGAGTACTTTTATGAGATTAATGAATGAGGTTTTGAAGAAATTATTGGGTAAATTTGTGATTGTATATCTAGATGACATTCTGATATTTAGTAAGACCAGAGAATAACATTTGTTGCATATTAAATAGGTATTGCAATGATTGAAAGAAGAAAAGTTGTTGATTAACTTGAAAAAGTGTTCCTTCATGAAACAGGAGATTGTATATTTGGGATATGTGATTTCAGCTGATGGTTTGAAGATGGATCCTGAGAAGGTTGAAGTTATTTTGAATTGGCCTACACTTGAAAATGCTAGTGAGGTAAGATCATTTCATTGTTTAGCAAGTTTTTACCAAAAGTTAATCAGGAATTTCAGTGTAATTCGTAATGCGATGACCAAGACTATGAGAGGAGATAAAAGATAATTCAAGTGCACACATGGAGGTAATAAAATTTTTGAGACTTTGAAGCAGGAGGTTGTTGAATTGCCCATGTTTACCTGATTTCAATAAGGTATTTCAAGTTAAATGTGATGCAAGTGGTAGTGCAATAGGAGCTATTTTGAGTCAAGAAGGTAAACATATTTCTTTCTTTAGGGAGAAATTGAATTATGCAAAAAGAAAATATTTTGTGTATGGTTAAGAGTTCTATGCTATTGTTCAAGCCCTAAATAAATGGATACATTATTTGATACCGAGTGAATTTGTGTTGTATACTGATCATAAGGCTTTACAATATTTGGGTAGTCAAAATATGTTGAATCAGAGACATATGAAATAGGTTGAGTATTTGTAGAGTTATACATTTGTGATAAAACATAAGAGTGGAGTCACTAACTGAGTTGTTGATGCATTGAGTAGGAGAAGATCTTTGATAATCGAGATGAGAATTAAAGTTCTTGGTTTTGATGACATGAAGGATTTGTATGAAACTAACCCTAATTTTTTTGAGCCGTGGAGAAAGTGTAGAGCACCTATTCAAGATCAACCAAGTACTAAATGGGAAAACTATTTCATTCAAGAAGGTGTGTTGTTTAGAGGTATTCAATTGTGTATACCGAGAGGATCAATGAGAACTAATTTGATAAAGGAGAAACATAGTAGTGGTTTGGCTGGACATTTTGGCATTGATAAAACATTGAATTTTCTTAAGGAGAGATACTTTTGGCCATAATTGTATAAGGATGTTCATAAATTTGTGAGACATTATAAAGTTTGTCAAGTTGTAAAGGGAGTAAGTCAGAATACTAGATTGTATACACCAATTTTTGTTCCTGAGAAACCTTGGAGTGATATCAGTATGGATTTTGTTCTTGGCTTGTCAAGGACAACAAGAGGTAATGATTGTATATGTTTTGTTATGGATAGATTTTCTAAAATGGTACATTTCATACCCTGTAAGAAAACATCAGATGCAATGCATATAGCAAATCTTTTCTTTAAAGAAATTGTTAGACTGTATGGATTACCAAAGAGTATTATCTCTAAATGAGACAATAAGTTTGTTAGCTATTTTTGGAAGACTCTATGGAAAAATTTGGGTACCAAGTTGAAGTATAGTTCTACATTTCATCCATAGACTAATGGACAGACAGAGGTTACAAATAGAAGTTTGGGTAATATGTTGAGATGCTTAGTTGGAGATACACCAAGTAATTGGGATTCTATGTTGGCACAAGAAGAATTTGCATACAATAACTCAGTGAATAGGAGTACTGGAAAAACACCTTTTGAGATTGTTAATGGCACACAACTAAGAGGTATATCAGATTTGAGGGACATTGCTAGAGAAGAGAAGAGAATTGTTGAAGGATAAGAATTTGCTAAGTTTATGAAGACATTTCATGATGATGTGAAACATAAGTTGGAACATAGTAATCATAAATACAAGGATAGAGAAGATAGATCAAGAAGATATAAGACTTTTGTAGTTGGAGATGAAGTAATGGTTCATTTGAAGAAAGGAAGATTACCTATTGGAACCTATGGGAAATTGAAAATGAAGAAATTTGGTCTTGTTAGAAACTACAATTGGAACGATTGATTATATTGTCATTATTGTCAAACCTTAACTGGTAAGATAGTTTCTATCTAGGAGAGTACCATATCTTTTTATTGATGAAGAGGATTTAAAAAGAGGAGATAACAAGAGGACCTAAAGAAAGGTTGAGTTATGTGATACTTCAATGGGTACTTGATCAATTAGCATATTGACAAGATAATGTGTTACTTACATAGTAAAGAAGAAAGAATGGAAAGATAGGCTTAACCGAGCAAAAGTGAAGAAATCTAGTTTAAGACGAGTGGTGTTAGTGTCAAACGAGCACCAGTATATGCTAAGAAAGTCTAGTGTTGACTAAAAATCAGTAATTGTCGAGCGACAGATAATTATTGAGCAAAGATAGTGTTTTCCGAGAAGAAAAATGTTAGAGATGATAGAGATACACAGTAATGACTGAGGAGATGAACAAAGTATTGACCAAGTGTTAGTAATTTACATTTTGAGAAGGAATTGAGAATCCCAGTCGACATAGTTGAATTCTTGGGATATGTAAAATGTGTTGACATTATTAATGAATGGTATAAAACATTTAATGTATGGTAAATCATTTTCTTATGCATTCAAAGAGAAGTTTGGAGATGTATCTAGAAGGAAAAGGAGAACATAATGATGAAAGGATTAGATGAATCTGACCTAAACTTAAGATCTACTGAAGAGATTAAGAGGAAAAAGATTAATCTACCTGATCAAGGAGGTATAAGGATGACCTAATTGTGAGGTTATAGAACAATAGAGAAGAGGTTGATGTTATTGACTGATAAGTCTAAGCAGAAGGCTGAAGGTGAAGCTATGAAGAGATGAACATAGTTGTGGTGATTGGTTGAAGAGAATTTTGAGCAGATCAGAGATGGAAATGAAAATGAAGATATGTTAGTAAATTAGCATATGTGCAAAGTGGATCTATATTTGCAAAGTGAGTTGTATATTTTTTAGATCAGAACCTACTCTTACTTTCTAACCATTGTATCATTCTAAATCCTTTAATCAAGGTTGACCTAACATTGAGTTTGTATAAATCCTTTAATCAAGGTGATATTCTAATGGAATGTTCTTAAGCCCTCTAACAAGGCCACTCTTAACAGGGTGATTAAATTATTTAATTGGAACACACCTAATAATGTCTATTATAAATCTTTAACCGGGTTGGGTTCTCACATAGCTCACTTCAGAAGAGTGAAAATCAGTAGCATGATACAAGTGGTTTTTCCCAAATTAGGTTTCCATTATAAATCTTGGTGTTATACTTGTGTGAATGTTATTTGATGTGAATGTTTTTGAAACTTTTATATTCTACAAGTTAATTACTTTAGGACAATGGACTACAATTTTTATGTTATTGGTATATGCTATAGAGACCGAGTTGAAATCTGGTTAGATCTGAGTTTTTTTAAGAGCTAAAAAGTTGAATTGGTACATCTAGACCTGAGGATAATTGATTATGTCCCTCCTCTTAGTTATTCTAAAATCATTCTAACAGGTCCCTGTAAGACATTGAGGAAGTTTGACAGTGAAAATTCTTATGAGATTGAGTTACCTGATGACATGGACATATCACCTATATTCAACATTACAAACTTGTATGAGTATCATGAATCTAATCAAGAAATGACAGTACAAAATGATTATCCTAAGAACCAGATAGATGAAGTTGAGAAGATTTTGGATCAAAGAGTTGGTAGAATCACAAGAGGAAAAGAATACATGGAATATCTAGTAAAGTGGAAGAACATACCGATTGAAGACAGTTCATGGATTTCACAATATGAGTTAGATTCATCTTAGGTTGTACCTATTGCATGATTTAGAGAATCATTTCAAAACAACCCCAGGTGTCTGATGCAGGAGCATCTCGGGTTCTTGGCAATTTTGTATCACCAAAAACAAGTTAGAGTTGTTAGATGTGCTTGGTAGCTACTTTTGGGCTCTCAGTGATTTATTCGTATTTCCTCCAATGGGGCTCAATTGTTGCTCAGTTCATTTGTTCATTGAATTGACTCGGTAGGCTTGTTCACTGAGTTGGTTCGGTTGTTCACCGAGTTGATTTTTTGTTGCTCGATAATCTTGCTCATTGAGTGGTTTATTTTAGAGTCCACTCATGCATTTGATTTTGGTTATAGATTTAATGATGGCATCAGTCATTGGAAAGTGTGTGGACCTAAATCTGGTCATCCCTTTCTCTAATATTGGATCTTAAGGCTGACTTGTTTCGGTAGCCTCTTGTATAAATAAAATAGTATGTTATAGATTTTAGGCAGTTGGTAAGTTAGATAAGAGAGAGAGAATATGAAGGTTAGCAGTTCCCTTGCATGTCTAAGGATTGTTTTTAATTGAATTCTGATATTGTTGGTCATAACCAGGAAGGCATTACAACCTGACATGTATGAAGTTTACTGATGAATAATATATGAAATTCTTTGCATTCTCTCTCTCTCCATATTTGTATATTTTCTTCCGCATGTTGATTTCAAAGGAGGTTGGTGTTTGGGTGTGTCTTTGGCCCCATTCTCTAGTCTTCTTGTGTCAACAAGTCAGAGTTTGGAAGTGGAGGAGGGTTGACATTCTTCAACTAGATGAGAATTATAAATAGTAATTAAGGGAGATCTTGGACACTAGGCCTTTAAACTTGACATGAGATGAAGATGAAGCTATTTGGTGTATCTCTAAGAATGGTGAATGTTTAGTAAAGATTAGCTATCATATTATTGAAAGTATTGACACCCTCGAAGACTGGCCAAAGAAGTTGTGCTAGAACAATTTCACTCTCCCAAAGGCTAGAGCATTTACATGGTTGTTCCTTCATGGAAAAATATTGTCTGGTGACTATATGGAGATAATTAGTTGCATGGGTCATTTAATTACTTCCTATGTAATCATGAAGAGGAGTTGTTGGATCATTTACTTTTGTATTGTGAATTTGCCCAAGCTAGCTAGCATTTGGTTATGACAAGGTTGAATTTCTAGTGCCCATTTCCTAGGACTTTGAGAGAATTTGGTCAAAGCTATACTTTACCAAAGTTTAGATCAAATTTTTCATGGGTGTGGTCAATTTTCCCATCCACAATTTTATGGGAAACTTGGAAGGAGCGCAATCAAAAGACTTTTTTGGATAAAGCATTATCTTTGAAAATTTCTTTTCCTAGATTGGAAAGAGTTATTTTAGAGGTGGTGAGTAATGCAACTTCACATTCAAACACAAGTGATACTCATTTTTCTCTCATTGATAAATCTTGTAAGGAAAGATGGCCTCAGTTAAATTTTAGGCCCATCCAGGAGATTCTAGGGGATGATCTCTCTTTAGGTTGGGTGGATAATATAGTTTGGATGTGTCCTAAGAAAGGTTGGTACAAAGTAAATGTTGATGGGGCCTCCAAAGGTAATCTAGGACCAAGAAGTGTAAGTTATATTATTAAGGACTTGACAAGCAGCTCCTTGTTAATATGAGCAAAAGGTTTGGTGAATGGAACAAAAAATAAAGTGGAATTCCAAGTGGCATATTTGGTTGTTCAGTAGGTGCTCAGATATTACATCATGATGGTTCATTTGGAGGGTGACTCAATGGTGGTTGTTACCAATATTGTTAATGGAGATTCTCATTCTTGGCATCTGAAGAAATGTGTCAAGTTAATTTGATCAAACCTAGAGCTATTCAAGGATTTTTGAGTCACCCATGTTGGAAGAGATAGTAATTTAGAAGCGAACATGATTTCAAAATTGGGAGTTAGACTTTTAAATATAGATAATGTTGAATTCATAGATGATTTGAGGCACATTAATGGAGAATGGTTTGACTAGGATAAGGAGGTGATTGCTAGAAGCATTAAGAGCTAATTATTTTCTTATATTGGTCTATTATCTGTTAGGCCAATAGTTAGGAGGGGAGGAAGTAGTTTAAATTTAAATTTGAATGGCCTTTTGAGGCCCATGGTTTTTGATGATGGTGAGTGTGGATTTTTCTCACATGTGGCAACTTTCCCATCACATTGAATGATGGAAAAAGTACCAGGGTAGCCAATGGAATTTTGGTGGCTTTTATTACCATACTCATGTGAAGTTCAAGGCCAATTATTACAGAGATTGAGGAATGATCTTGGTTGTGAAGATCTTGAAGCATAGGGTCTTTTTATTGCTCCAAATTTGGAGTAACTAGAGTCTCATTTTGATGAGAGATGATAGTGTGGTGTTGGGATGGAGGAAAAATTCACTTTTAAGACACTCAATTCTCAATGACCCTTTTGTGGTGTTTGCATACAATTTTTCCCTTTCCTTTAAATCAATTTCAAACCTCCTTAAAGAATGAAAAGAGAGAAATCTTTAACACTAACAAATGAGTTGCTAAAAGCCAACTCTCAACAAATTAAAAGCTACAACTACCTTCTAGAAAGATTTTCAACACATTCTTATCAAGCATAGGAAAACAACATCATGTGTGCTTTTCACTAGAAAACACTTAAGGAGAAACATTCAGTTCGTCAACACAAAAATGAATGTGCAAACTTTAGAGTAAATGCATACTTCAATCACAATTCCAAAAGCTTCAAATTTGTTAAATTAGAACTTTAATCACAATCCTCTCTACCACATCTAAGCCTAGAATTCATTCAATCATAGCTAAGCTTCATTCAACTTAACTTACTACCACAAGAAAATAAATCACATCATATAAACAATAATATTCATCATTTTAAAAGCTTAGCAATATATGTAACACCATAAGATATTCCATACATTTTGTAATATCAGTATCCTAAAAACTTGAAGTAAAGTTTTTAGAAAACAATTTCTCTCAAACTCAAAGAGCCGAACCAATAAACAGTTTTAAGTTTTTGCATAAATAGCCTCGCAGGGCTTCCATAACTAACTTCGTAAAATTGTCTTACTTGAAAGTAAATTCTAATAACTTCTAATAATTGTCCTAAGCATTATGCATCAAAACTGGATTGGAGAAAAAAATGCCTTCCAAAAATTGCCAAGTGTCTCAGATGGTTAAGGAGCTAAAGCCGCTGCAAGACACGTTGCCTTCCAATCTTCAAATGTGGCATTGAACGCAGAGATGACTAGTTGATATGGAAAACCAATAGAATCGATTCTCTACTTCCAAAATTCCTTCTGCTTTTTAACCTCGACTATCTTTCCTAAGTGCATAACTAAATGATCTTGTTGAATGATCATCATCGACTCCATCTGGGCAATCTTCATGAAATGCTCATATGTAGGTGTCTTCATCCCTTTGAGCTCGTTGAACCAAGTGTTTATCTCTTTGATGACCTGTTGAGCCATTTTATCTGACATCTCCTGAGCTTCCTGGCACTGCTCGGTAATCCACCTTATATCATTAGAAATGATTTCTTTGATCATTTTCAGCCCCTTCATGAAATCTTTTACCTCAGAGATTCCCAGAGCCACGGATTCACTCTGCCAATCTATGCATTCTTTTATAACATAAAGAACTGTGTCATCCAGTCCTGGTATTGGTTTTTCAACAAGGAATTTTTGCAAACCGTACTCTTCAATTTATTCAATCTAGTGGAGCTACTTGGTCCAAGTAGTCTTTTCCAGCTCCCATTCTTCAATGTTGTCTTCTAATTCTTTAACTAGCCAGTCTCCTTCACTATGGGTTTAATCTAGTTTAGTTAGCTTTTGCACAACCTCTATTTTTACGTGCTCCACCCAATCATCAAATGCCTTGCTCACTGCCTTGCTTCTTTGAACCTAGTTGAGAAGGCATTGATTATTAGGGGATTTCATGTCAATGGAGGCTGGCATCTCGCTCAAAGGGAAAGGTTTTGGATGTTGAATGGAATTAATACACTGAGCCATACTCTTCATCACTTCTTTAATTTCATGTTTATCTTTGGCATCCTTCCACACTCTGCTAGTAATCTTCATGTTTGACACCTCGAAAAACCTCATATCAGTGACCCTGGTGTCTTTCCCTAAGTCCACCTTGGATACTTGAAAGTCTTGGACTGAAGCTTCACCTTTAGTTCTGTCCTCTTTAGGTTTTTCAATCTCAGCTATCAGGTGGTTGTTGCTCTCATCGAAATCAATTCTAGATTCCATCTTCATTTTCTTGACCTTAGAATATTTTCCCAGATACCTGCTTACTACATCATCAATAGGTACTGATAAAGGAACCATGTTCCTTTTCCTAGCTACTGGGGTCTCCAACCATGGTGGAGTGGCAGAGGTCTTCTTTTGGGTGTCATAGTCACTCAGCAGAGCTAACGAGTCTTTCGCATTACCTCTTGTTTCCTCTTGCATATGTTGATCATTGGCCATCCTAGACACCCTATGGTCTTTCACTGAAACTACCTTTGAATCAGGGTCTAATGAATCTAAATCCATGATGACACTGGGAGTAACTCTCTATCTCTAAACCTTTTCTTTTACTCTTTGGCTTGATCTGGTCACTCGGACTTCGGGGTCAGGCCGCTATTGAACTTGCACAAGCTGTCTGCATAGCTCCATCAGGATTACATCTTCTAAACAAAATCTGGGAAGCCGTAGGGGCTCTTCATCAAATGCTTCGACTCTTAGATAAGTATTGGAAATTGGATAAAATGACATCCATAAATATTAATCACCTACTTGACCTCCTCGGAAAGCTTGCATTTTTCTTTCTCTCTCAATTTAAAAACTAACCTTCCTGAAAACCTATCATTTATAGTTTTGAACACACTGGAGAACTTCTCCTTTTGCAAGCATGTGAAGTAGTCGTATATCCTCATATCACTTGTCCATAATTCATGAGGTAATCCTTCCCAGGTTCTGCAACATGCTAAGACATACACAAAGTAGGAGGACATATAAAAGGCAATTAAATTTGTCACATTTAAGAGTTCTTTGTAGAGCTTTTCAACTATCAGGTCAGCCCAATCAATAAACTTATCTCCTTCTATGATTTTCTAGATGAAACAGTACATCCAGTTCTCCCAATGAAATGCATGAGGATTTCCTTTCACCCTATTCAAAAGAAGCACCATATTAGCAATGTCTTTTCGGAAGTGTTCAATTGTCAGTGGCTTTGGTAGCTTGCTTCCTCCTTTCTCTAGTTTCGCAAGCCATACCTGGGCTATTGAGGAGCTATATTTCTTCTTATCAACCTCATACACATGATCTACCTCTTCATAGGTTCATGGTTCATATGGTTCCTTATCTAGAATTCTCAAGGCCGCCATTAATGTTTCCCTGCTGATTTTTACCAAGATTTCTCTTGACGCATCCTTAATGCACCTATTCTTGGCATCATATTTGTTTGTGCACTCCAACACTAGTTTAGGGCAAATGAGAGCTGGAGGAAATGCAGTGGCTTCTAAAAGACCAATCCCCACTAATTTGCTAGAAAAAGATCCCTCGAACGAAATTCGGGCTCTATCACAAAGTTCTCCTAAGTTTGCATTCAACAAGAAGGTATCACCTATGTCTAGAAGAGAAACTAGCAGGTGGATTCTATTCTCTTCTTTTAGAAGTTTTGGGTAGAACAACTTCATCCTACCAAATATGAATAGAAAAGACTTGTGAGACAGAAAAAGCTGTCGAAAACTAAAACTGCAAGGGGACGGGATAACTCACCAATATACTGTGCAACAGCTCCCTGCAAATTCCTCAATCCCAATTTCGTCACTCATTCTCCTTCTCCAAACAAAATGACTTAACAAAAAAACTTAAATCATTCTTCATTTATTCGCAAATGCCTTACGGGATCCTTAATAAATCTTCAGATCATGCCCATAATAAATGTTTTAATTGAGAAATGATTGATTTGACATGTCTGGCTGAGCTTAATTAAGCCACCAGCTATTTCAGCACAAATAACTCAATTCCCAAGAAATATCCCTGATCACCATATCTGAATATGAATGGCTCCCTCTACGTCACTCTGTCAACTATCATTTCCAACCCTTCACATGCACGGGCCATCTAGTTGAATGAGAGCATCTTGTACGGCAATTTCCAAAATTGAATAAACACTCGGAGAACTACATAACAGAAACCTTCTTTTTGGAAAATAAAATGATCCCGTTGAATTTTTTGTGCATAATTTATCCTCTTACAAATGTGAACTTGAACTTGAACTAACTTGAGGTTCAGGACTGGGTTCAAGTTCAAGTTCATCTTCAAGACCGATAGAAATTTTGAGGTAAAGGAAAATATAAACAGTTTAAGACTCGGAAGTGGTAACGGGTTGAACTTGAACAAGAACCAACTCAATAAAAGTTCAACTTCAACTTCAACTTAGAGACTTTGACTGACCAAGACAATAACCAGAATTGAGAAAAATGATAATAACAACTGGCTCTAACTAGGGACTGGGACTGCTAAGGATTGAGGAATGAATCTAGAATCTCTATTTGACAAGACAATTTATACTTTATTGACTGGGTCGACTCACCACAACAAAAACTTCTACACCTACAGACACAAGCCAAAACTTTATATACAAGCAAGGAAAAGAAAGGACTTACAACTGGTAAAGCTTGAGATCCTACCCATTATAGGATAGGGGTAGTTCATCTCCATCAATGTATTTCAACTAAAATGCATTCAGACCTAGAGCCTACGAGATCTCAAACGGTCCCTTCCAGAGAGACTCGAACTTACTATGTGCTCCTCTTGGCTCTTGATGCTTATCCCAAAGAAGGATCTTATCACCCACCATAAATTTTCTTGGCCTAGCACGTCGATCAAAAATTTCCTTTACTTTTAGTTGATGATTGGTGATGTGGTCAACTAATTCCTCCCTCTCTTCTTCTATTTTTGACAAATACTATATCCTCTTCTCCAATGAATCTTGAAAGACTTCATTCTCCACACATCTTTGCAATTTGGCAGAGGCTAATTCTAATGGAAGTGGTAGTTGTGCTTCAACTTCAAAGACTAATTCAAATGGTGTCATACCGATAGCCCTCTTTGGAGAGGTTATATCCACCCACAATGCCTTTTATAACTTCTTGTGCTAGTCTTTGCCCTTTTCATCTACTAGTTTCTTCATGATGTTTATCAGGTTCTTGTTTATAGATTCGGCCTGGCCGTTTCCATGTAGAAAACAATCAAAAGAATGAGATAGGTTTATACCATGATCATAACAAAAGAGTTGAATCTCTCAGGAAGAGAAATTTTGAGCATTATCAGCCACAATCTTTAGGGGAACTCCAAATCTAGTGACAATGTTTTCTTTTAGAAATCTACAAACTATCTTAGAAGTGGTTACTTTAACTGGTATTGCCTCCACCCACTTGGTAAAGTAATCAGTCACTGTCAAGATATGGGTATGTCTTCTGCTAGAAGTTGGGTTGATTGGACCAATAAAATCTAAACCCCACTGCTGGAAGGGTTCTTCGATAATCACAGGTCTTAGCAGTAGAGTAGCTAACTGAGGTTTTCCTGAGAAAAGTTTACACTTCTCGTAATTTTCCACCCACCTGTATGCATCTTTAAACATTTCAGGCTAGTAGTAGCAGTTTCTCAAGATCTTAAATGTTGTCATAGAAGAAGAATAGTGCCCCCCACACGCTTCACTGCGAAATGATTGCAATAGCTTTTGTTGTTGTTCCTTGTCAACACATCGCAAAAACATCCCATCCAGTCCCCTTTTATATAGAACATTATCTACTATGACATACTTTGTTGCTTTCAACCTCAGATTTCTTCTCTCTTTAGCTGATAAATGTTCTGGAGGCTCTCCATAGGTCAAAAAGAAAGCTACATCTAAAAACCATGAGTTAGTTGTTTCTATAAACAGGCAATTAGGTAGGTTTTGTGCTTCTTGATTCTCAGCCATCAGTTTACACAAGCCCTGACCTCTCACCAGCTTTCTAGGCTTAATTTCCAAATCAAATTCTTGCACCTTTGCAACCCAGCTAGCTCTATTATTTACTGCAACTTCCTATTGGGTAAGGATGGTCTTAACAGCAGAATTCAGAACAAAGACCATAGAGTGTGAATGCAATATATAGTATCAAAATTGTTTGACTACCTTAACTACTATGAATGCCTATATTTCTATTTGTGAATAGCGTAACTCATGTTTCTTGAGTGGGACACTCATAAAAGAGATAGGCACTTCTTCCCCATTATCATTCTTCTGTAATAGCACCCCAGACATTGTGTGCTCTGATGCATAGCAATAAATAATAAAGTATTTTTTGAAATCTGGGTGTATCAATGTCAGAGCATTTGCTATAGCTTCCTTAATCTTACCAAATGATTTAACAACTAGCTCATCCCATTTAAAACTCTGCTTTTCACTTAACAGGTCTACCATCGGTTTTGATGTTTCAACGAAATCAGGCACAAACTTCCTTAAGAAGTTAACTTGACCAAAGAAAGATTTAATCCCTTTCTGATTAAAAGGAAAACATAATTGCTAGATAGCTTTGACTCTTTCTGGATTAATTTTAATGCCCTCCTTTGAAACTAAGTGACCTAGCAACTTACCCTCCATCACACAAAAGACTGACTTCTTCAAATTTAGGGAAACACCATGATCCTGACATCTTTTCAAAACTTCTTTCAGGTCCTTCAGATGCTTCTTACACCTCCTAGAGAATACTGTCATGTCATCTAGATAAATGGTGATGGTCTTGTTTAGCAAATGGTCAAAGGTGGAATTCATGGCCCTCTAAAATGTGGCTCCAGCATTAATTAGGCCAAAAGGCATTCTCCTATATGTGAACATGCCCTAAGGTGTTGTAAAGGTTGTTTTTTGCTGGTCTTCCTCTGTGACACTGATTTGGTTGTAGCCTAAAAAACCATCAAGTAATGACAATATCTCTGAACCAGCTACCGTCTGAAGAATTTGATCCATCATAGATAAGGCGAAGTTGTCTTTAAGGCTTGACTGATTGAGGTTCCTGAAATCCATGCATATTCTAATTTCACCATTTCACTTCCTCACAAGAAAAATGTTAGCCACCCATGTAGAATGATGTATTGGGAAGATAATCCTAGCTTGAAGCATTTTTTCAATCTCATTAAAAATGGCATCTGACACCTTCGGATTGTATGTTCTCAATTTTTGACAAAACGATGATGTACCAGGCTTCAAGGGAATATGATGTGTAAACTGGCCCTACCTAAAGTTCCTTAAATCATCATAGGTCCAAGAAAATACGTCACCATATTCTTTTAATAACTTAGTAAAATGACCTATTTCATCTTCATCACAACACACACCTAAATTAACCATTTTGGGATTGAAATCATCACTAATATTAATTTTTTCATATTCACCTGAAGGGATGGTGTCTGGCATGTCGGGTGAATTTAAATAATAGTCTCTCCTATCAAATAGCTTCTCTAACTCCACCAATTCTTTGGGTATAGAATTTCCTTTAAGTTGAATCCCCTTCTCTGAAGTACTGGATTCCTTCCCTACACAGAATTCATGACACTTGAACTTCAATCCTTCATAATAATTGGTTGAAAACTTATCCAGACCTTGCAGAAACTCATTTATTTGAGCATCATCTCTTAACACTTTCCAGGAACAAGAATTATCAGGAACACTGGGCCTATGAATCACTTCAATGGTGTAACGATCTTCTATAAAGTCTGGGTGTGGTATGAGAAAAGATGCTGACCCAGCAAGAGCATCTGCTCTTGAGTTATATTTCCTAGGAATTGTTTCAATTGAAAAGGATTCAAACCACTCGAGTTCATTCCACACCCTATTTTTGTAGTGCTTCAGTCTCTCATTCTTCACTAAAAATAGGTTCTTGACATGTTTGACAATAAGTTTTGCATCCCCACGTGCCTTTAAAGTTTAATCCCTTTCTTCTTAGCTTCTTCTAAACCTAACAATAAGGCTTCATACTATGTTGTATTGTTTGTATTCTCAAACTCAAGTTTAAATGAAAAAGGAAATTTGAGTCCAGCAAGAGAAATGAGGAGTACTCCAGCCCCCAAGCCTATAGAAGAGCAACTGCCATTGAATTCAAGAGTCCAAAGAAATTCTTCATCTGCAACCACTGGATTTGGAAGCTTAACATTTGATAAAATGACATAGTTTGCAAAATCGAATTCTTGATACAATGTCTAGGATTTAGGGTCTTCTGAGGGGAAAACCGTGTATTTGGATTTGGGTTCTAGAAGAAGAGTAACTTTCTTATTGCCTATAGGGACTATGGCCTGAGACCAATCCAATTTTATTTCGCCACCTAGATCCCTACAAAAGGTTCTACTAAGAAGCATATCGTAGCTGGCTAGAATATCAACTACTAAGATGGTTAATTTCATTCTTTTATCTAGAAAAGCTTCCAAGGCAACCTGGGCATCTTTAATCTAACCTAGGAGCGGGACTTGTTTAGCATCCATAGAATAGCAGTGTCCAAAGATATCAGTCATAGGGAGATCTAATTTTTTGGCCACAGATGAAGGCATAATATTATCTGAAGCCCCTGAATCAATAATACAGTTGTTTAATTTGAAACCATGAATGTACAGAGACACATAGAAAGGTTCAAGTTTCAAGCCAAAAGGAATGGTAGGAGCGGATTTCTCAACAAGATTTTATTCAATTATCTCTTCCTTCTTTTCAGGTTGTCCTTTAAAACATGCATTATTTGTCTGTTGAACCTTAGGTTCAGTAGGAGGACCCTTGACATAACTAACCAGTTTATCTAACTCCCGGGGATTTCTTTTCAAATATTCTACAGCAGAAATTTGCACTTTTGAAGTTTTACAAAAATCAACTATACTAAAAGGGGAATCAAATTCAGACATTTTCATAACTTGTTCCTCTGAAGTGCCTGCTTTCAAAATCTTTGGATGATCACTGACTTGTCCTTCACTACCTTTAGTTTCTACATTTGACCAATTACTCACCTTTCCTCCACGTTGATTTCTTTTCAAGACTAAACAAGAGGTATCCTCTAAAGTTACCAATATGTCTCCCCCCCTTTTAGAGTCTGATTCATATTCAAGGTAAAAGTTTCCAGAGTCACCAGGCACCTCAGAGGATATGTCTTCAATAATCACCTTTGTTGTTGCTTCCTTCTCAGCTTCAAGTTTCACATGTCTTATGTTTTCAGGACATGAGACTCCCTCATGTTCATCAGTAAGATGAAAAACACACATGTTACTTTTATTTGGTGGAGGTTCAATCTGCAATCTCTATTGAGCAGGGGGCAAATTAAATTGTTTTTCAAGAGTTTGAGGGTCCCTGAGTTGGATATTTACATGGAATATCTTGATAGGGACTAGTAGTTTTAGGCAATTGTCGCTTGATGGTTATCAAGTCATTCATCAGTCTTTGAATTACAGGGTCTGACAATGAGGAGGTAGAGGGTTGAGAGCTAGATGTTTGAACATCTTTTCTCCATTTGCCACTTGTTATGAGATCATCCTCCAGTTCAATGGTGAGAGCCTAAGTTGCTGCTAAGGTGGCTAGCCTAGCTCTTTTTAAAGGAAATGCTACATCTGGAGGCATAGCATTTAAGAAAAAACCTTTCTGATTTTCATCATTAGGTCTACTTGCAGCTGGAATCACTTGAATTCCTTTATTGAATCTTGCCACAAACTCTCTCATGGGTACTTGAATCTCCTTCTTCATTTGACTTAACTGAATCAAAAGGGTATTTGCATCATCAACCAATTTAAACCTAGTCTCAAATGTTGTTTTCATAAAATCCCAGTCGGTAATGGAGGCATGTGGTAAACTGTGAAACCACTCGGCTGTAGTCTCAGTTAAGGTCAAGACAAAGAGCCTAACAGCCACATCTGTAGTGCCCACTGCTAAAACTCTGCATGCTGTATTGAAAGCATTCAAGTGATCCTCAGGGTTTTTCTTTCCATCACCACTAAATTTGGGTAGGATGTCACAACCTTTAGGTAGGTTTCCAAGATTTTCTCCTAAGCTCAAAGGTCCTATGACAGCACCCCAAGGTTGATTTTGTGCCATAGTATGTAAAATGATATTCAAGGGTTGTAGATTTATAAAAGTAGGAGTTAAGGTTCTAGGTGAGACCAAGGAACTAAAAGTAGTTATAGGAGTAGACTTAGTGGGAGAAGAAGGCCTACTAGCAGTCTTATACTATCTTTGCCTAGAAGGAGTCTTGGGCTTAAAATTAAGCTTAACTAGATCTTCAAAATCAGAATCTAAAAGACCTTTTGCTCTATCCCCCCTTGTAAATCTCTTCTCAGCCAGCTTAATTAACTGAAACAAATGAAAGAAACAGTTATTTTCAAGGCCTTTGAACTGCTCTATCAACTACAGCAGCCTCCTGGGCTATAGGCAAGCTGAGGAGCCACTCTCCAATCTCTTCCTCTTCCTCAAGGACTAACCTTACTTGGTGGTATTGTTGATCATTCATTTTCAACTTCCAAGCTACTGCATTAAGGTCAGCAATTAAATCTTCTTGAGTATCAAAAAAATCTATGCCTGGTTGCAAAACTGGAGGAAGTTCTTGTCGACCAGGAATAACTTCAGCGGGTAACACCATATTTGATCATTAAAATGTAAGAATATCAATCCTGGTATATTCTTAGATGCTCCCCAGTAGAGTCACCAAAAACTATTAGCATACAATTTTTCCCTTTCCTCTAAATCAATTTCAAACCTCCTTAAAGAATGAAAAGAGAGAAATCTTTAACACTAACAAATGAGTTGCTAAAAGCCAACTCTCTACAAATTACAAGCTGCAGCTACCTTCTAGAAATATTTTCAACATGTTCTTATCAAGCATAGGAAAACAACATCATGTGTGCTTTTCACTAGAAAACACTTAAGGAGAAACATTTAGTTTGTCAACACGAAAAAGAATGTGCAAACTTTAGAGTAAATGCATATTTCAATCACAATTCCAAAAGCTTCAAATTTGTTAAATCAGAACTTTAATCACAATCCTCTCTGCCACCTCTAAGCCTAGAATTCATTCAATCGCAGCTAAGCTTCATTCAACATAACTTACTTCCACAAGAAAATAAATCACATCAGATAAACAATAATATTCATCATTTTAAAAGCTTAGACATATATGTAACACCATAAGATATTCCATACATTCTGTAATATCAGTATCCTAAAAACTTCAAGTAAAGTTTTTAGAAAACAATTTCTCTCAGACTCAGAGAGCCGAACCAATAAACAATTTTAAGTTTTTGCATAAATAGCCTTGCAGGGCTTCCATAACAGACTTCATAAAATTGTCTTACTTGAAAGTAACTTCTAATAACTGTCCTAAGCATTAAGCATCAAAACTAGACTGGAGCAAAAATGCCTTCCAAAAATCACCAAGTGTCTCGGACGATTAAGGAGCTGAAGCCGCTGCAAGACATGCTACCTTCCAATCTTTGAATGCGGCATTGAACGCGAAGATGACTGGTTGATGTGGCAAACCAATAGAATCAATTCTCTGCTTCCAGACTTCCTTCTCCTTTTTAACCTCGACTATCTTTCCTGAGTGCATAACTGAATGATCTTGTTGAATCATCATCATCAACTCCATCTGGGAAATCTTCGTGAAATGCTCATCTGTAGGCCTCTTCATCCCTTTGAGCTCGTTGAACCAAGTGTTTATCTCTTTGATTACCTCTTGAGCCATTTTATCTAATGTCTCCTAAGCTTCCTGGCACCACTTAGTAATCCACCTTATATCATTAGAAATGATTTCTTTGATCATTTTTAGCCCCTTCATGAGATCTTTTACCTCAGAGATTCCCAGAGCCATGGCTTCATTCCACTAATCTATGCATTCTTTTATAACATAAAGAACTATGTCATCCATTCCTGGTATTGGTTTTTCAATAAGGAATTTATGCAAACCATACTCTTCAATTTCTTCAATCCAGTGGAGCTCCTTGGTCCAAGTCTTTTCCAGCTCCCATTCTTCAATGTTGTCTTCTACTTCTTTAACTAGTCAGTCTCCTTCACTATGGGTTTGATCTAGTTTAGTTAGTTGCTGCACAACCTCTATTTTTACGTGCTCTACCCAATCATCAAATGCCTTGCTCACCGCCTTGCTTCTTTGAACCTAGTTGAGAAGGCATTTATTATCAGGGGATTTCATGTCAATGGAGGCTGGCATCTCACTCAAAGGGAAAGGTTATGGATATTGAATGGCATTGATATACTGAGCCATACTCTTCATCGCTTCTTTCATTTCTTGTTTATCTTTGGCATCCTTCCACACTCTGCTAGTAATCTTCTTGTTTGACACCTTGAAAAACCTCATATCGGTGGCTCTGGTGTTTTTCCCTAAGTCCACCTTGGATACTTGAAAGTCATGGACTGAAGCTTCACCTTCAATTCTATCCTATTTAGGTTTTGCAATCTTAGCCATCTAGTGGCCGTTTCTCTCATCGAAATCAATTCTAGATTCCATCTCCATTTTCTTGACCTTAGAAGATTTTCCCAAATACCTGCTTACTACATCATCAATAGGTACTGATAAATGAACCATATTCCTTTTCCTAGCTACTAGGGTCTCCAACCATGGTGGAGTGGTAGAGGTCTTCTTTTGGGTGTCATAGTCACTCAGCAGAGCTAACGAGTCTTTCGCAATACCTCATGTTTCCTCTTGCATCTGTTGATCATCAGCCATCCCAGATACCCTATGGTCTTCCACTGAAACTACCTTATGATTAGGGTCTAATGAATCTAAATCCATGATGACATTGGGAGTAACTCTCTATCTCTAAACCTTTTCTTTTACTCTTTGGCTTGATCTGGTCACTTGGACTTTGGGTTCAGGCCGCTGTTGAACTTGCACAAGCTATCTACATAGCTCCATAAGGATTACATCATCTAAACAGAATCTGGGAAGCCATAGGGGCTCTTCATCAAATGCTCTGACTCTCAAATAAGTATTGGAAATTGGATAAAATGACATCCATAAATATTAATCACCTGCTTGGCCTCCTCAAAAAGCCTGCAATTTTCTTTCTCTATCAATTCAAAAACTAACCTTCCTGAAATCCTGTCATTTATAGTTTTGAACACACTGGAGAACTTCTCCTTTTGCAAGCATGTGAAGTAGTCATATATCCTCATATCACTTGTCCACAATTCATGAGGTAATCCTTCCCAGGTTCTACAACATGCTAAGACATACACAAGGTAGGAGGACATATAAAAGGCAGTTAAATTTATCACATTTAAGAGTTCTTTGTGGAGCTTTTTAGCTATCAGGTCAGCCCAATCAATAAACTTATCTCCTATGATTTTTTGGATGAAACAATACATCTAATTCTCCCAATGAAATGCATGAGGATTTCCTTTCACCCTATTCAGAAGAAGCACCATATCGGCAATGTCTTTTCGAAAGTGTTCAATTGTCAATGGCTTTGGCAGCCTGCTTCCTCCTTTCTCTAGTTTCACAAGCCATACCTGGGCTATTAAGGAGCTATATTTCTTCTTATCATCCTCATACATGTGATCTACCTCTTCATAGGTCCATGGTTCATATGGTTCCTTGTCTGGAATTCTCAGGTCTGCCATTAATGTTTCCCGGCTGATTTTTACCAAGATTTTTCCTAACCCATCCTTAATGCACCTATTCTTGGCCTCATATTTTTTTGTGAACTCCAACACCAGTTCAGGGCAAATGAGAGCTAGAGGAAAAGTAGCAGCTTCTAAAAGACCACTCCCCGCTAATTTGCTAAAAAAAGATCCCTCAGACAAAATTTGGGCTCTATCACAGAGTTATCCTGGGTTTGCATTCAACTGGAAGGTATCACCTATGTTTGGAAGAGAAACTAGCAAGTGGGTTCTATTCTCTTCTTTTAGAAGTTTTGGGCGGAACAACTTCATCCTACCAAATATGAATAGAAAAGACTTGCGAGACAGAAAAATCCATTGAAAACTGAAACTGCAAGGGGATAGGATAACTCACCAATATACTACACAATAGATCCCTGCAAATTCCTCAATCCTAATTCTGTCGCTCATTCTCCTTCTCCAGACAAAATGACTTAACAGAAAAACTTAAATCATTCTTCATTTATTCACAAATGCCTTACAAGATCCTTAATAAATCTTTAGATCATGCCCATAATAAATGTTTTAATTGAGAAATGATTGATTTGACATGTTCGACCGAGCTTAATTAAGCCACCAGCTATTTCGGCATGAATAACTCAATTCCCAAGAAATATCCCTGATCACCATATCTAAATATTAATGGCTCCCTCTATGTCATGTCGTCAACTATCATATCCAAACCTTCACATGCACGGGCCATCTAGTTGAATGAGAGCATCTTGTACGACAATTTCCAAAATTGAATAAACACTCGAAGAACTACATAACAGAAACCTTCTTTTTGGAAAAGAAAACAATCCCGCCAAATTTTTTGCATAAGTTGTCCTCTTACAAACGTGAACTTGAACTTGAACTAACTTGAGGTTCAGGACTGAGTTCAAGTTCAAGGTCATCTTCAAGACTAATAGACGTTTTGAGGTAAAGGCAAATATAAATAGTTTAAGACTCGGAAGCGGTAATGAGTTGAACTTGAACTTGAACCAACTTAGTAAAAGTTCAACTTCAACTTCAACTTCAACTTAGAGACTTCAACTGACCAAGACAATAACCGGAATTGGGAAAAATGATGGCAACATGTGGGAAGGTGTCGCGATAAAGGCTTAAGGGAATTTTTACGCTTGGGGAGGCCAAATTCTTAAGGATTTTGGAGGATTTGTTAGGAGAAGAATTTTTGGAGGCAAAATACATATATTAGGTTAATATTGATATTTTTTCCATGGTATTTTCTTTGGCACTTTAGTTGGGTACCTGGGAGGAGGCATTATGGATTATGGAAGTGATTGCTAAGCCCTAGCGGTTGGGGGGCTTGTGTAAATGCTAGCTTATGCAGAGCCAGGAAATGGATTTCATGTGATGGGGGATGGATGAAGGTTGGTGGATGGTTCCATAGGTAGTTAGTATCATTTCTTGATTTGGAGTACCTTAGTGAGAAAAGAGGTCAGAACTAGTGATGCTAGGGTTCGATGGGAGCAGTTGAAAGAGTATGTTTGTGAGAGGGAGCTTGTGGACCATACCAAACCGTGTGATAGGTCATCCAAAAAGAAGACACTAAGAAATATTTTTGGGGGTAAACCATCCACCTACATACAAAAAGCACAAGGCAGGCAACCTCTTCATGCCAAAAGGCAATTTGATTACCTCTGCGGAGTGACGACAATATAAAAGAAAGGCTTAGGTTGATCTAGAGCCAAGTTTTGCGTGGGTTGCTTTGGTGTTTATTCTCTATGATATTTTTTTGCCTCTCTTTTTTTAGTATGGTTATATTTAAAGGTTTTTATTCCTATTCATATAGATGGTTGTCCAATTTACAGGCTATTTTGTATTCACAGGTATAGTTGTTTATAACTATTTATAGCTAGTGTGTTTTAGGGGTCTGATATTAAGAAATGTATATGCAGGAAAACCCAATTTTGTTGAATGGGTGGTAGTAGGCGGTGAGCAAAATTTAGAAACTATGGAAATCTTGTGAGCATTATTCAAAACCATATAAATATTTTATTATTAATAAAATATAAGCAATATTACCAAGAAAAAAAAATAACCTACAAAATTTGTACACAATAAATTTAATTATATTAAGGGCGTGTTCATGTCAAGTTCACTAAGATATTGATTAGTTAATCAAAAAATAATTTGATGAGCTGTAAGAGTAACCAAAAAATCAAAATTCTAAGCACAAATCCTAATCTACAAATGAAGGGTACTCTCCTTACTCAACCAAACACACACAACACAACATATAAATAAATAGAAAATTGCAAGAGTAGAAACACTTTCTTTCTATTATATTCAATGAAATGACATTATAACATTCAAAAAAATAACATGCTACAACCACATGGACATTCTCATTACAATAATCTTCAAGCCATAGCCACCATGTGCACAATCAAAACTGACCCAAGTAACTCCTATTTGCCCTTTTTATCCTGGGAAGTATAACCACCTTAGAATATTCTAGAAGGTGTCACCTCTCTAATTTGTGGATGACCTATTTTATCTCCTTTCTCTTTCCTTAGAATATGCCCATAATATGCCCAAAATGGGCTTTGACGTTCATCAGAATATTTTGACAATTTTGATTCCCTCCTAAACTAGTGCAACTTTTGAAGGCCATAACTTTTGATCTAGAAACCTAATGGAGCCCCACTTTTTTAAAACTAAATATATTGAAGAGATCTACACTGTGATTTTCCTAGATTATGAAATGATCAAGCCTTGTCAACGTCCTATTCAATCATTTAAAAGTCCAAAATTCAAGTTGAACATTTTATAACATTTTCAGACTCTAAAATATTAATATCTACTAAAAAATATAAGATACTGACATGATTCTTTTTCCAGACATTATATTTTCCCATTGTTCTCATTGGGGTCAATTTTTAGGTTCTATTATGCACATATGAAAACTTACTAAAAATAGCAAACTTGCAAAAAGTACTAATTTTGCCAAAAATAGCCCTTATTAAAAAAATTAAACAATATTTTTGGGTGATGCAAGATTGCTCTTAAACCCTAGATGCTCTTGCATCATTTACCATGGATTAAATACAAAATCAAATGCAATAACATAAAATAAAATCAAACCAACACAATTGCAACTATCCATATGAAGCATTTATTATCCTTTTATGATACATATAATTGGCTCTCCAATACATGGCACTATATATGCAATATGATTGGACAAATTCTCGAAGAGTGTGGTCATTCATGGTAGGGGATCATGGTTCCTTTTATATATTTTGGGGATTTCAATCAATAGTTGACAATAATAGACCGTCAACATAATTAATGAACAACTGAGATTTGTTGAGACAACTTGATTGAGATAATTACACAGTATAACTAGTTGTGTGATTGAGATAAACTGAATTGATTGAGGAGTTAAGTGATTTGGTTGATCTATTAAGTGAATTGATTGGAGGTGGAATTTAAAGTGAGTGGCATTTAGAGAGGTGGAACTGGAGATTTAATTAGCATTAAATAATAAAAATTATTTAATTGAGCATGAGCAAAGATTTAGAAAATGAATTAAATAAATAAATTATTTTACTCATGTGCATTATATAGATAAATAAATAAAATAATAATAATAATTTAATTTTAGATTTTTTTGAAAATTGAATAATTAAATAATTTATCTAATTATAGAAGACTTAGTTAATTAGATAAATTGGAATATTTATTTAATTATAAGAGAGATAGAAATAATGGAGCGGAAGCGGGAGCGAAGGAGACCCCAATGGTCACCTGCAATAAATTTTGGTATTCAAAGGGTGAGCTCTGATGGGAGAGGTGCTTTCCAGTGACATGGTTCGTTCTCCTACAAATTTCAACCTGCTTCTCATTGGCCCTTCAATAGGAGATACATAGCCTATTTTCAAACATGGAGACCTAAGCTTAGAGTAGACCGAGCTATTGAATCCTTCAAAGGATCTCTAAGACAACTTCCTAGGCATGGTAGGAGATGGGAGAAGCAAGATATGGGTCTCAATAATAATAATGGTTATGTAAACCTTGGCAAAAACTTTGACTTCTCAAAGATTGCGGGAAGGTTTTATAGACCAAAGCAAGCCATGGTCTCAAATCAAAGCTAGAGGTCTACAGATATGGCACACCAACCATATGCCAATATCAGGTATGAAATCATTTCTATGGTGAGAGTTTCCAACTCTGAGTAGAAGGAATCTTTAGATTCTCTTAAGGGTAAAGCCTTCTTTTTAAAATGGTTAGGTCTGTGGCCCTTGGTTAATATTTTTCAAGAACTAGTATTTCAATGTCTAGGGAAAAGGTTACAAACTTAAAACCCTTGCCAATGACTTTTATATGGCTCTCTATGAGGAAAAAGCTGACAAGGATTGGATCATGGCCAATGGTCCTTATCTAATTGAAGGAAAGGGATTATATTTAAGAGACTGGAAGGAAAATTTTAATCCAACCAAAGAAAAGTTAATGGAATATCCAGTCTGGATTAACCTTCACAACCTCCCAGCTCAGTATTGGGGTCAGGAAATGCTTCAACAAATTGGAAATCTGGTAGGATCATATATCCGATTTGAGGAAGTGATCAATAATAAGGATGCTTCTATACACCTAAGAATCCTAATTAACCTACAACAAAATAATCTGATTCCAAACCATGTTAGTCTGGGGACTGCAAATGGAGTCTGGAAACAATTGTTAGAAGTTTTGGAAGGGGATCATGAAATGGATAAAACTATTGACCCACGTCTTGCAAAGGGAAAAGGTATGCAAGACCTACTGCTAGATGAGTTAGAAAGGATATCCTTAGACATAGATATTTCATTCCTAGATGAGGCTGATATTGCAAATAAAGGCCCATTAGTTTCTCCATTTGAGTCTCCATAATGGAGAAAGGGTTACAGAAAAGCTCTAGATGAAGCTATTAAGGGCACATTCCTTTCTAATTCTCTAGAGAAATTCATGTCTTTTTTTCCTGATCCTACTTATCCTAGCTTAAACTCTATTGGCTTAACATGCATTTCTCTCCCCAACAGCCCTAACAAATGGGAGATTTTTATAACTGAGGAAGCTTCTTTACTCAAATCTCCAAGCAATTTTGAAAAGAGCCATCTTCCTATCATGCAAACGATTGGCTCCTTAGACCCTCAAGAATCTATGATTGCTCTTAGTAAATCTTTTTCTGTAGTGAAAGCCCTTACTTCTTTTAATTTGGCTACTTATTCAGATGGTTCTAGACCCCATGTTCATAGGTCTTCTCCAATCAGCATTGATTTGCAACAAGTGGATGGTAAAGCTGTGACATACTTCATTAAGCAAAATGATTCAAATTCTCCACTAGTTCTAAATGACCCACATAGAGGTCAAGCCTCAAGTGACCATGATATCCCTTCCTGCAGTAATCATCCTTTTGATGAAGGCCTTGAGTTGGCTTTTCCTCAGGAAAAGGCCAGGTGTTCTCACCCTATTTCAGATACCCTTAACAGGCTCCTTGTTGCACATGATAATCTCTCTTCCAAAGATATAGAGAATGTTGTTGAGGATAACATCTAAGAAGGTCAAATATCCCCTATCAAAAATATGAAGAGCTCATTTAATGAAGCAAAGGATAGTGGTGACAACCTGCTTGAATGCTCATCCAACTTAAGCTATTACAGTTGTGTGTGTGAAAATTGTACCTGATTTGTAGACACAACACTTCAGTAAAACATTAGAGGTTAGCAAAAATCAAAATCGTGCAAAATTGAAATCTAATTTAACCAAGCGATTTACTACCTTCTAGTAGGTGCGAGATTGATGTTCTTAGATTGTTATCAAGATCAGTGACCTAGACGACACCTAAATGAATGATTTGAATGCAATTGATCTAGATATGAAATATGAAAGCAATTAATCTATTTTTTTGGTATTTTCTATGCAATAAGATGAAAAACTGATATGAATCTATGCTAATATGGAAATTGATCTAACAATGATATGAATCTATTCTAAATGATATGCAATGCTCAAAACTAGAAAGATCTCACAATAGCTTGGATTCGCAATAAGCTTTGATCCTCCCAAGTGCAATTCTCCAGCGTGATTGTGCAAAAATATGAGATCCTGTGGATGCAAATTTGAGAGATGAGAGATGATTTGGGATGAGCTGAGGCTTTAATTTATAGAAATCCACGGCTTTAGAGGTGCATGGAAGAAAGCCATAAATCACTCAGATTAACTCAGCTTGATTTTTGAGTTATCTGATAATAAAGATAATTAACTCACAAAAACATGCAAAAGCAAAGTTTAACTCAAAATAGAGTTTAGCTTTAATTGATAATTGATAGTTATCTGCTTTTATGATTGTGCATGTTTTATTTATGAATTAATTTAATAATAAAGTGATTTATGCTCAACTTAACTGATTTTTGAAAATAAATAATTGATTTATGGGTTAATCAATTATTTAATCAAACTTTTATTAAAAATTATATTATTAAATAATGACAACTTGCTTTAATTAATTAAATAAGAATTTAATCAATTATTCATAAGATATTAGATTTATTGTCAAAATTAAATAATACAATTAATAATAGATAGAATTAAATTTAATTACACAATTAAGTGGCAAGATATTAAATCTAATTAATTAAATATGAAAATATTCAATTAATCAAACTTAGGATAAATGTAATTATTGCCAAATAATCATTAAATTAAAGATAATTATGATGATTAGGAATATTACTAGGAATATTCCCCGATGCAGAATTTAAGATAATCAATTAGGATTCGATGATATTCAGATGTGCCTTAGGTTAGGACTTCTATGTCAATTTCATTTGATTTGTTGATATAGGAGATTAATGAACTTATAGCCCATTTTTGGGGTATTACATTTTGCCCCTCTTTGAATTACTGTGCGAAGCACAGTGGTTCAAAGATAGTCTGTGTTTGATAAAGATATGAAACTGATTTGAAATTGATAATTGATATGAGACAGAAGCTGATTGATATTGATTTGATATGAAGATAATAGGTCCTGAATGACCAAAGATAATGTTCACTTTAGTAGCAAATGAACCTATGATTGCGAAAAAGTGTCAAAATGCCTGATTCCAAACCTTAGGATTGCAAAGAAGTGAGTGACCGGTTCTAGACTCGATTGTCTTAGCAGAACTAGTAGGTATCACATCTGAACCCTTCAATTGCCAAAGAACCAAGGAAAGAACACTATGATCTGATGGTTGCGAAAACTAATACAGTTTACAAGATTAGGAGAATACCAGATTGATATGGATCTTGATGAATCTGATATGCCCCAAGTGATGATAGATTTGCCCCGAGCGATGAGGTTTTTTGATGAATCAATAACTAGACGTGGTTGTTGTCTTGATTACTGAGGAAAGATTGATAGAATTTGATTTACAGACTTTGAATGATGTGCAATACCATGCCCTCTTCGGGATTGAAATTGAAATCTGACAAGAAAAGTCAGCGTTGATAGTTTAGAAGCATGTTAATTGATTTGAGAAGTGGTTAAACACGTTCAGGAACGCATTCTGCATCGTTTAGAGGTCTAGACAACTGAGTTTGACTAGGTTAAACCATGAGTTGACCATAGTTAACCAAGTTGAAATTTTGATAGTTTGATGTAAGATAATCAGTTAAGTTGAATACTAGATTTCTGTGATGATCGAAGGTTGATTATGCAAGTAGTTAATAATATGAATGATCTCAAATTTCAATTTTGATCCCGAAAAAGGATTCTACTTGCTGTTTCATTGGAGGAACCTTCGTGTGAGATTCAACTCTTGTTAGATTTGAAGATGTGAGTGGAGAATTGTTTAAGCATTGAAGTTCGTTTAGCCATTGTGAGATCATGCAACATGAAAAATGCAAAGAGACATGCAAAATGAAATGCAACCTAAGACCTAGGACCTAGTCACTGATCATGTGCCGATTTGTTATCATCATTGAACTTTTAGGTAACTGGATAAATCAATACAATTCCCACTAGCTATGAAACCATAGACATATGAATATCGATTTGTATGCGCAAGAATCAATACAAACCCACTGGTCAACAACCATGGATATATGAATATTGATTTTATTTTCAGAATGTCGGATTAGATATAAGCACCAAGGCACAAACACCAGGATGACCTGAATATCATGTCCATTTTGATATAGCAATTTGTATAAGCATCAAAACATAAACGTCATGATGACCTAAATATGCCTTGCATTCAAACATATCAAATAGTCAAGAGATCATTCTAAATCCAGTGTGAATTACCCGTGGTGACCCTTTATCATTCACATCCTTAGGTAAGATCGTGTTTCACAGTAGGAGAAAGAACTCACTCAAAAAGACAATAGTTAGATCAATACTTCTTTGAATCATCCGAGTATCAATGGTCGAGGTACACATGGCCATCCAATTTGAGATAAAGGCTCTTACAGTCGGACACCATTTCAATCCTAAATTTTCAAAGTTTTTAGATTTTCACATACAAGTAGAAGACAAAGAAAACATTATGCCCCCAGTCATCACTCTCTAAATCCTATAAAGGACATCATCGAAGGGCTCAAAGGGACACAATATGCAAAAATCTCAATGCGAATCAGGAAGCATACAAGGAGATAAAAGCATGTAAAAAAGCATAGATTGTTTTCAGTTTGATGTTTGATGTTGATTGCGTTGTTGTAGATGCAAAATCCTTTCGAGAGACAAGACTGACTAACTGACTCACATGAAGCTTCAAAATGACTCTGACTAGATATGATACGTTTAAGATACACTGGAGACCATAGGATATGACATTGATTGCCCCCAAGTTTGAACATTGATAGGATACAGACACTTGAGCAGATTGGTGGACAAACTGACTTATTGAAAACTGGAAATGCAAAAACAAACCGGGAGATATGTACAAACTAAAGCAAGACTAAAAGCTGGGAAAGACCAAGATTGCACTAATAGATGGAGCATTTTGAAACAAGTGGCACCTGTTTGCCGGGTTTTCACCATCTTGGCAGAGATTCTATTTTTTCTACCAAGACGCCTGTTTCCAAGTTTTCACCAAGGCACCTTTTTTTTTTTTTTTTCATTTTTCAATTTTTTTGAATTTTTGATATTTTTCAAATTTTTAAGATTTTTTTTATATTTTACCATAGACTAAATGCTTTAAGCGTAGAATTTCTTCAGATGGAGAACGTTGATTGGTTCTCACAGCTGTTCTCCTTCAATCATTGAGAGTTGATAGGCACCAGAGCCAAAAGTAGCAGTGATCACAAAAGGACCCAGCCAATTGGGTTCAAACTTCCCCTTGCATTCTCGATGGGATTGATTTTTAGGATTCTCTCTCAAAACTAGATCACCAACCTGAAATTCTCTGTGTCTAACTTTCTTGTTGTAGCCTCTAGACATTCTCTTCTCATATACTCTAAGATGATCATATGCTGCTTGTCTGCGCTCATCTAGTAGTTCAAGTTCTTGCAACCTAGACACTCTGTAGTCATCATCAGTTACTAGACCATGCATTCTGATTCTTAGTGATGGGATTTCAACCTCAATAAGTAGTACCACTTCAGACCCATAAACTAAAGTGAAAGGTGTAGCCTCAGTAGGTGTTCTGATACTCGTTCTGATACTTGTTCTGATACTAGTTCTGATACTGATTTTGATACTGGTTCTGATACTTGTTCTGATACTTGTTCTGATACTTGTTCTGATACCTGGTATATTTGATAGCATCTTTTTCCATTTGCAAACTCCCAAGCAAGATCATATCGTGCAGTCCCAATGTCTAGGAAGGTGGAGAACAAGAGGGATTGGCAAGCTAGTGGAGGAGATGGAAGACAAGAGAATGAAGGAGAATGAAAGGAAGAAATCTTCAAGGGAAAACTCTTCAAGAATACTCAAGCCAGGGAAGAATTGTCATGTAAAAGCACTTTTGGACAAGTAATGAAAGGCCAACATAGGATAAGTCACAAAAGTGTAATGCCAAAGAAGGAAAGGATGTGGTCCAAAGGAGTAGACATGTCAAGAGGCTTCATAGCACCGTGTTTTACTCTCTCTTTTTTAGATCAAGACCAAAGGGGAAAAGGATGGTGAAAGGCTAGAATGAATGGAGGAAAATGGATATGAAGGCTAAACAGGAAGGGAATGAAAGCAATATCATCATAAGATAGCTCACAAAATAGCCAAATGTTCGTGTATAGATCAACATTGTCAAGATCAAAGAGAGAAGATGGAATGGATAAAATATATAGAAGAACTACGCATGATGCCTGATTGCCAGGTTTTCATCATGGTACTTATCCAAGGTGCCACAAGGGAGTGGTTTTCACCATAGGATAAATTTATTTCTCTTTACTTTTGCTACCAAGGTGCCTGTTTCCAAGTTTTCACCAAGGCACATTTTCATTTTTTTTGAATTTCTCTTTTTTTTTGAATTTTTGGAAGAAGGCAAGCTTTTTAGATAGTGCTCCTTGAAAGGATAAACCGTGATATGCCAAGGAATCAAAATGATATGCTCAAAGATGCTAATAGGGAAAGGGAGATGGAAGAGAAAAATGGAGGATGAGGTTTTATGTAAAGCGAGTGAGGTTGAAAGATAGGAAGAATAGGCAAATGAGGAAAAAGGATAGAAGGTAGAAGGATAATGAATGGAAGGATTGTGAAAGGGTAGGTGGAAAGGAAGGCAAGATCAACGTCAACACACACCTTGAAGGGTGGTGAGAGGATGGAGGAAACATGAATGAAGGAATACGTGAAGGAATATAGCGAATGGATAGCAGAGGTTGTGGTTTAGGTGCATGGAATGAAAGAATATTTTTGGAAGAAGATGAATTGGAAGCCTTTGGAAGTTTGAATGTCAACTTCACTTGTTGTTCAACACCAGACTCTTTCAAGAGAAACTTTGGAATCCATATAGTCATAGGCTTTTCATTTCTTTTTGGTAATTTGGAGAGAATATCTTCAATGATGGATTTTGGAACCCATACTTGTCTTGTTTTTTTCTTAGATATCTCTTTTGACTTTATGCTTGCATGTCTATGAGAGGAGACATGGTGATCTTCTTTTTTTGATGGATTCTTGTATTTCTTTTTTTTCTTGTATTGAACATTCAAGTTACTTCCAAAAGACTTGGGACTTGTGGAAGAAGAAGGAGGATATGACTGGTTTAGATGGGTGGGTGGATGAAAATTATTCAAGGGTGTGCATCTATGTTGATCTTGAGGAAAGATGGGAGATGGGGGGATGTAAGGACCCAAGATGGATGGTGAATTAGGAGAGTTAGGAGGGGAAAGTGAAGGGACATAAGGACCCAAGATGGAAGGCAGACGTGAAGCCTTTAGTAGCAGTGGAAGAGGTCCAAGGATGGAAGTGGAAGATGCAAAAGGATAATCAATAAGTTCATCAGCATCTATATGACAACCAAGGATATCAGCATCTTTAGAGTGAGCATTAGAATTTTCAATAAAATCAAGTACATCTTGAATATGAGCACCTTCTTTGATAGGATTGTTCAAAGCTTGCAAAGACTTAGGAAGAGTAGAAAGTGGAAATGAACATGGAGTGGTAGAACAAGAAGATGGAAGACTTTGATCTTGACAAGGATCTTTGGATAGCATAAGCGCATAATTTTTCTCTTGATTGTCAATGGGCTTAACATTGGAAGTAACAACACCATTTTTACCAACCTTAATAGAAGTATCATATTTGGAAAGCGCAAGCGTAGTAAGGTCATTTTGATTGTCAATAAGCTCAATAGTGTAAGTAGTAGCTTGATCTTGCTTAGGAGAAGACTTAAGACATGGTGGAATGCATGAAAAAGGGTGTGCAGGATCAAAAGAACCATGAAGCAGATAAGAGACATCGGGAAAAGGAGTGGATGACATGGAGGGTTCTTGATCTTGATCTTTCTTTATGTTCTTTTCTTCATCATTTTTAGAGTCCTCTTGACATGGAGCCACTTCTAAGGACAAGGAAACATGTTGGGATTGTATGGAAGACTGTTGCAGAGATGGTGAAGGACCAGCTGAAGTAGGCATTGTATTGTATGAAGGCTTAGGCTCTTTAGGTTTAGCATCATTGAAAGTATTTGCAACCAGGTGAAGGTTAGCTTGAGTTTCTTTAAGAGGTAGTCCTGGAGGATAACAATAGGGAATTGTATGAAAAGTATCAAGGCTTGTGTTAGATGAAGGTTCTGTGAAAGATTTGAAAGACTCGGAAGCTTTAGGAAATGTATGGGTATTGGAGGAAGTAGGGGATGGAATGGAACCATCACAAGACAAAGGTCCAACATTAAAATGATCTTTCTTGAGAAGATAATCTTTATTTTCAACAGGAGAGTCCTTAGGAGAAGGATTCTTATAATATTGATGCTTCAAGCTAGCACGATGCATTTTATAGTCCTCAGTAGTAGTAGATGGATCATAATCAAGGTATTGTCCAAAAAAGCCATCAAAATCTCTTTCAAAATCAAAATCATATGGATCACCATCATGATCTATCCAATGTGACATCCCATTTCCAGTAAGCAGGAACACATGATGAGGAGGACTCTTAGGAACAGAGGTGTCATAGGTATCATTATATTGTCTGTCATCATAGTCATCATAGTCTCCAAAGCTGGATGTGTCACTCTCTATGGAAGAGGTATCATAAGGGTTATCATGTTGCTCAAATTTTGTCCGGGGGCATGGTGACATGTACAAGTCTTTATCAAATGAAAAAGGGCATAGAGCTTCCATGGAGAACTCTTTAGGTTCCTTTTCTTTCTCAAGTTTGTTAATCTTCAACTTGCATAGCTTGCAACTGCTTCATCATACTAGTGATTAAAATTTCTTCCTCATGTATTCTAATTCTTTGAACATGTATACTAATTTTCAATGGCTACTGCTCTATTCTTGACACAATGATTTGTTTGACAGATTTTGGAAATAGGTTGTAAAAGCTGAAGTATCTGGCAATTCTGACAATTTTCTGACAACTTTTCAAAATTTTCCCAAATGACTTTCTGCAGACTCATACGACAATTGTTAGGTAATGAAACAACAGTTGAAAAACTTGTACAATAGTTGCAAGTAGGATTTTGACTTTTAGAATTTGCTGGCATGAAAACTCATATGACACTGGGTACTCAATCATATGACAAATGGGCAGTAATGAAATGACACTTGGCAAAAACTCGTATGACTTTTGACTTCCTGAAATGATTTTTGACTCTAGAAAGGATTTGACGTCAATTTTTGCAAAATTTTGAGTTTTCAGATTTGAATTGTTTGCAAATTTCAATGTTTAGATTTGAGGATTGTAACAGATTTGTCCATTTTCAGTAACTAGATAGATAAACAAGCATGCAAAATAGCAAGCATGTGATTTCAAGCATGTCTGAAAACAATGAACAAGGGCAAAAGCAACCTTGCGCATGAACAATCAAGTGACTTATTCGTTCTAATCCTCAGAAGTGCTAATTGTGTATGTTCCAAAAATGTTTTGCAATAACGCACATATACCCTATAAAATGAAAATTTGGCCTCGCTAGGGTTTTTAGTAATGGTTTGACTCTGCAACTTTTATGATCCAAAGGGGTGAACTCCAATCCCGGCGCACCAGGGTTTTGACATAGTCTGAGAACTTAATCTTCAGGAGCTGCTAGGGAGATCTGACAACCCAACAATGAACCATACCCGTGGAGATTTCTTCCACAAGGACATTTATATAGCGGCTGTCACTACCATGGCGAAAATGGCTATTACCGCTTGAGGTTCCATCAACGCAGTTTGCCCTGTGAAGGGATTGTCCACTACGGTTAGCCCTCTCTAAAGGTGACTCACAGTATGATACCACAAGGGGACTTGGCTCCAGATCCAAGGTTTTGATGCCTCTTCACTTTTAACCCAAACAAAGCAACAAAATTAATCTGACACGCTAAGACAAAGTTTGTCTCACCAAGGTCTATGATATCAACCCCACGTGATTTATCAACCTCTCCGGAGAGAGAATGTATCAATCAATAAGGGAAGACACACGAACCAAGTAGAACATGAGACGCACTAAGTATCCTCCCCACCTACAAGGGATCCCTCATTGAGAAGGGTTTCACTAGGAACCCACTCTCTCAAGATCCACAAATAGTGTTCATGGTGCTTAATTACTATGTGAGTACAGATATATGTTTCCAAAAGCAAATCTACCAAAAGTATCCAAAAAGCAGAAAGAGGAACACTTAACGCTTAAAGTGAATATGAGATGAGTCCACAAGGTGGAACAGTTAACACCTCACACAAGCTAAAAATGAGTCCCCAACTTAGAAAACAAGTGAGTTCCTAAAAGCACAAAAGGGTTGCCAAGTGGAACACTTAACACTTATGTCCTGTTGACCCCTCCCCTTTATGGCGCTGAGATTGCAACCACAGGGCAGAATGAGGGGCTGACGGATTAGCGAGTCCAATAACCCAAGATAGCAATCAAGATCAATCACAAGTAATCTAAGATTTCTAATAAATACTTAAGGTGTCACAACCTAGTATCAATTCTGCAAGTGTGTAAAACAAAAGCATGAAAAGAATCATCCAAGCTAGACACATGAGAGATTTATTTTAAGCCCAAATTGAAATATTATCAACACAAGTGGAATACTTGAGATCCTCACAATGCGCTTAGTAGATGTTATTTTTAGCAATTCTTACACTTTTTCCAATCAAACCCAGCAGGATTCAATCAAAAATAGTAAATTTCAATTGTTAGGGTTAGCTGTCAGTCAAAATCTGAAAATCAAATCTGATAAACTGCCTGCAAAAATGAAATGACAATTGAAATCTAGTACCAAAACTCATACGATAGTGGGTCTGTTACCAGATGATAGTTGAAACCTGATGGCGAAACTCATACGACAGTGGGTCTGTTACCAGACGACAGTTGAAACTTGATGCCAAAACTCGTACAACAGTGGGTCTGTTACCAAATGACAGTCCAAAAACTTGTACGACAGTGGGTATGCTCCCAGATGATAGTCCAAAAACTCGTACAATAATGGGTATGCTCCCAAACGATAGTCCAGAAACTCATACGACACTGGGTGTCTGATGAAATGACAATCCAGCTTCCAAACGATAATGGGTACCTGATGAAATGATACTCGATCAATTGTCATACAATAGTAGGCTCAAAATCATACGACTTTTGTCAGAAACTCGTATGACAGTGGGTATGCTCTCAGACGACATTGGGTGTGTGATGAAACAATAGTCTAAAAAAACTCATACGACACTAGGTATCTGATGAAATGACAGTCCAAAAAACTCATACGACACTGTATGGACCGAAAGTAAAAATCATGCTGTACTGATAGCTTTGATAGAAAAAGGGCCAAAAAAAATTTTTGAAACAAAAAAATAACGTCCTACTGAGAATACCACCAGAACAGGCAGCAGCAGGGGAGTTCTGATAGAGAAATGATAGAAGATTGATAGAAATGAAGGGAAGCCCATTTTAGGGCCCCACGGTGGGCGCCAGAAATGTGTGTGTGAAAATTGTACCTGATCTGTAGACACAACACTTCAGTAAAACATTAGAGGTTAGCAAAAATCAAAATCGTGCAAAATTGAAATCTAATTTAACCAAGTGATTTACTGCCTTCTAGTAGGTGCGAGATTGATGTTCTCAGATTGTTATCAAGATCAGTGACCTAGATGACACCTAAATGAAGGATTTGAATGCAATCGATCTAGATATGAAATATGAATGCAATTAATCTATTTTTTTGGTATTTTCTATGCAATAAGATGAAAAACTGATATGAATCTATGCTAATATGGAAATTGATATAACAATGATATGAATCTATGCTAAATGATATGCAATGCTCAAAACTAGAAATATCTCACAATAGCTTGGATTCGCAATAAGCTTTGATCCTCCCAAGTACAATTCTCCAGCGTGATTGTGCAAAAATATGAGATCCTGTGGATGCAAATTTGAGAGATGAGAGATGATTTGGGATGAGCTGAGGCTTTAATTTATAGAAATCCAGGGCTTTAGAGGTGCATGGAAGAAAGCCATAAATCACTCAGATTAACTCAGCTTGATTTTTGAGTTATCTGATAATAAAGATAATTAACTCACAAAAATATGCAAAAGCAAAGTTTAACTCAAAATAGAGTTTAGCTTTAATTGATAATTGATAGTTATCTGCTTTTATGATTGTGCATGTTTTATTTATGAATTAATTTAATAATAAAGTGATTTATGCTCAACTTAACTGATTTTTGAAAATAAATAATTGATTTATGGGTTAATCAATTATTTAATCAAACTTTTATTAAAAATTATATTATTAAATAATGACAACTTGCTTTAATTAATTAAATAAGAATTTAATCAATTATTCATAAGATATTAGATTTATTGTCAAAATTAAATAATACAATTAATAATAGATAGAATTAAATTTAATTACACATTAAGTGGCAAGATATTAAATCTAATTAATTAAATATGAAAATATTCAATTAATCAAACTTAGGATAAATGTAATTATTGCCAAATAATCATTAAATTAAAGATAATTATGATGATTAGGAATATTCCCCGATGCAAAATTTAAGATAATCAATTAGGATTCGATGATATTCAGATGTGCCTTAGGTTAGGACTTCTATGTCGATTTCGTTCGATTTGTTGATATAGGAGATTAATGAACTTATAGCCCATTTTTGGGGTATTACAACAATGATGATGGTGATGATGATTTTTTGGGTGTTGAGGACACTCCACATGTTCTTGAACACAAAGGACTTAAGAAATCTAGGTCTAAGCTAAAGAAACTAAAACTAGGAGAGAAGAGGAGAAGAGGACCTAAATCCTTAAAAGAAAGACTGGAACAAGCTAGTTGTGCAGCAGACCAAACAAAATTGTTGAGATCAGGAGAAGGATATTCCTTTTTCTAAAAATAATGAGGCTCCTTTCATGGAATGTCAAGGGCTGCAATGCCCCTGACAAAGCTTGCTTTCTCAAGAGGGGTCTTGATCAAGCGAGAGCAGATATTGTTTTGCTTCAAGAAACCAAACTCAAAGGTGATGATATTGACAAGTTCCTTAAGAAATTCTCTAGTTGGAAAGGGGTGTTTTCATAAGCTTTGGGTGCTTCTGGGGGTCTGAGTATTTTGTGGGATGATAGTGTTATGGAGGTTGTTCTACTAATTCAAACCTCCAACTGGAAATGGATTGAGGTAACCTCTAAACAATTGATCTCTAGCTTTTTTTGTTTCAATATTTATAGTCCTAATAACCCAAATGAGAAAGAGGATCTATGGAAGGTTCTCTTTGACTTCCTAGATGATCAAAGATATGATTTATTTATTTTGGGTGGGGACTTTAATGCTATCCTAAGCCCTAATAAGAAAAAAAGTGGCAAGGGCTGGCAAAGTAGAAGCCAGAGATATTTTGTTGACTTTTTCTAAATAATGGCATGGCTAAATTAGAATTTAGGATAGGTGAATACACCTGGACGAACAGAAGAAGTGGCTTCTTGAATATAGTTGAAAAAATTGATAGATTCTTTCTAGTTGGTAATTAGGAGGAATGTCATTGGCTATGCACAAAAAATATTTTACCCCTTACAGGTTCATATCATTATCCAATAGTGTGTAACATTTAGGAAGATGCTACCCATGAAAGATCACCTTTTAAGTTTGAGGCTATGTGGCTAAGGGTGGAGGATTTTTTTCACAACATTGAGACATGGTGGAGGAATGCTCTAGATATGGAAGGTAATAAATCCTTCATCTTTTTTAAGAAACTCCAATATATAAAGGATCAATTAAAATTATGGAATAGAGATGTGTTTAGAAATATCTTTGTGGAAAAGCTTAAGTTAGAAAGAAGCTTAAACCACCTTAATGAGAGAGTGATTGCGCTTAGAATAGATGAACTCTTGTATGTAGAGGAACAAACTCTCCAGAAACAGTATAAAGAGATCCTATCTAGGGAGGAGATCTTTTGGAAACAAAAATCCCAGGAAACCTGGCTGAAAGAGGGAGATAGGAACACAAAGTTTTTCCACAAGTCTGTCAAAGCTAGGAGATCTAGGAACAAGATCTTCTCAATTGAATCTAGTGATGGTGAGGTTATTAATGATATGCAGAGGATCAATCAGGAAGTTGTGGCCTATTTTTAGAACATTTTTTCACAGCCTGTGGGTAATAGTTTTTGTTGGAAAGTTGACTATACTATTGTATATGACTATAATTAAGTGTTTTCATTATGGAAACAAAGTCATATGGAGTTTTAGATTCAGCACACTTACTCATAAGATTAGAAAAATGGCTAAGTATGGAAGACTAGACAGTCAGTAGAGCACCAAATGAACAGAGCATCAGTGCACGTGTGTATGACTGAGTTATGGCATGTGCCCTTGAAGATAAGCTTCTAAGAATGTAATCATGCTAATTCTAAGAGTGCATGATCATATGAGCTAGTATGAAGAAGTTACAACCAGATGAAGTGACGCAGACAGTGAGCGATAGAACAGAACTGAGCATGGAGCCAATTGTTGGTAATTTGGTTAGCACTTATAATATTATTTTGTAAAGGCTATGCACCTATTGTATTTATATTATAGACATGTTAATATCATTATATGTAAACACACTTGAGCCAATTCATTTAGAAGCGTTATATGTAATAGGTTGAGGGCCGACCTAGTGAATAGTTTTGTTAGCGCATATAAATAAGACATGCACCTTTGTAATTAAAAAAAGTAGGAGATATAGAATTGATAGTAGTAGAGCAGAAGTATGTGAAGAGTAGATAGAATATTGTAGATTTTTACAAGAGGCTAAAGCATCAACACACAAAAGGAACTGATCAGACAAGTAGTGTCAAAGCAGTAATTCACCATTGGTAGATATAGTGTGTATCTGATATCCAAGAGGTTGTAGCCTTCTCATTGAGTAGTGATCTCTGGAAATGAGCCACCACCCCTAACAGGGTTATTGTAAAAGACTCCTAACAGGGTTTGACCCTTGACCAAGTCACTATACTTATTACATTGTAATGATCAACTCCTAACAACATTGTAAGATCTTCTAATAGGGACCATAATACACTATTGCAATTCTTAGTGGGTGTCAATTCCCACCGGGGTTTTTACCTATTTGGGTTTCCCCATAATCATATTTGGTGTTATGTGTTATATTCAATTTAGTACTAAATCAATTGAGTTAAGGTTCAAGATATCAGAAAAAGTAATAATATATTAAACATTGATTCACCCCCCCCCCCCCCATTCTCAGTGTTCCCATTCCTAACAATTGGTATCAGAGCTTTGGTCCTCTGAAGACAAGTTTAACCACTTGAGGAGATCATGGGTTCAGAAGAAGTGAAACATATGAATAAGAATCTTGAAGCTTCTCTTGAAGACCTTGATGAATCTGAAAAGGAAATTGAAGAATTGAAACTAAAGGTTAGTGGTTCTCAAGTATTCATCAAGAAACTGAGAAAAGATTTGAAGGATTGTTCAAACAATGATTTAGGGAAAATGGTCAAAAATTTGAATGAGTAAAAGACATCTCTAAAGGATCAGATTGAAGAGTTGTATGAAAAGCTATTTAACAATTAAGAAGCCTATGAAGAACAAGTCAATGAAAACAAGTAGTTGGATGAAGAACTGAGGCAAGAAAACATGAAAATCTTGGAGTTAGAGAACATCAAGAAGCAAGTGGAATCTAAATTAACTGAAGCTAAGAATCATATTGAAAAATTGCACACAAGCAAGGATCTAATAGAATCACAGTTGTATGCATAGAAGAATAAAGGAGATACAAATTCAATGAAGCCCAAGTTCATATTGATGTTATGTGAGATAGAATGAAATCTCCTAAAGAACCTACAAAAGCTAAGAAGACTGAAGATCCCACTAAAGCTAAAGTAGAACCATCTAAAGATGAGTGCAAGCCAGTAAACAAAACTTGTTACTCTTGTAAAAAGCATGGTCACATAGCAATTGTAAAGAGGTAAGACCTTTCAATGATTACTGTTATTCATGCAATATGTTTGGTCATAGAGCTATGAATTGTAGATCAAATCAAAGAAATAACACTTAGCAAAATCAGAGAAGTCATCCACAACATAATATCAGAAGTCCTTAGAACATTACATGTCAGATATGTAATTATAATGGTCACACAGCTAGACAGTGCAAATTGGTAACCCACATCAATGCACCGAGGAATATCAGACCTCTAGTGCTTTGTCACTCATGCAACAAGGCTGGACACATCTCAAGGTTCTACATATCAAAAGTGCAAAGATAGGAAAGCCCTAAAAAGTCAGAAGGATCAATATTGCATGAAGCAGGAGAAGTAAAGTTTGTGCAAGCTAGAAAATATGCGAGCATGATTTAGAAGGAAGAAAAGACAGATAATGTTGGTCAAATAGTTGAGGATGCATCCGCAATGGACACACCTCCTATTTATGGTTAAATGGCCATTATGACCATAGGGGGACCTAGATTAGCTCTAGATCCCTATGCGGTTGGTATACTCACTCTCAGAGTATGTGCCTTTAGATCTAACTATTTGGAGACTAGTCGATGCACTATGCAAGAGCGCACTACCTGATCGATAGCAGAAAGGAAGATTGGAATTCTCTGTGGGATTATGTGTTTATGCAACAAGTATTAATGGTGGAAAGTTTTTTTTATAGTCACCGAAGATACTTTATTCATACAGTTGCATTCAAGTTTGAGTGTCTGAAGATCACAGGAGTTCAAGCAATTGAGTTGTGAAGAATTACAGTTGGATTATTAGCGAAAGGAAGTTAAGTTTGTTGTGAAGCCCTAGTTCAGACGCGATGGTTCAGAAACCCTTGGAAACCTCTTTGAAGCATTAAATCAAGTAAGTTATGGCTACACCAATTGTTTTTGATGTTGCTAAAAGAAAGAGGTACATATTTAAGAAGAATCCATTCAAGTCTACCCTAGATGATTTGGAAGGAGCGTTCTCTAGGACTCCTATGGGAGTTATGCACATAGAGGACATACGCACATATATTTATTGCAAGAAGGAACCTGTTGGATTAGATAGAATTAGATCACATATAGAAACCATGATGAATCCAAACAAAACCTTCCTAGATGAGTTCATGCACTTGGAAGACAACCCTATTGTTGAGTATGCTACAACATATGAGTTTTATGAATCTGAATCGATAAAGATTCTTTTGGGTAGAATTCATGATGACTTATTCTGGATTGGTGAATTCCCTGTTAGAATAACTACTGATCTCATTCATGAGATGACTGGATTACCTAAGATCAGTTCCATCCTTCCCACTGGCAAGGATGTTAGGAAATAGGTGGAACAAGCCTGTAAGTCACACAGTGATAAGCATGACATTACCATTGAGCCGATTGAGGAGAAAGACATCCAGCTCATGTCTATGATACTTGGATATAGGTTCCAACATGCAAATAGGGTAAATAGTGTGTCTACAGCCACTATTTTAGCAGCCATAAGGATTGTAAAAGAAAATGGAGACTTCAACCTGTGTGAGATCTTGCACGCATAGTTGATGGACAATATCAGGGCAATCAAACATGACAAAAGTAAGATATTTAGGTTTGGATCACTAATAATCTATATGTACTTCCATATAGTTGTTAAAGTGTCAGATCTTTATCTAGATAAGATTGTTCCTACAATGCCTCAAATTTCATTCAAGGCATCATCTAAGAGTACCTTGAGAGATTTCATGGAATTGGAAATCAATACATTCAAGATAAAGATGTAGAGAAGGTATAGGATACCTGAGAGCATAGTTGAGAAGTATAAGGATAGTATTTTCTTCATGGTAGAGACAGACATCACATGCATGGAAGCAGTGGAGCCTAGAACTAAGTGGATCCATCCACTTGGTTATGAAGTGGAAGAACATGTTTTGGAAGCTTATGCACAAGTCCTCCTATCAGTGCCAAAGGATCCCAATGAACCAAGATGGGGTGCCTATGAAGAAAAGACTAGACAGGTTGATTCAGTCCTAAATAGTGCTGCGACCAAGAGGAAAGTATCAAAGATCACCTCTGAGATATTGAAGATTCATGGTGTCACTCAAGATGACCTAGATAAGGCAAGGGAAGACAAGATTTCAATGCAACTTGAGAGTGCACCCTCTTTTGAAGTGAAAATTGAGAAATCTAATGACCCTAAAGAGAAGAGAGTAAAAATTGAGAAAATAGATGATCCCAAGGAAAAGAAGAGTAATACAGATGATATCACTCCTGCACCCATAGACACAATTGACTTGGATTCCACTGAAGCATCTCCTGATCCAAGTAAGATGCCTAAGAGGAAGAAGCAAACAATCACAAGCCATCCATTAGCTAGATCCACAAGAAGTCGAGGCAAAAATGTTCAACCACCTCCTAAAGTAGGATTCCTACCAAATTTGCAAGTACTGAGAACAAGAGTAGTAGATGAGGGTAGAATTGATCAAATAACTAAGTTTTATGACAAATATCATGAGATAGACAAATCTGAGATCCATGATATGTTAATCAAGCATATGATCAAGTTTAAAAAGACTGCTCTGGAACTTAAGACAGTCATTCCAGATAAAGTTTGGGAAATTTTGGATACATTGAAAAGATAAGTTGTTGAAGAAGATTTTAGAATAAGAGAGAAGACATTGGATGATAACATACCAGTATGTTCAGTTGAAGAAAAATCTTTGTTAATGAATTTGGTAAAGCCGCACCTCAAAACCAAGATGAGAACTTTACAGATTATGAATAAAGATTATGAAATGGTTGCTAAGGAGACTAAAAAATCCTTTGAGAAGGAATTTATGGAACAACACATGCATCCATCATCGACGCCTACAACCCAAGTTCCCATTGAGCAAGTAAAAGTAGCTGAGACTCCAAATGCACCTATGACAAGTCCATAGGATTCTGTGCCTATGCCTAAAGCCAAGGAGGACACAATTATGATAGATAATGTAGAGATATCAATGGTGGCCACAAACAAGGACTTGGATAAGTTTGAAGAATAATTTGTGAGTACTGAGGAAGCAGAAACTCTATGTGGTGATAATTCACCTAAGCATCAAGAATAAGTGCAGATTGAAGATTTAACTAGACAAGAAGAAGAAGAAGAGGAGAAAGAGAAAGAAGAGGAGAAAGAAGAAGAAAAAGATAAAGAAGAGGAGAAAGAAGAGAAAGAACAAGAAAAAGAAAAAGAACCTACTAATTAACCCTTTGTTGAAATGCCTATAAAGGTTAAGAATGAAATCATGGACAGTACACTCATTACTCCCAAGCCATCATTGTCATTATTGTCAAGTTTGACCCCTGACACAACAAGTCTAGACTCATGGGGAGAAGAAGACTTAATCAAGATCAGTGTACTAGCAATGGAGAAAGTGAAAGAGCAACAAGTCATGAGGAATCCATTTTTTATTGAATCAGTTAACATTCTAAATAGCTTACTGCCTACAGACAAGAAAGTGTCTAGTGTACATTCAGTGGATGATGTCAAGACCATCATGAAATGTTTTAAAGAAAAATTTTCAAGTCTTGAGGAATCAGCATCCAAGATAGCAAAAGAGAAATACCTTAAGAAAAGATTGAATCAACTGACAACAAACTTTTCACTTGACATCAATTCACTAAAGGTTGGTCAAGCTTTATTGAAGCATATTGCAGCTAAAGGAAGAAAAATCATAGTTGATTGTATGGACAAGGAAAAACTAATTGCAGACCTTTCAAAGAAGATTTAGGAAGCTGAATCAATGATGGAAGTAGTAAGGAAGTCAGTGCTAGATCCCTCCACCGATTTAAATATGTGCAATAATGTCTACCAAGGACAATTGGATAAGATAGAGAAAGCGGAGCAAGAAATGGTTAAGATAAGGGATATGCAAGCTCAGTTGAGACATGCACTTGCACCCTCAGTAGATGTGCTAAATAAGAATATCAAGGAGATCCATGCCACTATTGTGACATATGATCAAGGTCTGAGTTCATATTTGGAGAAGATGGAGAAATTTACTTGTGCTTTGTGCACCCATCTCCAAACAATAGATGCATTGAAGGCATTTTGGCAGCAAGAAATTGCAAACCTTCAGACTGCATATCATGATGTATTATCAATGTAAGTACTTGAAGTTCATCTTTTGTGCATCTTTGTCATTAATGTCAAAAGGGGAGTACAGTATATAGTAGAAGGGAGAATATGGATCTATGTATATTATGTAAAGGGAAGTAGAGTATATAGTAGAAGGGAGATATAAGATAGAGTATATGTTAGAAAGTTTTGTATAAAGATACAGTTAGTAACTTCACCATATTCCTTTGTTTCCATTAATGAAAAAGGGGGAGATTGTTGGAAAGTTGAATATACTATTGTATATGACTATAATTAAGTGTTTTCATTATGGCAACAAAGTCATATGAGTTTTGGAGTCAGCGTACTTACTCATAAGATCAGAAAAATGGCTAAGTATGGAAGACTGGATAGTCAATAGAGCACCAGATGAACAAAGCATCGACGCACGTGCGTATGACCAAGTTATGGCATGCACCCTTGAAGATAAGCTTCTGAGTATTTTAATCATGCTAAGTCTAAGAGTGCATGATCATATGAGCCATTATGAAGAAGTTATAGTCAGATGAAGTGACACAGAGAATGAGTGATAGAACATAACAAAGCATGGAGCCGACTGTTGGTAATTTGGTTAGCGCTTATAATATTATTTTTTAAAGCCTATGTGCCTATTGTATTTAGGCTATAGACATGTTAATATCATTCTATGTAAACATGCTTGAGCCAATTCATTTGGAAGCATTGTATGTAATAGGTTGAGGGCCAACCTAGTGAATAGTTTTGTTAGCGCATATAAATAAGACATGCACCTTTGTAATTAAAAAAATTAGGAGATATAGATTTGATAGAAGAAGATAAAAAGTATGCGAAGAGTAGATATAATGTTGTAGAGCTTTACAAGAGGCTAAAGCATCAGCGCATAGAAGGAATTGATCAGACAAGTAGTGTCAAAGCAACAGTTCACCATTGGCAGATATAGTCTATATCTAATATCTAGGAGGTTTTAGCCTTCTCATTGAGTAGTGAGATCTGGTAGTGAGCTGCCACCCCTAATAGGGTTATTATAAAAGACTCCTAACAGGGTTCGACCCTTGACCATCTCACTGTACTTTTTGAATTGTAATGATCAACTCTTAACAGGGTTGTAAGATCTTCTAACAGGGATCATAATACACTAGTGTAGTTCTTAGTGGGTGTCAATTCCCACTGGGTTTTTTACCTATTTGGGTTTCCCCATAATCATATCTGGTGTTATGTGTTATATTCAATTCAGTACTAAAGCAATCAAGTTAAGGTTCAAGATATCAGAAAAATAATATATTGAACACTAATTCACCCCCCCCCCCCCCCCTCATTGTTCCCATTCCTAACAGTTTTGATGATAAGGAAATGCTCACTTATTCTAAAATGAATAGCATATGATCATAATGAAATGATTTTTGGCCCAGTTTCAAAAGATAAAGTTAAGGCTTCTTTGTTTAGTATGGGAGGGGACAAAACCTAGGGCCCTGATGGCTTTCCTGCACTTTTTTTTCCAGAAAATGTGGAACACTATTGGTGATGAACTTTGGAAGGTGGTGGATGAATCAAGGTCTGAAGGCTTTATGCTTAAGGAATTTAACAACACCTTTATTATCATGATCCCCAAAAATATGGCCACCCGATCTTTTGATGATTATAGACCTATAGCTCTTTGCAACACAGTCTACAAAGTTATTATCAAAGTTGTAGCTAATAGGATGAAATGTGTGTTAAGGGATATTATCTTTGGGGAAAAAAGTGGATTTTCCCCTAAACGATCTATCTTTGAAGGCATTATTATTGCCCATGAAGTTGTTCATATAGTTAAGACTGCTAAAGTTAACATGATGATGATCAAATTGGACATTAAGAAAGCTTATGATAATGTTAACAGGGATTTTCTTCTCAATGTCCTAAGGAGGTTTGGGTTCTCTGATGCTTGGGTGAAATGGATTGCAAGTTGTATCAATACTCCAAGATTCTCTATCCTAGTGAATGGCAGCCCTCAAGGCTTTTTTGAGACTACTAAAGGCATTAGACAAGGAGATCCTATTGCACCCTTTTTGTTTATTATAATGGTTGAAGTTTTGGGTAGATTTATCTCTAAGAAAAGGAATGATGGCAAATGGAAATGCATTAAGATTGTTGATGGGGTGGACGCTTCTACACACCTACAATTTGTGGATGATAATTTTCTATTTGGGGAATCCTTAGTTGATGAAGAAAGGGTTATCAAAGCTTCTCTGGATAGTTATAGTCGGGCTATTGGTCAGTGTGTTAACTGGCATAAGTCTAAAATCTATTTTTTCAATACTAATAGGAATGTGAAACAATAGATTAGTGATATCCTATAGATTAAAATTGGTTTGTTACCAAGTAAATATCTCGGTGTGCCTTTTGATGGAGATTCAAAACCTCAACTATGGAAAAACCTTATGGATAATTGATTTAAGAGGATGGAGGGTTGGAAAAGTCGATGGCTAACCTTTGCAGGTAGGATTTTGCTCCTCTAATCTGTCATCTCTGCTATTCCAATCTACTCTATGAGTTGCTTTAAAATTTTGCACAAAGTTCTAGATGCCATCACTAGGAGAATGAGGAAGTTTTTCTGGAATGGGGTAGAAGATGGTGATAAATGGCCTCTCCTTGCTTGGTACAAAATTTTCAATAGAAAACAAAGTGGTGGTGCTAGATTGAAAGATTGGAGGAAAATGAACTTGGCTTTAGGCGCTAAACTAGTGTAGAACTTATGCGGCCAACCATGAAGCTTATGGGTTAAGATATTGAAATCTAAATACTTAGATTCACTTGATGATGAAAGGATCCTCACTATTGTTAATCCCCCTAAAGGTTCTGCAATTTGGAATTTCATTTTAGATTGTAGGCATGTCATCAGTAGACATGTTTCTTGGCATGTTGGTAATGGCTCAAAATCTCTAGTTTGGGATGATTCTTAGAACAATCATACAATCCTAAAAGATGATATTAGATTTGTTGATCTAAGATATTTATTTTCAAGTAGGTGGGGTGATAAGGTGTATGATTATTTAGAATGCAATAATTCTTCTTTGGGTCCTAGTTGGCAGTGGAAAAGCCTAGATGGCCTGAATCTCAATGAACATCAAAGATCTTTAATGGGTGATTTATTTCAGAAAAGAAGCTTTGTCAAATTAGATCAAGATGATAAGTTGATTTTGTGACATGCTAAAAGTGGGGTTTATTTTTTGAAACATGTGTTTTATCTCAGGAGGAGGAGGAGAATCTCATCCTTTGGCATACTAAATTATTTTGGGACAAACAGTGTCTACCAAAGGCATGGACCTTTGCTTGGCTGGTCGCGCATAAGAGAATCCTTACAACTGAAAGGAGGAGGAGGTTTGGTTTACAGGGGCCAACCAGATGTGTTTTATGCAAAGTAGCATCAAAAGATGTGGATCACCTTCTTTTACAATGCCCTTTTGCAGAGGAATGTTGGTTGATGGTTAAGGAAAAGCTAAATCAAATTGGCCCAATGCAAAATGATGTTTTTAAGGGTTTTCAAAGTTGGCCTATCCCCTTGAAAACTATTGATTTATCTAGCCTATGGAAGGTGCATCCTTCTATTCTTGTATGGGAGTTATGGAAGGAGCGTAATAGGAGTATCTTTAAAGGAAAAGAAAGGTCTATATAGAGGATTAAGACATGCATCAATCTGGCTATAGAAGAAATAATGAAAGCTTCTCTTCTTACCTCCACAGGGAGTTTTGTGTATACCAAGGAAGATAGACAACTTCATATGAAGTGGCCTTATTTAAAGTTCAGGGATGGTGGTGTCAAAGATGTTGCAGTAATCAAGAAATCCAAGAAGGATCTGAAATGGTTGAGGCCTGATCAAGGTTGGACTAAAATCAACTTTGATGGGGCTTCTAGGGCCAACCCTGGCCCCTCTGGTGTAGGGGTGGTAGTTAAAGATTGGAATGGGGATGTTCTTGGCTTAGCAACCCAAAGATTAAATGATGGCACCAACAATGTAGCTGAAGCTTGTGCTGCTTTGTTGGCCCTTCAACTTGGTAGGAAGATGAAGCTTCAGAAGGTTCATCTTGAAGGGGATTCACTAGTTATTGTGAATGCTTGTAAAAATGGTTGTGTTCAAGCCTAGCACCTTCAAAACACCATTGAGGAGATTTATTTTATTCTTCATTACTTTCAAGAATTCAAAATCACTCATATTAGAAGGGAATGCAATATGGAAGCAGACATTATTTCTAAATGGGCTACTAATCTTGAGCAAATCAATGAGGTTTGCACTGAATTTTTTACAACTAAATTTATCCCCTAATAGTTTTGTTTTTCTGTCCAGGACCATTGGTTTTTAAATGTTATATTATAATAATTTCTTATGCCAATCTTTTGCGGGTGTGGGGCCTTTTTATTTTGGTGTTTTTCCTCACTATGCACTGGCATGGTTGACATTAGCAAATCACCTTTAATCATGGTATTTTACCTTTAGGTTAAATGATGGTTTAGATTGGCATGAGGTTATCTTTTCCAAGCTAGTAATTATTATTAGTTCATTCTTCTTCCCACTTGGCAGTTGGTTTGATGGTGGTAGTCAATTTAGTTATAGCTTCGGGATGTTTGAGGTGTTTGAAACGTGTGATGTTGTCCTTATATGTCCTGGCGTAAGTTGAAGTATTAAGAAAGTTTTTTATTATTGTCACTCTACAAGGTGTTGTGGTGTCTTATGTGGTTTTTTTAGTCATGGAGGTGACCTTTTCAATAGCCATGAAGAAGCAACAAAAGGCTTTCCCTAGGCCTATTAGCAAGGAGAGGATGATGGGGATTTTAATTTTGAAGAATGATGATATAGCGGCTGTAGCTTTGGAGTTTTTGGGGGAGAATTCCAGGGCTATAATAAAAAATGGTGGGTCAACCTAGATGTAGTCTTAATGGTAATTGTCTAGGCACTCGAAATTGGAGAGCCAGAGGTCGAGGTGATGTGAATTGCTATGTTACTGTTTGACAATGATTTACTATTGAAACTGGACTCCATTTTGGAGTGGGCCATCTCAGGAATTGGATTTAACTACTCTGGATGTTTTGAAGACGAGGATGAGGCCAAGGTTTATGGCTTGGTGCCTTTCATTCAGTGGTGGGGTAAAACCGACAAGGGTGAATATAGGGAAAATATTGCTCATAAATGGTAGAAATTAAAAGGCCTAGTGGAGAATGTGGTGAAGCACCAAAGGGAGGCCACTTTTGGGCTTGCTATGAATATCCCCATAAAAAAGTGAGGCAACATGGTAAGGAAGTTGGTGGGCTAGCCATAAGGTCATGGAGTCTTTATACCTTTTTTTTATTTAACTTAATGTAGTTTTTGGGGCTCAGTTGCTTGGATGACTTTTTTGTTTTAGCTAGTTCTTTTGAACTACGAAATATGGATGTATGCCTCCTTTATATTACTATCGTGGTTGAGTGGATCTACTTGGTTTTTGGTTATTCTCCAAATGCATGTCCACTTATTGTTAATAGGCCTATTCAGCAAAAGATGGTTTCTTTTGTGGCATGGCTTCACCTCTGTTGAAATCAGGTAGTTTGTGATGCATGGCTTTGTCCTTGTTATAAAAGAAGATGGAAAGCTTGAAGATGTTGGCACTTCTGGTGTCTCAGTTCCTTATTGATGGTTTATATGTTATTCTCTTTCAATCCCATTGTTTCTTGTCTTTTCTTGTCGATATTAATAGCTGGTGGTGTTAAGCTATTTTGTAAGCCTCTTAGGCATGGATGTTTTCTATTTTCAATGTCAGGGTTTCATGATAGCTTGTTAGCAGGCATCTATGCTTTAAGTTGTATGACTGTAAAAACTTATGTAGTTCTGCTCCTTTGATATTAATGAAATATATATTGTTATAGACCAAAAAAAGAGAGAAATAGAAATTGATTTAATTAAATAATAAATATTACTTAATTAATGTGCATAAACAATAATTAGTTAAATATTAAAATTATTTAATTAAGGTTGGAAAAAATCAAATAGTTAAATAATAAAAAAATATTTAATTATGAGAGGGGAGGGAAATTTTGTTTTTTGAATTTGAAATAGAAGAATAACACTAGAATTATTAAATAATTAAATTTATTTAATTAATCAAGAGAAAAATTAGTAAAAGTTTTGCTTATAGGCATCGAGACAATTTTAGGTGTCTATGACTTCTCTGGGCTAAGAGGATAATAAAAAAGTCTTACCTACAACTTTGTTGGTCGAATTCATTTAGTTGAAAAATAGAGGGGGATTGGGAATCACCGACCCTTACACTTGTGACATTTGCCTCACCACTAAATAGATTTGTCAAGGCACTACGTGACAATACTCCTTGGAAACATCTCATGTGTCATTGAAGTCAAATTTTTATAGTTAGGCACTCATGTGATTTAGTTAAATGGATGGATATAATTCCTCTTGCACCTTTCTTCAAGACTCTTTTTCTCCTTTCAACTTCATTTTGAAGGCTTTATAGGTTGCTTAAAAATATTGGTTTATCATGATTGGTCCTTGAGGCATGGTATAAGTTTTTCCACTTCCTCAATTCGGTGGAATAAATTTTTTTTGAAGGGTAAACATCTTTTATAATAAGGTATTCAAGCTTGCTAGGCCTTATGGGATCTAGCTAGCTCTAATTGGAAATCATGATAGTGCTCGATGTTCCAATTTAAATTGTCCATGGTAGACAAACCTTCAATTGTGCAAATTCAACAACTTGTCTCACCGCAAGTTTTTTCTAGTTGCCTACCTCGTGTCATGATAATTTTCTTACTATCTGGAAGTGACATTATAATCATTTAAATTCTTATGTTTTTCCTACTAAAACCATTTATAAACAACTCCTTCCTTTAATAACCATGTCCATCTGCCTTAACCTCAAATAGAATTACAAGGTTAACCATGCTAAGTGGAATAAATTGAGTGCTCTCATTTGGAATTCTAAATCTAATGTCCAAGCCCAATCGATAGCCTAAAAAACTATACATGGTAGGCTTCCTATTGGTGAAGACCTTTATTTCATCTCACCTTCCTTGACTTGTCCTTGAATTATATGCTAAAAAGAAATGATTAAATATGTTGTTTGGATTTACTCACATGCTCAACATCTTTGGAAACATTCTTTTCTAATCTCCCAACACTTTTCCTATAGTATTGGACTTGGAAAACTATCCTTCTTGGCCTCTCTTCATAACACAATGTTGTTTCTTAGACCTTCAAGCACATTAGCTTAAAGTTTATTTGGAAAATTGGATGCTTAGTTGCCTTCCATCTCACATTCTATACCATTCAAATGGAAAGCCTAATGAAATATGCAAACCTCTCCTCCAATCTTAGTCTTTGCGGTCCTTCACCTAGAACAACCAAAAATTTCAAAACCTTCCCAAACAAGCTCCAAGTGCAATGCAATTCTTTTGAGGAAAATACCTTTTGTTCTTGATGTAGGATTGTTGGACAAGTTAGTATGCCTAAAGATTAACAACATTATGGATATAAAGGTTTGTGATAATGATAATGAAGCTCAACTTCTGAATAATATCTTTGTTGCTATGTGGTTTCTCGAAAAGCTTATCAAAATTAAGTATTTCCTAAAGAACTTGTTGATTTGCAATTATTATCATAGGTGTGGTATGCAAATTTCATATTGTTTGGTCTAAAAAGTTGTTTTAGTGTTATGAATGTTCTCCTTTTTGTGGTTGTTATGGCCTTGGAATTTATTATTTCTACAATTCTATTTTAGAACTAGCCTTTCTTCAGTTGTGTTCTTTATAAAAAAATTCATGTCGAATAACTTTCTTCTTTAAATTGTCTTTATAATTAAAACCCCTTCAAATTTCACGACCTTTTAAAAAAATTATTACACCTTTTTTATATTTATTTCAAAATGTTATATTTATAATATTTCATATTGTTATAGTTGATGGATTAAGTATGCTCATTTTTATATAGTCATCACTAATTTTCAAGCTCTTCAAGTTGCTAATTTATTCTTCATTGAAGTATTTTGTTTGTAAGGCTTGCCTAAGAGAATAGTCAGTGACAAAGATAGTGTATTTCTCAATGCTTTTTGGAAGGAGTTATTTTATTTGATATATACCCAACTTACACACAATACAAGTTACTGCCCTTTAAAACATGGACAAATAAAGATAGTGAACAAGAGGGTTGAAGGATATCTTGAGAGCTATGTCTCTAATCAATAAACAACTTGGGTCAAGTCATTGCATCTTGGAGAATACTACTACAAGACTTCATACCAAATGTTAATGTCTCTTTTCAAGGAATTATTTGGATACGATCCTTTAGATTTGATAAATTAATCTTGTTAGATAGTATAGTTTCTACAATAAAATATTTGATTGGGGAAAGTTAGGACATATTTAGATTGAAAGATAATTTGCAGCAAGCCTGGAATCAATTGAAATTTTATCTTGATAAGAAGCAAACATATAGAGCCCTTGAGGAAGGTGAAAACCTATGTTGAAGGTTACAACCATATACAAATATTCAATGAATAAAAATGGGATCATATGGAAAATAGGTGAATTGGCTTATGAATTAGAAATACCAGAAGGATGCAAGGTCAATAATGTCTTTTGTGTTTCATGCATTAAGAAATAAATATGATTGTATATTTATTTTTCCAATGTATATTTGCAACCTTTAGATGGTGAGAGAAAACTAGAATGATTGTTATTGAAATTGTGTTCGATTATAGGGTCGAGAAATTGATAAACATGAGCATAATTAAGTATCTAATGAAGTGGAAAGATCTTCTTGTTAAAGATGTTAATTGGGAAGGACCTAAGATTTTGAAACACCCAAATTTACATTGCTTGAGGATAATCAATTTTTGGAACAAGGGACTTTTAATGTCCCAAATCAAACGAAATTTTTTTTTCTTCTCGGTAACATGTATTTTTTTTTATATTTATATAAGCATAATTACATAGCATTTAATTTAGCAATAATCCTAACATAAAACCAATGTTCAAAAAAATACCTTCCGTACAGTCTCATAGAAACCACAACTAACCCTACCACCTCCTAAACATCCTTGACAATTACAATTAACTTTGGAAATAAAAATTGGGCATTTCAACATGCCAAAGAACAACAGATAACAAGATGCAAAAAATTGAGGACAATGCCCAACTAAACCCATTGAAAAAAGGAAAATCCAAAATTCAAACCAACTCAAAGAAACAAAGTCATCCCATCCCCACATGCTTGCACTGCCTCCACTTTTTGAAGCCTCCAAGTGTTCCTCCACTTCCCTTATTCTTGCTTGAAGCCTTTTATGCAGCCTCACCTCATCCTCTTTAGTCCATCCCACAACCCATTTCATTTATGTAATCTACACTTCCAATTCATGGAGCTCCACCACCAGTGTTAATTCTCTCCATCCTTTGTGTGCTACCCTAAACCTCTATCTTTATCATGTTTCATCAAACCTCCACACAAAGGGGGTGTACTTTGTCCCCTCAATCTTTTGCATTCCACCTTGCCATCTGACCAAGTTGATTCCCAACCCTAGAATTGACCTGTCAAGGATGCCAAGCATGCCCCAAAGAAATTCTACTGGAACAATGGTATCCATCACCCTTTGCATCTTTTCCTTTGAATCCCCTAACTGTAAGCCCCATTTAATTATCATTAAAAACACATCTATGTTAGTCTTGTGGCAGTTTTCAACATCATTGAACATCTCTCCCAAGATGTTTTCATCACACTCAACATTAATTATTTATCTTCAAATTGAAACAAATTCTCCATTATTTTCTTTGTAATATGTCCGAAGAAAGGATTTTTTTGTCTTGGTGATGTGAGGGTGAAATTAATTTCCATCCTTTCCTATCTGTCTCAAAGCTCACTTCCCAATCTACACCTTTTTTTGTCAAGAATAACCTCCAAATGCCAAGTTTAAAGAAAATATTTTAGACTTCCCCTGCTATAAATGCAAAGTCCTTTGGTGGAATTTGAGTCACATCACCACCTCAACTTCATTAAATTTCCTCCCCCATACACTAGCATCATTCTTCACACCATTTATGAGCTCAGTGTAATAAATAGTTAGGTAATGGTTTAATTTAAATTAATCATTTAAAAATCCTCAACTTTAATGTCCCCTTTATTCTCAAAGGATAAAGCTCGGTTTGATAAATAATCAGCCTCCTTATTACCATCTCTTTTCACATGAGTTATTTGGAATTCATTAACTATTGCTACTCTTCAGTAATTAGGCTTATGTATTTTTGCAAATGTCAGGCCTCCATAGTCCCCTTCATAATTGCTTGAACAATAATTAGAGAATCCCCCTCCAAAGTAATCTTCTAACCCCAAGCTATTTTGCAACCTTGATTACCACTAATGATGCTTTAGCTTCTGCCACATTATTGGTACCATTTTCTAATATTTTCCCACCAATCACTAGAGTGTTACCATGACAGTCCTGAATGATAAACCTAGCTCTTGAAGGCCCCAGGTTCCCCTTTGATGCACCATCAAAGCTCACCTTCCACCATCCTCCATCTAGTATTCCCCAAACAATACAATCACACCCACAATAATTTGGATTAACCTAATATTGCCCCTTAATAGGTACAAAATATTAAATTTCTCACTTAGTTCATTTTTAATAATTTTCTCAGTGAGATAATATGGAGGAATAAGGTAATATCTTTATTTAATATTTTTAGTTCTGTAGTATTAGAAAATGTGTTTACTATTTTATGCATTGAAAATAGGAATTATACCTATTTCCCTCCATTACATTAAGGAGAGTGGATCCACTTATCTCAACCACAAATCTAACTGAAGAAGGATTAAGCACAAGGTGAATTCAACACTCCTTGTTTGAGTTGAAATTGACCATGCAAGAGGTGTGAGTTGGATGTTAGATTTAGGACCAAAGATGATAATTCAAGGTTTTTAAACATACACAACAAACCAAGTAACATATATGCAAACAAAAGTAATAGATTTGGAAAGAAGATACAAAGGAACCTATATTTTAAAATTTAGGCTAAAAGTAGGAGGTTAATGTCACTTGGGGTGACCTTGACCTAAGGGGGACAAATAGGGATGTAAACTATATTTCTACAACCACAATGCTGATAAAAAACTTCCCCCAAAACTATGTCATAAAAGTGAAGGTTCAATTTTGGGCAGAGCAACAATGACCCTACTTTTTCAGATTTGTAAAATCTCAATTCGTAGGTTTGTTTTGGCTTTGTTTGATTCTAAATACGTGTCTTCCGATCCTATTTCTTACAAATGTAATGAAGAGAAAATGTTGGGTTGATGGGGGGTTTTCCTAGGTCAAAATTTAATTTTGGAATTTACCATGAAATTGTAATGGTAATTGAATTAAAATGGAAGCTCTAAAGTAGAAAGTTAAATCTTACACCCTAGACTTTTTGATGCAATTCTCTTTGAATGCAATCACATGTGTTTATGCAATAACATGACATGGCATAAATGAGATCAATCATAAATACATGCTTGCATGAAGATTGTTGTAACTTATTATTCTACAATGATAAGATTTGAAGACCTGAAAGATATAGTGGGTTGAAATGTTGCCTCGAGTGCTTAATAATCACTTGATCTTGGATAAGTTATATTTCAATTGATGGATGTGAAAATGAATTGAAATAATGCTACTATGTAGGGTTCTCAAGGTATTTCATGAATTAAGTTGACCTCCAATGATTATGCCGAGACACTAGGATTGGGGAACAACTAGCAAGAACCCAACACCAAAATATTTGAAATTGGACTCAAAATGGTGGGTCAATGGTGCCTCGGGCTATTGACTTGCTAAAACATGGCAATCAATTAGAAATTTAGATGCACAAAACTTGAGAAATTAATTCAAATCACCATGCAAAGATACTTGTAATCACCTAAAAATGGAGAAAGACAATTAAATGATAAATCAAGTCAAATTAAATAAAATCAAGGACAATATCAAAGTAATTGAATCACTATGCATAATTATCCAATCAAAATTAAAATCAAGTCTTAATTCAAGATAAATCAAAATTGAGAGCATTTTAATCAAGTTAAATCAAGTTAAAGTGCAATTAAATCAATTAATTGTATAGTTTTGGATTAAATCAAATTCAATCCACTCAAGGGGTACATAGCTAAACAAATGAATTTAAATTAGTTAATAAATATTAATTTCTCTCAACAACCCAAAAAGGGAGGAAATTCAATCAACCAATAGGATTTGAGAGAAGGCATTCACATGGATCAAGCCAAATTCAATCTCAATCACTCAAAGTAAAAGAGCATCTTGTCCATTGATCTTGTCTACTTTTCCCAAGCTTTGAGGACACAAACTTCACATTATCTTCAAAGGGTGGAACCAAAAACTCGACTAAGGCTTAATCGTGATCAACTACACTACACCCCCTACCATTGGGAAAATCTATAAAAGGAAGACCAAAATCCTCATAATTCATAACCACACATCTGAGAATTGCATATAACCTCTTGCATTTTATAGCTAGAAAGGCATTTTAAGAGCTTAATTAGCTTTCAATTTGAAATAATTGTTAGCTTTAGCTTAATCTTTATCATTTCTCATTCTAGGACTATCATTAATGGTAGCTTGATGAGAGCTTCACATTAACACTCTTAGATAGAGATCCATAGGATGCTCAATTGATCTTTCATTTGCTAAATAGTTGTTATATTGTGGTTTATTTAGTTACTATTTCATTTATTGTCAATAATAATCGTATGAAGGTACATTTCCTTGTACACAAAATGGCACCCATCGTGGGGCAGAATGCTTCACTTTACTAAACGCTCAAAATTATCTCATTTTTATCAAATTTGCACATGTTTAACTTGGGTTTTTCAGGAAACAACACTTTTGACAGATTAAACGACACTTTTGCACGATTAAATGGCACTTTCCAACGTTGTTTCAATGCTTTCACGACAAAGTTGTGCGCCTTTGCATTGATCCACGGTGCTTTTAATCCTTCTATTATCTATCTATCATTCTTTCAATGCCTTTGCACGGATCTACAACGCATTTTCCCTGACCCCTAAGTACTTCTGCTATTTTACTGAGTGCTTTTACTGCAATTTTACTGCCTTTGATAGATTCGACAGTGCTTTAAATAGTTATTTGTGCACTTTTGAATTTTTTGACAGAGTTTTAACAACACATTTTAATCAAATTAGCAGTGCTTTTAAATAGTAAAATAATGCTTTTAAGCATTACAGGAGGGCTTTTGCAAAAATTGTTAATTTTCATAATTTGACTATGGTAAAATGATTTTCATGACTCTGCAGGATGTCTGATCACAAAAAGGTGAAGAAACCAGAGAGCAAATTTAACCAAGAAAGAAAGGCTTTGACTAAGAAAATCAAGAAGGAGAACTTTGTTCAGATCAAATCGGTTCTTGAGGATTCACAAGTGGAGGAAAATTAGGTTTATGAGAACTACCTTAAAATTGTAGAAGCATATAAAACTAAGTTTGTATCACTTGATTGGATTTTCTCACCTTAAATCAAGTTTTTCTCAAAATTTGCAAATAAGGCCTTAGATTCAATTCAAACTTCGCTTCTTCAAATTCATTTTGGTTTCCTTCATTGTTGTTGTTTTTGTTGACTAACTTTGTTGGAGGAAAAGCACATTGGAAAGGAACTATAGCCAAGGTAAGCTAAAAATGACAAAAATCACTCAAAAATGCCCCTAGCTTATGCTAGCTACAAGGAAAGGTGAGCCTCAAACTAGTGAATATCCCTTAAATTGTGGGATTGGTGCATTTGAAAATCTAGTAATTACAAAATAGCCTATCTTTGTTTGGAAAGTTTAGCATTTAGGCCTATGCTCTTCACTTCTTCTAGTGAATCAAAATGCCAAAGGTGTTGAACTTTTTAATTAAGAACAAAGGTTGAGGAAATCAAGCACATAAAATCAAAGCCCCTTGTTTGTAGAAGAGAGTAGAAATACTCAATTATCTATAGTTAGTGGGTGAAGGAATTGAACATTGTTTATTGTGTTTGGGAAATTAAGGAAAAGTTAGGGATATGCTCTTCACCTTTTGGTGAACCAAATTCCCAAAAACTTGTTCTTAACTCCATTTACTTGCTTTACATGAACATGCTAGAACATTAGTGGGCTCGCCTCCTGAGAAATTGCCTTAATGAGGCCGATGAGAGGGACAGCCCAAAGTGGGATACACTTGCTTTTGCAGCGAGAATCCAACCCACTATAAAATGAAATGCATACATCCTTAATGGGGTGTGTGACAAAAGGATTTTAAATTTTTGAACTTCCTCAAGTAGTCCTCACGAATTGCGCAAAACTCCGATATAGCGGTGGTGGGAAGCCCCTTAACATACTTGGGGGATGAAATTTTAAGATCCATTTTGAATGAAATCTATATTAAATCCTTGATAAAATAGCAAGACCACCTTTTAGAGCCATGTTTACGAACCAAATCTTGTGCTAGGTAGGTTCTTGGAGTTTCTTTTTGTGCAAAACCTGTGACAATGTTCTTTCAAATCAAACATCTTGTGTTAAGTGGGGAAAAAGAGACAAGTGAATGTGTGATTGTTGTGTTTGAAATACATAAACAAGTGAGAGAGATATCCATTGAAAGTTCATCTTACATTTTTAATCTCTTCAATTTAAAATCAATGATTCTCGAATCAAGGATCATTCCAAATCAAACCCTTGTTAGATGTCGGTTTCCATGTGGTCCCACACATATAGGGTATCTTTACAAGGAGATAGCACTCTTGTTGAAAATGAAGGACAAGAATACCAAAGTCTTTTCAAAGGTCCTAATCAAGATGAAATTTTCCCAAACTTATTTGACAAAAGACTTGGAGAAATGGATAGAAACTCTGCATATCATAATTACCAACAAGGAGGAAATACTCATAATATCAACAATGCCAATCATAATCCCAAAGAAACACTTGAAGAAAAAGTTGAGAGAGCAGCCCAAGATCAAGAATTCCTAGAGATCACGAAGAAATTGATAGATAAGGATAGGGAGAAGTTTTTCCTAAAACTAGCTCAAGCGGGAGTAAAGCTTCCCCATGATTTTGACATAGAACAACTTAAGAAAGACCAAGAGCAAGATAACCCCATGAATGCTATGACTAGGAAAATAAAGGCCTTCCAAGAACAAATTGATACCATGAAAAAGGTGGCTAAACCTAAGGCCTTTTCTATTGAAGCTTTGTGTCCTTTTCCATTCGACAAAAGCTTAGTTATGGTATCTTTTCCTTTTAATACCATTTTTTCTAAGTATGATAAATATACGGGTAAAATAGACCCACAGGATCATTTAAGGGAGTTTTGTGCCCTAAGCATTGAGTTCATGCACAATGATACATACCTAATGAGACTCTTTCCTAGGAGCTTAAGAGGTCCCGCCATGGAGTGGTTTTCAAAACTACCCCAAGGAATAAAGACCTTTGAGGAGTTAGCCTCCAAGTTCATAACCCATTATTCTTATAACATTGAGCATGAAATCACAATGCTCAAGTTGTGTGATACCAAATAGAAAGATGGAGAGTCCTTCTTAGGATTCCTACAAAGGTGGAGGACCATTTTCATAAGGTATCCACGAAGTATCCCTGAGAAAGAGAAGATGGAAATCTTCACAAACAATTTGACCATGGAAATGAATTATAGATTACAACTTCAATGTCCCCCAACATTTGAAAAACTCATAAAAAATGGGATCAAGATTGAGGATGTTGTTGGCACTTGCAAAAACATTTCATGGCTACATGTTCTTTCCGTTGGCCTTTGCAAGTATTTTTCATGTCTCTGGCTAAAACCCTTGCAAAAATTCAAAAAACTAGTCGTTGCCAGCTAAACCCTTTGTCTTTCCTTGGCCTTGTTCTTTTTTTACGTTAACTTTTTGGCTCACTTAAGCCCCAAATTTCCCATGTGCTTAAATTTTTATGACCACTTCGCATGTTAAATGGTTAGTCACATGATCGCATAGACTATTTTCGGTCTATGCGACCATGCGATTAATATTTCTGTTGGGTCCCCTTTCCTAAGTTCTTCCTAGGCCCAATGGTAAATATTTCCTAAGTCACGAGCTTTAATTTTTCCTATGTTTCGGCTTGCTTTATTTCTTGGGCCTGGTCTCTGACACCATCTCAATCCAACGGTTGTCATTAAAGTGCATGAAGTTTGTTAGACCTATGCGAAATCACGACGGCCATTGATCTTATCTTTGTGACATGATGTTTCAAATTGTGGGTCTAGGGTGACACCTAAGCACAGTTGGTGGTTCCTCATTGGCCGATGGATTTAATGAAGTGGCATCAGCGGGCCCAGGTGGGGTCATGTTGTCAGTTTCCTGAGGATCGTGTGGTTGTCGCATGATCGCATGGAATATTCCATCCCCTTGCGATCATGCGAGGACCGTTGATTTCAAATCTTTCCTGGACGTATCAGTGGGACCTGGTTGTTGGTGTGTCTGTCAGAGGGGTCCTGACATGTCAGAGCATCGACGGTCAGTGTATGTTCTTAAGGCTTTTTTTTTTACACATGCGATGATGCGTCGTCCGTCCGATCTTCCAGGCGAGATTTATCTCTTTGTGGGTCCAATGTCATGTTGGTACAATTGGCGGTTTGTGATTGGTCCACGAGGTAATATAGTGACAGTTTGTCAGTGGGGCCAAATTCTTCAAGTGACAGAGTAAAGAAAGATTGTGTGGCTATCACATGATTGCATGGAATATTCCAACCCCATGCGATCTTGCGCCAGCCGTTTGATTAGATGCCGAAAGTTTGTGGGTCCTATCAGTCATGACTGGGCGGTTGCAATGAATGATAAAATGACATGTGGCACAATGCGGACCCACTAGCAGAGGTCTAAGGTCTAGCAGTTCTGATAAATGTTTAGTGGCCTGATAAATTTTCAAAAGGGTTCGCTCATTCGCATGATAAAATGGTGACGTTCTAAAAGTCTTGGTGATTCAGCGAACAAGGTCATGTAATCGCTAAATCATTTGGCGGAAGTAAAAAGTGTTCTGCGAACTGGCGAAAGCCTTTGTCGCCAGTTCACTAAATTTCACTGGGGCCCTTTTAAGAGATAAGTCATAAAGACCATGAAAAAGAGAGATTTGACGGCTGCGACTTAAAGTTGATTTGATTTCAAATGTGGACCGTCGATTTGCTGCTAGCGCCATGGAATTGACCGTTTGATTTCAAATTTGAATTCTCTAAGGGTTTCCAATGACTGAAAGTACCAAAATTCATGGCTTTTGTGATGGTTTTCAATTTGTTTGGTGGCGCCAGTGGTTGCAGTGTGGTCCCGGGTGTTCCATGATTGTTTGCAAGGGTCTGTACTGTGAGAAGAATGGCTTGAGAAGTGTTTGCAGGTGGTTGATTAGACTAGTTTTTATGGTAATCTCCTGGTCTTATGGCCTGATCTTAGTGATATTCATAATTGCAGATCAGTTTGAGATCTTTTCTCTCTGAGTTGCCTAACTTTCCTACCCCTACAATAAGTTTTTTGACCGTTTCCAATTGGTATAGTGGTTGTAACCCTAACCCTAGTCACCCTAAACTTCATGCAATCTCTTTGAGATTCCCAAGGTGGCTATTGGTATAAGTTGTTAGTTTTTGATAGAGTCAGGGTTTAAATTTTAATCAGTCCAGAGGTTCTGATTTGGATTAGTTCCATGGGGTTGTAGCAGGGTTGATCACATTGTATGAGGTTGAATAGAAAATCCTTGTAGTCTTTTGTAGTTTATTGAAGTGGTTTGATTCTTTGTCCTACTTTGAATATGTACATGCCTCATCATACTTAATATAAATGTTTCAAGCTTTCAGGTCTCTCCTTGGTGCCAATATTGTGAGTTTTGGATTTTCTGATCCATTGCATAGGATTACCTTTGCATATGTTCTTTTCTTTAGTTCTTGATTTAGGATCAGGTGAAATATACTTTAGAAGGGACATAGATTCATTTGTTTTGTCTACAGAAGGATCTTATAAGTAGTGGATGGGCTGGAATGTTTATATTTATGGCTATGAGTCTTTGACAATAGTTGGTTCATATTCAATGTGTGTATCTGAGATCTGCCCAATGGATAGTGACACTGATCAAGGATTAGTATATTCAGTTGAGTTCAATGCTTCATCAGTTCTTGTTTACTTCTTTCCTTCCTCATATATCAAGACCTTTTAAGTTTCAGTTGTTGTTTGGTTGATGGTAGTAATACCCTTCACAAGGCCATTTTACCCTTCATAACAATGGAGATTCAATGAATGCTTGGTTAACATTTAGTAGTCTCTTGTTATCATCTGCTTTGTTTAATCCAGTCTAAAGTCCTAAAGATGCCATAAGTTACTGGGTTAGGTGCACCCACCATGGTTTTGCAGAGCCAGAAGTGAAGAGGGTAGTCTTGTCCCTATAGTTGGTCCAGTTGTCTTGCAGAGCTCTCATACTTGGAGTTAACCATTCCTAACACTAGTCTCAAGGCATATTGACAGCCCTAGTTGGCATAAGCATTTTCAAACACCAACAGATGTATTGGTCAAGAGAGGTGAAATAAAATTATTTAAAGATAACAAATCCAATAACACCAACAACAACAACAACAATAATTATGTGCCTAAATATGTCAATAATCAAGGGTCCAATAATTACAATGATAAATCTAAGTCATGGATAAATAATAACAACAAAAACCTTGTGAATGATGGAGTTGTGGAGGCAACCCCTTTTACCTTACCATATGGAGCTAATTCTTTAAATAATGTCAATCAATCAAACAAAGCTCCATTTAATTCCAATAATTCCAAGAAAAAATCCAACAATTCCAACAATAATGCTAATGGGAATAAGCCTAAACCCTTTTTCTTCACTTTTAACAAAAGAAAATTCACCTATTTAGGTGAACCTTTGGAGAATGCATTAAGGACCTTGGTTGCTAACAAAATCATCACATTACCTGATGTGAGGGAATATGAACCTCAAGTTAAACCTAATTGGTGGAATGACTCAAATCATTGTGAATATCATCGAAATAGAGGTCATCCAACCAATGAATGCATGAGATTAAAACACTTGGTGCAAGATTTAATAGATAATTGAACCATCAAAATTGAAGGACCTCAAAACAATGACGATCACACGGCTTTCAAGAATTCCTTTTTGAACCATGAAAAGGGTGAGTCATCTAATGCTAATCAAAGTAAAAAAAAAAGGCAATGAGAAAGTGAACTTTGCTCATACTTATGATAACACGATCAACACTCTAAGAGAAGAGGATAATACTATAAATGTTGTCATAGTAAAGAACAATGTCAGAGAAGCATCATCAAATGTTGTCACTAGGGGGTAAGCATTAAAAATTATTCTACCTACCAATGCTCCTAAAATTGTGGTATCAAATCAAGCTTCAACCTCATCATCAAAACAATACAACTTGGTTGATCAACTACAAAGAACTCCCACTCAAATCTCTATTTTGGAGTTACTCAAATTGTCATCAATTCATAAAGACATTTTGGAGAAAGCCTTATTGGAACCAATGTGCCTCTAAAATTGGAGGTAGACAAATTTCAAAATATGGTGGGGCACCTCATTGCACCCCATTGCTTATCATTTTCTGAACAAGATGACATGTCCCTTAATCATCCTTAAAATCTGCTTTTACACATAGAAGTCTTAATTCACAAGCATAGGGTGAAAAGAGTCCTTATAGATGGAGGATCCGGCCTAAACATTTGTACCCTTAGCCTAGTGAAAGCCCTAGGATTTTCTAAGGAAGCTATTGACCCTATGAAAAAGATAACCATAAAAGCCTATCATGATGAAGAAAGAGCTTCAAAAGGAGTCATAGTGTTACCCATAAGAGTTGGTCCTATGCAAAAAGAGACCATATGCCAAGTGTTATACCTAAAGTTGACTTACAATATCCTATTAGTAAGGCCATGGATTCATGAGATGCAAGCCATTCTATCTACTTATCATCAATGCCTAAAGTTTCCTTATCTAGGGCAAGAGATAATGGTAATTGGGGACCTAAACCCTTTCCAATATTAAAACAACATCAAGCCTATCAATGACTCTTTAGTCCCACACAATGTAGAAGGGTCTATACCTAATCAAATGGAGCAAGGGAAAAGTTCTAAAGACATCCCATTATTGAAGGGAAAAGAAAAGATGGAAGAGGAAATTGTTATTAAAGACACACCAAAACTCACTAACCTAACTACATCAACTAAAGGAAAAGAGAAGGTTGGTGAGGATAATATTATTAAAGAATCAAAAGAAGATCATACCAAAGCTATCCAAGTGTACACCAAAGAGGCCCATTATAAAAAATGGACCAAATGATGAAGAATTTTGATAAGCAATGCAAGATCAAGCAAAAAGGCGTAGGTGAATACTCCTTATCTATGATGGGCTTACCCTTATCACCCAAGTCCTATGGAAGACCCTCAAATATACCCCATAAATATAATGAAAATTTTGTGAGGGAAAGTACATCATCCACCATGGATGAAGAAGATAATGAGATCCTAAATTGGTTATATAAAGATGACGAATCAAGTGCACATATCAAACATATTCAAAATATAACCATTCCCACACATCAATGTGGGAAAGGGTTTCTAATCATGCAAAAGATGGGGTACAAAGGTCAAGGACCTTTGGGCACAAAGAATGAAAGGCTCATTGAACCCATAGAAACAACATGGTGAGATACCAAGGAGAAAACAAGATTAGGGTATCTTGAAGAAGGATACACTCAAAAACATTATCCCAAACTTCATAGCCAAATATTGCAATTAGAATCTCATAGTGATGAGGATTCTAATGAGTGGGAATGGGAGACATTATCTGATGAGTCATGCCATGATAAGGATATTGATGTTATTCATACCTATACTTCTACCAAGGATAAAGGACCAATAGCAGAATCAAGTTCAAATCAAGCATCTAGTTCAAACCAAGTGGTTCTAAATGATGTGCCAAGCATTGAAATAGAGATAAATCAATGGGTAGGTGAACCTTAAGTACCTTCATGGAGACCTACTATGGAGGAATCAAACATTAGGTTTAATCCACATGAATTTTATCCAATGGAAACCTTAGAGGATTCTAGTGAGGAGGACTTTGATCCTTCTTCTTTAGAACATTTAAAAGAGGCCCATGTTATAGACTTGCACGATACAATGTATGAGCCCTCTAACAAAGTATTAGCCTTAAACCCCATTGAAACAAACTCAAGTATTGACCCATTAACCCTCATACACTCGGAATTAATCGAACGGAATTCCATTGAACCAACTACCCTTCCAATCTTTTTGAATGACAACACGGTGTCCCAATATATTAACATGGTTGAACCCTCTTCTATCAGAGAATATCAAGAATAATTGATCAAGGGGAGCATCCAAACTTTCAATCCAACAAAAATTGAAAAAAAAAAGAAAAAAAGGAAAAGAATCAAGTGTTGAAAACCACGTTGTGGCAACATTAGATCAAGAAGAAAAAAATAAAGAAATAAAGGATGTTTCCAAAGGTGAAAAACCAACTGAGGCACCTAAGGAAGGGAGTTTGGATGCTCTACTAGAACATTATGAAGAAAGATCTCCAATCTTAATTGAGCCAACATAAAAGATAAACATTGGGTCAGAAACTGAGCCAAAGATCATCCACCTAGCGGCATCCCTATCTAGCAAAGAGAGAATATAATTCATCAAGTTCTTTAAGGAAAAATAGATTAACTTTGCATGGTCTTATGATGATATGTTGGGATTAGATCCAAATCTGATAATGCATCATCTAAATATCAAGGAAGGAGCCAAACATGTTAAGCAAAAGTTAAGGAAGATGCATCCACATATAGCACTACTTGTCAAAGTGGAGTTAGAAAAATTATTGAAAGTGGGATTTATAAGGGCCATTGATTATGCACAATGGATCTCAAATATAGTTCTAGTATCAAAAGCAGATAAATCCATTAGAATCTGCATGGATTTTAGAGACTTAAATTTGGCATGTCCTAAAGATGACTTCCCACTTCCGAGTATAGATGCCATTGTGGACCTAACAACAGGACACTCAATGTTTTCACGCATGGATGGTTTAAGTGGATATAACTAGATAAAGATAGTGCCAAAAGACCAAGATAAGACAACTTTTACATGTGCATGGGGTAATTTTTGTTGGAATGTCATGCCTTTTGGTTTGAAGAATGCTGAAGTGATCTATTTTGGTTTGGGGCACTTTTAGCACAAGAAGATGAAACAAGAAAAGAAAAGGCAATTTACTACATAAGTAGAACTCTAGTCAAATACGAGCTAAACTATACATTCATGGAAAGGGCATGCTTGGCCATGGTTTTTTCTTCACAAAAATTACACCATTATATGCTAGCCCACAAGATAAGGCTCATTGCCAAAATTGATCCTTTGAAGTATCTACTTAGTAAAACAACATTAAATGGAAGGCTAGCAAAGTGGGTTATGGTGCTAAGTGAATTCGACATTGAATATGTTGATAGAAAATCAATCAAAGGGAAAGTCATTACTAACTAGTTAGCAGAAGCACCACTTCAAGATGATCATCCCATCCAAGTGGAATTCCCAGATTTATAGATTATGAATGTTGAGGCAAAAACATGGCAACTATATTTTGATGGTTCATACACTCAACATGGGCCAAGAGCAGGCATACTTATAATCACTCCTCAAGGATCTACTATTCCTAAGTCCTATAAATTTTTATTTCCATGCACCAATAATATAGTAGAATATGAATCCTTGGTCATTGGAATCAAGTTGGCACTAGAATGGAAAGTGACAAAACTAAAGGTTTATGGAGATTCACAATTAGTCATTAATCAAGTTAATGAAGAATATCAAACAAAAGATGACAAATTGGTACCCTATAAAAACATGGTGGAAAGTCTTAAGAAGTACTTCATTCTTATTACATTTGAGCAAGTGCCGAGAGAAAAGAACAAAGCAACAAATGCAATGGAAAATTTGGCTTCACTTCTACAAATACCTTATCAGAGTGCCAGATATGAATTCCTGGTAGAAGAAGTGGATTAAACCACGTTTGACCCTACCCATCCTTATACCATTTGATTGCTAACTACAAATGAATCACCTTGGTATGGACCTATTTATACTTACTTAAAAGATCAAATCCTTCCCATGCTAGGAATCAAAAGAAAAGCTTCATTCGCCAAGCCACCCAATATACTATAATTTCTGAAACATTGTATCGCAAAAGTTTAGACGGAATACTCCTTAGATGTTTAGAAGAAGTTGAATCAAACGTAGCCTTATGAGAAATCCATGAGGGAATTTGTAGATCACGCTCGAATGGATTAACCCTAGCTAAGAAACTTCTTAGGATAGGATATTTTTGGCCTACGATGGAGAAAGACACTTGTAACCTTGCCAAAACTTGTAGAAAGTGTTAATTCCATGGAAACTTGATACATGTGCCCGCACAAGAGCTTTATCTGATGACAACACCTTGGTCATTCTATCAATGGGGTCTAGACTTAATAGGCATGATTTATCCACCATCCTCGAATGGTCATAAATTTATCATCACAACAACAAAGTACTTTACCAAGTGGGTGAAAATTGTACCCTTATCAACTACAATGGGAAAGTAGATATCTTTGTTTATCCTCAATCACATTATTTGTAGATATGGCATACCTCATGCTATCATAACAGATAATGCAAAGCATTTAAAAAACAAAGACTTAAAGGAATTATGCACCAAGTTTCACATGATTCATCATTCTTCTTCAATCTATTACCCCTAAGGTAATGAACAAGTCGAGGCAACAAATAATATTTTTTTTGAAGATATTGAAGAGAATGGTGAACAATTTAGGTAGAGATTGGCACATCAAAATAAACCTGACCTTATGGGCTTATAGAACAAGCATAATAATGCCAACATAAGCTACACATTTTTCCTTAGTCTTTGGAACAGAAGTAGTTTTGCCTTTAGAGGTAGAACTTCTATCTTTAAGGGTATCTCTTCATGGCTTGATAAGTGAGGAAGACTATAGAGTTGCTAGGCTGCAAGAACTAGAACTCCTAGATGAGAAACAAAAGCAAGCATTTGATCATTTGAAGGTATACCAAAATAGAATGTCAAGGACTTATAATAAGCACATCAAGTCAAGAACATTTCAAATAGGTGACCTAGTTTTGTGAGAGAATCCCAAAAATCAAGCAGAAAGGGAAAAGAAAGGAAAATGGGAGGCAAACTGGTTAGGATCATTTATCATCATTGAAAATTTTGGGACTGACACATACAAATTAGAAGACTATGATGGAGAAGAGCTACAAGAACCTATTAATAACATACATCTAAAGAGGTTCTATACATGAGGTAGATGAAAGAGTATAAAGAGTATCAGATGGAAAGCATCATATTTGTTGTATATAGTCAAAAGAGATATGGAAAATACCAAAAACATTTGAAAAGCATAAAAGAACAAACAAATTGAAAAGCAAAAAAGATCAAAAACAGTGGAAAATTGAGCATGAAGAAATACCAAAAACATTCATATATGATTTTCAAAAAGATGCTGTCTTGGTGAAAACCTAGCAAATAGGCACCTCGATGATATGAAAAAAATTGAAAAAAAGAAAAATACAAAAAAAGAGAAAAAAGAGAAAAAGTGCCTTAGTGAAAACCTAGCAAATAGGCACCTTGGTAGCAAAAAAAGAGAAAAGCTTTAAAAATAGAAAAAAGAGCAAGATCTATTTAATTGGTGAAAACCTGGTAAACAGGTGCCATTGAAAGTCCAAGTCAGTCACATACCTAGAAGGTCACCTTGTAAATATTGCATTCGCTAGCATTTGTATATATTGCATAATAAAACCCCACAGTTGCATTTGCAAGTACCTCAAGATTTTGGTCACCTAATCTGCAAATTGTCCTAAGTCCCACAAATGGAATTATCTCAAATAGGGGGCAATCTAATCAAAAGGAGAAAGGATTCATCAAAGCAAGCTTTATTCAATCATGGAATCAATTCATCAAATTTGAAAGAATAACACTTAATCAAATCTACATTCTAATCCAATTTGAGCCAAACGCAAAATTTGATCCAAGATCTTGCATGACCTTATCTTTATCAGGATTAAAAGTATGAAATGGAAGGAACTAAACTTGAAATATGGATTTGAAAAACATTGCAACAAACTTTTCAAAGTGTTGGCTCAATTGATGAAATCATGTCTTTCTAGTGAATCGATGAAAGTTTTAGACTAGATAAGCTATGATGAAAGGATGATATTTTGTTGATTTCTAAATGACTATCTTAAAATCAAAGTTTTAAATCATGTATTATTTTTCTAAGGACATGATCATCAAAAAATCATTGAGGACTTGTACATAGGATAAAACTAAGATTTCTTCTTGTTTACGCAAAAGGATACCTTGGCTATTTTGATCTTCAATATCATGATACCAACATCCACTTGCAACATAGAATCTAACAAAATCGGTATTCGCACTCTCATGATTGGCTTCAATTAGTGATATTTGTACTGAAGAGAGAAGGGAAAGCAAAGAAAGAGGTGCAAAAAGTATTCATATCATCATAGTTGAACTAGTGATGATTGTACTAAAACATGATCCAAAAACACTCAATGATGATTATAAGCTCCAAATTTTGAATAATGACAGTTAGCTGCATACATCTTAGATTAAGTGCATTGTATATTGTTTTGCCTTTCTTAGCTTAAATTGCAAGAGGAAAATAAAAAGGGGGTGTACTCAAATAAAAAATCAAAGGATTATCAAAAACAACTATATAATATTGAGTGTGTTGGAAATAAAAAACAAAGTACATTTCATTAGCTCACTTGCATTGATTAAGGTCATTTTTAAGTTGCATTAAGTCATCTTCACTAAACATTGCATTCATTTAAATGTGTCCAACATTTGAATCATTAAGTTGCATAATCATTAAATTGCATCTATAGCATCCACCTAGATTGCATTAAGTTCATTAAAATGCATTATCATTAGATTGTGTTCATCTCATTTAAAGTACATTCTTAAATAAAAATTCATTAAGTACATTGCATTAAGTTAGTTAATCATTATTTGCATACATTAGGATCATTCAACATTAAATGCACATCATCCATGATAGAATCATTCAGCCATATTGCATATATCATTAATCATTAAAAGCTCATGATCATTGCATTATTACATATATCCATCACACTTACATATCAAGCGAAAAACATCCATAGATCCATCACATTTGCATATCAAAAGAAAGACATACATTAGATCCAATATTCATTATCCATCTAACATCGTACATGTATTCATGGCATACATTCATCAATATTATTAATCATTAAGATAGCATTGCATTCATATATTCTATGTCGTACATAAGACAATCATTTAAAGCATCATTAGGACATATGCATACATTTGAAAAATTGCATTCTGAAAAGCATAAAACAAAGCATATAGAAGATAGAATCATATAGATCCGCATATCATGCAAAACATCTGAAAAAGAGATCCAACAAATGATGACATCATATATAGTGAGATCTATCAAAGAGAGTATCAGAGTCCATGGTACCATCATCATAAAATCAACAAGATATCAAAGTCTAAATGAATGATCATCAAAGCAATATCCAAATATCAATGTTCATCAACTATCAAAGTATCAGCATAAGCAACATCAATTGATAAAAAATGATACAACAAGAGTTCAATGTCTCGATCATAATAACAGAAAGGAGATCATATACCATCAAAGTGCAAATGAAACAACTAAAATATCTCAGGGAATATATCAACTGATGAAGTCACCAATACCATCAAGACCAGGAGCACTATCTAGAGGCTGACTAGAACTAGCCTATAAACCATGCTGACTCATAGCAGCCATGAAAGTCTACATCATCAAGCTCAACTGAGAAACTTGTTGTTGTATTGCCAAGATTTGAGTCAGCAGAGATGCAACATCTGATGTTGATGCTGGGGCAGGAGTCTGTGTTGCAGAAGACTGGGGAGGAGGAACATAAGAAGATGGCATAGAAGAAGATAGATCACCCAAAGATGGAACAAAATGAGAAGATGATGGATGTGAAGAAGATGAGGGCATAGAAGCTGAAATAGAAGTAGAAGCAAAAGAAGCTGCTTGAACCTGAGGAACAATTAGAGGAACAACTTGCTGAGTAAGAGGACCTTGAGCCTGATCAAGTAATACCTATGCACTATCTACATCAACCTTGCTCTGACACTTGACCCTAGGCCTATCTACTAGATCCATGGCAACCTAATGCAATACTTTGTCAACTCGTCGACCCCTCACCTGATCCACACCCCTAGGAGGAATCAGAGCAGCAACAATCACTGGGATATGAACTCTACCTACTCTATCTCCTCAATGACCCCATCGTCCCCTAATCCTATGACCACCAACTCTGTCATCATCTCCATCATCACCACCATCACCACCATCTCCACCACCACCATCACCATCTCCACCACCACCATCATCCCCATCTGATAACTTATCAATAGTGGGAATCCTCTCGGTAGGATCTGTGAATTTGGGAAAAGGGTATCGATGTAACCAAGCACCATAATCATCTGTGATACCTACATCTGCAATTCTCGACTCTCCCTACATACACAAGGTCTCGACTCTCCCTCATAGCGGTGCCAAAATCAACACAGGGGCCCCATAATGATCTCTCTGCCTGTACATGGGCATACATCGCCACTCCCTACGACATACACTATATGTGCCTGTACTGACGCAAAACTCTACGAAAGTAGAATCTCTCTATAACAAATGTAGAACGTCTGATCATCTAGCGAGGACAAAACATATAAGATAGCTCGGAGTCATCCTCTGGCCAAGCCTCACAATTGAGATAGGGCCTCCAAAAAACTATATCCATATCATCAATCTTGCATCGCCAGTAATCCATCTTACCCATATGGGTCTGGATAATGATACCATCATACATCCAAGCAAAAGGCCAACCTAGTTGATGATCTCATGCTGTAATAGGACGTGTCACTAGGATATGCTCCCAGGTCCAAAGCTGTAACAAGATAGCTCCCGCAGTCAAAGTAGTAGAATGTCTATAAACAACAATGTGTAACTCATGATACAACTGAGCTAACACACAGGAACCCCAATCGAACAGATGAGGCTCTGCTATCAAATCCTCAAGAATGGGACCCCATCCGACAACAAATCCATGCCCACACTTATTAGGAATAAGGAAACCTCCAATCAGAGTACCAAGAACAACTAGTAAAATAGGAAAGGAAACAAACTAAGCCCACTGGATGTGAGCATCACCAATAGTAGGGTCTCCAAAGACTCGTTGACAGGCTGATCTATCATAAACAAAATTGTAATAAACCATCTCTCCTTGAGTAGGCAACCACAGAATACGATATACGTCCTCTGGAGTAATCGTCATCTCTCCCATGGGAAGATGAAACATATTATGGTCTGAGTGCCAACGCTCAGCCATAGCAGTGATAAGGCCCCGATTCACTCAGAATCAAGGAAGATAGAGGAGGAAGGACAAGCCACATAGACTAATGTGTCGATGATCCATCATACTCATATCAACAATCATACCCCACAACAACGGATAAGCTCCTCGGATACATAATGACCCAAGCTTAGTTTGCAAAAGAGCAAGTATAATCACATCAAAATAAAATCACTAATTAATTGGACCATCCTAAGTCAATCAAAATGTATCAAAAAACTATCAAACCACAATCAAATTTCGTGTTTCTACTTAGATAGAACAAAAATTTTATCATCACCCATCATCTAAATCTAGATTGACGAATGATATTCCAACTATAACTAACTCATACTGACCTATCACAAGTTGCTAAGGACATCAAGTTTGGGAACTTAACCGATCAACTGATTGACGACATTAAAGAAAAATAAAAAAGTGGACTTAACAAAATTGAATTTTTTTTTGTTGAGTGAAAGCGCTATTTCAGGTTGCAAATGCGTAAAAAATGCAAAAGCACTGCTTAAATTTGTAAAAGCGCTCCTTAATGGTTTAAAAGCGGAAAAAAGGTGAAAGCGCACTAGAAAATAGTAGAAGCGCTGTTTAATATCTTAAAAGTGCAAAATAGAGCAGAAGTGCACCTAAACAATGTAAAAGCAAAAAAGGTCAAAAGTTTAGCGAGCAAAAGTGCACAACCGGATTGCGGAAGCGCCCATTAAAATTGCAAAAGCGCAACTTCGAGGGCAAAAGCGTCATTTAATTGGGCAAAAGCGCGCATTGAATAAAAAAAGAGAAAAAAGGGTACTTTTCTAGGAAAAATTTGAAATAATTGAAACTAAATGCATAAACAGGAAAAACGAAGAGGCATAGGTACTCACCGGAGGTCTAGAGCTAGGAAGACGCTGATATCACTGACATTTCTCAAACCGATGTTTGTGGATGGGGATAGACATTGTGAAAAGTCAAAGGAGTCAGAGGGGGAAAAGGTAAAAGTGAAAGTGAAAATGAATAGTGAAAAAGGGATTTTGACCCCTATATATAGCTTTTTGACCTAAAAGAGAGGTAACTTTGACCTAAGAGAGGAATTTTTAATTAAAATTGACCCAGGAACATGAATTTATCATCAAAACAACTAAAATAGGGGCATTTGTAATCAAACAGACGAAAATAAATATCATAAATAAAAATAAAATTCATTATAAAAATTAAACTAAATCAATGAAATTTGACCTAGAACAACAACATAGTCGATCATCAATCAAATTTTATTTCATTTCTGAGGGGGCATACCATCAGATGATCAACATCAACAACATCATCATCGAAAATCAAGAGACCGATCATCAAATCAAAGTGAAAGCTTTTATCAGAAATTTTTTCATACATTAATCGAATGGGGCATTGAATCGAAATCAATCATCAAATCAGGTATCGCATCTAAATTTTTCATCAAAATCAAACATCATATCAAGGATCCATCATCAGAAATAATCGTCAGAATGACTATCAGAGTATCACATCATATTGGAACGATCATCATAACTGCATCAAGGGTATTAAATCAATTGAAATCTACATCAATCTCATATCAAATATCAAGAATTGACCATCGAATAACATCAAATGAACATCAAAGATCGACCATCAATGAATCAGGACCTATTATCAAGCAAGATCATAGTATTCTTTGAATTGACATGCTTCGCATGTCAACTCAAAGAGGGGCATTTGTAATCACCTAAAAACAGACAAAGACAATTAAATGATACATCAAGTCAAATCAAAGCAAATCAAGGATGGGATCAAAGTAATTGAATCACAATGCATAATTAGCCAATCAAAATTAAAGTCAAGTCTTAATTCAAGATAAATAAAAATTGAGAGCATTTTAATCAAGTTAAATCAAATCAAAGTGCAATTAAATCAATTAATTATATGGTCTTGGATTAAATCAAATTCAACCCACTAAAGGGGTGCATGGCTAAATAAATGAATTTAAATCAATTAATAAATCCTAATTTCTCTCAACAACCCAAAAAGGGAGAAAATTCAATCAACCAATAGGATTTGAGAGAAGGCATTCACATGGATCAAGCCAAATTCAATCTCAATCACTCAAAGTGAAAGAGTATCTTGTCCATTGATCTTGTCTACTTGTCCCAAGCTTTGAGGACACAAACTTTGCACTGTCTTCAAAGGGTGGAACCAAAAACTCAACCAAGGCTTAATCATGATCAACTACACTACACCCCCTACCATTGGGAAAATCTATAAAAGGAAGACCAAAATCCTCATAATTCATAACCACACATCTGAGAATTGCATAGAACCTCTTGCATTTTATAGCTAGAAAGACATTTTAAGAGCTTAATTAGCATTCAATTTGAAATTATTGTTAGCTTTAGCTTAATCTTTATCATTTCTCATTCTAGGACTGTCATTAATGGTAGCTTGCTGAGAGCTTCACATTAACACTCTTAGATAGAGAGCCATAGGATGCTCAATTGATCTTTTATTTGCTAAATAGTTGCTATATTGTGGTTTATTTAGTTACTATTTTATTTATTGTCAATACTAATCCTATGAAGGTACATTTCCTTGTACACAATACTGTAACATAAAAATTCAATATTTCGACTAGAAATATGCTTGGATAAGAGATAGGAGACCGCACACTAAGGCAAGGGCATAAAATGTGGTGTGAATTGCACAAGATTACAATTTGAAATCCTAAAAGTCCTAATTTAAATTATATTATTATAGATTCGGACCATTAAATCTTATATAATTTATTTAATTGGCTAAATTAGGCATTATATTTCCTTGGAAGTTTTTATTAGAGTTTGTTTGGCTTCAAAATAGTCATTTTCAGGAGAGGTTGTTAGATGTCATTTGTCTGTAGGTGGAATATGTCCCTCTAATCAAGGCATTGGACTTCTTCGGTGTCTAATATAGTTCTCATCTCTATTTATTCATTAATGTAGCTTTCTTTTATATCTCTTGTTCGTTTCATTTCTCTTGCAAATTATTTAAGGGCTTGTGTTGAGCAATTCTTCCTTCTGGGACAAAAACCTAGAGATGGATTTCAATTTGTGAATGAAATCCCATGAGATTGTGGGTTATAAGATGAAACCCATGTGATTCTAGAGGTGATTTCAGTTAGAGGTCACACAAGAGCTTCAAGGATTGCATTTATTTTAGTTTTAGATTCTATTGGTGTGATTTAAGTTTGCTACTAAGAGTTTCTATTTATTGTTGGATTATTGTGGGTTGTTGTGTGTTTAGAGGATATCATTTTTGCTTGCAGATTATCTTGTGTAGTTTGGAGAGTTTTGATGTGTTGTTTCTCCAAAATACCATTTTAGATTTTTTGTTTCTTAGAGCATTATTCAATACTGTTGTTGTGATTATGCGTGTTTTATTGGCATGTGTGGCAGTTCATCAATCTCTGAAGTTTGTTGATGTGTAAATCAATGCTCCAAATCAAATTCCTTTTTATTATATTTAAACAATCAAATAAGATATGTCGTGGTGCTTTTCTAGCTTATTTTGACTTGCTCTTTTTTTGGTTGGTAATAGGCAATTTTAAAGTTGCCAAACACTCCACAAATTCAAACCCATGAGCACAAAAACCCAGTGGGGGTTTGAACCTTGGTGGCAGCCTCACCAAAGAAGTGTTTCAATCATTGCTTTGCATGGGTCACCCCATTTTGACTTGCTCTTCTTCCTAGAATGTATAATTTTTTAATTTGGTTTCCTCGATCTTTAGAAATTTTTTCTCAATGAAAACAACTGTAAGGGTCCGTTTGGGTGCTGGAATACCAAATGCCGGATATAGTCAATTCTGGAAGATACAAATCCTGAAAATGATTTTTGGAATATGGGCTGACCCGTTTGGTTCACCTGGAAGATGACTGAGAAGATGCATAAGGAATTTTAATTTCTTTGAATATGGTGTGTATATATTTGTATATACACACACACACATGTATGTATATATACATATATGCACACATGTATAAATACACACACACATGTGTGTATATGTGTATACATGTATGTATATACATACATGTATACACATATACACACATGTGTATATACACACACATACACACATGTGTACATGTGTATGTATACACATACATATACACACACATGTATGTATATATATACATGTATATACACACACATATATACACACACATGCATGTATATACACACATACATGTGTGTATATACACACATGCATGTATATACACACATACATGCATGTATATACACACATGTATGTGTGTATATACATGCATGTGTATATACACACATGCATGTATATACACACATACATGTGTGTATATACACACACACATGTGTGTATATATACACACATACATGTGTATACACACACACACACACACACACACACACACACACACACACACACACACATATATATATATATATATATATATATATATATATATATATATATATACATACATGTGTACATATATGTATATACATACATGTATACACATATACACAAATACATACATGCATGTAACATATACACACATTTATGTATATATATACACATATACACGTGTGTATATATACACACATACGTGTGTATATATACACATGTGTATATATATATATATATATATATATATATATATATATATATATATATATATATATATATATATAGTCACGAATCCCACGAAATATTAAATTTGGTTTTATAAAAATTGGAATTGGAATTCGAAATTCCAATTCCACCTATTTGAGTGGAAGATGCAAATGCCCATTTTGGGGCAAAATTGGAATTTCAAAATTCCAATTCCAATTTTTTGGATGGACACAAACATGGAATTGACATTATCCAGAATTAGATAATGCTAATTCCAGTGCCCAAACGGTCCCTAAAGGTTTAATATAACCTCAAAGATGGATATCTAATGATTTAGGAAGTTATTGATAAAATTTGGGTGTTAAAAAATAGAAACCAGTTACCAAATTGTTGTGGTTTTTTGGACAATTTATGAAATTAATTTTTGAGTTTGTTGTTATATGAAAATTATTTGATTTGGGTTATATTACAATTAAGTACAACACACACTATAAGAGGGGGAAAATATGAAGTTGTAGGAGGAAGAAAACCTGTTGAAGTTTGTGTAACATAAATAACATTTGACTTATGTATACTTAAAGGTATTATGAACATCATTGAGAGAGAATCATCAAAAGAAATAGTATCATTGAAGTCCATTGACGAGTCCTAGAGGCTTTTTAGGGTATGTCTAGCAGTAGGATAAATAGATGAAGTACAAGAAGACACTGTTTTAAGCCTATACAATTACATAAGAACTACAAACATCTAAGAACATATCATAGCATAATAAAACATACAACACCATACTTATATTGAATTATCTTACACCAAATAACCACAAAGAAAATACATTCTACAAACATAAGCACATGTAAACATAATAAAGCTCATATTAATTATAACTTAAAACAAAAAAATACAATGTCAAAAACATACCTCCTAATAAGAAGACCAACACAAGATATTATACAAAGAAACAAAACAAAAATATAATAATTGTTCACCCCATCAAGAGTTGTGTATCTTATTGTATACCCTCAAAATTTCCAATGAATTAGGACTTCTCTACCTATTGTATACCCTCAAAATGTACAATGAATTAGGAAGTTTGAAAGTAGGTTGACTTGATCGAAGATTTTTCTTCATTTAAATATTTTTAAAAATTCAAACCAATTCAAATCCACACCTAGATTTCACTTAACATATAGAAAAAGAAAACTGAAAATCAAATTCAAAGTGATAATCTAAAGATCAAATTTACTGCTAGCTTTTACAATAAAACATACCCGTTGCACACTAGTCGTTGCATTAACCTCGAACGGTCTAAAAAGCATAAAAGTGCCAGGTAAGCGATTTTCCCCTAACAATATCTATTTAAACGATAAACGAAAAAAAAAACAAGCGAGTTATAGTTACATTTTGGCGGGCTCGACGTGATCTTTGCCTTCTCTCTACTCAGAGCGCAGAAGAAGCAGGAAACTAAGAAGATAGTAGCAGGGCAGCCATGCCTAAGTACAAGCTTTCTGGCATCGATGTTAAGTTTCCCTTCCCCGCCTATGATTGCCAACTCGTTTACATGGAGCGTGTTATTCAAGCCCTGCAAAAGGTATGCCAAAACAGAACACATTCTGCGTTGTTCTACAAGACTCTTCTCCCTTGTAAGGAGTCAATGTACATAAGCTTGCTTCATATTTAGTTTGATTTCATCAAAATCTCTCTTGTTATACTGGGCACAAAGGACTTTATTAGGTATGTCGAATTTTTTCCCATGAAAATTTTCAGGTGAGGTTATTTGTCTCTGTTAAATATCGTTTACACTGAGTACGAAAGGATTTTATTGGGTATAGCGAGTCTTTTCCCTTGATTAATTTCAGGCGAGATTATGTGTCACTGTTAACATGGCGTTGGGTAAGCCTGCATCACAATCTTAAGATAAGTAAACATGGGTGAATATTAGAATGTGCCACGCAATCGTTACAAGGCACTCTCGTTGCAATCTTAAGATAAGTAAACACGGGTTTCTTTTACGATTTCCCTACTCAATATTACAACTTAATTCCTTAGGTAAATTAATTGAATGTATTTAGGTGCGTATACAAATGCATGTAAGTTTATGTACTGCCAGTTTCCTCTTCAATGGTCTCAGAAGCCCATGTATTTCAGATTACACTATGAATAGAACCTAATCAACGGTCTATGTGTGTATTTCTGGAAATAACTGATGCAAAAACAAATACACCGTTATTTTCAGAAGCCCATGAAACTAATTTATGGGCTGTGTAAATTTTATGTTCATCACTGTATATGCAACATACATATGTGTAAAAGAAAATAATGCCTCTTACGTCAAAAATATTATAAGGCAAATAATTAAACAATATTAAAAGCATAGGATAAAGAATTGGGATTGTAACAAGAAATACAGAATTAAATCTATGGAATTCAAATAGATATATGTAATACTTAGTTGGATTATGGATGGAGGAACCCCCTGCGTGAAATGTTAAGAGTTGATTTACCGCTGTGCTGAAGCATAAGGCTTGTGTAAATAAATACCTTTGATTCTGTAAACTGACAATACGCTCCTCCGATTCAATTCTTTGCCTGTGGAACTGCTAAGATTTACAAAATTGAATCTGTATCCACAGAAGTGAATTGGCAAGGAATTGTTTACTATAGCAGATGTGACATGGCTCATTGTACCTACAGCTAAAATAGGGTGGCGGTGGTAGACATTATTTGAAAACTTGCTAGGTAAGGATTTATTCCCTTTGGTCAATGGCCATGAACTAAGATCATAGATAACTGAAAAATATGTAGTATGCCTAGGATGATATTGCAATTAAGATCCTCAATGACGCTGCTATAATGAAGTGCAAATAGATTGGGGCGCATGAGATTCGTTCCTATATGATTTCAAAGAGATAGGGTATGTGTTAAATACACCACAGCATACAAATTGGCTCAAAAGTGTTCCAGGTTGACTGACAACAGCTAGTGGGAAAAGGTCAGGAAGGTTTAAATTTCAATTTGACTTTTCAAAAGTTTAGGGTTCTCATTTATGATCGTGGAAATAACCTAGGTCAATTTTGCATATGTAGATTTGATCTAGGGTGGTGCTTGGGAGAATTAGGGAGCAAATCTAGTTCTTGGGGATTAGTGATGATGGAATTATTTTGGGATCAGGTCGCGAGTTGAATTTTATGCAAGATTATGTCACTTGTACATTTGTTATTGCTTAAAGGACACTAATTGAAGTTGGGCCAAAACATAAAGGAAAGAGCATGTGTATGCAATTTTCACATTACATTTTGCCTTCATCTTGATGTGCATATGAACTACTACGATGATGCATTCAAAGTAAAATAAGCAATTAAAATGGAAAGTAAATATATCAACACTCAAAGGATATGGATGACTATTTTTGAACTCTTTCACAATGAGCGCTCCATCAAAAACTTGCAAAACAGAATTTATTTTTGCAATAAGTAGCATTTTGCATATATCTAAAATAAGAATAACTAAAAATTTCTTGAAGAAAATCTTCAAAAATAGTGAAAGTAAAAAGAAGGATACTAGATTCTGCCCAAGCGGAAAGTGGTAATAGATTCTTTTGAGGAAAAAATAAGAAATTTCTTTTTGAAGCAAGAAAATGATGAAAGGAGCCTGACAATGATGTTCAACACTGCAGTAAAGCAAGTTATCTCATCTGGTTTTAAGTTTTTGCATGCTTTTTATATGTACTTGCCAAGAAACATTAATGTTTGAGAACTCTGTAAATTCTTTATAGTATATTCCATCTGACAGCCACTGCATCACAAATACAAACAAATTGTATCATCCAATCTTATTATGATTAAATTTTTTTTCCGATGGAGGGAGATGGAGAGAGGGAGGCATAGTATATAGTAGATACTTTTTTAAAGATTAACTACTGAAAAAAATGGCTTGTTAGGGATCACAAGATCAAATTTGTACGTGATTTGATTGTCCTAGCTAGTAAGAATATAAGATTTATGTCAATTACTGATAGTAAAAATATAGATATCTGAGATCCTTGATCATCTGTTCTTCAGTTCAATTTTTTTGATTTTCTGTTCTTTTGTTAACTGTAATATGGTGCGACATCTGCATTTTATCATTTTTAAGACATCTGCATTTTATCATTTTATCATTTTATCATTTTATCATTTTTAGGGATCACAAGATCAAATTTGTACGTGATTTGATTGTCCTAGCTAGTAAGAATATAAGATTTATGTCAATTACTGATAGTAAAAATATAGATATCTGAGATCCTTGATCATCTGTTCTTCAGTTCAATTTTTTTGATTTTCTGTTCTTTTGTTAACTGTAATATGGTGCGACATCTGCATTTTATCATTTTTAAGGGACTGATTAATGTAAGTATCGTAATCTTTGTAAAGTTCATTCTTTTAGGATTTCATGAATTTTCACAAACTGAACCAATCAGCTAAATTCTTTTTTATGTGTGTCTATTAACAGGGTTGTAATGCATTGCTAGAGAGTCCAACAGGAACGGGAAAAACTCTATGTTTGCTTTGTGCAACATTGGCTTGGAGAGAGAGTCTTGGTTCCATGTCAACAAGCCAGTTTCAGTTTGATTCGTCATTAGACATTACAAAACCAACATTGCCTACAATAATATATACCTCACGCACTCACAGTCAATTACAGCAAGTTGTGCGAGAACTAAAATCATGTTCCTACAGGTTTGTTGTTGCAACCCTATTTATACTTGTACTTATTTGGAGGTTAATCCCCTTTTGTTTGTATCTTTGTTTTTCCCGCTTTTCTTATTTATTATATTTGCTTCAGGTCTGGGCAACCCTTTTCCCTAGTTTTTTTTGCTATTGTAATTGTTTTGTGTTCCAGTCCCTTTGACCTTTTCTTGGTCATTTGTGGACTTTAATATAGTATAATTTCTTTCTTTGACAAAATTAGATTTCATAAAATGGTTTCCAGGTTTTGTTGGGTTTTAATAATTTACAATTGTTTGGTAGAGATATTTTTGAGTGGCTTTGTTGTCAAAGCTGAGACTATTATGCATTCTTCAGGTATTCACGTATTTGTTTTCCTCACTCTAATTTAGGCCACAACATGGGTGTCATAATGATTATCTTCACTCTAATGAACTTTATTCCATAGCTGCAAACTTGGTGAATTCTTACTGGACTCACAAGTTTTCCTGCCCTAGGAGTATCGTTTCAAGGAATTGCAGCAAAGTTAGTGCCAGAAACTCTTGAGTTTCTTGGCAAGTCTTGGAAAAGTTGCAGAGATGGACTTGGTGGTTTTTAAGAAAATTGCCTATAGGAAAAAGGGCCGTGGGTATGTAAAGGCATTTTTCTTCTTTATTGTCATCTTCAGCAGCTGCAAAAACAACAGAGCAAAGTGCTTGTTGATTGATTGGAGGTGTGATGTGAAGATTTAATTGATAACAGGAGTTCATTTGTAAAGGCATTTCCTTTTCTTTCTATTCCTTTTTCTGTTTATTTGAAAATTCAAACCCTAAACAATAAAAACCTTGCTGTTATGTTGTTGAAATTTTATATTCTCTTAATTTTTTAAACCCTACTTGCTGTATTTGTTTTGTTCCCTTTTTGTAATTTTTTTCCTAGATGGAAAAATTTCTATTGGGTAAAGTTTATAATTTACAAATATGGCTCAAATGAGCAAGCAGTTCACATAAAATCTAACAAAACAGAATGTAATTTGAGCAGCAATCTATGAACAGTGAACACCACCAGAGCAGGTTTCAAGATCATAGAACCAAGATTAACAACACAGAACAGCTCACAAAGAGCTCAAGGTCTACATCAAAATTGACATAGAACCTGATACAAAAAGATAATTCCAGTATAGACAACAACAACAGATTACTTGCCCTTCTCTTTTCTCTTTTCTTTTAGCTTTCTCCCTTTTGTCAGCGGTATCAAAAAAATTGATTAACCTGAATCTTAGAAGACTTAATCTGGAAATCCACACGTTCCTGAAGTCATCGGTCTGGATAAACTTTGACATGCTTATGAAGAGCAGAAGTAGCATTGTTATTGTTGGTGTCTTCACATGTAGAACCAGAGGAATGATCAGGATGGACCTCATTATAAACAAGATACTTGATAGGTTCATCAGCTCCACGTTGGACATCAGGATAATGAGGGCTTTTGTACCAGTCTGGGATTTCAATCTTCACATTCTTTGTCTCTGATGAAAAGAAGTTATTGTCAGCAACAACTGTTTTAATTTCATCAGTGCTCTCCCCTGCTTGGAGGCTTACCTGCAGAAAATAATGAAAGTGTGACTTCCTGGAGAAGCCAAGGAGTTCCCTCAGCTGTCTTTGAAACACATCTTTATTTTTTCTTGGTCAATAAAAGCAACAGAATTTCAGAAGAGAACAAAAATGTGGTTTTGACAAACAATTTGGTAAATGCTCACCCAATCTGATAACACCAAACAATATATTGCACCAATCAATGTTAACTTTTAGAGAGCAGACTCTCCAACTTGGCAAAAACAATCCCAGGCTTTTTGGGACCAAGGAAAATCATAAACAGGTGAGAGAGAGTTTCAATACTTCCACAGACCAAACAAGCATTATAATTAGAAAGAAACCAAGTAGAACCAACAACAAGCTTTTGAAAACACATCATCCAACGAAAGAAGGATTGTTTTGGCTCATGGATCTCGACCTAACCGGTATAAACCTAGCAGAGCTTGGATTTTATTGGCCAATGGATTTTTTTAAGCTGAGTTAAGTAAGCCTCACAGAGAGTATAAACCTACTCCTCAGAGAATAGAGCAATTAACAGATGTATGTAGAAGAGGCTTCCAAGAATTTATAACCTCCACACTATTAGATCAAATGCAACTGTCATCCCCAGACCAACATTTATTTTCCACCACCAATTTATTTACAGAATTCCGAGTCAACGAATATGTTCTTTTATGCTCAATAGGCAGGCAAAATCTTTCTCTGTAAGAGTGTTCCAATAGATCAGACCCTCCTCCCAAAAAATATGTTCAAAACCTCTAAGGACCACCAAAATTTAGCAGATGATCCTTGTTGTGAGGTTTTCACACCATCGCCCCAAAGAATTTGGGGACCCCCAATTTTTTGAGCAAGCCTTGGCAATTTTTCCTAGATCCAAGAGTTTGGGTGCCTTAGCGAATTTTGGGCGATCTAGAGGTTTTGGAATGAGAATTTTACACCTTGGATGTTTTTAAAGTGCCTGGGGGGGTATTGCTTGTTTTCACCTTGTGCGAAACGTTGATTTTCTTAAATAGTCGATTTTGTCTCCAAGCCAAATGAAATTCGATGAGAAAATTTTATTTTAATATTTGGCGGGACAAAATTGTAAATTTTGGACTTGATTAAATTTTGAAAATTGATGAAATTGAATAACTTGAGATTTTCAAAATTTAATGGTGAAATTGGATATTTTTGGGAAAATCTTGTAAATTTTTTTTGGTGGAGAAAAATGGAAATTAAAGAATAAATTTAAAGTTGCCAATTAGAGATAATAAATTGCAAAAATAAAAAAAGATAAAATTGCCAAATGGAAATTAAATTGCAAAATGATTTTTGGGTTGCAAAATAATAAAAAATTAATTCTGGTTGTCATGATTAAATGCATTAAAATCATTTTTTTTTGGGCTAAGTGTTTGTAATTTAGAAATTTAAATTGGGCCCCTTTGTGTGTTAAATTCAACGTATTTTAAGGCCTAGGAGGTGTGAAATTCAAGGCAAGTTATTAGGTCCACAATGGGGAGGGTTTAAAGCTATATTGGAGGCCTAAACGACCTTTTTTCAAAATTTCAATTTTAGGGCCTATGATAATTTCGGATTTGGCTAATTTAAACCGATAATTTTGCACTAGGTTGACCCAATTTTAAATTAAAATAAAATCCCCTAGGGTTGGGCAATTTATTTCATTTAATTCATGTTTAATTTGGCAATTTTAATTTTTTGTTTTTCCCTCCTCCTACAAAGTCGGCCTTGCTTTTTTGGAGGCAAAATTTGGTATATAAGGGGAGCTCTCCCCCACTTCATTTCACCATCTCATTCACTTCTCTCCTTTTCTCTTGGCAGCGAAAAAGCAGTCCGAAAAAGCAGAGCGAAAAAGCAGCCCGAAAAAGCAGTCTGAAAAAGCAGAGCGAAAAAGCAGTCCGAAAAAGCAGATCCGAAAAGCAAATTCGAAAATTGGAGAGTTTGATGAAGAGAAGAAGCTTGAGTTGAGGCAAATCAGATTTGTAATAGAAGAATTTATTGATAGAAGATTCATAGCAATCAGATTTTGAGAGTGAATTGGAGAAGGGGAGATCTTCTTGTGGAGACAGAAATTTTTTGAGAATCAAGCTAAGCCAATTACATGGAGAAGGAATTCCAAGCTTTGTTTTTGGTGAGTAGCCTATCTTTTCCTCTCTCTTTAATTGCTTTCATTTCATTGGTGCTAGTTTAGGTGTTGAAAACTAATTTCAAGAGTAGAGTTAGGTATTTGGATATTAAGTAGATTACTCGATTGTCTTGATTGGCTTTTTTCCCTCAAGTTCTCGCTTGCATTTCATCATTGCATTGCATTTTTTTAGGGAGAAGATTGGAGTGATAAGTGTAGTCCATTTTAAGGTATCGGCGGGGAGTGATAAGTGTAGTATTCCACCCCTAGGCGAAGATTGGAGTGATAAGTGTAGTCCATTTTAAGGCAAAGGCGGGGAGTGATAAGTGTAGTTTGCATCATTGCATTGCATTTTTTAGGGAGAAGATTGGAGTGATAAGTGTAGTCCATCTTAAGGTATTGGCGGGGAGTGATAAGTGTAGTATTCCACCCCTAGGCGAAGATTGGAGTGATAAGTGTAGTTTCACCAGCATTGTAGAAAAGACGGGGAGTGATAAGTGTTTAGGATGGCTGATGTTAATGCAAGCAAGCGACCCAAAGGAATTAATGCTGAAATAAGAGACAAGGAAGTCATGATACCCAATTCCAACTTCCGCTCAAAATTGAAATGCGTTGGAGACACCAACATTGGTACCTTTGATATGATTCAATTAAGAGAGAGGTTGAGAGACAGCCAGTCACTTGTGGCAAAGAGGATCAGATAGTATGGATTTGTGCAAAGAAGTGTTCAGTCTACCCCAGCAACAAACATGATACGACAGAATTGGTTACATCAAGTCATCAAGGCTCACAAAGTCAGATTGCAAATCAGAGTGCAGCGCCTTCATCGTGCTTCTCAGTCAAATCCCAAGCTATGCTAAAGGTACACAATTTGATCCTTGGATGTTTTATTTTATTGAAGAGATTGAGAATGGTTAAGGAAAATTGATTGGATTAGGATCACTAGCATGAATTTAGAGTTGCAACTTAGATAGTGCAAAATCGGAAGCAAGTCAACATGGGGTCCTACTTCTTCAATTCGGGTGCAAGACTACTAGTGATGCTTTGCCAGTCGAACCAAATCTAATCTTGGGGAGATGCATTGCACCACTATGGTTGAGGCAAGTACTTATGCCAAAAGGGCAAGGTTGTGGCAGTTCAAACAGTTGAAGGCAGTCAAGAGTTAACCAAGGAGGAAGGCATTGATGAAAGCAGTTGATGAATTCAGTGATGGGTGGATTGTGCAACAATCAAGGAGATATGGTGAAGGCAGGTGCCCCCTAAAACCCAAGAGTATTGAAACAAAGATGCATGCATGCAAATCAAATCCAAATAGGAAGGTTAAAAATGGCAAAGTATTGAAGTAAAGAGGAAAGTGATTGAAAGGTTGAGAAGGTCAAGTTTGATTTCAAGGCGGTGGCCAAGAGCAAGGCTCTCGAATTGCAAAGAAGGTTCACATCCAGGCAAGCCACCAAGGTCAAGGTAGGATTACCCCAAGTGCATGGAGACCTCACCCTTTCGAGGTCAGGACATCAAGTACAAGCAAGTTCAAGTGGTGATGAGAAAATTTCTAAGGACAAGCTCAAGCATCCAAGGCTTCACCTCATCTCAAGGATTAATGAACTTTATAAGTTAAGGTTGATGAAGTGGCAATTTCATGTGCATGCAATCAAATCATGCCAAGTGTCCTATGTTCTCATTGGTTGACAAATTATTGTAATTTTCTCATTGGCCCACAAAGTTGGTGCCCTCATGTAATTGGTTGAAAGTTGGTAACCCTAATTAGGGTTTCTAGGATTCAATCTGGATCGTTGGTTTTGCCTCTTAATCTTGGCCATTCATTGTAATTTCAAGCCTCTATATAAGGCCATGTACTCTCATTTGTAAAGGGTTGAAGAAAATTGTTGCTAATATAATACCAAAATTGCTTCTCTTATCATTGTTGTGTCTTGCATGGTGATTAAGAACACTTGGTGTTATTGCATGGTTTCTACTTCCAATTGTTAGAGATAGATTTCATTTCAATTGAGTTGTTAAAGTAGATTTTATTTTCAAGCAAGTGTTAAAGTAAGAGTAATGATAGATGGTTAATTGCATGGTGATATTGGTAGATGTTTGATAGGGATCCTATACTAGGCCACTAGCATCTTGGCGGCTTGTCAAGGAGCCTTGTGTGGTAATCTAGTCTTCTTTCCTTAGAATCATTGCACCTGTGGAGGTAGCACCGCTGGTATGTCTTCATTAGGTTGATCCCCGTCCATTTGCCAATCTTTCCATCCTTAGGAGTAGAGGTAATCAGTAACTTAGTAGTTGAAGTTGAGAATTAGAAGTTGGAAAGTGAAGTTTGAGAGTTTGGAAAGAGCAAAGTTGAAAGTGATATAAATTGAGAGATCATTTGAAAAGGTTGCAAAAGTTAGAAGTCTTATCACCATCATAGTAGAAGTTGAGATATTTCCAGATAAACATACGTAAGGCCGCCAAGTGATTACCAGCAAATCACATCATTTTAACTGAGTTAGTATCCACAGGTGTAAGGAACCTTGGAGTATTCTTATATACTTTTCAAGAGAGGGTTGAGTGTTTGATACGTTGTATCAAGTATTTCAATTGCTATATGTTATGTAGTGGTACAAAACTCACATCAACAATCCTCTAGTAGAAGTCTAAGGTTTGTTTTTGCAATCCAAATTCCACCAAATAATACTAAATGTGAGCATCGAATCATTTTTATCAGAATAGACATCATGCTCTATAGTAAAAGTTAAAACTCTAGCAAATGTCCATGCCTATAGAACTGAAAACAGGGGATTCATTGGGTCTAACTTTAAAGGAACCAAATATAATATCTTACACGCGCAGTCCACACCAAGAAGGCTTACCTTTAGGGGGGTACTGTTCAACAAATTGCTTCTAATTATAATCTTCCAAGGCTCATTTGCAAAAACTGCCCTAAGAAGCAATTTCATAGCTAGAGTCACCTTGTAGAAAAAGCTCTTTTTAGATCCATTCTTTCGATTTCTGTGGGTCTAATGCAAATGTCCCAAGCAACTGCATGTCATTTCTTGAACCCTTTACCCTCAGACCACAAAAAATTCCTAATGGTTGCATTCATCTGAGAACATACCTATTAACGGGGAGAATAATAAATAGTGTGGGAAGAAAGAATCATATGGCATACTTGAAACTTTCTAGCTAGGGAAAGCAAGTGCCCTTGCCATTCATAACTTTATTCTAAATCTTGTTCATAACACATCCATTCTTAGCCAGAGTCACCTTGTAGAAAAAGCTCTTTTTAGATCCATTCTTTCAATTTCTGTGGGTCTAATGCAAATGTCCCAAGCAACTGCATGTCATTTCTTGAACCCTTTACCCTCAGACCACAAAAAATTCCTAATGATTGTATTCATCTGAGAACATACCTATTAACGGGGAGAATAATAAATAGTGTGGGAAGAAAGAATCATATGGCATACTTGAAACTTTCTAGCTAGGGAAAGCAAGTGCCCTTGCCATTCATAACTTTATTCTAAATCTTGTTCATAACACATCCCCACATTAGTTTAAAAAAGGGATGTAAACTTTAAATTGAAGATATTCCCCAAATATCTATTCAATTTATTAGGACCACCCCAATTCATCCTTTGCCAACAATATTCTGGGGAAGAATCCTGCCGAAGTTTTCTTTTCCTAGGACATGAAGTATTTATGTGTTGTTAACAAATTGAACTTCAATTGGGAAGAACTGTTATTATAAATCGATTCTACAATAGAGACAAAAGGCTTTATTTATAACAAATTACAAGAAGATGTTTCTAAACAAAACACTCATTAACAGAATGTAGAAAAGGAAACTTCGTAAACCAACTAAGATGGCCATTATAGAAACATGAAAATACTATTTTAGTACCCTCCTTTAATGTTCATCGTTCTAACTACCCTACATAAGACATAATTTGCACATCTTTTGACCTTGAATGCATAGAAGGCTTCCCCCATCTCTTTAGAATGCTTTGCGACATCGGCTTTTTGTTGAGACCCTCCTTGGTTTTGTAGAACTTCTGGATATGACCAAGATAACCACAATCCTTCCAACTTGAAGTTGGGTAACAAAGCTTTTCCTCCTTGTAGCTAGAGACATTGAGATTAGCTTCTCAAATTGAATCAACAATTTTGGGGAGTAAATTGTCAAACCCTCCACTGCTTCAAAAAACAACAATGATTTTGTTCAAAAAATTGTCAAAAACTTTTGACAATGAACACTGTTCGACCCAACAACTCTAGGTGTGACTCAAAACAATTGTAAGAAACCATTGTGGCAAAAATCGACAAACACTTGATGTGATGTTGAGATCATCCCTGATTCTGCAGAAAAATCGACAATCCCTTCGTTTAGTGAAAAAATCGTAAAACTGACGACCATGATGATGGTCCCAACTAGTGCTGAGAGGGGAGGGGTGAATCAGCACCTACTAAAGCTTCACAATAAATCTGATATAGTGTATCTAAAATTGTAAACATAACAGATTTTAGAACAGTAATAGCAATCACACAAACAACAATAAGCAACACCAGATTTATCACGTGGAAACCCAAATCGGGAGAAAACCACGGTGTGAGGAAAGCTCACAAATTCTGCACTCTTTTGAAGTGCCCCCTATTAGGAGCCTTCCCTGTTAAAGGATTACAAACGCACTATTAGATGCGACCCGGTTAAGGGATTTGATACAATAAGGCCTGTTAGAGCCTGCCTGGTTAGAGGACTTAGAACACCTAATCAGATGTCACCCGGTTAAGGGATTTAATACGAGGGACCTGTTAATGTCCACCCAAAATACTGGGATTTACTATTGCAATTATCAGAGAGCAATAGGAGGTTTTGATCTTTTGATGATGGCTTTGTCGAGCCTAATGAGATCGCTATTTTATTCAACTCAGAATCATCACTGGTCTTTGCAGGTATGTTCTCCTTTGCTGTTGTGCTTCTCTGCGCACTCTACTTTCTTCTCCTCTCTTCACCTTAGCTTTTTCAGTGTACAAGTTCACTCTTTATTTTGGCAGAATGAGGGCAAACTATATTTTTGACAGGTAGAGGAATATATAGACTTCTTGCCCTATTTGCTTTTTACATGCATGGCTTGTTTAAAGACCACCTTCGGATCCATCACCCAGTGAAGTATTAGTTCACTGAGGAAACATCTGATGCATGCTATGCTTTATCTGCCTTATGAAAGAAAACGACATATGCGTGTCAAAAGCTTTCCTTCACAAGAGATGTCTTCATGTTTTAATGCCTCAAACTCCGGCATTAAATCCTTCAATCGCACCTTGTACTTATCATCTTGATATTTCAAAGTCTACCGGATTTTGTGCAGTAAATCCCAGTCAAAGAGTTAGATAACTGTTTGTTGACTATGCTTTCCCCAATTCATCAATCATGATGAAGTCTTCACTTGATTGGTTAAGATCCTTAGGTTGTGCACATGTAAGAGTTTTAACCTGTCACCTTTCCTTTCTCTGGCTGTACTGGTGGCATCCTTTCCTCGGTTCCTGTTATTGGTTGTATCCTTCCTTGGTGACCCGTTGCTCTGATGATCAGTTAGAGTAGTATTAATAATAGATATAGCCTCTTCTTATTTGCGCAGTGTCACCGGTTGCCAAACTAGTCTCTCCTTGCTCTACTGTAGTTAGCTGTGTCAGTCCTTGCTTCTCAGATCGAACACTGGTATCCTTAGTCATAAATGACAACACCTTTTTTTTGCCAATCAATGACAATACCTCTTTTGCCATGTATCGGTTGCCATCTTACCGGTTAATCATTTAATGCCAACACATGATTTTCAGGAAAATCATGCAAAACCATACCATGATTTTTTTGGAAAAAATCACAAAACCCAGACACTATTTTTGAGGAGAAAATCGTAAAAACCTAGACATGATTTTTTTGGTAAAAAATCAGAAAACCCATACATGATGTTTGAGGAGAAAATCATGAAAACCTAGACATGATTTTTTTTTTTTTTTTTGGAGAAAATCATAATAACAATTCTGGGGAGCAAATTGTCAAACCCTCCATTGCTTCAAAAAACAACAATGGTTTTGTTCAAAAAATTGTCAAATTTTTTTGTAGATGAACATTGTTTGACCCAACAACTCTAGGTGTGACTCAAAACAACTGTAAGAAACTCAAAACAACTGTAAGAAACCACAATTTTGTGGCAAAAATCGACAAACACTTGATGTGATGTTGAGATCACCCCCGATTCTGTGGAAAAATCGACAATCCCTTCGTTTAGTGAAAAAACCGTAAAATTGACGACCATGATTTTTAAGAAAATCATGCAAAACCATACCATGATTTTTTTAGAAAAAATACGAAACCCAGAAATGGTATTTGAGGAGAAAATCGTAAAAACCTAGATATGAATTTTTTGGTAAAAAATCAGAAAACCCATACACGACATTTGAGGAAAAAATCATAAAAACCTAGACATGATTTCTTTTTTTTTTGGAAAAAAAATAGAAAAACCTTGATGCCCCACAATTTGAATTTTTAGAAATAATCGTTTAAAAACAACATGATCACTGCAGAAAGAAAATATTCGCCACCTCTATCGCGAGCAGAAAAATGCAGGTCTGTCCTCCAGCAGCGCCTGCAAAAAAAGGCTGAAATATAGAGAGGTTGCTCACAGTCTTCACAAGACAGCAAAAAACAGCTCGAAAACCCTTTGTTTCTCAGAAAAACAGGGTGCATGAGTATGGAAGAAAACCCTCTTCTTGGCAAAAAATAGTCGCACGAAAAAACAAATGGCTCTACAAACCCTCACAGGATCAGAAAATTCTAGTTCACAGGAGGGAAAGGAAGCTGTTGTGTGGGATAAAAGAACGGTCAGCAGAGAAAATGATTGATGCAACTGTGAGGTCACGAATTTGCACAAAAAATGGCACTGAAAGAGATGGAAATGCAGCGCAGGCAGCAAGGACAATCACATCAAAACACGGTTTGAAATATGCTGATGTGCAAACAGAAAAATGATGTGGGCTTTGAACTGAGGTGACACTCGCTGCAGAGGTGTGATTTTCCAAAAGGAATGCCCTCAAAAATTGCAGAAGATGTGATTTTTGTTTTCACAAAAACTCTTGATTTTGAAAAACAACCGTATGCAAAGTTGCAGAACAAAAACCCATGTTTTTTTATTAAAAAATCATTCAAAAAGCTCCTAAAAAATAATTTCCAAGAAAACTATGATTTTTTTAAAACAAAAAAATCCGCCAAAAAAAACTTAGACTGCTCTGATACCATGTTATTATAAATCAATATCTACAATAGAGACAAAAGGCTCTATTTATAAAAGATTACAAGAGGATGTTTCTAAACCAAACACTCGTTAACGAAATGTAAAAAAGGAAACTTCCTAAACCAACTAAGATGACCATTATAGAAACATTACAATATTATTTTAACAAGAACAATACCCTTGATGTGGTGCCCTGGAAAACTCATAGCTTCAACAATAATAAGAAATAGTGCTGATGCAAGTGGGCGCCTTTGCCTAATGGATCTTTGTAGAGAGGAAGAAGAGAAGGGCTCTTCATTAGAAGAGAGGCACTTTTGAAAAGAATTTCAGTAAGCCTACAAAGACTGTCTCCAAAATGCATGACTCTTAGAACTAATAGAAGAAAGGAGCATTCAATTCTGTCCTAGGCATTTTTAGAGTCGAGGACAATAAAGACATTTTGACCTGATTTTTTAGCCCAATGCATGCATTCCCAACCTGTGAGCCGATTATCCATAATATATCTTCCTTCAAGGAAACCAGTTTGGGAGGGAGAAATAATTTGAGCTAGAACTTTTAATCATCCTAGTTTGCACCTTAGCAATTTTTTTATAGGAGACATTCATAAGAGTAATTTGCCTCCAATTTTTGATTTGTGTAGTCAACATCTTTACACAGAAGATTAATTACCCCTTTACTGATGTCTTTGCCAACATAACCAGCAGAAATGGTTTCTTTATACAAACCTAACAAAATATGGCTTATCCACTTATAAGAGTTGGGCTTACTGCAGTGGAAAATGGGAGTTCTTACCATGTTCACAATACTGAGGGGATTGTTGGGAAATCTATGTTTATTGCTCATATTGTTGTGTTTGTTATGAGTTGTTTTAACAACTTGTTAATTCTAGATTTAGGGAGACATGTATTGTCTTGAAAATTCTGGAAGGGCTCAGTCCTATAGATGTATTGTCTTGACTCCTGTGAATGACAAGTGAATGTTATTTCTATTTTAGCTTTAAAATCGTTACTTCAACTCTACTCTACTTATGAACAATGTGTTGACATCTTCACCAAGCCACTTGGATGTGTGAAGTTTGAAACATTTCAGGATTCTCTTATTAGTACATTAGAGGCAATGATGTCGACAAGGGAATTGTTGGATTATTCCATCATTAGTTTCGTGTTTATTGTTTGTTCTTGGTTTGTTAGTATATTTAGGATACTTGTGAGTATTGTTTGTCATTTTATTGTTTTTATGGAACCTAGGAGTGCTTGTTAATGCACAAGGTTTGTCATTATTTACATGTATAAATTTACATCTTGTAATACAATTTGTGAGCAGTCTCATACATTTTCTGATAGTTTTCATGTTTATCAATTGAAGGTAGAAGACACCTTTTCTTTTACAACTGTCTTAAACTAATAACTCATGAAGATCATAGTGGAGAAATATTTTTTAGTTAAGTGAAGCCTCTCCCACAACTAAATAGCATAATCTAATTTTCTTCATTGTTAACATCAAACTGAGAGATGATGTAATACAATCTGGTATTTGAGTTTTTTGTTTCAAATTTGCTAACCATTAATTGACAAAGAACAAGCAAAGTATACCTTCTATACAAGATCCCTTGCTGGAAATATCCTTCAGTGTTCATCCTGATCGGATAGATTTTCAGGATTGGGTTTCCTCTGTTCAGATACGTAAAAGGGAAATTTTTTTCATTCTTGTTTGACTAATAACATTATGGAGAACATATTCAATTCTGTGTGAATACTTAATTGTGTGGACTAGTTTTTACCGTTCATTAGCCTTGTCTTGTTAACTTTCATAATTTTATACTTCGGACTTTCTGGTCTCTAAGGGAGATTGGATGCCTTGTGATTGGCTTATTCTTTTAGCTGTAGAAAAGCATTTAGATTTTATCATGTTCAGAGTTGCACTTGAAGTTAGAATTGCACTGAAGATGTTCAATGGCTCATGGTGTGTAGGATAGCTTATTGCACTTGTGGATGATAGTGTATTCTATTGTTTTAGTCTGTATGCTATTATGATGTTGCAGGAGAATTTTGCAATTTTCAGATGTGTTCCAGTGCTAATGTTGATTCTTGGTGGCTAGTACTTCTACTCTATGTGAAACTGTAATGGCTATTAGTATATGATAATATATGTTACTGGTATATTGGTTTCTCCTTCAGATAATACTTTATTGTATTGAAATTGGATGCTAAGTACAGGCCGAAGATGGTGGTTTTGGGTTCAAGAGAACAAATGTGTATTCATAAAGATATTAGAACAATGCAAGGGAGAGCCCAAAATAATGCCTGCCGTTCACTCTGCAAGTCCCATTCCTGTCAGCACCAAAATCGAGTAACTGGTATGGGCACCCACTTCTTTCATTTTAGCAAATTTTCAGGCTTGTACCTTGTTAGAAAAATATGATTGCAGCGCACAAGTAACAAAATATAAAAATGTTCTTATGATTATATATCCTAATTTCTTGTCCTTCAAACCTCCAAACCTATAAAATGTTTTATACATGGTTAAAGAGAAGTACCTTCGGGCAACTTGTCCTTATAATTCACTAACTTGATAAAAATTTCTTGCATGCATCTTAATGTATTTAGTGGTTAATTTCTCCTTTATGGCTTTAGGATCCAGTTATTTTTCTTGGAAAAATACATCCTATGTTATCAAAATCAGGAAGAAATTTACATCAAAAGCACAAAATCTACTATGATAATTTCTCCCTATAAGAGCAAAGAAACAAAGAACCCAATCCTGTGCATCCATTAAAAAAAATGTCTACATCTTTATTGACAGTTAGCTTGAATGATCAGAGCTAATTTTTTCTTGAAGGATCTCAACTTCAACATTTTGAGCAGAGGATAAAACTTCCAATATGTAACTTTTCATAGGTTGTTTTCTACAAGAAGTTAAAACAAGCCAGTTGAATGGGTGCCAAACACTTCAGATGCTGCACCTAATAAAGCTACTTTCCAAGATAGTTGTTATGAAAATTGAATTAAGTATGGAGCGCTTTCAAAAGATTTGATCAGTTGTCTCCTCTTTCCCACATAAGATGCAATAAGAGTCTGACTCTGGGATGCCCACGTCTCCTAACCTTGATTTACAGCATAACCTTCCTTTACAGCAAGACCTTGACAAATCACAAGAGACCCCAGAACTTTGTGCTGGAAAGATGGCCATCCAGATTAAATAGTTTGGCATCGTCTTTGCCATCAAACTTCTACATCCTAGTCTCCTCACCTCTCTTCAAGCATAGGGAAAGAGTTATGGTATGCATGATTTATTATAAAGGGCTTCTGTCTTACAATTATAAAATTTAAAAAGCTTTCCCATTGTCCCACTTCCAATCTCTCCAATAAAGGCAAGCCACTTGCAATTGTAACTTGATTGATGATTTTGTTTAACTTTTGAGTAATGCTTTTAACAGCTATAATAATATTTGAGTCCTGTTTAAGATCACACCAAGTATGCGACTGTTAGAGTTGCCGACTCCCCATATCTCCGTAATGTCCCCCAATCAGGTTACCTCAACAAATAGGCGATTCTTCAATCATGCGCAAACTGAATTTCTTGTATAATCACCTCTAATGAATTATATCCAAAACAATTGTTTTTGCTGATAAGAATTTAGAGGGTTAGAATGCAACCCTAGTATCAATAATTAATGTAAACAACAATCATCATAAACTTGCTATCAAGACTCAGATCTGAATTACTGATAACATCAGCTAAATATATTGTATGTACTGCCCAACAGCTGATAGCAACAATGTTACAGTCTGCTGTTCTACTGTATGACCTGATATATAGAGATTAAGAGTCCACAAATTCTGAAACAGCAAACGCTATTAGTCTATTTGCAATACTTGAGCAGATATAAAATTATAAGAAACATGTAACTATGACTAACATATAATATTGAAACTTGAGATCCTTAGCTGTACAGTTGATGATATTAATTCTGATAACTCATTTACTCTGGGTGTTCAACTGCAGACACCATTTAACATAAACAACATATTCCTATGTTATACTCAGCAGCAATAACCCAAAGAAGATGGTCCAAGTTTATATTTCTCACATAGTATCATTATTCATCGAGAGTAACAACAGTAGACTCACAAGTGCTGGTACGGCTAGCTGCGAAACACCCAAGCAAGCTTTGATTATTTTATTCGTCTGCTGCATTCACTTTACCATGAGGGGAATATATGGCAGCGTCATACATAGAATCAGTATAGAGTAATAGATAGACTGCAGATCTGGATTGCAGCAGTAGATGACCTTCAAGAATAGTACTGAACCTTTTCTAAATGATGGTACCTCAACTCAGCTGAATAAAATGCAACACCAGCAATAGATGATGTTGGACAGCAGAGATGGGTATTGCAAATGATCTGAAAATATGTTCTAATCTGTCATTAAATTATATATATTGATTTGCTTGCAAATATTAATTGGTCCAACCCTCAACAAGCTGAAACCTTCAATAAACTGCTGTAGGGGAACTGTAGCAACATGTTAATTGGAAAACCTGGCCAGAAATGCTGATTTGATGATGTGGTACAGTTTGATTGCAAATATAAATTGAACAACTGCAATTAATAAGCCCAAATGTGATCCTTCAGTAGAGTCGCCTCAAATTTCACCATGGAAAATCAAAAGGGTTTTGGTCCTCCGGATCTCCTACACCAAGGGTTTTCATCCATGGGTGCTTCAAAATTCAATTTGGAAATAAAGGTGAAATAACAAATTCGGATGATTTTGTTTTTATTCAAATTCACTTTTCCCTCCATGTATTAAAATTTACTTTTTGATTTACATCCAAAAGCACCTCCACACACCCCATCCCTTTGAACTATATTTGAATGCAGTATAAAAAATGCTTTTTCAAGGGTTTTCATCCATGGGTGCTTCAAAATTTAATTTGGAAAGGAAGGCGAAATAATAAATTCTGATGATTTTATTTTGATCTAAGTTCACTTTTCCCTCCATGTATTTAAAAATACTTTATGAATTACATCCAAAAGCCCCCCACAGGCCCCACTCCTTTGAACTATGTTTGAATGAATTATAAAAAATGTTTTAAAAATTATTATTAACTCTACACCTCTGAAAAAGGTACACGACATTCTCCACAGCAAAAGAATCCTTTCCAAACCATGTCCCATTCATCCTATTTATATCTTTCCCATGTATCTTACACTAATGAGATATTACTAATTAATAGTTTGGGGTGAAAACTTATGTCTTCTTAATACACCCCACCCCTTTGAATTATATTTGAATGACGTGTAAAAAGTGCCTTTTAAAACCTAATAATAATTAAGTGGCCTTTGTGCAAATGAAGTTTTTGGGCCCACTTAAAATATTAACTCTATACTTCTGAAAATGGTACACAACAATCTCCACAGCAAAAGAATCCTTAAATTTTTTATTCTTCGCTCACGTTTATTTAATTTTATTTTTATTCTAAGTTTTTCTATTCCTTTATTTTTGTGGTCTATTTCCGTTTTACATTTTTATTTCTATGTTTTGTTTTCAACTCTTCTTTCTTGTTTATCAGTTTTTCTTTATTTTTGAGCTTTCTAGTTTTTCTTATATATCTTTCTTGTAATTTCTTTTGATTTGCTTAAAGATTTTATGGTCTTTTCTTTTTAATCATTTCTGGTCTAGTTGTAACCAATTTTTATTTTATTTTATTTTCTTTTTATTTCTAGTCTGTCTTAATCTCCTCTATTTTTGAATATTTTAGTTTATCTTCTCTTTTAATCTTGTTCTTGCTCCTAATTATCTTTATTGCTTTTTTATCTTTCCAAAATTCTTTTTCACTTTTTCCCTTCTACTTCTTTTTTAATTTCAATTTTGTCTTTTAACCCAGTCATTTTATATAGCTTCATCTACAATCCATTATTCAATTTCTCTTTTTCCTGATGATGAATCACTTGATGTGATTCGAAACGTCGAACAATAATTCATACACAGTTTTATCCAAAATCTCTCAAACAAAAGAATCCTTGCCAACCAGATCATCTTCCCCATGTATCTTAGAGTAAATGGCGTGTTAGTAATTAATGCTTTGGGGTAAGAATTTATTTCTCCTTAAAAATCTAATTCCAATTATGGTAACTGGCTAGTAGCTTTGGGGTGAGAATTTATGTCTCTTTAAAATTTTTATTCCAATTACAGGTACTGGCTAGTAGCTTTATTTAGCAAATATGTTGGAGCCGAATGCAGTTCAGTTTTTTGCAATCATTATTATCATTCCCTTTATGTACAAACAATTTATCAAAATTAACTGTGAAAACTGAAATATATTAGGTCTCTTCGTTATAAATGCGTTTAACACTGAACTAGATGGGTATACCTGTAAAAAGTTTATAAAACTTTGAAATATAATTTATTTGATGCATTTATCCGTTGAAGTTTGCTTGGACATTTGAACACTCTTTGTTTCACCTTTTCAGAATACCTTAAGGGTCATCCAGACCTGGGAGTTGAGCCCATTGACATAGAAGATTTGGTCAGCATCGGCAGACGACAAGGGCCGTATGTCTCTTTTGACTGTTGTATATTTTTAACATAATGGGCATTGACACATTTAAATCTGGTTTAGCTGTAAAATACTGGAACATCTGTATGATAGAATAATGTTTCTAGATGCTGATATATCTTACTATTGTGCAGGTGTCCTTATTACTTATCCCGAGAACTCCACAGCTCTGCAGATATTTTGTTTGCTCCCTACAATTATCTAATCGATAAAGATAATCGTCGTTCACTCACGGGTATTGACTGGGAGAATACAGTATTCATATTTGATGAAGCCCACAATCTGGTGAGGAATATCTCAATGAGAAATCTACTGTCATGGTCCTGTTCTAGATGAATAAGTATTAATTTTTTTTGTTCTAAGGCTTTATTACCTTCTATTTTGTATAATCTTATTTGAAGCCCACAATCTGGTGAGGAATATCTCAATGAGAAATCTACTGTCATGGTCCTGTCCTAGATGAATAAGTATTAATTTTTTTGTTCTAAGGCTTTATACCTTCTATTTTGTATAATCTTATTTTTCCTTATTTAAAGAATGTAGATTTGAGGACTCATTATGTCCAATGCAGGATAATATCTGTGCAGACGCAGCCTCATTTGATCTACCTTGTAGTTATCTAACTGCATGTATTGCAGAAGCAAAACAATGTATGGATCTTGCCCATTTAAGAAGAGCAGCTGAAAATTCAGCTGAGACATCTCTTGATCCAGATAATTTTGCAATTTTAAAGGGTAAACAACTTACCTTAATTTCTTGACAATCTTAGGTAGCTGTCAGTCTTCCTTTCTAGTTTTATCTTCAAATTTTTGTATTTTGCAATAACCTGTTTCATATGAGATTGAGAATCTGCCTGATTTTATTCAAATGAGCTGTAGCATTAGTCTTTATAACAAATCCATGTAGCTTGTTGGTTTTTGAAGAACATATTTCCGATACATAGAATTGCTTTTGACTATTTGATTAATATTTGCAGCACTATTACTTAAGCTAGAGAAAAAGATTAGTGAAGTGCCAATTCAGTCAGAGGAGTTAGGGTTCACACGACCTGGACCTTACATTTTTGAGTTTTTGGCGGAATTAAACATCACTGTTGAAACTGCAAATATGCTTATTGATACTATTGATCATGCAGCAAGTCTTCTTGAGGATGGTTAGTTTAAATGACATCTCACTAAAATATGGTGATTTCTTTCTTGCGAAATTGAAGTTTGTGTATGTAGGGTGTTCAATTTTGCCTGTTATTGATAGAGAAGTTTGTCACAACTTTTTAGTCCTTAGAAGTTGGGATTTTATATCTTTTAATAAAGAATAGTACATGTTTGTAAAATATGCTGTCAAATAAATTAAAGCAACTTCAAAGCCTGTGTCATCATCACTTTTTGATTTGAATATTTTCAGAATCAAACTCAAGCTCTGCCACAAGTAAACCAAAGAGTGTTACATGTAGACTGCATACATTGCGAGATGCTCTTAAAATGGTCTTTAGAGGGGGCAATTCATCTTTTGCTGCTTCTTATCGTGTAAGTGTAAAGGGTTAGTTGAATTCATTGAGGCTAGACATGCTAGACTGAAATTTTGCATCTTGTTTGTTTGGTTGTTTGTAATGCAGGTTCACATACATGAGCCATATAGCAAAAGCAATGAAAATGTTTCAAGCAAAGGTATGCATGATTCTTTATTATGCTAGCCTTACCCAGAAAACTGTTCTTATGGTGTAAAAACATCATGCAAAAAGAATTTTAATTCTCACGCCATTGGCATTCTGTTGACATATGCTTGCTTCTATATCAATATGAATAAGGATGTTAATACCTAACTGCGTTACTGTCCACTGGATGTTCAAGATTTTCTGTCAACGGATTCTTGTTATTATGTGAATGTTGTTTATTGTTCCTAGGAATTTGGTTGTTCTAACTTTGTATTTTTAGAACACGGGAAAATATATAATATGTGCAACATAGTTATACTTTTACATCATTCAATAAAATAGTTTGCTGATTTAGATGTTTTTTATACAGCAATTGAAGCTAAAATTTCTAATCATCAGAATAACCATAAGGCAACACTAGCCTGGTTGCTCCGCTGTGCAATTTGTAATGTGAAAACAACCATCCAATTTTGCAAGTTTAAAGAGTGTATAAAACCAATAAAAACAAATAACTGTTTGATTCACAAGCACAGTTATCAAGTGTCAGATAAAAAATGTCCATTGGATGAATGGAATCCAGCACATTTCATAGCAGCATGAACATTCATGTTGCTGCCTGGAATAGGAACTGTACTATGATCTTGGTCACCCAATTTGGCACAGCCACTCAATAGCATCCTTCATATTCAACAGAATTATTGCTCTGGTTCTCATGAACTGTGTAAAGGATCATGAGGGGTTGTGTGTAATGTCCCCATTTTAGCTCCCCATGGTTTATGATTGGTTTTGCCCATAGATTAAAATATCGCTTATATCTCTGTGATAAGACAACTTAATGCGAGAAGTTTTGGCTCCCGATAAACTGTGTAAAGTTATTGCGGCAGATAAGTTTCAATTTCTCGCCGATTTTTGATGCTTTCTGGCTGATATATCGACAATTTATCGTGATATTTAAAGAACTTATCGTGCAGGACCAATTCATACAGCAATCATACTCACATATACAATATTATAATTAGCAATTTTATGCCAATAATTCAATTATCCGACTGAGGAATATTATTGCTAGTTGCAGTCTATACCGTTCGAAATAAACTCAGGGACTTTCGCTAACGGGAACATTGTAAGGAAGAAGACAATCATCATAAAGGAGTCTATCAACAAAGACATATCTTAACCATGACTATGTTACTAAATCAATGGCACAACTACAGAAGCGATGAAATATGATTAGATAACCAACATCATTAATATTGGTGAATAATATATGCATTGCGGTGATCAGTGGTCAACTAATATTTGCTATTTTTAGTTTGCTTTAGAGTTCAGACTATTAGACTATGGCAATGAGCCATCAACATTCCACACGAGGATGTGATTTTGTATCATATTTGCATTTATATATCTAGATCAGCTTGTTTGGTTTGTTTACTCATTTACTGACTCATTAGATGCATCTCCTTATTGAATTTTGCAAAAAATATGCATTTCTAATTAAATTTAAGCAATTTTTTAAGTTCTCAATATTTTCCCGAGAAGTTCTGACTTATCTCCAATATTTGCCGATATCTTTTTTTTTGTCCTTAGCGATAAATTTCTGATACCGATATTTTGAACTATGGTTTAGGTCATTGGTCCCTGTAGGCTAAGGCACTTGTATAGAGGGTCCCCTTTTGGCAGAGATAGGTGTGTATTCTATATCAAAGCTCAGTATGTGTTCAGGTTTGGCCTTTGTTGGACTCAGTTTGGCTTACTTACTATTTATACATAGTGACTATTTCAGGAAAGTCAGGACTACTAATTATAGTAGGGCACCTGAACAGGCTATGTTTGCAGTGTCGATCCCTGACACCATTGGGTTGTTCAGATATTCAGGGGCTTACTCATATTTTTAGAGTTGCTATTTTTAGCAGGGCACTTGGACATGAAATATCCCTGGACATGAAATATCCCTTTCCAATTCTTTATATAAACTAGACAAAATCTAATATCTTATTTGAGAGAAATTGTTTATATCAATAGTGATAGAAATAAAAAATTTCATATACATAAATAATCAGATAGGGGCGAGTAGACAACTTGGAAAATACTCTATGAAATTTAGGGAGTTGATTACATAGGCTTTATATGTCTCTGACTGAATCTAAAATAGAACATACCCTCGGTATAACTGTGAATGGTATCGCTGAGATATCACACAAACTGGCATCTTCAATGGCTACGATTCCACAATCTGTTGTATCAAACAAACATGAATGTAGGATGAGATCATTGAACCAATACCTGTGATGGGTTTGCGTCCATAACAGGTTCTGCTACAGGGTTTGCGTCCTGTACAAAGATATGATGGGTAGGGAGAAACAAAATATTATCAAGTTGCAAAGAATGTTTGCTAATTGCCCTTAGTCCCCTTTATAAAGACTCTCCTTGCAAAAAACAACGAACTCCTCCATAAATCCTGACTTTTAGGTGACTTGACTTAAGCATTAAGTTTACCATTTATTAGAAATCCCTCCAAGAATAAGTCACCAAGAAAATTCATTTATAACTTAAAGTGGCCCCATGTCTATGACTGAAAAATAGGAACTTAAGGTGTGGCCCCATAATGAATAATTAAAATAATATTTGCTGGGACTTAAGCTTTTTGGCCTCTGATTTAATTAATCATTTTATACCCTTATTAATCCCTTGGCTCCATATTGGGGACATTACAAATCTTCCCACCCTGAGATTGCTTGCCCCAAACAATCACCAAAATCAAATTTGATTAGGATCATGTACACCATTTAATTCATGGATCCCAAGGAAATCTTGGTGCATCTTCTTCGAATCTCCATTGCTCTAAACTGATGTAAGCATGATAAGACCCAAGACTATGAAGCACACTTCCATAATCCCAATGTAGAAGTGCCTCAAACCACACCACACACCACAAAAACCTGTAAGTAGTCTTGTGGGTGAAGAATTGAGTCAACAAAAGTACAAAAGCACTACCTGGATCCCAAATCTTTGCACTGTCATATCCATTCATCATGTCAATACTTATTATGTTGCTGTTGTGAACCTCTACATCATCTAACCAGCTGAGAACTTCACTCCAAATGAAGCCACAATTACTACCAACTACCAATGCTGTTAGGAATTCATGAATGAGCCAATCTTCAACAGGGAGAGTGTGTTGAATGCTTCTCCAAGACGTCCAAATAGCTGCTGTAACTTTATCTACAAATTAGTGTGCCTTCATTAAAGGTTGCTAAGTAATTGTTTTTTAACCATGCAACCAATGAAGTCCCTTCCCTTTTGATCCTCATAGCCCAATGTAATATCTAAAAAGACTGAATCTCTAATCAATAAGTACATCGCTGCCCTATCATATGAAAGAGGTGACAAGTCCATTGATGAATGGGAGATGTTTCTATTTCTCAACAAAGACAGACTTTTTGTGGCTGGTCCACTATGTACGCAACCAAATATCTCATCAACTCTAGGTAGGGAAGGGTTAACTTCACACTTGGTCTTCCCAACTTGAATGTTCCCAACCCAAGGTTCAAAGTTTGACTCATGAGATGAAAGAGAATTGTTGATCAAGCTCAAAAAATCAGAATTATACTCATACCTCTTCAAGATGTCTCTGCTGTCCTCTACTTCCCTTGGAAGAATTAAAGATCTAGATTCCCTTTGTTCACTTGTGTGATCTAGTTGATTGCATTGCTCTTTGACCCTTAGAAGATGTTGTCTTGCTCAGCTAGCAAGCTTCTTTGCTTGGGTCGCTCTACGTAACCAATCTTCGTTCAACCTTTGGCAATGTTTTATATCAGCTACTCCAAAGTACACAAAATCAGACTTATGATAGATTGTATCATTCACATCATCATGTCTCATGCTTGTACATTGTGTACCATCAATTGTAGGTTGCATATCATTTATTTCATCTTGTCTAAAGGCTGCAATATCTTGAGAAAAATGGGCTGCATCACTACTGTTATAAGACTCACAATCACTGTCATATCTTTGTGTCAAATCTTCAATTGTCACAGGCACCCTTTCATTGTAAACTTCATGCTCAGTCTTTGTACCTTGGGTGCCAATGCTGGTGGACTCCTCTTCGTTGCTAAATCCGTGTGTCAAGGTTGCTATCTCATGGGAATGAGGAAAAGAAACTAAAGCTGTCCAAATCCAGAATTTTGGGCTTCTCTTCCATGCTTTCTTCCGAATCATTAAACTCAATCCAATGATGATGCAAGTCTTTCCACACCAACGGCTTTTGTTCCCAGCTTTTTCAACACGTGTAGGAGTGGTGCCAATATGAGAAGCAATGACCACACTAGTAGATGCATTAATATCATTGCCCTTAGACTCCAATTTATCACTATCCATGACAATTTCATGTTCTTCATAAGTCTTTGAGCAATTTGAATACTTATCAAACCTCTCGTAAATGACCTTACTGCAAGGTTCATGTGACAACAAAGAGTTGCTGGTCAAACTCAGAAAATCAGAATGATGTTCATCAATAATCTCTCCATGGGTTGTTGTACCTTGCGTATTGCTTGAAGCTACAAACTCTTCTTTCACATCTTCCACCATGAATGATGGGACAGTGTTGTGACCAACCAAAAAGGTACCAATCGGATCTATACCTTCATCTAACCTCAATTGACCTTCCAAGTAGTGTGACTTTTGAAACAAATGTTCTGATTGGTTCATAGCTTCTTCCTCAACACTTTTCCCATCCAACTCATGTACCAACAAGCTATCATCAGCTTAACTGTGGATTGGATCATTTACCTCATTTTCTTCTTTACTTGCTGTCGTGAAATCCGATGGTGGGCAAACAACGTTTTCAACTTCTATTTTGTGCTTATCGACCCATACTTGGCTTTCCTCAATGCATTCTCATGTGTTAATAGTGGACAGCTGATTGCATTAAAGAAATCTAAATTATGATCCTTTGAAGTGTCTAGTGCTCAAAGTCATATGCTGCCTTACCATTCCAAACCTGCATTTCCAATGCGCTCATTGCTTCCAACCAAAACCATGGTGAAATCATCAAGACGAACCAAACATTATCATATTGTTAAACCCTATGGTTAGGCAATCTTCTAGTCCCTACAATCAGCTCTCTAAAGAAAAATGCTTCATATGACTTCAACAAGCAATCCTCCATTTCAAGCATATGAATGAGACAAGTAAAATCTATCTCACTACATGACCATACATTATGACAAAGTAATTTCTTACCAATGAATTGTAGAGTTGTCTCATGCAAAGGAATATAGGTGGATGTAGCTGATCAATCAGAGTAGCGTTTGCAAACTTCGGGGAAGCATCTTCCTCCACCTTGTGGCTGCCACGAAGACCCATGCATTCCTCACTTGATGCTATAATTGTTGCTTCTTGCTTGTTCATATCCTCTTTTGGCTGGAGTGAACATGCGAACATGGATTTATCTTCCTTAGACCTTCCACATGTTCGGTTAGAAGTCCAAACTTCTAGAAATGATGACTGAATTTTGTCTTTTCCATGATCATTTGTAGGCTGCAAACTGGAAGTAAAAGCTTCCTCTTTCTTCTCCATCCTTTCTTCAATGGCGATTTCTAAGTCTTGTCCTTTCAAGAATGTTCCTCCTAGCTGCAGCTCCTTACTCTTCTCACTCATTTCAACTTCTTACTCATTTTTAATACATGATTCATCATGCTTAGAATCAAATCCCTCTTGAACTTGCCCTTCTTTTGACTCTGATTGAGATTTTGATTCAGAATTCATTTCTTCTTTTCTTTTATGCTGCTGTGTTGAGCTTGTAGATGGTTGTTCTTCATTTTTTGGTATGAAAGTAGGTCAAAGTGGTCTATCTGAAACTATTGCAGCAACTCTGCCGGTTTTACTATACCTTCTACTGCTCTCACTTCTTGACCTTCTTGATCGAGAATGGTCCAATCCCATCTGACCCATGGTTGTAATCATACGGTCATGTAATTGTTGTAGCGTTTGCTGTTGTTGTTGCATCTGTAGCTGTTGCTGCTGCTTCTTTTGTTGCATCTGTAGCTGCTGCTGTTGGGCAAAAACTATTAGGAAATTGTTAAGTTGATTATTTAGTTCCCTTGGCTTCCATCTCTTCTTTCACCCATCTCTATTTCAGCTGGTTTAATTTCAGCTCCTTCTTCCTGCTGTCCTCACTTTCTTCTGGTATAATATTTGTGTAGTCCTACCTCTCTATGGTGCATAAAGTCAATTCTAACTGACATGCAATAACCCACTTTCACAAACTAATCAAAAGTGACATGCAATCATCTAGGTACCCACCAAACTAACATGCAACGCAAGTCCACTAACCACGACTGTTCCGAAATAACATACAATGATAACCCTCTTCATAAACTTCATCTAAACTGACATGCAAGAGTGGCTAACTCACATGCAATCATTTAACTTGACATGCAACTGAAAACCTCGACATGCAACTGAAAATCTTTGACATGCAGCTGAAAAATCTGACATGCAACTAAAAAAGCTGACATGCAACTGGAAAAGTTGACATGCAATTGAAACCCTCACAGGCTGGCAGGGTCACTGTACTTTGATACCATTGAAATATCCCTTTCCAATTCTTTATATAAATTAGACAAAATCTAATGTCTTATTTGAGAGAAATTGTTTATATCAATAGTGCTAGAAATCAGCAATTTCATATACGTAAACAATCAGAAAGGGGCAAGTAGACAACCTGGAAAATACTCTATGAAATTTAGGGAGTTGATTACATAGTCTTTATATGTCTTTGATTGAATCTAAAATAGAACATACCCTTGGTAGAACTGTGAATGGTATCGCTGAGATATCACACAAACTGGTGTCTTCAATGGCCGCAATTCCACAATCTGTTGTATCAAACAAACATGAATTTGTTGTTGTAGGATGATATCACTGAACCAATACCTGTGCTGGGTTTGCGTCCATAACAGGTTCTGCTACAAGGTTTGCGTCCTATACAGAGATATGACGGGCATAGAGAAACAAAATATAATCAAGTTGCAAAGAATGTCTGCTAATTGCCTTTAGTCCCCTTTATAAAGACTCTCCTTCCAAAAAACAATGAACTCCTCCATAAATCCTGACTTTTAGGTGACTTGACTTGAGCATTATTACCATTTATTAGAAACCCCTCCAAGAATAAGTCACCAAGAAAATTCATTTATAACTTAAAGTGGCCCCACATTTATGACTGAAAAATTGGAACTTAAGGTGTGGCCCCATAATGAATAATTAAAATAATATTTGTTGGGACTTAAGCTTTTTGGCCTCTTATTTAATTAATCATTTTATACCTTTATTAATCCCTTCGCTCCATAGCGGGGACATTATAGGACAACTAGTGTTTGGCAGTGTTGACCTCAGTTCTTTATGGCATAGTGAGATGGTGAATATTCAAGGAGATATTAATATTTTAATGGCATTAATGATATTATTTATTAATAGTTATATTATAAAGAAACCAAACACGATGTTGAGGGGGGTTTAAAACAAATTATAAATGGCCATCTCCAACTGAAGCACCATCTCCTTTTGTGTCCATTCATCATTTATGATAGTCATTAGGGTTTTTCTAATCTTGTCTTTTGCTATATGCCTAGTATTCAGATCAAGAAAATTGTTTGTAGGTTCTAACAGTGTTGAATTGCCTAATTGGTCTGTTGCTTTGCTATGTTTGCATGGTTTATATAGGGGTTGTATCTCTCAAAGTTTTGAACATTTCTTTGGCTTAGTTGTCTCAATTTACAATTCTTGATGCTTCAAATATTGCTTGCATATGTTTCTCTTCTTTTGGGAAGGAGTATTTCAACTGCATCTTAGGATGTAGACTTCCCTTCATTTGAGGGGGCTCTTTTAGCTTTGTTTAGTTGATTATTTTGTAAGAGTGTCCCAGCTAACTTGGTCAATAACTTTGGCACTTCTTTCTTAAAAAATGGGAAATTCTTGGTAAATTCAACCCACTAGTGTTTTGTGAGTGTTGGATTATTCACTGAAGTTGATTGGGTGTTTAGATTTCTTCATTCATAATTGTGGCTTTGGATTATGCTTTTCTTTTTGCTTTTACTTCAGTACTAGCTTTCACCTTGGCTTTGAAACTGTGAGGATGGATTTTGGAATTGTCTGCTTCATGTGGCCTCTTTCATTCTTGTTGTTCCATAATCACTCCTGTCTTTATTTGAGCTCAGTATTGGCACTTGTCTTATCTTCCCTCTTATTCCTCCCCACGATACCTTTCTTCCTACCATCATACTATTAATTGCTTTCCTTCACAGTCTCTTTTGATATGGAGGTCTTAAAAAACTATATAGTGATTTTTGGTGAATTATCTAACAACCTATCGTCTTCATTGGTCACAAACTTGATACCCCAAATGGAATCCGTGTGTACTTGGTTTGGTTTGATTCTTCTTTTATATGCTCTTGAACTGAAATTTTTAAAAAACTATATAGTGCTTTTTGGCGAATTATCTAACACCTATCATCTTCATTGGTCACAAACTTGATACCCCAAATGGAATCCGTGTGTACTTGGTTTGGTTTGATTCTTCTTTTATATGCTCTTGAACTGAAATTTCCCACATGTACCGATCATCTTTGGCGAGTTTATGTTCTCTATGTTCTTGTGTGTCAGGCGATTCTTGATCAGCTGGACCATTTATTCCTATGCTCCCATCTTGTTGTGTTGTTGTCAATGGTTGTTACTGTCTTTGATTTTCATGAAGTCTGACCTGACTTTGCAAAGGCAACAACATCAAATGTAAGCTACTTAAATGCTCCACTATCAATGCAACAATCACAAACAAAAAAACCAGTTCAAACCAGAATTGTTTGTATGAGATTATCGCATTTGTTGTTTTATTAAAAGGTAGTATTCAATGACAGATAATGAAGTTCAGGAAGGACTGTACATAAAATCAGCATGCTTCCCTTATTGTGCCAATTATACTTAGCAGGCCAATTCTAATTGGTCAGACTGCAACCATTGGGTAACTGGTTCTGACTATTTATTAACATACTACCTTTAATTGATAATTAGATAACAAAACAAGTTGGTCATTTAAAATATTATGTAATATAAAACTAGGCTGATGACAAAACAAGTTAGTCATGTATAATTCAGACCAAGGTGTCCATAGGTTTAATCCTCTAAAAAATTAGAAATTCATCTTCCATGAAAACTTAACAAATTTCTAAAATTGTCAACCTAACAATTCATTCTTTTAAGCTCCAAACTAGTCAATAAGCTCGATGTGAATTTTGAAGCAAATTTACCAATAGATGGAGTTGGGTTTTCATCCAATCCGCCAAGAAATTCAAAGCTTTTCGTCATAGGGCATGCTGAACCTGCAAGCAGAAACTTTCCAAGAAGTTCTAAACACAAGTCATGAATGGGTACCAAACGACTTGCCAAAATCTCCTTATAAAGGCCCAATTGAGTCTTCTGGAAGATTCTAATTCAACCTCCTTCAGGCTTTTTAGAAGAACACTTTATTAAATAAAGTGACTTTATAATATTTATTTATTTTTTATTTGAGTCACTTTAATTAAATTAATTAAAAAATAAAGTTAGACTTAGGATTTATTCATAGTTACACCATCGTTAGGGATGATGGAATGGGGGGATGGTTTGCGGGGGGGCAGCAGGGCGGTGCTATATACTATATAATATACATATGGTACTTAAAATGCTAGTTATGAAAAGATGTATAAGACTATTAAGAAGTAAAATAGCAAAATTGCAAATACCAAATACTAAATAGTAAATACTTGAACATTGAACAATGAACATTGAAGTTTTGAATATCCAATTACTAATTACCTGTTAGAAATTAGAATACTCAATGCTAAATAAAATTTTAAATTGTCAAATGGAAGATTTTTATTATATCAAAAATATCATAAAGATGACTACAATGAGTAGCATGATATCAAAATTATGTCAATGTCAAAATGTAGTGAAGGGAGGCCTCTAGTCATCCCTTGGGAGGTCGGGGCTAAAGGAAAACTCCTCATCACTGGAACTACTGGATTCCTCATGGTCAAGTTCCGCCAAAGGAACACTAACCAGACCTACACCTAAAGCCCTACACAATAAATGTTATTTTAAAAAACAACTCAATGCAAAAAAGGTTGCTGCTAGGGGACGCCCAGACATCCCTAGAACGGTTGGGGGACGCTTGAGCGTCCCCCTCGATGCTTTGGGGACGTTAGGATGTCCCTGCGTCCTAGCGACAATCAGGCGGTGCCACGGGAACTTGGGAACAACATCCCCTAGTCCCAAGGACGTCCTTGTTTCAGGAACGCCTAGGTTTAAGGGAGGACGCGTCCCCATGTATTGGTTTTATTCTAATTGGATAACTTTGTATATAATTCAATTTATGTTATCCCCTTATAATCTCTAATCATAGCCTATGGAAATAAAAATGGGATAGATGACCTTGTTGGATTATCACTTGGAAAAAGGGGATGTTACAGTCCTCCCTTCTTGGAGATTGCTTGTGCCAATGACCAATTCCAATGTCAATCTTATGAAAACTCCACCACAAATTTGTTGCTCCATTGTGATACAACAAAGGTTTGTAGTTCTAGCTTTCCTCATTACCTTTTGAAGCAATTTCACGATTATACTAGCTATTGGATCTGAAACTTTGGTAACATCATATATCTTGAAAGTGAAAGGATAAGCATAACCCAACAAATCATTAGCTCACACTTCTTATGTCAAAATCAATATTGTTGGCAAATATCTAAATTGCTTCTCTTGTATTGCTTGATTAGTGTTGGTAGTCATAACCATTTGTTCCAATAACAATAGCCTACCAACACCTCCTCTTGACTACATGATGTCAATTTGAGCATAATCACAACTGTTCCCTATTGATATCCATAACTCATTGTCTTATTTTTCAAAATCAATGATCTGTAAGTAAGATAACAGCTGCAATATTGTGATTTGTTTTCAAGTTAATGTCAAATGAATTAAGCATTAAAAAGACCCAAAAAATAAAAAGTAAAAAATTGCCTTATTTGCTTGTGAGTTCGTGAAAAGTGGTCTGGGTTAGATCTAAGTTCGATTGGGTTCATCCTAGACAAATCCACATTCTTCAAAGTTTACCTTGGACACATCCCTAGTATCCCTCAATTGGGATTTAGATTTGGTATAGATTAGACGTGGACCTAGCATATAACTCAGTTTTAAATTTTTTAATAATGTGCCATTTTTAATATAGATTCCAAATCTATTTTGTAATGTCAATCCATTTTGACAATTTTTTGGATATATTTCTAATATTTATTTATTTTTAAATAAGTGCTTGGTAAACTTTTTTACATGACCGACGATGTTGGCATGACACCCTCTTGGTCCACGTGAAATGCTTTTGACTTGGAGCTATGAACCATGGAGACCACAAATGGGGGACCTCATCCCTAGGTAACAAAGCTGAGGCCCAAATCTGCGAGCCCATTGGATCAATGAAGGCATAGGCCCGCAATCACGATGGCCCAATAGAGGTTTGAACTTGGGTGGGGACAACAACTACACCACTACTTAACCAACACACTAAGTGGTGAACCTTGATATATTTCTTATATTAAAAAGATTGCATATTTATATTAATTGAATTCTATCATGAATTATTTTTTTCAATTTTCTTTTAATCTATGTTGAACTTTATCCCAATTTTATAATTGCTGATTTTGAACATGAACATGAACCTTGTGACCTAGCATATACCTCCATGCCTGAAAGGAGGAGGTACCATGTTTGCTATGTCTGCCAATGAAAAATTCTCTATAAAATGCCTGCAAATTCTCATCACTGTTGACATTATGAAGAAAATTGAACAGCTATAAAAGTGACTCCCATGGTTGGAAACCTAAGCATTTCTTGCAAAATGAGTGTGAGGGGAAAATATTTCTCTCCACCAAAATAAATTCCTTATTACAACAAATAGACCTTGACTCTGTAGTTTGAGAATTACAAGCTAATTGTTAATATCCCTATTTCAGTCATTTATAACCTACAAACATCCAATGGGCCCATTGGTGTATTAGACATTGGCCCATTGGGCTCTTTTATCAAATCAAGTCCCAGGGAGCATGACAAATCACAACTAAATCCCATCAAGCAATCATTTTTTTTGATTGAAGAACATCAAGCAATCATTGAGGAGCATGAATAATCTCAATTAATGATCATCAAGTATGTAAGAGCATGAATAACCACAATCGAACCCTTTTGTCAATCACTAGGAATCATGCGTTACCCTTGTTAAACCCTATTATCAGTTTTTGGGGAATAACAACCTCAACTAATACCTTGCATGTGGCACAAACTACTTCTATCAAATATCTTGAACGCATATCCAATATACAACATTATTAATGGCAAACACAACTTAGTTATAATATTCTAGTTTATTCTAATAAATTAAATACTGTGATTTGTATTACTCTTCTTTAATGCACTTATGTAAAAGAATCCCTTTGGTGAAACAATCCATGCAACTTACATTTTCTTTGGTGAACAAGAATTTTGACAAGTCATCTACTGTTTTGGTAAATAATTGAATGAATTAAATGAATGATCAAATGATCATTTATAGGATTTGCAAAGACAATGTTTCTATAAAGAAACAATCGTAAATTAGAAACTATCTAATATTCACATAAGTTACAATATTGACCATTAAATAATAAATAATAAAGATAGTATTCTAATACCCTCCCTTAATGGTCAATCTATCAACTACACCAAGTTGCCCCTTGAATTTTACAAACTTGTTCGGACTCAAACACTTGGTGAGAATATTTGCTGTCTAATCCACAATTGGAACGTACAACTGAACCGATTCGTCTTCAACTAGTTGTCGAATGAAATGACAATGAAGATCAACATGCTTGGTTCTCTCATGAAAGACTTGATTCTTGGCTAGTTTGAGCACCCCTTGATTGTCACAGTACAAGGGAGTAGGATTTGCATGAGACATCTGCATGTCTGAAAGCATCCATTGATACTCAGCTTTTGTTGATGAAAGGGCCACAACTTGCTACTTCTTGTTGGTCCATGTGACTGCACCAGATCCCAAATTGAAAACATACCCACATGTTGATTTTCTGTCTTCAATGGAACCTGCCAATTCTGAGTCTCTAAAACCAATAAGTCTAGGATCGTGACTTCTGCTGTATAGAAGACCAAAATCTGAAGTGCCCTTCACATACCGTAACACATGCTTCGTTGCTACCCAATGATAAGTCTTGGGGCCTGTCATGAAGCATGTAATGTAGCTCATTGCAAAACTGAGATCAGGCCTAGTAGCAGTAACATAGATGAGACTGCCCACCAATTGCCTAAATGCTGATTCATTTACCACAGGTGAATTTGATTTGTTTGTCAGCATCAACCCTTTCTCCATACGTGTTGGAAGCAAGTTTCCATTCTTGCATTAGAAACTTGTCCAACAGATTGGGGCATACTTAGATTGAGATAAGAAGATACTACCTTCAGTCAGTCTTCCGAATTTCAACCCCTAAACAATAGTGGAGAAGTCCCAAGTCACACAAACTCTATTTGATTTGATCGATCAAAAGTGCTGAACTACCAGTGATAATCAGGTTGCAACATAGACAACAAGAAGAATATCACCACTAGTGTTTTTGACATACAAATAAGAATCAGATGGACTCCTCTAAAAGCAATTATTTGTAAGGTTTCTTGTCAATTTTGATGTACCAAGCCTGAGGAGCTTGTTTCAGGCCAGCCATAGAGTGCTTTCACCAGTCTACACACTTGATTTTTTTTCCAACAACCTTGAAACTAGGAGGCTATGTCACGTAGTCTTCTTCCTGCAACTCACTATTGAGGAAGGCACTCTTAACGTCCATTTGATGGACTTTCCATCCAAACTGATTTTCCAAGGTAAAGACAAGTTGTATGGTACTCATTTTGGCTATAGGAGAACAAGTCTCCTCATAGTCAATGCCCTCTTTCTAGTGAGAACCCCTTAGCAACAAGACAAACTTTGTACTTGTCAAGGGTGACAGTCCCAACCGGTGCTGAGAGGGGAGGGGTGAATCAACACCTCTAAAACTTTTCTCTTTAAATCTGGTGAAGTATATTTATAACTGTAAGCCAAACAGATTTAAGCATATAATAACAACAAGCAAACAATCACATAGAAACACCAGATTTATCACGTGGAAACCCGATTAGGGTGAAAACCACGGTGTGAGGAGACCTCACAAATTCTGTACTCTTGTGGAGTACGCCCTGTTAGGAGCCTTCCCGGTTAAAGGATTACAACGCACTGTTAGATGCGACCCGGTTAAGGGATTTGTTACAATAACGCCGGTTAGTGCCTGCCTAGTTAGAGGACTTGGAACACCTTGAAAGATGTCACCCGATTAAGGGATCTAATACAAGGGACCTGTTAGAGTCCACCCAAATACTGGGATTTAACTATTGTAATTGCTAGAAAACAATAGAAGATTGACCTTTTACAAATGGCTTTGCATAGTTTGATAAGATCTCTATTTGTGCTCAACTAAGAAGCATCATCGGTCGCCGGAGGTGTGTTCTCCTCTACTGTTGTGCTTCTCTGCACACTCTTCTTCCCTTCTCAATTTTCCCTAGCTTCTTTTAAGCTTTCAAGTTCACTCTTTTCTTCGGTAGAATGAAGGCAACCCATATTCTCAACAAGCAGAAGAATATATAGAGTTCTTTGCCCTAATTGCACCTCTCATGCATGACCTGACTTCAGATCCTTTTTGGATACATCACTCAGTGAAGTATCAGTTCACAGAGGAAACATCCGATGCATGCTCTTGCTTTATCTACTTTATGAAAGAAAACAATAGATGTGTGTCAAGCATCTTTCCTTCACAAGAGATAACGCTTTGTTTTAAAGCCATAGATTCTGGCTTTGAAACCTCCAGACGCGCCGTAAACCGATCACCATGTTAACTCAAAGACTTCCAGATTTAGTGCAAGAAATCTCGGTCAAAGAGTTGGTTGAAACAGATAGTTGACTATGGCTTCCTCGGTTAATACCGGAGTCATTACTAGATCAGTTGAGATCCTTATGTTGTGAACGGGTAAGAGTCTTTGACCTATCACTGCCCCTTTCTCGGCTTACCGGTCGCACATTCCTCGGTTGTGTTGTTGATACCAGTTTGTACTTTTACTTTCTCCGTGCTTGTTTACACTGGTTGTATCCTGGTCCTCGGTTGACGGTTGAATTCTCTTTTCCTTGACTGTATACATTACTCGGTTGCTGATGCTTTGTGTAGTGATCGGTTGCTCTTGATTACAATCTTTTCTTTCTTGTATGTTGGCACCGGTTGCCAAACCAGCCTCTTTTCATACAAATCTCCTTGGATCTTTAGACTTTAGAGAGATGACAAATCTCTATCGTCATTTGCCAATCAATGACAAAACTTGTACCGGTAGCAGGCTTACCGGTTACCATTTCTTTATGCCAACAAAGGGTTCCAACAACTTTGTACTTAACTTCATATACCCATTTGCAGCTAATGTGTTTCTTCCCCAGAGGAAGATCAGAAATGATCCAAGTGTTATTGTTCAGAAGACTATGATGTTCATCTTCCATAGCCTTTTTCCACTCAGGAATCCCTTTAGCCTCAGTATATGTTTGAGCCTCAAAAATACTATGAATGTTGGCCATAAGAGAAATTCTATTCATGGATCCCGGAAGTTTGGCAAAAAGGGTACTCAGATCTTCTCTGCAACTCCTAAAATAGCGACTATAGATATCTGAAAATGGTGTTTTGGGGTAGCTATATAGGGTTTTGCCTTAGTCAAACCCCTTTTTTGGTGATTTCCACCTCCACAAATAGCCGGATGTAATAGAATATGTGTGTGTATTGAATGTGTAATGCCAAGATCTAATCCTCTGGATTGAAACCCTAGCATGAATTGATATGAGAAAACAATGTATAGATTTGAATGTGATAAGAAAGAATACCAAGCCCCCAAGGCTAAAGTACTCTCACCAAACTCACAATCCTTAATTTCTACCCCATGATTGTATCTTTGAATGCTTGAATATTGAAAATGGTAGATCGATGAAGAAGGAATCTATCTTGCTCAAAAGGAATGTCCACAATGGTTTGTCCACAAAAATGCTTGATATCCACAATGGCTTGATCTCCTATATCATCCTCTTGCAATCTTTCATCTTCACTTCACCATCACTTGCTTTCTTCAATAGATTGTGTCTCCACTTGATGGATACTTGGTGAAAATGAAGGCAAAAGAGAGTGCTTATATAGAGGTTTCAAGGAAAGGCTTCTCGGGAAATGTAAGGGCCCATAATTCAAATTTCACCTCGAATTATGGTCCAGTCACAATAACCAACTAAGGAGGGAAAATAATTAAATGAATTTCAATTTAAAACCCTTCTGCATTCGGATCTGGGGGCCTGACATTGATTTCGGGGCCTGCAGTGAACCAAATTTGAAAAGGGGGATCAAAACTTGACAAAGGTCAAGGGCGACCTCGACTTTGACCTAGGTCAAAGTTGACCTCAACCTTTACCTATGTCAAATTCAACCTTGACCTATGTCAAAGTCAACCTTGACCTTGACCCAGATGTTCAGATCCAGCCAGTGTTGAGAACGGGAGGTCCTGGGGATGTCCAGAGACTTGGAATAGTGGGACAATAGGGAAGAGTGCCAGGAGAAGGCACAGAGACCTAGGATGAATGAGATGAGGAATAGGAGTACCTCTACCTAGATCCTACCTAGAAAATAGAGGCATAGAGAAGGGAAATCAATGAGAATTGTCAGGATCCTAACCCTAACTTCACCTAGAATGAAGGAATCAAGAGCAAATGCATCCTAAATGCAAATCTATCATGAAAATGCATTGAAAGAGGGTGCTAAACCTATCAAGATTGAAGTTATTCCACTTTAAGATGATGCATTTATCCCCCACTTTAGCCTAGATATGACACTACATGAATATGCAAGCTAAATTAAGAAAACATCATAGTAAATAAAAAGGATATAGCCAAGTCCTCGATGTAGAGATCTTGCAGAAAACCGTTAGAACCTGCAACACACAAGGTTGATGAAAATCCATAAATCACCTAAAGCTTACTAAATTAAATCTAAGAAGTTCATAGAGCCCCTTATGCCCCCCCCCCCTATTTCGGCTTTCTACTTCTGAAGGGTGAAACAGGGTGATAAGGAAAACATTAAACACTAGATATGTAGTTTGTTGAAAAGTCCTTTTTAAACCAATTAGAAAGATTCCTATCCTTCCTAAACTTATTCAAGGAGTTAGGTATCTGAATCACGATTCCAACACCATTGACGACACTAAAAACGGAGTTATGATAAGGATAACATTAAACACTAGATATGTAGTTTGTTGAAAAGTCCTTTTTAAACCAATTAGAAAGATTCCTATCCTTCCTAAACTTATTCAAGGAGTTAGGTATCTGAATCACGATTCCAACGCCACTGACGACACTAAAAATGGAGTTATCGAACTCAAGTTATGATGAAAAGAGTGAATGTCTATCTAAATGCATATGAAGGGAAATTCGAATTTAACATGAGTAAACCCTAAGAAAAACCCTAACAAAACCCTAATTCTGACTTTAAATAAGGAAAAACAATTCATACTTACTCATCCTTACCATTTGCATATTTTAAGAGAGAAAGCAAGATGCTGAGGAGAGAAGAACTTCAAGTGACATGCATGGAGCTCTTGAGATAGTGCCTAGCTACTGGACGGTCGCTTCCCAAGGTGATTTTCTATTTTTTTAAATTTTTGTACTTCATAAATTGTTTATTTGTGTAGGCAAGGTCGACCCTAACCCTTAAAGGTCGACCCTGACCCAGTTATGTCAACCTTAACCCAAAAAGGTCGACATGAACTAGAAGGTATCCACCTTGTCTGGGGTGAGGTCAACCTTGACCCAAAAAGGCTGACCCTGACCTAGGAATGTCGACCTTGATCCAGGAAGATCGACCTTGACCTAACTGAAGTTGACCTTGACCTAGTCTAGTTGGATTTACAAATTTGATGTTGCAGAATGCTGATATAATGTTTGTTTGTGCTTACAGGACCTGGTTCATCTCCGAGAGCATCCCTTTGGATGGTTAGTAGGGGTTATCAGAGAGAAACTGTCAGAGCTGAGCGAGGATGAGATTCAGTTGCTGAGAGACATAGGGTTGTACTGGGTGACAGTCCTACCACAGATCAGACTTCACTGAGCCATGTTATCAGCTCTCATAGAGAGGTGGGATGAGGATACAGGCTCCTTTCATCTTCCCTCAAGTGAGATCACTGTGACTGTCATGTCCCCATTTTGGCTGACATCGTTTGGCATGATTGATTTGCCTATCATCGACTCTCGTAGGCAAATGGTTTGGAGAGAGGGTCATTATGTTGATCATTTGATTGCATATTGCTAACAGAGCCTACATTCGGTAGAGCCTACATCCAGTTTGGGCCTACATGCAGTTGTAGTGGAGCCTACATCCAGAGTGAGCCTACATCCAGTTGTAGTAGAGCCTACGTTCAGTCGTAGTTGGGCCTACATTCAGTTATGAGACATTTGGGCCTACATTGTTATAATTTTGAGTTGAGAAATGTACTTTATTATTATAATGTTATTTTATTATAAAGTACATTATAATTGGATGTTTCTAGAAGTTTTAGCAACTTCTCAAGGAAAAGAATAAATAGAGGGCTTGGGCTTTCATTTGGACATGCTTGGATTTGGGATTTCTTCTACTTCTTCATTGTGAAGCAATTTGTAGCCTTGTGGTCTGCAAATACTATTCGATCTTTGGGAACGAATCACTCCCCTAGATTGGCATAACTGAGGTAGTGAAATATCTACTGAAGGGTTGCAAGTTTGGAAGTGGTATTCAGCCATTTCAAGTTGAGCTTATTTGGAATCCTCAGATTTACCTGAGGGTTTGAGTTTTGGTTGCAAGAGAAAAAAAGCAGTCCGAAAAAGCAGATTCGAAAAAGCAGATCTGAAAAAGCTGTCCGAAAAAGCAGTTCGAAAAATTATTGCAGCCATCTACAATCAGGTTCCTCATTTCTCATTTGGCATTTGGCATATTTTCTGAGAAATGTATGTTTTCAGCCGAGTACAAAATATAGCTTCAGCACTTTACTATTTTACATTGTACTTGTCTTTGTTTGCCATTTGGCATTATTGGTAACAAAGGAAGGCTAGGATTTTGCAAGTGAAAGGGCATTGTAATTTTCAGTCTATCTATATTGCAAACCTAGGGTTTGATGATCATATCATTGACTGAAAAATGTATGGCATTGTTGCAAATTGTTGATATATGAATGGCATATGGTTTTGAGCAATTTCCTACATCATTGATAGTGTTTTAGATGGTATTTGGTTGCTATCTATTATTCTGAAATTTTGGGACAGCGAACTCATATATTGCAAAATAATTTTCTATATTCAGTATTTTTCTTTCAGCAGTGTATTCAGTGCATGCCAACTGTTTGACGAATTTTCTCAGTTCAGTATTAGTGGTTTTTAGTGGCCTTTATAGTAAGGGTCATTACAGTGACACTGGAGGATGTCTACAAAATCTTGCGGCTTCTGATTTGAGGAGAGCCTGTCAGACAAAGAGCACAATGAGGTTCTGAGGAGATCCATGCAGATGCAAAGTATTGTTTAGGACAGGTTCCACAAATGCGAACTCAGGTAGATCAGATCACTTTATCATCCATAATGGCAGGCCCTACACCTTTGGTACGAAGAGTGATGCTATGTATACTGTCCTTGGTTGTGGTACCCAACAGAAAGGGTACAATATTTTCTACACTTTTCACCCATCTTGTATGAAGGATGGAGAGTGATAGGATTGTTTTCTCATGGGGTCGCAACATGTTAGCCCAACTATACCATGAGCTATGTCAGTTGGTGAGATATCAGAGAGAGAGTCTCACGGTATGCACACTTTTGCAAATGTAGTTGTTTGAGCATTTTGCATGTACATGACCACAGGGTATTCTAGTGATGGTATATGCTAGCACATTGAGAGGCTTTTCTTATCCTCTGAGAGATGTCTGGTAGTTCGGAGATATCCTGTATTGGAGGGTATGTCTTGACCGTATTCCATGCATAGATGTGATATGGAGACCCTACTGTTGGATGATAGAGTGGCCAGATACGTGACACTAGATGAGACATTCACAGCAGTGCAAGCTACTAGAGGGTCATCAGAGTCACACATTGATTCCATAGTACTATGATCGAGTGATGAGATAGTTCAGTTTTTTACAGGGAGTCCCCAGAGTGGTACCTCATTATGCACATCCGACGAGGTACTATCAGATACCTGACACCATACACCGACCATTAGTAGAATACATAGTAGACAGTGATGAAAATGAGATAGAGGATATAGAGGTACCACCAGATGTGTCTTATTCAGGCATGAGCTGAGACTACATTAGGTACTGGAGTCTGAAGAGAACCCACTCCATCTACCTTGAGGATTATCCTACAGGTGATCCAGGCCTTTCAGAGATGACACACTTGGATAGTGGCATAGCAGAGGAGGATGAGGATCACAGAGATGAGGAGGAGCCCATCTTTGAGGTAGAACCCATGGAGGAGGAGAGAGCAGAGGAGATGCCCCCAGCCGGTGATACTGGTGCGGATGTGCACATTTTTCACGCATCACCACTGAGATCATGATGACCTCTACGCGCCCATACAAAGACACCATTGTCGAGACCTAAACACAACAAGCGTGGAGAGAGTAGTCACTCCATGCCCCTACCATCTAGATCCTTCGGTGACGACCAGGAGGGAGATCCAAGTATGGAATATGAAATTGATTGAAAATTTAAATTAATTTATGAAGAAAGAGCACTAAATTGATAAATGTATTTTTATTCTGCAGTTAGCGTAGTGGAGTGGAGGAGTTTTGTATCCGAGGTTCTGAAGGATACATGTATATCATACCGACTACCAGCGGGCGAGTGAGATTCTTCCATTGATCATAGATATCTCGGCAAGCATGTCGATATCTTTGCGTGTGTCCAACGAGAGTTGAGATTGTGCAAAGAAAGAGAAGATAAACTGATGGACAAGCTACAGAGGGCCCAGGAGCACATGTGTGATATGAGCATATCGAGGAGCAACTCACAGACTACTAGACATAGATCTACTACTTCTCATCATAGATTAGAGAGATCTGGGAGTTATTTACCATCAAAGCATAGAGATAGACAGAGTGATAGATAGGGCCATGGGCCAAATATGTATCAAAACACAAAAGATTTTATAGATGGAAAAATTTCTCTATATTTTTTATTACTATATTTTCATCAAAATCATAAAACCTAATAGAAAGAAAGAAGGTGCATAAATGTATTCAAATGTAATTTTTCTAAAACTACATAACCTATAAAACAAACATAATTATTTTACAAGGAATACATAAATACACAGGGAAAGAAAGATAGAAATTAAGAATAATAACGTTTAAGATGCATAATATTGATGGGTTCCTTAAAAGAAACACCATCCATATTAGCAAGTTTATAAGCACCTGAACCAAAGTCTTTAATCACAACAAAAGGTCCAAGCCAATTAGGGCTAAAATTTCCTTTTTTGCCAGGTAAAGCATTCACATTTCGTTGATTCTCATATAGGGATAAATCACCTACTAAAAATGTTCATTTAATAACCTTATGATTCTACTGTTTCTGAAGAGATTTATGACAAGATTTTATATGTTCTAAAGCATTTATTCATTGTTCGTCCAACATTTCCAATTCTTGTAATCGTTGTTCTCGAAATGTATCCTTGTCAATTATCCCATGAAATGAAAAACGTAAAGAAGGTATCTCTAGTTCCAAAGGCATAATAGCGTCAGTACCGTAGAGAAGATTGTAAGGAGAAGTACCCGTGCAATATGAACACTAGTCCTACAAGCCCATAAAGAATAGGTCAATTGGGTATGCCAATCTTTCGCATGCTTGTTAATTGTTTTTCTCAAAATTCGTTCAATGATTTTATTCGATGCTTTAGCTTGACCATTAGATTGAGGATAGTAAGGAGTCAAAAATCTATGTTGAATTCGATATTTCTCCAAGAATTTTACAACTTCTTTGTTCTTAAAAGAGGTACCATTATCCAAAACTATCATCGAAGGGATACCAAATCATGTTATGATGTTGTTAAGAATAAAATCACAACTAACATCCGCAGTGGTTGAACGAAGAGGAACAACTTCTACCCACTTCGTAAAGTAATCTATAGCAGTTAGGATGTACGTATGTCTTTGAGAAGAAGTTGGTGAGATTTTTCCAATAAGGTCAAAACCCCAAATATTAAAAGGCCATGGAGAAACTTGATTATGAAGCTCACGAGTAGGAGCATGAATCAAATTAGTATGTTGTTGACATTGAGGACATTTCTTAACAAACATGAAAGAATATTGTTCCATTGTTTGCCAATAATATCTTATTCTAAGTAGTTTATTAACTAGAGATTTTCCACCAAAATGTCCCCCACAAGAACCAAAATGAGCTTCTGCCAAAGCTATCAGAATTTTAGTTCTATTAAGACATTTTAAAAGTAAACCCTCATGAGAACGTTTGTAAAGAGTATCTCCTAAGATGATGTAACGTGCTGCAAGCTTCCTAATACGATTACGCGTGTTCCTTGTTATTGATTCAGGAAAAGTACCATCTTTCAAGAAATGAAAGATATGAGAATACCATTCATCCAAATGCAAATTGAAATAATCATAGGTAACCTTATTATAAATTGCAAGGTTTTTAAGAGTTTGTATAGTAAATTGAAAATTTTTAGCGTTATTCTCAAGACAAAGAGTATCTCCTAAGATGATGTAACGTGCTGCAAGCTTCCTAATACGATTACGCGTGTTCCTTGTTACTGATTCAGGAAAAGTACCATCTTTCAAGAAATGAAAGATATGAGAATACCATTCATCCAAATGCAAATTGAAATAATCATAGGTAACCTTATTATAAATTGCAGGGTTTTTAAGAGTTTGTATAGTAAATTGAAATTTTTTAGCGTTATTCTCAAGACAAACCAAAGAAGCTACGCTTTCCATGGCGTATGCATGTCGATTATCTTTCCTAGGCAATGTTTGAATTGTATAAGAAGAGAACTGTGAAAGTACATCAAGAAATCTCCATATTGTATCATTTTATCATTCTTAGTTTGATAACCTCCTTTAATTTTTTCAACAATCAATTGTGAATCTCCATATATTTGCAAGTTTTTTATGTTAAGGGATAAAGCTGCTCATAGGCCAGCTATAAGAGCTTCATACTCCACAATGGTATTAGTACAAGGAAAGGTTAATTTGTACGATAAAGGGAACAATTTCTTCATAGTAGGGATCAAGATAATACCAACACCAAAACTTGTCTTACATCTAGATCCATCAAAATATAATTCCCAAATATCATCTTGTTTAATAGCTAGAATGTTTTCATCGGGGAATTCTATTGAAGTAAAGCATGCATCAGGATGAGGACAAGGAGCTTCAGCCAAATAATCTATTAAAGCTTGTCCCTTAATTGACTTATGAGAAATAAAATTAAGATCAAATTCTGTAAGTAACATCACCCATTTTGCCAAACGGCCAGAGAGATCAGTTTTTGAGAAAAGATGTTTCAAAGGATCGAATTTAACAATCACATTGACTTCAGCATTTAAGAGATAATGCATGAGTTTTTGGCAAGCATAAACTACAAGTAAGCATTGTCTTTCCAAATCTGTGTATCTTGTTTCATAATCAAGTAAAGTCTAACTAATGTAGTACACAGGTCTTTCCTTACCTTCACTATCATACTGAGCTAACAACGCACTCATCGCTTTCGGAGTGGCTGAAGTATATAGATAAAAGGGTTTATCAAATTGAGCGGGTTGCAAAATAGGAGGATTAGCGAGATACTCCTTAAATTTCTCAAAGGATTGTTTACACTCGTCATTCCAAGAGAAAGTGGTATCCTTTCTAAGAAAGGAAGTAAAAGGAACAGTTTTATTAGTTAAGTTGAAAACAAATCGACGAATAGCTTGAATTTTTCCTTGTAAACTTTGTAACTGAGAAATATTCTTAGGAGGAGGCATATTAAGAATAGCTTCAATCTTTTTAGTATCTACCTCCATGCCTCGCTTAGAGATTATAAACCCTAATAATTTACCAGAATCAACTCCAAAGACACATTTCTTAGGATTCAATCTCATATTGTAACTTCTAATCCTTTCAAATATCTGACATAGAATGCTAATACGATCTTCTCTTTGTATAGATTTTGCCAAGATATCATCCGCATAATATCTTATGAATGTAATCATTAAAAATCAAGGTCATAGCTTGTTGATAAGTTGCTCCCGCATTTTTTAATCCAAAAGGCATCATGACCCAACAAAATGTTCCCCAAGGTGTTATAAATGCGGTCTTAAATTGATCTTCAAGAGGAATAAAAATTTGATTATAGCCAGAAAAACCATCCATAAAAGATAATATAGCATGACCCGCTGTTGAATCCACAATCATATCAATATTAGGTAATGGGAGATCATCTTTTAAAGATGCTTTATTTAAATCTCTAAATTCAATACACATCCTTATCTTATTTTCTCCTTTGGAAACAGGCACAATGTTTGAAATCTAGTCTGAGTAATCAATAGAGCGGATGAATCTAGCATCCAATAATCTTTCAATTTCAGCCTTAACTAATAAAGCAATTCGTTGATTCATCTTTTGAATTTTCTACTTCACGGGTTTAACATTCGATTTGAGAACAATATTGTGAGTAACAATCTTGGAATCTATACCCGGCATATCCGAATAGGTCCAAGAAAAAATGCCCTTAAATTCAAGTAAAAGGGAAACCAACTAATCACGTTCTTCCTGATTCAAACATTTCCTAATTTTTATCATCTTTTCAAAGTCAGTTTCATCCATTTGAATATCAACAGTTTCGGTTATTAGCAAATCACTTTGTATCGGAGAATCCATTGGTAAAGAAGAAATATCCTGTTCATCATGTTCTCCAAAATAAGCATATGTAGTGAAACAATAAGGCTTCCATCGTTTGTGATGAAACTTAGGTAAATCCTCATAAACCCCTAAAAAAACAAGGCTTCATCTTTGGGAAAAATATCCAAAGTAGGTCTTTTATTAATGTTAAGGAGGAGCGGGTTAACCAACTTCAACTGTCCACCACATATATGATTAACATTGAGAGGAAAAACCTATGGTTATCTGTAAGGATTGAATCCCAATCCATATGTATGATCATAAATTTCATTATCCAAAGGCATTTGTATACCTTTCTCGTATTTACCACATCCTTTCTCATTAAATCCTGACTTATTAAGAAGATGATAACCAGAACCATATCTATCATCCATATCAGATGGATTCCAAGGAGCAGCGTATGTCATGATATCATAGCAATCAGGTTTTATCGTTTCAATTGTTTCTTCAATCGAGGCGGCAATAAAGTTACTTTTAATTCCTCAAAAAGTAGGGAGGGAATATAAACTTGTTTTTCAAATTCAATTTTTTGTTTCATAAATTCCAAATCAGAGACCTTATATTCTCCAATGAAAGTATGATTAAAGTCCAATGTCCCCCAATTATCCTCATTCCAGGAAGAAGATGGAGCTTCAGTTTGTTTTATCTCAGGTTGCTTTTCAATCTCTTTACTTGGTTGAAGAGGCTCAAAAACGTTAACATATTCTGCATTTAAGCAAGGATTCGGCACATCATCGGCTTGTAACATATACATTAAGTTGTTATAGATAAACCTAACCTTGCGATGAAGAGTAGAAGGAACTGCATGCATAGTATGTAACCAAGGTCTACCTAAAAGAAGGTTATAATTGGGAGGTCCAGGCATAACGTGAATAGGTTTATTTTGAATAACTGGACCAACTTTAACAGGTAAGGTAATAATGCCCAAAGTTCTTTTTGCAATATTGTCAAATCCATGTATAGAGACATTATCAGGTTGAATAGTTGTGAAATCAGCCTTAATTGCCTTAAGCATATTGGTGCAGGAGCACCTCAAACATTCGGTTCAGAGTTAGAGACAAAGAAGACCTCAAAGTCATCCAAAGCAAATCAGAGGGATGGAATAAATAAACAAGGTCAACAAGTCAATTGGAAGGTCCTAGCACCTATTATGGGCTTCAAATAGTGCAATATTTTGTTATACTTCAAAGGATCCATTTTTGTAATGTCCTTTTGGACTAAGAACTTGATTGCTATGGACTGATGATGTCCAAGTCTTAAGTTATGTTTAAGAAGGCTAGAATAGGTTAGTGTGGAAGTCTAAGTCTTTAGGAAAGGGTTTATTGTTCAAAATTTCAAATAAAGCCTTTTATTATATTCAAATGTTTAACCATAAACGGCAAGTTTAGGATTTAGAGGGAAGTTTGTTAATGTTTGAAATTGAACTGTTTAACCAACGATGAAAGTTGGTTGAATCAGTTTGGAGGAGTTATTTCGGAGTTTGTTATATTTGTGTAAGATCTCTGTTACGGGACAGAGAGGAGGAGACTGGTGTGTAACTGTTGAACAATTAAGCAATACAACAAAGATTTCTCTGTTTCTTGCCCCCGATTCATTTCTATAATTCCAATTCGATTAATTGGATTTCTATATGCTTTGACAGAGTTTCTTTGTCATTTGAATTGCTTTTTGATGAATTTCATATCATATTGAATTTGCTGTCGCGGTAGTGGTAGACCAGTGAACTTCCTTAACCGTTTGTTGCTTTAGCAGGGTTTTGCGATAAATGAAGACCATTCCATGAATATAAAGGCCTAATATTCATGGAAGGTCATTATTTAACATGTATTATATATTGTTAACATTTTCATATGCAGGAATAATCATGACAGCACGGGTACAGTCAGAACAGTGAAATGATGGATCGGGTATAACAGTGGGTGATCCGTCCATGCATGTTACATATTTTATGTGTGGGAACATTGTATGATGTCCAATAGATGATGAATCCATCATTAATTTGAAGCAAGAGTGTGAGGAAACAGAACTTTGAGGAAGCCCTAGATAAGAAGGGTTTAGAGTCAAGATTTGGGGATTCGGGTGTTGCAGACCTCTTGGATCTAATTGCCTTTGGATTTGGCTGTTTTTAAACATAACTAAATACTGTCCTGGACTTTGGGTTGTTAGGAGGTCATTAGCTTGCACTTCCTTTGTTAATTGGAACATTTTCATGCATTGAGAACAGGGTACCAGTCATGGTTAAATATGCTGGTCCAAAGTGACTGCATAAAAGCTTTTGATATGTTACTAAACCCTGAAAAGGGTATCTAGAAATATCATTGCCTTATCTAGTGTCTTGATAAATCGTCAAGTTATTGTCAATCTAAGTTTGCAGCAGGCTAGTAGACAGGGTACTAGGCCTTTTGGAACAGTTTGTGAAAATTTTATGAATTGGAATATGGGAGTTGATTTAGAATCTTAGAATTCCTTGTGTTTAAGTCATTCATAGCCTGTAACACCAAAAGGTATCATCTAGGAGTATTGTGGAAAGCCTTGATAAGACAAGTTCTTGAAGCAATTAAAGTTTTTGAATAAGCCCAAGTGTCTAGCCTCTGAAATTTATTAAGTCTACTTGTGTATTTGATACCACCACCCTTCCCTCTGCATCACATATCCATGTTACAAACATTAAGCCTGGATCCATTGTCAATTAACGTTCTACGAATGATACTCTGATTAATAGAAACAACAAACATAAGAGCATCATCTTGATTTTGCACCTCAAGAGAAGGTAGATCATCATCAATAAACATAATAGGAGGTACATAAGGCATAGTATGCATGCAGTCCAAAATAGAATGAATGTTCTCTTGATTAGGAGGTGAAGCAGGAAGAGTGGATAAAGCCTTTTACAATGCCTCATGATATGTCGGGGAAGTTTGAAGCAATTCCCATAAAGATATCTTAGTAGAAGTAGCACGTAATTGATCAACTCAGTCATACTCCTTAAAGGTAGAAGGAAACCTAGGAGCTTCAGGAAGCACAAGTTGAGAAGGCGGTAAAGAAACCGGAACAGTAGGCTAAGGGTTTTTCTGTGTGCGATAAGCATGTGAAACAGAATCTGTGTTATCAAAGAAATCCAAAGGATCCTTAGGTTTACCCTTAATTGTTATTCGAGGACATACTTTTACTGTCAACAAAGGTTTAGGATATATCATTTTAGGTTTATCAATGTTGCAAATAGTGGAACATGAAGGTAACCATGCACACACCCTATGGTAAAGGTCAATTGAAGAGGTTGTGGAGGAGAGTGAAATAGGAATAGGATCAATGGAGATCTCATTCGAACAATTTTCATCCTCATGTCCATGTACCTCATTAAGGGATCTATCATCTTGTATAATAAAAGCGTCACCAAAGTATTCAAAACGAGAATCATACATGTTGAACACAAAGTAACTCTACAAGCATGAAAGATATAAATGTTTTTGTATTTTTAAAGGAATTTTGCAATTTTTTTGTATTTTTAAATATAAATGCAAGAGCATAAAAGAAATCCACTTTTATAAGCATGAAAGATCTATCATAGAATGCAAATCTAACACCAAAAAGAAAGAGTTGTCATAAACGGGTTCACCAAAATGTAATGTGTGGAAATGAGGATAGGTAGGGTTTTAACAATGTACCTAATAGAGATCCTAAACCAACATTCCCACAATACATATGAATTGATAATGATAAATAATGTGAATCTGGAAATTCTTGAAATTAGATAAGTTGAAATACATAACCTCATAATAAAATTGATTTGGAAATACTTGTTTTCTGGTGTTTGTGTTCAGTTTCAGGAAATTTTGCAACCAAAATCTTGGACAGGAAAATAGAGATGGAGAAAACCTAGAAAGCTTTTCCAATTCTGAAGAAAATTGTCCTTGACCTAAGGACAGGGGTAATATCTTACCTCAGGGCACAATCTTACCCCTAAAAGTCAAGCTTGACCTGCATTGCTCCGACGGAAATTTTGTTCATGGATCCCAGAAGTTTGGCGAAAAGGGTACTCAGATTTGCTCTGCAAGTCCCGAAACAACGACTGTAGATATCTGAAAATGGTGTTTTGAGGTGGTTGTATAGGGTTTTACCTTAGTCAAACCCTCGTTTTGGTGATCTCCACCTCCACAAATAGTCGGATATAATAGAATATGTGTGTGTATTGAATGTGTAATGCCAAGATTTAATCCTCTAGATTGAAACCCAAAGACTTTCAAATGACTAATATTAGGATTGCAACCAGTCCAGGCTTCCTTAGGAGTCTTCCCTTTAACAACATGTGTGGGAGACCGATTAAGGAGATAGACTGCAATGAATACTGCTTTTGCCCAATATTTATTAGGAACACACTTGTGTTTCATCATTGAACTAGCCATTTTAGTTATTTTATGGTTTTGATGTTCAACAATGTCGTTTTGTTGTGGAGTGTGGCATGTGGTTAACTAGCGTTTGATGCTATGTGTATCACAGAAGTTGGAGAAAGCAATATAACAAAACTCCCCCCTATTGTTTGACCTAAGAGTGACTATAGGACGACCTGACTCTTTTTACTAAGGCCTTAAATTTTTGAAATATAGTAAACATATTTGATTTTATGTCTAAGAAAGTACACCCACATTTTACGACTGAAATCATCAACGAAAAGCAAGAAATGCTTCGCACTAGCAACAGAAAAAGTATTCAGTGGACCACATGCGTGAACCAACTGTAATACCTTTGAGGCTTTCCATGAGCCACCATCCTTAAATTGTGTTTGGTGCTACTTCCCAGCTTGACAAGCTCCACAAACTTGGCGATGCGGAGCCTAAATCTTAGGTAATCCAAGAACTAGATCCTCCCAAACAAGTTGAGCAAGATAGTGAATGTTCAGGTGGCCATACCATTGATGCCAGAGATTGCTGATGGAGGATGATTTAGTTGCAAAGGCATGCTCAAGAGAATCACTTGAATCCACAAGTATGTACAAATCATGATCCTTATTGCCAACAACCACAGTAGTGTGAGTCGCACGATCAACAATCGAACATGTGTGAAGTGAATACCACATCAAGTTGAGGAGAATGCTGTATAATTTGGCTCATTGAGAGAAGATTCAGTTCCATACCAGGAACATAGTATACGTTGAGGAATATGAGATTCCTCCCACTAGACTATATCTGCTCGTTGCCCTTGTCGACAAAAGTATACTCTTCTCCTCCAAAAATGATTGAATTGGTGAAAGGTGTGAAGTCTGTGAACCAATCAGGTCGATGAGTGAAGTGTCGAGAAGCAACAAAGTCTATGTACCAAGTAGAAGACTTCACATGATCGGTACGACGTTTTGCCATGAAATCATAGAATGCAAATTCTTTTTGCTATGATTGCTCTGTGACATTGGCCTCAGGTTGAGACCCTCCTTGCTTCCATTGTTCCGTAGCAAGCCGATTCCAGCAACCCTTTATCAAGTGACCAGATTTGTGGCTGTAGTTACATTGAACTTTCTTCTTCTTCTTCGACCTATCCTGAGGCTAACTGGAGCCTTTTTTTGGGGCTGATTGGGATTTGCCTTTATCCTTGTGAAAGGATTTGGCTGCAAAGGCTTGTTTTAAGGAGGATGAAGTTGTATTGCTGCTAAACTGTTGTTTCCAATGGTCTTGCTACCGAAGTTTGGTGCACAAGTCTTTAAGTCATCATTAGTTGCAATAATGTTGAGCGTTTCAATAAAGTGCTCATAGGATTGAGGTAGACTCTTCAAGGTTATGACTACCATATCCTCTTCCTCCATTTTCCGACCAATGGCCTCTAGCTAATCTCGGATGTCCTTTATCTTTGTAAGATGCTCCTGTAAGGACATATGGTCATCCATCATGATAGAAAATAGTTGGTTCTTTAGGAGATCCTTGAAAATAGTCTAGATCTTTGAAATTGTCTTGCTGGATGGCACTTGTGGTAGTTGATCATTAGTAAATGAAAGGCTTGATAAGCATGATCGCTTCTTGGCTGCGCTTGTCAAACTTATCCTGATCTTGTCCAGGTCTGCTAGGACAAGACTCTTCACCCAAAACAAGATCATTAAGGCGACGATAGTCGAAGATAGCCATCATCGGCTGCTTCCATGTGTTGTACGTTTTGCCATTGAATTGTTGACTACCTTCCATATTATAGGTTGGTCAAAGACGCCATCTGCATGCTTTTTGAGGCATGCAAAATAAGAAGGCGACAAATAGACTGCAAAACCCAAGGGATAGATCTCGATGCAAGAACGAAGGCAAATTAAGATACAAACTTCAAAAAATATAAAGCACAATTGGCACAATCCCGAGGTGCAGACCCAATTTTTTTGACCAAGACCTATAAATCTTTGCAAAAAACCCACAAAGAATATTTATTTTAAATTTGAATTTGACCAAAAAATTAGAGGGTCTTTCAAAAACCCTATTCGGCTGGGAAAAATTAATAAATCTTCAGAGGGTTGGCTTCAAATAGAAAACCCTAGGTCGCAGGAATGAGAGATCTGCAACACAAAAATATTGCTGCCAAAATCCATGACCAATACAACACAGATCCGCTGGAAACAAAATTCTCACCCGCAAATAGAGATATCTCAATAGCGGTGCTTGAAAACTTAGAAACACAGGCAATGAAGACAGAAGAAAATGAAAATCCTAGACAAAAATGCAAGTCGTAGGAGACCTGTCAAATCCAAGCCCTAGACAGAAAGCAAACACACCGATTCGAGCGCTTGAATGTTGTCGTCCAGGCCAAGGTTGCAGACATGAGTGGATTAAAAAACATGTTGCAGGAGCAAAATACAAAAATCATGATGTAGAAGTTGAAAAACGCGCCAAAAGAAAGCTCTGAGAAAACACGAACTAACACATTTTTTAGAAAGAAAAATGGCCAAAAATCCTAGACAAAAATGCAAGTCGCAGGAGACCCGTCAAATCCAAGCCCTAGACAGAAAGCAAACACACCGATTCGAGCACTAGAATGTTGTCGTGCAGGCCAAGGTTGCAGACATGAGTGGATTAAAAAATAGGTTGCACGAGCAAAATTCAAAAATCATGATGCAGAAGTTGAAAAACGCGCCAAAAGAAAGCTCTGAGAAAACACGAACTAACACGTTTTTTAGAAAGAAAAATGGCCGTCAATGAGGAGAAAATCGACGGGTTAGGGTATTAGAATACCCACAAATTGTAGGCAAAGAAGCAACTCGAAAAACCATGCTCTCGATTTTCCAATGGAGAAAAAACTATGCGCCGTGAAAAAAATTATTTGGTTTTTCAAAAACTAAAAAAATCTCATTCAAAATTTCTTAGAAAAACAAAATTTTGTATTTTAGCTCTGATACCATGTTTGGGTAAATAATAGAATGAATTAAATGAATGATCCAACGATCATTTATAGGATTTACAAAGGCAATGTTTCTATAAAGAAACAATCATAAATTAGAAACTATCTAATATTTCTATAAAGAAACAATCATAAATTAGAAACTATCTAATATTTACATAAGTTACAATATTGACCATTAAATAATAAATAATAAAGATATTATTCTAATAACTACAAGGGTTTATGTTAAATGCAGCAAAGCATGTAAGCCAAATAGTAGTCCCGTGGTCATATGCAGCTGAAATTCAATTAAAAAAAAGTAAAAAATGTCTTGGTCAACAGTTTGGTTCTAGCCAATTTGTGCAGTGATGTCAACTATATGGTTTATCTTCAAATCCACTTTCTCTGTTGTTAAATTTTTGCCTCAATGTTTGACATGAACCTTTATCAGCATATTAGAGCAGGATTACTTTTAGAGCCATATGGGAGGTAACCTTTATGATAGAGTTCCTAACAAGTGATTATATATTGTGTGTCCTTTTTTGGGGCAGAATGTGCTTCCAAGCAGGACAAGAGTTTGAACCAATCAGAAACATTACAGAGAAGAATTTCCTAAGTTGGGGAGTGATTGTTAGTATTCAGTCCCTTGCTAGGGGAACATGTTTCTAAAATGTACAAGTTTTGCAAGTACATTTTGTTAGAGAAATGCGGCAAAAGTTTCATGCAACATACTTGTGTAGCCTAGCCATCAGTGAAAAGTGCCATGAGCTTGCATTTCAAAATACACCTGCCCTGTAGGGTTTCACATTCCATTTTTCTGGCCCTTTGGCACTGTTCTAGGGGAATGGCCGAGATCCTCCCTTGACATGCTGGTTTGGTGTGATTGGTCATGCATCCTTCATACTGTTTTTCCTGCATGTGTCACATGGTTTGCCAACTTTATTCAACATATATGATATTCATTTCTTATTGATCCAGTAACTTTAAATTCTTATGTTCCTCCTATGCACCATACAACGCAAGCGATACATGTTTAGGCCATGGATGAGGTTAAGAATTTAAATGCTTCATTGCAATTGATGTAAGACCCTGACTTGGTTGGTCTATAATATTAATATTATTTGTTTCCTTATCAAAAATATTCTTTTCCATATGCCTGTTCTTTTGTGGTACGCTTTTGTGCTCATTACATGATGTGCATGCTAATATTACTGTAAGGAAATGTCACTTATTGTCACTTGATATTCCTCTCAATATTGGTTATTAGGTTCCAAGAGAAAGGACGCCTGCAGATTGTTTCTAATTACATTCCTTTTGCATTTGCTTGTGTTCTATTTGAATCATATTTGTAGTAAAAAATATTTAAAAGATATTTTCCATAGTGATATTCTCTATTGTTTAGTGTAGTAAAATGTTACTAATATCATTTCTTCAGCTAAAGTTTCTCTAATGTACATTGGCATGCCTCACTTGGAGGTTCATTTGGTTAGTGATTATGGTCTTGATGTCTAGATATATTCCATATTCTGCTTGTGTTACAATGACAAAAATGGAAAATGTCAAATTGCATGAAACATTTATTTGAACTGAAATTTTGTTTTCTCATAATATTTGTACAGGAAAAGCATCACGGACATTGAGTTGGTGGTGCTTTAATCCAGGAATCGCCATGGAAGAATTTTCTCGAATAGGTGTGCGCTCAATTATTTTGACATCTGGAACTTTAGCTCCACTTGAGTCATTTGCTGTGGACTTGAATTTGTATGTCACCACACCCTTTAGAAATTTTTCCCTTTTATTTTAGAGTTATCAAATATTGTTAAACCCAATAAATGCAGGTTGGAAGCTTAGTATGGATTAATTCTCAATTTCACGTGATGGGTTAGCTTTTGTTAATTAGGCCTTTTGATGTTCGCTTGGAGAATCCACATGTGATAGAATCTAATCAAATATGGGTTGGAGTAGTTTCTTCTGGGCCATCTGGTCGCCCATTAAATTCATCTTATCGCACACGTGATTCATTGGAGTATAAGCAAGAACTCGGAAACACAATAGGTAATTTTTTCAGTTGAAGTGTATTTGCTTAATAACTTGAGTGCTAATAGTATCCATTCATGAGAGCTGACAATTTTTCTTAGGGAAGCTTAAAATGTTTGACATCTTCTTAGTTAACTTTGTAAGCTGGAATATATTGATTTTTTTAATCCTCTCTCTGTTGCAGTGAATTTTGCTCGCATTGTCCCTGATGGGCTTCTTGTTTTCTTTCCATCTTACTACATCTTGAATCAATGCATTGAATGCTGGAAAACCATGGTGAGTTATTCATGAGCATCTTTTACTCAAAATATAACATACATTTTTAATATCTGTGTTTGTATTAAATCATGATATGTATTTGAATTAGGGAACATCAACAAACTTGAGCACAATCTGGGAAAGGATTTGCAAGCACAAGCAACCTGTTATAGAACCTAAGCAATCTGCTCTTTTCAACTATGCCAATGAAGTATGCTATTTGTATATAAATTCTTTGATGTTTATTGGGGCTTTGATCTAGTTTCATTTCCTTTTATATATGTTTGGTTCACATGCCCTATTTCTTTAATGATATACTGCAGCTTTAGTCAGGTTCATTTAAATCATCTTGAACAATGTCTTTTAGGACTTCATGGCGAAACTAAATGATGATAGTTCGTCTGGAGCTGTCTTCTTCGCTGTTTGTCGTGGGAAGGTGTATTCTTGTTTGCCTCTATATTTTTGCAGTATCTTCTTTTCTCTTGGTATAGTAGCAATTGTTTTCTGAGGATTTGGATATAATGTATTTTGACATGGTTTTGCCCCAAACTACAATTACATTTTGAGTTACTTTCATTGAATTTTATTGTTTTTGTACTTATATGGAGCAATTTGATTTGGCTATGAGAGCAAGGTATTAAACAACTAAAATACAAATTAAATTCACTTTTGCTGTTGACACTTCAGTAAGAAATAAGCACATTGCAAAGTGATTTCTGCCATGTATAGAAATTCTCAAATTTGTGCCATTTATTCGAGTTTCACATATGGCTAGTCTTTAAATAAGAGTCGTATTGTGCATTTGAACAAACAATAAGAAAATAGAGTGAATTTGAATCCAAATACAACTACAAAATTTACAAGGTTTCTTGATAAACATGTCTTTCCAAAGAAATTTAATTAAGTTACTTGTATATAAAGTTTTTTCTGTTTTTCTATTTCACTTTCAAATGGAGGTGCTTATTTCCTTGATTGTACATATTGTTAACAATTCACTATTTTTTCATTCTCTCATTCAGGTGAGTGAAGGTCTAGATTTTTCTGATCGGTCTGGTAGAGCAGTAGTGGTGACAGGCATACCATATGCTATGAAGACTGATCCCAAGGTTGTGGTTTTTCTATTCATTTTTGAAATACTTTATTATAACATAAGTTTGGGCAATAATTATTGCTTGTTTAGAATAGTATTCTTTTTATTATCTGCTTTCTGTTATCTCTGTGAAAAAATAAAATTTGACAAAATTTTGGTAATGAAGCTTAAATGAGGCAGAGGAGAATGATATTTATTGTTATTTTGATGGTTTGCATATAATAATTGTCGCATTTGTTATTATTCAAAGTTTGAACCATGAAAAATTCGGCTGCTTTAAGTTTATTTTGATGATTTGTATATAATAATTGTCGTATTTATTATTATTCAAAGTTTGAACCATGAAAAATTCTGGTGCTTTAATTATTTTTTCGGCATCCTCTTGAAATATTTTGGAAACATGTAGGAAACATCTTTGATGGTGGGAAATTTATGTAATATAAGTTGAATTGGGTGATTACAATGATATTACCCCTGCTCAGTAATAACTAAGATGTCAGCTACAAGGGTAGCAAAATTTCTTTTTTGATCTGGAGGAACATATATTATGTTGCAGTGTTTCAAAATAAACTGTGTTAATTATGGAGTTGAAGTTCATTTATATGCCCTCAATAAAATTTTAATTCTGAGGGTTCTATTTGTTATATCCATTTGATTCTGTTTATACAGCATTTGTGAGACAAACAGAAATTGTATGTAATGGAAGCTTCATATATCTGAAAAGTGAAGGTTCCTTGATAAGTATCAATTCATGCATAAATTGTCCAGAACTGGGGAAAAGATTTATTATGTGCATTTGGAACTCAAAGTCACTGATTTAGTTGAACATGACATTTTTTCTTATAAAAGAATGGCAAGAAAAGGAAATGATACATTATAGAGTAAGTGTGCTTTTATATAAAAGAATTTTATTAGAGCACTTATTTTTTTGTTTGATAAGAGAATGCTTATGAGAAAACATTGATTTAGCAGAGACAGAATGAGTGAAATTTTATTATCTGGTGTGTGGTGAGGTATTAAATATTCTAGAGAGAATTGTTGGTAGATGGCCCCTTTTAATTTTAGGAATATTCGATTAAAATTTTATATCACTTTAGTTTCACTACTTTACTATGTATTGGAACATAAATAGAAACACTCAAGGTGTCTGTTTTATCTTATGTTGAAGGTTCGTCTGAAACGTGAATATTTGGATGAACAAGCTCATTTACAGGGCAGGAAGATCAAGGTATTGTTATTCAAAATTATTGAGGTTGACTGGTTGTTTGTTCCTCTTATAGGAATGGATTTCATTCTCCTTTGAGGTTATCCCTTGTGAATACATTATCTATCCTTTCTAGGTTCTATTGCTCCTTCAAAATTTTCACGAGTTTGAAATATATTTGGTCTCATTATTGGTTCTTGCATATCCAATTGCTGGTCAAATGTGAAATAAAATATATGTCTAGCCTTACCTCTTGTGGACGCATTTTTATAGAGTGACCAAGTTAGTTTTGCTTTGTTGATCCAGGCTATGACAGGAGATGAGTGGTATGTTCAGCAGGCAGCAAGAGCAGTGAATCAGGCTGTGGGGCGGGTGATTCGTCATCGACATGACTACGGTGCTATCATTCTATGTGATGAACGGTCTGTATTCCTTTCTATGAAGATATCACTATTGTTGGGCAAAATACTCGAACATATGTTTACTGCATAAAAGATGATAGACTCAATGATGAGCAACTTGTGTGCTGCACTTCTCCATGACACACTGAGGCTTCTGTGTTCAAGAAATTAACAATTGAACTTTTGAAGAGTTCAAATTTCCTCCCCATGAGTAAAGCATGTGATATTTGTGTGTTATTAGTTGATTACAAATTTAATCTTTGATTGCATAAGATAGGAAAACTACAATTATGTAAATGGTCAATAAATTCAGCAGATGAAATCTGCAAGGACTTCTTGCTCAACCAGAGAGCAGGAGGCTTTAGGGAAAAACAAACCATAACACATTGAATTTGAGATATGTAAACCCCTTGGCCTACATACATGCAAGTAATATTTTGATTTATAGACACAAAAGCCATATCAGGTTAAGAAATATGCCCTATAAAGAATCTTTCAAAGTGCTTATTGAAATTGTTGGGATCTCCTTTATAGTGCAGCATGAAGAACCTCTGTGACACCTTAGATGTCCTGTTCTGTTTATGATCCATCCCATAGTTTAAAGACCCGGACTCGCCACGGACTCGACAAACCAAAAAATTGGACTCGGACTCGAACTCAAACTCGCGAAAGGGCTCGGCAAAGACTTGGCAAAAGGAAAAACACCGTAGTTTTACATAAGAACAAAAATAAATTAATGCATTTAAAGAACATAAGAGCCATAATTGATACATTACATGTCATATGAATCTCGAACACTCAATATATGAAATATCATCATAGTTGCAAACTTTAAAATGTATAACAGTAGCATAAGTTTATAAACGTTTACAAAATTAGATATAATCATATGTCCGCATGTAAAAAATAGCAAATTAAAGACTACATCCTCCTCTTTCCTCTCCTAATACAACTCAATTTTTGACGCCTTGAACTAGTAGGCGTTGAGGTATCTAAAAGAGGAGTTGATTCTTCTTCTTCAACATCAAAGTCCTTGTCTTTGTCATCCTCCATCTCACTAGAATCAGCCAATGCTGTTGCTTCTGCTGCTGCACCACCCTCCACCTTTCTAGTGCAAAGGTTATACTGAACGAAGACAAGATCATTGAGTTTCTTCTAGGTCAACCTATTTCTCTTCTTTGTGCGAATCTTCTCAATACTCTCCGATTCCGTTCACACCCAAAAGCACTACATGGCTGAGACAAAATACTGATGGCTATCTTTTGAATATTAGGCGTGCCAACACCATAATTCTCCCACCTTAAATCTACAAAAAAACATATAGAAATATGTTATATTAGAATTGAGTAAAAAATATGAGTTTGTAACAAATTAACAATCATTATCAAGTGTCTAATTTTTTCTTCTAGTATTGAACGAAATGTTTTACCAGGTTGTTTTTCTCTCCTGTCATTTGCTTGTTGTGAAGAGAAGAGTCTCCCCTCTGTAACCTTGTAGATCTTGAACAATGAACATTTCCAAACTCATAAATAAGAATTGTGACTTGTCAAAGACTCAAACTCAACAATGAACATTTCCAAATTCATGAATCATAAATAAGAATCAAGATATAACAAATGTCAAATCTCACCTCCAACTCATCAAGAACCTTGTCTCTCAAGTCATGGTCAGGAGCTATCTTATCAATGCATGTAATAACACCTGCCATGACCTCCTCATCAGCCTTAAATGAATTAGAGAAGTAGAATCTTGGGTTCGAGTAGTATGCCAAGGCATGTATCTGTTGGTGGATGGTGCATGAGCACCTCATTGCCCCAAAGGCCTTACAGGAGATCAACTAGGAAAAGTTTGTGTTTTGAAGGACAATATATGTAAATAAGGTCTTTATGGATCAAATATGATGTAATAAGGCCATCAAGAGCGAATTGGTATAATGGTAGGGTCATGAGGTCTAATAGTCCTGAAAGTTGTCACAATTGCACAAGGTTGTCTTATTGGGTCAAATGGTCAAAATTGGAAAACCATGAGTAGAATTGGGTATTTTAGGACATTTTTGATGTAAAAACATGAAATGTAACCATTTCAAGTCAATAGGTTGGCTATAAGAGCAAAACATGCAAAAGTTGTAAAAAAATTGCCAATCAACTTTTCAAGTTGCTTGACAACTTCTTGCACCGATCAGTTTTGGGTAGTTTTGTCGGTTGAAACAAGTTGGTATAGTTATATATATGATGTAAATGCTCTTAAAGCAATGCAATGGTCGAGATCATCAAGCTTGGCAATAAAAATCAAGGTGTTTCTCTGCAACATTCATGGTTTTTTGACTGTCTATCTGCCTGATCACATGCCTTTTTCTAGGTTAAACTTCAGTGCACTGTCCCAATGGTCAATTAGAGGTAGTAAGGCATTAAGTTATCTCCATTTTGGCATTTGTATCATTTCTTTTCATTCTGTATACAGGAAGATATTCAGTTTTTAGTCTAGACTGGTTTAAACCCTTGTTAGGGTATCCGGTGAACAAATAAAATGTAAAACTCCCTAGTTTTGCGTCTAATAAACCCTCAACTATGGAGAGATGAACAAAGGAGACTAATATTTGTTATCCACTTGTGTGCAGGGAATCATGCAAAGTTTTCCACGTGGTTCAATTGAAGAAAAGTCTGTTTTTTCTGTCTCAGACTGTACAATGTCAGTAACCAGAAGATTGGGGGCAAACTTGGTCCATACAGTCATGTTTGAGGAGAAGTCATGGGCTTGTAAATGTGCAATAGCAAATCTTTGATGTGTCCTAGTGTATGGAGGGTGTAGGGCACACAAATTAAGGGACTTGAAGTGACTGTCTCAGGGAATAAGAGAGGACTGTCACAGTCTGACAGTAAAGTGTTGTCACGAGATTGGATGAACCAAAGTTAGATTGAATGGGCAAGTTAAGGGTTGATGTTGTGTGTAGAAAGGTGTCTCTAGGTTGTGAGGATTAAGAGGGCCCCTTGGAAGGGATAGGGTTCACTAAGGAGTGAATAAAAGTGGATGTTGAATGTTCAAAGGTGATTGTGACAATCGCTGTTCATCTGATTGTACAAAGTGTCAAGGGATGGTGTTAGGTGGTTGTAAGGGTATGGAAGGAGCCTGTTGAGTCAAGGGTTTGGTCAAAGCATAAGGGATTGAGACTGACATGGTAAAGGGTCAATAAATGCCTTGTGTTCACAAAGGGATGTGTGGACAGTCTTGGGAAAGTTAAGTGGATCAGAGATGCTTGATGGGTCAGGGAATATATCTTGAGTAGATTGGGATTGTGATTGGGTTTGGGAAACCCGTTGAAAGGAAAGGTGTTGATGAAATAGGAAAAGGAGGAAACCTTGCAAACAAGTTGGGTTGATACCCCTGATTAGTGGTTTGGTGTGTGTGTGTGTAGATGCTCCACATCAGTGGAGTTGGTGTGTCCACCTATGATCAATGATGCGCCAAAGGGCTTTATATTTTTTTGAATTTCCACATTAGTAATTCTTTATGGCCTCATAAACTAAACCCATTGGCATTCCCTTTCCATCCACCATACGAAGAATCCTCACCAACGTTCTATCACCTAGAAAAATGAAAACAAATTTTAAATTATTACAAAATTAACCCCTAAAAAAATAGCAAGTAGATTATCTTGTATAAAGTTTAACTTTATATTTGGGTTTGTAACTTACCTTGATCAACTCATCTCCGCTTTTGTTGAACCCATCATCAAAAACAATATTTACTATCTTCTCTGTGTCAGGTTTTTTGGCATATGAAGACTGCAACAAAGCATCTGACACAAACATTTGCTTAAGATGAGGGATGGCACCGAGAATGCTTTGCAATGTAAGGAAATGGCTAGCAAATCATGTCACTCCTAGTCGCACAAGGTCCTTGCCATTTGTGTGTTTTCTCATCAAAGCAAGGACCCAAGTATGGTTGTAGATGAATTTGGTGATACTTTTAGCATCTTCAACCACCCTTTTCACCCAACTAATCTTTCCAATGCCCTCTAACAACAAGTCCAAGTAGTGTGTAGCATAAGGACTGCACACTACATAAGCATTCTACCTGCAGATATATATGCAATTGTGTTGTCTGTAATAATTTGGACAACATTCTCAACTCCAACTTCTTGGATCACCAAAGTTTTAGCAGTTTTTATTTCATTTGAGGCATCTATAGCTTTGAGGAATACCATTGCACCATTAGAAGCCACCAAGAAGTTGAGGAGAGTCTTATTTCTTCCATCTGTCCATCCATCAGATAAGATGCTGCATCCCTTTCTCTTCCAAATTTTTATTTGATCATCAATACGACCTGTGTATTTTGCATTGCTTTTTGTAGCAATGGTCCATTGAAGTTATAAGCTATTGGGGCCTTAAACCCCTTGCCTGCAACTGTAAATGCGGTAACCAAACCTTCCCAATATGGGCGAGTTTTTAAACTATGGATGTTTGTATACCCATGCATCAGAAAGAAACCCATCTCATACGCCTTACCTATCAAGTAAACGTATGTCCACACACTCCAATCCAACCAATAAACAACTGCATAAGAATATGAAATAAGTGACAAATCCATAATTGTACAGTATTTGTCTCCACTAATACCCAAAGTCAAACCATGGGTGGCTGATCCACTAAACTTATCACCTATAAAATCATGATACACCTCAATGAAATTGTCAATATTAACTGAAAACTCAGAATTTTGGATGTTAGATATCTCTTGCTTCTCATCATCTGTGGAGTGATGTGAATCAAAATCCTGTTGAAGATGAAGCTTGGCTTGATAAGCCATCAACTTGGCATTCCTTGCTTTCACCTGCCAACTCTCTTTCATTCTTTGGGACTGATTTAATGTTACTGTGCCAAAGTTTACAAATTCAATCCTCTTATAGGATGCGTTATCGCAAATAGTATATCCAACTTTTGTATCTTGTACACCATTAATTAGAGAGTCCATAGCACTTACTTTTTCATGATTATAGGCAGCTAACTCATGAGTATAAAGGGATGTAGTGCTGCTGTCCTTAAGCAGAGATTTAGGACTGATTGTACCTTTTCTTTCAGTGCCTTGTAAGTCTTCAATGCTAGAGTATACTTGCATACACTTAGCAGTCCTATCTTGTAGCATATCATGTCTTGAAGCCATGTCATCAACATACTCCATCAAGGTATCACAAATTGACTCATGCCCTTCTTCAACTGCTGGTATAAAATCAGATTGTCGGCAAGTTGAGGTTTCAACCTTTTCCTCATACTTATCTATCCACTCATGAATGTCTACCATGCTATATTTGTTGTGACCACTATCCTTCTTGGATTTGTGGCCATGTGATGTCACAATATTGCTGTCCCAACTCAAAGAACCGGAGTTATGCTCATACCTTTTCAAGATGTCTTCATTTCTCTTTCTTGTATCTTTTTGGAGGGAAGATTGTTTTTCCATGAGTGCTGGCCTAGGAGGTGAACATAAGTTTTTGGCTGCTAAAGTTGATCTGTCTTTCATCACTAACCAACTCCATGGTGTAGTATGCAAAATAAACCAAACATTATCAAATTGTAAGATCTTTTTATTAGGCAATCTCTATAGTCAGCTCTCTAAGACAAAATGCCTAATATGATCTTAGCAAATCTTCTTTCATTGTCAATGATGCATTTTCAGCCAAAACAGAATTAATAATGTTTATTTCTACACAAATGGGTATAATACTAGTGGCTGGTCCACCAATTATTTGTCCATTATCATCATAGTTTCAAATCTTCAAAGGACTCTCTAAAAGAAGAAACTCACGAGCCTCATGATGCAAACTAAATGCCTAAACTAAATTTTCAGTATCATACCTCTTCTCTTGATCACATACATCAACATGTTCTTCTTGTTTGCTTACCTCAAGAAGATCTTCCTTTGCATGCTCAACTTGTATACATTCTTCTCTTGGAAGAAATAATGATCTAATGCACGATTCCTTTTGTTTCCTTGCATTATCTTGCTGGTTGCATCATTCCTTGACCTCTTGTAGGTGTTGTCTTGCTTTGGCAGCAAACATCTTTGCCTTCTTAGCTCTTTGTAACCACCCATCACACCTATCTTGTGTCCTTTAATAATTTCCATGGTATGATGTACAAAATCAGAACCTTTGTGGCTTGAATCCACAATTTTTACCTCATGTTTGACAACTTCAACTTGAGTGCCAACATTGGAATAATCAACAATAACATCATCTTCATGTGAAATGGATGCTGCCTCATGATGAAGTGAGGATTTAGAACTGCTGTTGCAAAAATCAGAAAAGATGTCATCACTGTGTCATGTTTTCAACATCTCTAAGGGGCTGATCCATGTTTGCATTCTCTTCCACTTTGTGATTAACATGAAGACTCGAGGGTATATTATATGACTCCTCTTGATCCAAAGTCTTGTCTTCTTTAGGACTCCCACATGAAGAAGCAAGGATTTAGAACTGCTGTTGCAAAAATCAGAAAAGATGTCATCCCTCTGTGTCATGTTTTCAACATCTCTAAGGGGCTGACCCGTGTTTGCATTCTCTTCCACTTTGTGATTAACTTGAAGACTCAAGGGTATATTATATGACTCCTCTTGATCCAAAGCTTTATCTTCTATAGGACTCCACATGATGACTGATTTATGCATTCCTTATGATCACTTGTAGGCTGCAAATCACAAGCAAGTGATTCCTCTTTCTTTCCTTGTTCTTGCACCTTTAACTTTTCTTTCCCAATGCTTCTTTGCTATCTTTTGATTTTTTATTTTTCCATATTAACCCCATATATGTGATCAAGTGTCCAAGCATTCTGACATGTGAACCAAATCTGCTCTCTTCTCATTTGATTCTTGCTGTTTTTGGGATACCCTGTAACTTGTAAACTCAATGAATTTAATTTCTAATCAGTCACTGCCTCCAACTTGTCTTAAGACAATAACTCATACTACCTCACTCTTGATAACCCTTTGATTCATCATACTTAGAACTCGTGTCTTAGTGTACCCTCCCACTAGACGAATCAACCTTTGCTTTCTTTTTAGCTGACAGATATTTGCTATATTTCACCAACAACTCTTCTTGCTGTTGAAAGGTTTGGTTCAATTATGATAAGCATTCTAACACACTTGCATATGATGTTGTCATCTTCTTATGAAGATAAGCACCTTCTACAATTCTGAAAATGACCCTCAGGCTCGCAGGATGCACAACTCTGATACCCCAGTAATATCCCAAGCTATTATTTTCTAGAATTTTTGGTTTTCCTTTAACTTCTCAATGGTTTACTAATCAGACACTTTGTGAAACAATATACATGTACTCAATCTTTAGGCATTTCAACAAGCAATTTGTTTTCATTCTAAAGTTTGCAGGTTTGTACATTTAGATTTGTCTGAGGAAGTTTTTGTCATTGCAATGAATGTTCCAGAATCTAGAAATCAAACTAATAATCATGACTTTCCCAACAACAATATATTCATTGAGTAGAATAATAGTTCCATTAACCAGATATGAACATACATAGAATGATTAATTTATTCTGATCTGATATAGCACACTTCAACACCGATGTGAATACAGCACAGACTGAATTCTTCAGTGCTCAGAATTCACCTAACCTATGCCAATTGAATATATCTCCTTGCCATCAATTCAAGTGCCTTTATAGAATATGCTTAGAGACTCTTGCAACTGAAGGTAACAACCTTAATGGTGCTCGAATGAGAACAATGGTGCAGCCTGCAGATACTTCATTTAAGGAAGGAACCAATGAATTCTTCAGTCCTGATTCTCCCACGAAATGAGCCATGAACTCTACTCGGTATCCTGTGCAATCTCAGTTCATCACCAACATCTGGAGCTGCCCTCAACCCAGTCCTTGTGATTGGTATGGAGGTTGCATATACCAATGGCTAACACCAGATGTACCTTCAGAATGAAGAGTCTCCCGTTCAGACACAGGTGCCCATCACTAATTCCCCAGCATTGTGTTTCACATGTCGCATGGTATTAATATGCTTTGCCACTACAATGGTTTTCTCCCTTCGTATGAAAACTTACCCATATAAACCTGTAGGACTTCGATTATTAATACTGATTCTCATATATTCATAGGATGTGCATAGTTAATACTGATTCTCATATATTCATTTGAATATTATAGAAGACATTGAAAAATGTGTTATGCGACATGCTTTATATGTTTATGTTGATGTATATGATGCATACATAAGCTCTTTTTTGTGTTGTGTGCAAATATTTTTTATTTCTTAGAAATCTAATAGAATAATTTTGCTACAATTTGGTGCCTCTTTGGTGCCCTTGAATTTGAATGTACTAGTTAAGGACTAATAGGTAGGTACAAACATCCATCAAACTAGCTATTGATTAAATTTTTTTTTGTAATTTGTCTAGCATTATATTTTGCACATGAATAAATTATATTAATTAATGCTTGCACAGGACATAGTGAATTAGTGAAAAGTTAATGATAACATGTGGCTAAAAGGTCAATGTTAGTAACCATTTTCTATGTTTGCATGGAATTTTGCAGGTTTGCACACTCCAATACACAAAGTCAGATGTCGCTTTGGCTGCGACCTCATATTAAGGTAATTGATAAGACAGTTTGGATGTTTCTTGGACACTTTTTGAACTTTTATCTTTCTAAGGTTGTGCAACAAATTATTCTTGTTTTTGTGTAGTGTTATCGCAAGTTTGGAGATGCAGCTTTTACATTGACTCGATTCTTTCGAGACATGAGGATGCCTGTTGCTTCAAAGCAAGAGTTGACTAATGACACAAACAGAAGTATGGCTTCTCTTATGAATGATGTCTGTTGTCTTTGCCATTATATGCAGGACAGCTGTGGTAAAATATGATTCGTAGGTGTAGCTCTTATTTATTTCTTTGTATGCGCTTTGTGTGATTGTTTGCATAGATGGATGTTTGATACTGCATTTTGTGTTATACATTCCATGTATACTTTGTAAATCGTAGAGAAATATTTTAGTAGAAATGGTAAAAAGATATAAATTTCAGAAAGGATCTAAAACAGTATAACAATCAATTTCAACCTTGGATGCAAAGGATTTCCAAATCCAGGTGGGCTGTAAAAGCCCCGTTTCTAGGCCACATAATGGAAAGTCAAAATGGCTGTTGCAACTAGAGAAATCAATATTGACATTAAATGAAATGACCCTAACCGGCCATTTACTAATTTTTGCCAATAAAACTCATGCAAATTCGAAAACCAATAGAACATGCAAATATCCAACAGATATATTCGAATAACCAGCAGATATAACTTTATTAAATTTCTCAGAAAACGGTATGTATTTTACAACAGCAATACAAAACCATAGATTATAACATTCCAATTCGAACTACAGGCAAATAACAGTAAGACTGGATGATAAAGAACCTGGTAAAACAATGGCGAACTTTGAAGTGAATCTGCACAGGGATGAATCGGGTTTCCGTCCAATCCACCAAGAAATGCTGAAGGTTTCTGTCCTCAGATTTCTGATTCGATAGTTGAAGCCTCTTGAATTCTCAAGGAGAGATAAAAATCCATAAACTGAAGCATGCTGAAATGAGACTCTTAACCTCCTCTTATGGCTGCAGCTATGACTCTTCAGTTTCCCCACTGTGACTCTTCATATCCCCAATTAGTCTCTTTATAATTTCACTTTAAGTCACTTTTTAAATAAATTGACCATTGAGTTATAAAGTGAAATAATAAATAAAGTGAGGAATCTTCCGTCATTAAAACGGAGGCCCAGACGAGCTCGGATGTCGATATGTGATAGCTCGCCGGAAAGCTCTCAGTGAGATGCTCCAAGTCCACTGCTGAAAAACCGAGAATTCTGAACCCTATTGACTTACTATAAATAGTAAGTACCTTGGAAACTTGCAGAAACTGCTCCGATTGGCCTGGAACTAAAACCACCTAGGCCAATTATCTCCTGGAGCACTGCCACGCCACGGTTAGCCCTTCGGACCAAGGTAAAAAGGCTAACGACACGGCTCAATATAATGTGCCCCAAAAAGGGGACATTACATTAAACCTAATGCTAAAATGAAACTGTAAGAAACTACCATACTGATAATCACTTTCATCAAGGCTTCATGGATTACTACTATATGAAGAAAAATTCTTGCCTCCTGGAATGTCACATATAACCAAGAAGATAGCTCTTGTTCGACCACAATGTCTCCTATGAAAAGACAAACATATTTCAAGCAAATACTCCCATTGTCATTCAATTTCTGTAGCAAACAAGCAACTATCCAGCCTCTTGGCATTCACATAAATCATCTGCATTAGTTTGGTCGATGACCAACTATAAGTGCCATGAAGTTGGCAATTTTAATCGTCAAATGTTCTTTATTAAGACATCAATTCCGTCATTTACCTTTTGCTAAATGGTATTAACATTGTCCAATGTGATGTCCCAGCCTAAATGTTGCGGTGGTGAGGATTCCCGCTGGGCGTGTACCTAGGGCTGGGACCCATCAATGATCGGGGAGCCACGTGTCCAGGAGGGGGCTAGCCTGCGTTGGCACGTTGGTGGGACGAAAATCCCACTCTTAACGCCGATGGGCGCCATTCACCATTACTCTAGGCTTTTTGCGTAGTGGTTGTCTTGCTTGGGATCAAAGCATAATCCTGCCAGCCTGAGGGTTTTGAGTGTTGAAGTTTAATAGCAATGACAAAGACTACATTATCCGTCCACACATTCATGCTACGGTTATGATGCCGCATATAAGAGTTCAACCGATCATGGTAGTTGTTTTCGGTTGCAACTCATAACCAACTATCGGGCTTACTCATGTCTTCGCATTGACACTCTAACGTTCGCATTTGTATTCCTACGCGGTGTGCTGCGTTGTAATACACCCTTGGCAAGTGTTTCAAGTGCGCTGGCTCCTTCCCGTGATTGTAACCATCGCAGCGGTGACGTTTCACCTTGCTGGCGGTAACGCCTAGCAAGGTGAAGCGTCACCTTGCTGGACACTATGTTTTTCCTGAGGCTCCCTTTTTCGGGCTGATCTTTTTCGATCATAGTGTGCGGATAGTTTCATGTGCTGTGTGCGGAAAAGGACGTGGTAATCTTTCAGTACTGGTGTATGATTTTGAATCATCTGTGTAGTACACATTCTCTCAGCGTGATTTCATTTTGAAAAACATTCTTCATATGCTATCTGTGTAGCGGGGTGTCTTCTCTTGCGTATCTGCTGTCTCCACCCTTGCCGTGTTGCTCAAATTGGTGAGCAGATCTTATTGCTGTATGTGAGAGTGTTTATATGTTTCTTCTCATGTGATCTTCAGGGGATGGTGATCGCTCTTTTGTATTCGTCTAGTTAGCACTGATTGATTCAGTCTTGTTCCTTTTGAGAACACCTCATCTTCTGTATCTTAACATTGAACATTAATAAAGGTGCACTACTTTTCGTGGGCTGGGTTGTTTCCCTCTGCCAAGAGGGTTTTTTCCTAGGATAATCTTTCATGTTGTTTGGATTTTGCTTGTATGTATCTTTTTGGTTCAGATTTCAACATTGAGTACATTTCTATGTATACGGGCAAAACTAAGATATATAGGTATTATGCTCGCAAGAGGCATAGACACAGTTAAATTTGGATACAAAAGCTTCAACAAGTATGGGTGATTTACATGATGGCAGTGTGAGCCCTAGGCAAAGGGGTTGATAGAACCAGCAAGAGGACCTTGACCAAGAGTTATTTAGAACTTTCGCTAATGCACGACCTCAGATTGCACAAGCATTAGACAGGTTACGTGATACCCTTGATTGATTGGATACTCTTGATTGGTTGACCACTTGAAGGACCTTGGAGAAGAGCACGATCCCTTTTGAACAGTTTCAGTTCATTGCAGATAGTCTCCTACTTTTTAGGGCGGGTCTCTAAATTTTAGGGGAACCACCAGTTGGCCTGTAGGACTTAGGCATGATTAGTGATCGGGGTGCTTCAGATAGATTCTAGCTTAGAGTCCAGATTAGCATTTTATGAATAAATTGGGAATATTTAATTATTTCCTAGGTTGGAGTAAATAAATAATATTAAAGTAATTTTATAAAGTCACTTTAGATTTTAATAAAATATAATATGACCATGGCACATTTTCCTAGGAGTTGATGGTTATAATTTATTTTAAAATGGGGCCAACTTTTATAATGAGAAATTAGGCCTTGAGGGACGATTTTAATAAGAGAATATCATTTTTAATAAAGTTTATTAAAATAAATTGTGAAAAGCCCTAATGAGGGTTCAAACCTCTTGGAGGAGGGAAAAGGAAATAAAATAAAAGGTTGGGCTTCATTTCATTCTATCCAGGTTTTGTTATTTTTTTCCCAAATTATGGTTGGAGCACAGATTGACAGGGTTGCAACAGATTTAGCTTCAAGAACGAAATCTCTTGAAGCATTCAAGCTGGACGTCCACCTAGCTTTAGCATAGCATGTATTCACAGTGATTAATCAGTTGGAAAGAGCTGTTGAAGGATCAGTTTTGGAGGTTATTGCAGTTGATTGGAGAGAGAGGCAGAAATTTTCTATTCAGATATACAGATCAGATTAGTGGCAGCAGAATTGGGGAATTACAGGCCATCTGTATTCAGCCGTACCATTCCTAGGTTGAGTTTCAGAGGGGAGTTAAGGTTTGTCAAGGCATTTTTGGGCAATATTCATAATAAATGGTTGTAGACGTGAGTTCGGATCTAGCAAATCAGTCAACAACAGTCACATATCTCAGCTGTACAGTTACTAGGCAGCACATTATTGTTCTCAGTTGGATGTGGGGTTTAGAAAGCAGTGCATTTCATCATTCTTTAGAAAATTTCGGCTCTACAATATATCATAGTCAGCTGAGACATCTTCAGATCAGATTAGTATCACATTTATCATTCTTCCATTTGCTGGTTACATGATATGTCTGGCTGTTCAACCTTGGTACGGACTTGTTGACATTAATTTGGTTGCAATAAAATCAGTAGTTCATTGGTTTGAAGTTAGTTTCATTTATTTTATTTCAGTTTCATGTCATTTCTTGTATCTTGCATTTCATATTTTGAAAAATCACAAAAAAATCATATATTGCAAAAACCAAAAGAAATTAGACTTCATTCATCCTACTCTGGTCAAAGGCACAAAAAGTGAAATCAGATTTTCGCCTTAGATTCCTATTGGGTGGATCGCAGCCTTGGGTACACACCCATCGAAAATTCTCACCACCGTAGCATTTAGATTGGGACATTACAGGCCACCACACTCAAGACCTCGACTTTGATACCAAGCAAGGCAACCGCTACGCCAAGAACTTAGACTGATGGTGAATGGCATCCACTAGTGTTGAGAGTGGGATTTTCATCCCACTAGAGTGCCAGCGCATGCCAACCCCCTCATGGAAACGTGGTTGCTTGATTGTGGGTGGGTCCTAGCCTTGGGTACATGCCCAACATGAATCCTCACCACCGCAACATCACAAAGTTACATCGATTCAAGATGGTGAGGTGAAGGCAGGGTTCTTTAGGTGCATTGATAAGATGTATGATACTTATATTGTCGACAAGACTCACACTAAGTGGACCAAATTTGCCACTCTTAGGGGTTGTTTTGATGTGGCTAGTACTTTTGTGGGACAAATAATATCGAAGTAGTGTGAGTATTGGGAAATTTTATTTCTAACTCTAGTAGAGAGAATTAGAATTATATGAAGAAGGTACTCAAGTATTTGAGATGGATATAGGAACTATGGCACAAGAGGACCCAATTTTGTTGTGGAAATGTCATGTACAAAATTCAAAGTCTACCACTCTAGTCATTTGTTTTCTATCTCAGATTTCTAGTTCTTCAGCTGTTGAGAGGAACTAGTTGATCTATGGCTTCATCCACTCTCTTACGAGAAACAGACTTACCTCTAGGAGAGTAGAGAAGCTTGTTGTTGTATATAGTGCTTTGTGTCTAATTAACTGCAAGACACTTGATTCTAGTAGCATGATGGGATGTAGAGCCAGAGGAGGCTTCAAAGATTGATGAGGATGCTACGACCTTTTTTTTCTTTTTGAAAAAAGAGGGGTAAAAACTTTAATTAGAACAAGAAAAAGAATACAAAGCAAGGGCCCAAGGCTAGAACAGGAAAAATCATCTGCTCAGAAGAAGGACCAAATCAACAGAGGGTGCATCTACATATCTTTGTCCTCCATAATTAACCTATCCAACATCTCCTCATACTCTGGTCTCAAGGGTCCCCAATCCTCCATATCCCACCCTCCTAGGTTCTTTGAAGCCCATTTTGCCAAACAGTCAGCCACCTTATTCCATTCCCGTAGAATATGACGAAAAGAAATATGATCAAGCAAGGAACACAAATTAAGGATTTGTTTTACCTCTACAACTAATTGTCTTCTGGATGTTGAGTACACAACATATCAATCACAATTTGAGAGTTGGACTCATAGACAATCCTCTTCCAACTAAGAGAGCACCCTTTTTCTATAGTACACAGAATAGCTATAGCCTCCATAAGGTTATTAGAACGATAAACCTTATAGGTAGAGAAGAAAAACACAACATTTCCACTGCTATCCTGATCAACAACACCAACTCCCGCATGTCCAGGTTTCCCTCTAGAGAATGTTAAATTTGAGTAGATTATGTGATCGTTTAATTCTTTCAAAATATTCTTATTTATATATATGACTTCTTGAATTATCATGCAATGATATATTTATCATATAAATAAATACCAATGAAATTTGCTGCACAATTTATAATATAATAAATAAAGGTGACTGCACAAAATATTTATATATTAAATATGACTTGCTATTGCTGGATATTAACTTATCCTTCGGTGACTTAACTGTCTTTTTCGTCTTCTACATATCTCTGTTTTATCACTGCAATATTAAAATTATATATGTGTCCACCGAGGAGACATGTCCACGGATGGACGGGACTTCACTCCTGTGGAGTCATGTCCCTTCGTGGACATGCCTCCACGGGGGCACCCTTACCTCATATGCGGTGTCTGTTATATACTTCAATTACACCGTCAACAAGGAATTTGAACATTTAATATTTAATAAGTTAGTTATATATATATATATAATATAATCAATAAAATAAATTTATATTTCATAAATATAAGTATTTATATTAAATAATAATAAAACATTTATATTTCATAATTAATAAATAATTATAATTATTTATTAATCTTAATAGTAGTTATCCTATTGAAGCTATAATTCATTAACAGAGGACCCATCAATATTGACCTTTAAAATTCCCTCAGGAGGAGGGAGCCACCTTCTATCTCTATAAATTTTATGTTTGACCTGACTCACTCTCCTTCTAGGAGAGGGGCTAGCTCCATTGCCAACTAGATTTAGATTCCTTACCATAGTTAGATCACTAGGATCCATAAGTTTCAATAACATCACATTTTGTAAGAATAGTTTTTTGATGTTTGCAAACAAATTTTCTCCACAGAAGAGCACTTATCATTTCTGAATCTTGAAAAATCCTCCTATTCCTTTCCAACCAGATGAAAGTCGGACCTAGAAGCCAAGCAACATGCAAAAAAGAAGAGTTGGTTTGAGGACCACCCAGGCTATCCCAAAATTCCACTAAGGAAGTGCATGAACACAAGCATGATTCCACGCTTCCCACCACAGGTGCCAAATCTATCTACTATAAGAATAGTGAATGAATAGATGGGCAACACTTTCTTCACTCTTCTTACAAAGGGCACATCTAGACGGTCCTTGGAAGCCTCTCTTTCCTAAATTCTCCTAAGGGAGACATGTACTCTAGGCAACCAACCAAATAAAAAAATTGCATATAAGCCAGGAGAAGCTATTCCAACCCTAGTTCCACCAAGGTGCACCTTCCTAGCCATGTAACTGCTTGTCGAACTTTTGGTAATCAGAGGCAACAATAAATTTGCCCTTTGGGTTAGGACCCCAAGACAAAACATCTCTATCTTGAAGGGAGTTACAAAATCTACTAGCTAAAATCTCAGGTAGCTTGTAATGATTCTCTTCAATACCACCAAGTGGCCATTCCTAATGATTCCTCCAACAAGTCACTTGAACTTGCCCCTTAAAACCAATAGTTTAAAATCAACCACTCTACTCCAACCAGCTGCAACAAAAAATCACAAAGGAGAACTGAGAGATAATCGAGAGATGACCATCCCAAGAATCATGCTAGAATCGAGCATCTAATCCTCTATTACACATCCTAAAATGACCTTATTTGATGAGTTTTACCCGTTTTTTGAGAGTGTCCCAAATCATGGAACCTCTTCCCATCAAGTCGCACCGAGGCACATCCATACTATCAACACCTTAGAGGTACTTGTAAGTGATGATTCTAGCCCTATCTTGATCATGACAAGTGCACCATCTCCAATATAATTTGGCTGCTAGAACTTGACCCATTGAACCAGTAGGCCTAAGACCAAGAGTTCCTACTTGCTTCAGTTTGCAAACTGAATCCCATCTAACCAAGCTCCACTTGGAAGAAAGGAAATTACTAGACCAAAGAAATTGATGAGAGAGAAAACTAGGAGAAACCCGCACAAAACATCTGTAGATAGGTAGACCATGAACTACTTACTTCAACAAACTTACTTTTCCAATTGATGAGAGCCATCTACAGGTATCCCAAGGTAGACTAGAGGAAGGGAACCAATAGGAAATTTGAGTTTCCAACAATCCTATTTTGAATAAGCTGAGGAGTATTAAAGAAATAAATAAAAGACTTATTCTCATTAATTTTCTGCCATGAGGTGGCCAAATAGGTATCCAAAGTTTACTTGAATTCAATAGCTTCATTGATTCTGGGCCTTCTCATCAAAACGGTATCATCAATTTCAAAGCAGTATCTTCCACAAATGTAATGTCCCGAACAACAACACACACCATACAATACCCTTCGTTGGCACAACTCCACCGTATGACACTCCCGCATATGGTGATTGGTTCCAATCGTGTATGGTGATGTCTCACTTGTACGTTAAAGCTTCCTGTACGGTGACTATGCTTCACCCGTACGGTGAATGAGTTGCACCTGTACGGTTCACACTTGCTAGGCACCCGATATAGTTCACTCCGTAGGGATATACCTCTACACTTGACCATGTACGGTTCTCACTGCATGGTTACTCTGCACCACCGTACATGTTTGGTTCACACTGTACGACCACTATTGGTCTTCTTAGTATTGCACAAGATTCTACTTCCATACGACAGTCCTCTGAAAACACCTCCGATTATAGTTTGGTATCTAATACAAAGATCCACCAAAATTTTTAAATGGAACGCACAATATACTCTTCAAATATATATTAACTCAATGCATAAGATGAAAGCTTTGGAAACGTATATTTAATCTAGAACTTGATTACAAGCTTGTCCTCAAATGAAGACTTCACGGATTTGGACAACAAGCAGAATAGGGTGAGGGGTGACTCCCACCAAAATTGCGAATGCTAGAAGGAAGATCTCTCACTTACGAAACATTGAACAATGCAGAATTCCAACTGGAATCACAAATACAAAGGAAACATAAAACTCACGATGACTACTAAAACGCCAAACTCGGCCTTATAAAGGGCTCTGAGAAGTTTTTTGAAGGGTTACAAACGGGTTGACACGACCTATTATTTTATAACTAAACTAATTAATAAAAAGGGGCCCGTAAGATATTAATTTCAAGGCCATACAAACATTAATTTAATTGAGTTATTTAATTAGTTCGGGGACATTACAACAAATTGCAAGTGAGAATAGGGAGCCAAATTCTCACACCAACTCCATCCTTGAATCAAGACCTATCTAACCTTCGATTTGATGAGTCTACCAAGCCCCTCAGCCATAATGATAAACAAATGAGATAAAGGGTCTCCTTGCTGAAGATCCCTTGAGGCATTGAAAAGCTCAGAAGGTTACCCATTAACCAAGATTGAGAATGAGGTAGAGGAAACACAACTCATAACCCAGCTAACCCAGTTATTGCAAAAAACCAAAAGCTCGAAGGACTTTTTGTAAAAAAAAACTATTTGACTTTATCACAAGCCTTTACCATATCCAGTTTTATAAACATGGCTTTCTCTTTAGAAGTGGTCATGGAATGAATGGCGTCAATAGCAATCACAATTCCATACAGAATTTGTCTACTAGCAACAAAACCACTCTGCTCATTAGAAATTATAGTTTTGAGGCATATCTTGAGTCTCTCGACAATAAGTTTAGTGATAATCTTATAAACCACATGCAAAGAGCAATTGGTCGAAACAGATTAAGTCTATTCTCACATTTTCATTCTTAGGAGTAAGTGCCAAAAAAGTAGAATTTCATGGCTTTTAACATTTGCTTATTGTTATGTGATTCTTGAACCACCTCCAACATGTCTCATTTGATAACCTCCTAAAACTCTTGGTAAAATTCTACTAGGAAGCCATCCGGTCCTTGAGCTTTTCCTTTTTTTCATTTGAAAGGCGATATTCTCCAATTCTTGCAGCGAAATAGGGCAAATAAGAACCTCATTCATTTCACTAGAGACAATGGGGGGAATGCACTCCAGAATAGATCCCTCTTCTTCCATGGCAGGAAGAGGATCTTCCTTAAACAAAGAAGAGAAATACTGATGGGTTTCCTGAGAGATGTTCCTCAAAGAGGAGAGCTAGGCGCCCTCCGAAGACACTAAGGATGAAATGAGATCACTTGTTCTCTTTGCCTTGATAGAGTTATGAAAAAAAGTAGTGTTCCTATCTCCTTCCTATAGCCAGTCAATTCTAGACTTCTGTTTCCAAAATATCTCCTACTGAAGCTCCCATTCCTCTAGTTCCTTGAAAGCCATAGCCTCCTTTTGATTCAGCTCCAAATTAAGCCCTTGATCTCGGATCAAGCGAGTAATAGAATCTAACCAAGGTTGTGTTGCCTATTTACTATAGTGTAGATTCCCAAAACATTGCCTATTCTATCTCTTGAGTTTATACTTCACATGTTGTATGTTTTTAACAAAAGAATACATTGCTGTACCATATGTGGGCTACCCCTGAAACCACCAATTTGTGACCATATGTTGGAGGGACAGGTCCCGCAACCACATGAGTTGAAACTTAAAAGAGGGCTTTTTTATTCGACTAGAAGAAACCATAGATATTTTGATTGGCCAATGGTCCAAGCCCCTCCAATCTAAGATTTCAGAACTAGTATTCCGTCAATTTTTCACCCAGTAGCAGGATGCAATGAATCTATCTAGTTTCTTAGAGATTACATCCACTCCATTTTTGCTATTGTTTCAAGTGAACGTTGCATTATTTGGCTTCACATCCACAACATTCAAAAGCTCAATATTATCATTGAGGAGGATGGTTTAAGAATCTAGCCTATCCACATCCCATCTTTTCTCTTCCAAGTTGCAGACTGCATTAAAGTCCCTAGCCAAAATCCATGGGAGAAAGGGTTTAGAGAATGAACATAGCTAATATGGCCCCAGAGCTATGATTTGCCCAAGAAAGTAGTGGGAGCATAAACATTGGATAAAAGACAAGTTTTACTTGAGTCCAAACAAGAGACAACCATAGAAATAGAAGAGCAACTTGTAATCCACCACCACTGAGGGGCAACCTTTCTCGGGTCCCAAAAGCAAGCCATTCCTTTTGAACTATCATGAGCCCCAACATATTGATAAGCACCACACAACCAAAGCTTAGAAACTCTACTTCCCATACCCTCCTCCATTGAAAATTTAGTTTCTTGAATGAAGACAATGTCAGGAGAATGAGAAACAATTAAATTCCGAAGAACCTTTTGTCTGGGGATGCTATTCAACCCCCTCGCATTCCATGATAGGACAATCATTTCCAAGGATGGGACGAAATGGGAATCAATGGGTTTCATAGACCTAAACTCAACCACATGCCTGTGTGTGCGTAATGGATCACCACACAGTACTATAAGTTTTATTTTCCGTAAGACGTGAAGAGGAGAGCAGCTTCTTTTACCTGTCATGGCTAATGAAAAGGTGAGACCGGTGGAATTGTAAAAACGTATGTGGAATATGAGAGTATGCTGCGTAACAAAGATACAGGTGTCGTAAAAAATAAGAGGGAAGTGTAACAGTTCTTATTGTGTGTCGTGTTTCTCTGACGCGTGTTCAGGAAACACAGTATTAGCTGCGACATCAATGCAGTGAGTTGGCAGTGTGGGTGCCCATAACCAGAACTCCCGTCTTGCTTGACAATGATGAAAATGTTTCATAACGGTGTTGAACGGTAAAAGTGTAATAGTCCTGAGCATAACGCCTGTGAAAAGATATACGTTGGTGAGCTGCACGTGATTCATGGTGTGAACAGAAAAGTTGGGTAGTTGCTGATATTGAAATGAAGAACAGTTGGGTTATGTATGAGTCAACAGAGAAAATATAGGAAGGAAGCTCTCTAACACGCAGACAGGACTTAGGGAAAGAGTGCTCGTGCCGTGAAATGCCAGAGTAAGAAAAGAAAGAAAGGATCGGGTGTGCAGTAGGGGAGAACGCGTTTTGTTGAAACGATACATAGGCAGGCAGCATTTTTTAATTAAAAACTGCATACACAGCATAGCAGAAAATATGAAGCGATAGAGAACAGTATAAAATATTGCGGGCTGGAGAAATGTTTAAAAAATTGAAGAGGAATAAATAAGACATTTTAAAAACGTGCAGTGACAGGAAGAAAAGACCGCAGGTCTTATTTGGAAGTTGGTGATAAGAAAAGTAATATAGTTCTCTGCATAAAATGATGATCCTCCCCGTGTAAAGGCACAGAGATAAAAATGAGGTTTTTAATATGGGTGTGAAGTTCTTTATTGAACTACTGGTAGACCAGAAGACATATCAAGAGGATATCAAAAACACAGTGTGACGTATGTGGGCACTGGTATATATATAAATACTGACAGCAGGAGCAGTATGAAACTGTTAGCAAAAGCAAAATCTTGAAAGGACATACACAGCGAACTAGTGTGACAGACTGACAGGGATTATAGAGAAGATAGTGAGATAATAAAAGTCACGAAGGAAAGGCACAAATAAATAAAAGGGGACTCACAGTTAGACATTGAAAAGGCAGGTAGACGGGCTATCAAATTGACAGAGATCGAAATGAAAAGATATGAGTAGAGTATGACAGACAGTTTTATGGGGGAGCAGACTTGAAAGGAGACTTAGAAAACATATACGTGCTTTGAGTCTTTTATAGTCACGGGTCTTTACATTTCAGTAAAGACAGAGATATTTCTCTTGTGGTTGTAATCCAGAAATCCATCTTCGAAAAAGGTTGTAGCCTTGTGTATACTGGTTGAAGCCAGTTAAGAGTTGTAGCTCTTTGTAAGAAGGGGTTGTTGCCTTGAGTAGACTGGTTGAAGCCAGGTAAGAGTTGTAGCTCTTTGTAAGAAGGGGTTGTTGCCCAAGTGATTAGAGAAGCCGTGGTTTTTTAACCCTGTTGGGTTTTCCACATGATAAAATTGTGTGTGTCTCTTCCTCTTGTGCGTGTGTGTGTCTCTGCTTTAATTGTTTTGTTTTAAAGGTTTGAAACGCTGATTCACCCCCTCCCCCTCTCAGCATTTCTCCGTTTTTCACTCATCACTCTCTGATTAGTAAATATCATGTTTCTTCGTATCATCGTTGTCTTTATTGATTTGTATTGCTTGTTATAAGTTGCTGATGATGCCCTCTCTTAGTTGCCGTTCTGATTATCAGACACGGTAATTACTAATGTCCTTATTAATGTAATCGTTGCTCAGACATAACGTTGATTGCCGTAATATCAGACTTGTTTGATTGGACTGCTCCTCAACATATCTTGTATATCATCTTATCCTCAGTCGATAATCCTTGGTGGACCATGGAGTCCATCACAGAGAATGTTGTCATGTGAAACCTGCCAGGAGTGACTCTTTTGTTATGCAGACGGGACATCCGGATATCGATCTCATAGTTACAACAGGGTCAAAAAGACATCCACATATTTCAGCGAGTATTCTAATTGCTTCTGCATCCTATATTATCCTATGATGAGAACGATATTACTTTACCGTCAAGATTGTATTGCAAATCTTTCCTTGTCACGATACAGAAAGTTGTGAAGTCTTACGGATCAAGACAATTTTGTAAATTTATTTGCAAACTCAATTCATCTGTAGGTCATGACACGCTCTAATGCCATATTGAAAATGGCTAAAAAGGAGCCCAAGGTTCAAATCCGCAAATTCAGTCAGCCATCTTCGACACACAAATGATTACATTCTATGGTTTTGTAAAGCCATTCAACTTTTTAACTATCCAAACTAACTCGTAACTTATAACTAACTAAAAGCTAACATATAATAAATTAACATGTTAATTTATTATTTAATACATTATTATGTCATGCACTATAATTTCTGACAGGCCCAACATCCAAAATTAATCATAACATGCTCTTTTCTACTGCTAACAGCTGCTTGGAAGTTTCATGACCAGTGCAAAAATTACTTAGAAGATTCATGATTAGTGCAAAAAAAATCTTTTAGCTGCAGAAAACTTTAGTGGTTGAGTGGATTGCAGAATATACTATCTATTAATTATAGATGTTTGCTTTCTTCTTATGGAATTTAGCTTTGTTATGAAACCACTGTATTTTTAAACTTTGAACATGTTAATCTGCTATGATGCCTGTGTTGGATAGATTTGTATGCTATGATTGAAGAACATGTCATACACAATAATTTGTAAAATGTATTATTGTTGAAAGGATCCAATATTATAGGTAATTTGTTAAATTATTTATCGTTTAGAAGACTCAATTCGAAGACTAAAATGTCATTTCCATGATGAAACTGGCTCTTTTTCATGATCTGATGATCTCTGTACCATTTTTGAGTTTTAAGTTGTTATAATGCTGTATAGTTTATAATCTAATGTGGTCTTTTCGTGCTGCTTTATGGATATATATACAGGCAGTCCAATGTTATCATCCAAGGAAGTGATTGATGTAAATTTGGCGGATGATGGACCTTATATTAACTCAAGTTTATCAGAAGTTACGCAAGGTGAGAACGTGGATCAATATCAGCATGCATTATCCATAGAAACTCATGTGCTTATTTCTTAAAAAAATAGTAGGCTCTATAGTAATTTGAAGGAAAATCAGAAAATTTGGATTTTGTCAAGGTTATTGAGTTATGATTATAAATGAAAGTATTGCACATACTAAAAGTGGACCATCGGTATTCTGAAATTAAGAATGAAATCACCTTTATTTTTGAAGTTGTACATTCTTTTGGCAATATTTTGTTCGCTATCATTGCAGGTTTAGTTTGGGAGTCTTTTTTAGGTCACTTGTCATCTGCACTCAAGAGTTTTATTACTGTCTTGGAAAGTTATGCAACTATTTTTTGGATCTTATTTGTGTGGATACCTTGAATGGAAGGCTTAACATTAAGAATTGACTGTATATATATCTTTGCAAGGGTTGTAGCTGCTTGGAAGGTTCATGTAAGCTGGCAGATATGTCATTGCATGTAGAAAGGTGTAGTTTTAATTGTTGTAAAATTTTCGTTATCTTAAGCATGGTTAGAGATGATAGTGGTTTTTATTTTTGACAGAGTAGTAGGTTTTTGGGCCAACTTGATTAAGGGCATGATTTCCTTGTGCTTAACACAGGAGATAAAGTAAGTCTTTTTCATATGACTAACACGTTTAGATTAAGCTTAACTTTTGGGTGCTCAAATGCTTGCATGACTTCCTTTTTCTTGTTTCGTTTTTTTAATATTATTAAATCTTCTATCGTACCTGTCATGGTTTTTAACTTTTTATCCATACAAAGCATTATTACAGATACTTCAGTTTCTTTTCTCCATACACACTTGTCTTGAAGATTGCCATTGCTATGAATCTTGGTTCTTTTCGCTTTTATTGATGTTTTTATATATTGTTCAACATTATGAACCCCGTGTATTAATAAATATGCACATTGTGTTTCAGCGGGACCCTTATGCTACTTTGTTTTTTATCTTTCAAAACTTCTTCACAATCAAAATTTTTTCTCCTATCAACCTCTTGCAAATCTCTCACCCTTAGTTTTTACGTACCTTTTTGCTTCTGTTCATGAATTTAGATATTCACATATTGGTCTGCTAAAGGGAAAGATTTTTAAGATAAGGAGAATGAATCAAATGATAGGTATATCTTTGATATAGATTCTAGATCTGCAATTTATATTTCAGGCACCTAATATGTTCACTCAGTGTTAAATAGTTGCATCAAATGCAACATATATTGAGGGTTTTGATGCTTGTTCATCTCGAGTGAAAAAAGTTGTAGGGAAATTGGACCAGATCAATGCATCTTTTGATGATATCTTGATTCAGCAAGTTCATGTCAGTATCGGCAACCTGTCCAGGTGAGCGAAAGAATCTGTTGTTGACCTTGTTTGAGTCTACACTTTCAAAGGCTCAACATCAAGTTCCCCCACATGCTCAAAGTAGACATGGATAATCGATGGCCATTTTCAGAGCTAAATTTAATTGAATTTTTTCTCCTTAACGTCTTTATCACAAGTCTTTATGTTTGACATTCACAACATGTATACGGAAATGTCAAAGTTAGATGATGTAGAGGCGAAGTTTGATAGTGCTGGATAAGGCTATAAAAGGAGGGATCATTAGTGTAATTGTAATTGCTTGCATGTTTCATGTAAATCCTTGCGAGTGTATTACAAAAAGCATAGAGACCCAAATTATTCAATGTTGCATCCTATATTACAAACTCCCTGTTTTGCAATTGGATGGCCAACTGCATTGCCAATGAAGTTCATCCTATCAGGATCAATGATAATCATCCCATTTATCCAGCTCGATGCCTCAAGGAGCTCCAATGGTTCATATATAGCCTCCATATATAAAACAGTTTTGAGATCTGCTTCAGCAGCAAGGCAGTGTCCATTTTCAATCTAACCATGTTACTTCAAGGATTTATGTGTCTAAATTTCCATCCTAATCCAGTTCTCTTCCTAGAATGGATTCTGCTGCATATATACGTACAAATTTCCAACTTAAAAATAAAAAACTCCTTTGTCAGTTTGGACTAGCCAGTCAACACATTGTCTCCACTTCTTATAGAATTATTTCCTTTTCATTGATTATTACTCATAATGTTAATTGATCTGGAAGTAGATGTGGAATCAGAGCCTGGTAAACAATAGGGTATTGTCTCTTTAATTGAGAACCCTCCTGACCCTTATGTTCACCATAAAGTTGGCCATTGAAATTCCTGCTTCTGTACAAAATAATTATGATTCTTCTCTCAATCTTAAACCAGATAAAGCCTTTGTGAAAGCTCTTCAGGACAATACTAATAGCATATTCCTGCTTGAGACAAAAAATGGGGATGAATTAAATAACATGGTCAAACACATTGATGAAAAGGGAGGCCAAATCTCTCTTGGAATGATGCATTGCACATTTAGTTAATGCTTCTCAGGTTGGGAAGAAACATAATCAAAGAAACATAATTAGCAGCAAAAAGACTGTCTTCTCCATTTGGTGGCATTATTCAATATTCACAACAATAGAGCTTGAACACCTCCTAACTAATGATAAAATACCAAAATATCCATTATGAACATTGGCAGAAACAATTGGAACAACAATTTAATCCAAAGAAACAAGCAATGCCTGGTGAAAGGCTTTGAATAGAGTTGCGATACACAAGCCACAGGCCTCTTTACCAGAACAGCACTGATCTCCTCATAAGTTTTACCCATCCCAAACAGCTGCAACGCCTCTGGCAAATGAGGGCATGAATATGTTTCTTGCCCCACAAATAAAGCGTTTCTCATTGATAATGGATACTGTGGATCTCTCAGTCAAATGTCTTTGGGTCAAGGTTTTGTATATTAGCATGAGATTTCAATCTATAATAGGGATGAATAAAATTTGAATGAGAATTTCCCTCATTTTGTTTCATGTTTTAGAACTTGGCCAACAGTGGTTTAGTTGTGCTTTCCTGCCTGCTCTTTATTTTGATCATTGTAAAAGCACAGTCTCCGTGAAAGTCCAACTCTGTTGGATCCCTCACAGTTAAGCCTTGACCTGATGTAAATACTAATCTTTTCATATATAATTCAAGCTATTTTTCAAAACAAAAAGGCTTGTAAAATATAGCAATGTAATGGTTCCAGATATTGGCTTGCATGAGGGGACTGTGGAAATGAACTTTCTTATGACAGTATTTACATGTGTATTTATGGATCACATTGTCTATCCACTCTGATGCTTGTGTAGCACATGTTTTCAATGTATGCTTTTAAACGGCACATGCTGAATAAAGCATTGAATGCAAATATTGTTTATTATTCCAGTTGAAAGGAAGTAGTACAGTGTGTTTCTTTTCTTATAGCGTCTACTATGGGAAACACTGCTTATTTGAATATGGGTTGACATTCTATGATACATTTAGACTTTTTCATGATCTATTCACTATTTTTGCTACCAATTTAAGTTTCGTCTGTATAGTGATTGATCTAATCTGCTCTGGTACTGTCCTAATGCATACAGATGCTCCAAAATTGAGTGTGGATACATTCTTGTCTTCTAGGAACCAAACTGATGCACATATGGGGGATGTTCCTCCTGGTCTTAACTCAAGTTTATCAGAACTTATGCAAGGTAAGAAACAGAAACACATCCCATGCATCATAAATGGAGGTGTGTAAGTGCTCTTTGTTTTTAAAATACTAGGAGTTTTAGTGGTTTAAACAAAATCATGATTTCTGATATTAGTCAAGCTTTTTGAGCATTAACCAACCAAGATACTGTTGTGCATGCTCTAGGTGAACTAAATGTATATTATAATTAGGACGGAATTGCCTTTGTTGTGGCTTTCTTAGGCCAGAGATGCTTTAGGCATCATTCCACTTCTGTTATTGAAGGTTTTTGTTTTACGTCTTGTTGATGAAATTTGTTCATTTTTTGATACGATTCGTTTCTTTCTCTTCACCTAACCATTGGTTTGTTGGGGGTCGTGTATTGCAAATGTTGTTGTCTACCAAGATTCCTGAGAATGTTTTCTAGAAACTGTTAGCAAACTTAGTGTCCCTATTGCGTTCAATTTTTTTGGGCAATTTTGTTGTCTTCCAAGATTCCTGAGAATGTTTTCTAGAAACTGTTAGCAAACTTAGTGTCCCTATTGTGTTCAATTTTTTTGGGCAATCTTTATTTTGATTGTAAATTTATAAAGAGGTCTTTGTGTAACTTTTTCTTCACGGGTCTCACAAAAATGCGTGAAGCTTGCCATTCTATGAAGTCTATCTACCACTCGAAATACTTGTTCCTGAACTTGGTAGTTTATGGAAGAGTGCTTCTGAAATTGATGGAGATGTGCTCCCATTTATGTTCTGGACTTGTTTGTGGCATGATGTTTATTTTTGGTAGGTTTCTCTTTTCTATTTTACTAGTTGCTTGTCACAACTGTCTGTTTACTTTTTTTCCCTATTTTTCTTATGTTTCTGATTTAACACACTGCCTTGTAGATATAGCTTTTAAATGGAATTTTATGGAATTCATATATATTAGGGGTTATTCTTCGGGACAATCATTGTATAATTTGTATTGATGTGAAGCAAAGTGACATTTTCTAAACATAATTGAATAGTGATTCATTTTGCCTAAGTAGTGAAATATTTTTCAACAAATTAACTTTTTAGTTTTTGGCTTGTGATTTTTATTTCTCTTTTTTTTTGTATTGGTGAGAATGAGTATACAAGCAAAAGAGCATCATGCTCTGTATTGTTTTCTGTTTTCTGTTTTCTTGTTTCGCACTTAAGATTTGGTTTATAATTCTCAATGATCTTCGACCCATAGATCAAATTATCGCAGACTTATTGACGATAAGTGAACTTATCGCGATAATTTTTGCGTGGTGATAAAACTTGTATAGTTATCGCCGGTTTAACTTATTGCTGAAAAGTTGAACTTATCGCTGATATATCGGCGAAAAGTCGGCGATAAGTTGAATACTTATCGTGATTTATCGGCGTGAATCAGCAGATAGCTAAAAAGTCAAGTCAAATTAAAAAAAAACACAAATATTTTCAATGTTTTTTTTTGCCTTTCATATTTGTGGTAAGTTTATACAAGTATAACATTTAAGTATAAGTTTGATTTATTTAATTTCTTATACTTTAAGTTATATTTGTATAAATTATAAAATATATATACTTCAGGATGTTTGAGATAGGTTCCAGCTTCATAGGAGTTAAGATGCAGATTCTAGATTTTGAAAATTCCAGACTTAACCAAATTTCAGGATTCAACAAGCCTTTAGTAGGGTTACCTCCCACAATCCATCATGGCTTTCTAAGGTCAAACTGAAGCTGGCAAAAAGATTCACAAAGGGTTTTAACTCGTTTTATCACAAATCACTTGGTTTCGACCCCATCTCTATGACGAACTTAGCTTAGCTCTCGCACAAATCCCAGACAGACATCACTTCCCAATAAGTCAAAATCATTCAAACCTCATTTGCCTGACCTAGGGACTTGAAAACAGCCACCAACAAAGACTACCTAAGATCTAGCTATGAAGACTTTGACATTTGGCATTGATCAATGATCAAGCATCACAGATTCATACTATGAAACGATTTAGTTTTATGGATCTTACAGATACCGATAGACATATGTTTCATGGATCTTCATCTTACATACATTTATGATTTGATGTCTTATGAATCTTCATCTTTGTAATGGGCACCTCTGAATGCCCCAAAAAACTAAACCCACTGCTGAAAGGAATTATGTCAAACAGTTTGCATTCAACTTCTTATTTCTCCATTTAATGTTTTAAACCCCTTATAACACTGGAAATCAAACATTTATTTGTTTGTTGTGTTTTGTGCATGGAATAGGAATCAGACAACATAAACAAGAAATAAACTACAATAATATGCAAAGTGGACAATGAACTGCTGCCGATAAAATGTTATTTTCAGAATTAATAAAACCAAATACATGGCAGATTTATCAACTCACTAATTACTCCAGCATTAATGAAATAATACTCCAGCCCATGCTTTCGAACTTGCTGCTACAATGACGTGAATAGTACCACGTGAATAGTGCCGTGTGAATAGTGTCGCGTGAATAGTGCCACGTGAATAGTGCCGCATGAACAGTGCCGCTACAGTACTTTGTCCTTCAATCATTCCACTACCTTCATAAAATCATTCCCTCAAAGCAGCATAAGCATTGGACAAGTAGTGAAGAAGATATGAGCAAAATACCAAATCTGCCTGTAGCTGGAAATGCAACTAAACTGCCTGACAATGAAACTGATAACAATGGATTCCAAAGGCCAAACCCCAAGGGAATGACGTCTAGAATGTCACAAGAGAGGATAAACGTCCTCAAATGCCAAGAACGGATCTGCAACTCACACACCAATTTCTTCTCATATTCAACCTATCTAATGAAGCCACAAACGCTTCCTTTTATTCTATTTCCAAGGGTCGGTTCAACTCTCATGGGCAATGTGGGATAAAAGATGAGCAATATAAAACATGTATTAAAATATCCCCTTATGTCTCCCTTGGGTACACATCCCCATAAAATAAATATTAAAATAACACTTTAATACTTTACAATTAAATTAAATGTTACTTTAATAAAACTTTAGGCATTAAAAAGTATTAGCAATCGAACTCCGAATAATGCAAGTGATAGCTCGTCGGAAAGCTCTCACTGAAGAGTATCAAATCCAATCACCAAAACTGGCCTCCACTGTGTCCTGTTAACTTACTAAAAATAGTAAGTATGCCTGAAACTAAGTAAATCAACTTCATTTTGGCCCAAACTGGAAATGACTAGGCCAAAACACTCCAGGATCCCCTTAAACCCTTCCTTAGCCCTCGGGACCATGTAGAACAAGGCTAACGCACACACGCTTGGTCAACTGCTAAAGTGGGGACATTACAATCTGCCCCCCTTGAAATTGCTTGTCCTCAAGCAATCTCAGTCCAGCCTGCAGAATAACTTGCTCACTCTCCCATGTAGAATCCTCCTCCGACAGGTCTCTCCATCTGACCAAATACTCCTTCACTACCTTGTTTCTAAGCTTCCTCTCTCTGGTGTCCAAAATAGCCTCCGGTACTAACACAAGCTTCCCCTCCTCATCCAAAGGGGGTAAATCTACAGAAGGCACTACACTCTGACCAATGGCTTTCTTAAGCCTAGACACATGAAACACATTGTGCACTCGACTGCCCTCTGGAAGCTCAAGCTCATAGGCCACTTCGCCCACTTTGCGTATTACCCTGTAGGGACCATAAAATCTAGGTTTCAACTTTTCAGCTCCGCTCTTCTTGAGCGATGACTGTCTATATGGTTGTAGCCTCAAGTAAACCATATCCCCTACCTCGAAACTGCGCTCTATTCGGTGCGCCCTCTGGAAGCTCAAGCTCATAGGCCACTTCGCCCACTTTGCGTATTACCCTGTAGGGACCATAAAATCTAGGTTTCAACTTTTCAGCTCCGCTCTTCTTGAGCGATGACTGTCTATATGGTTGTAGCCTCAAATAAACCATATCCCCTACCTCGAAACTGCGCTCTATTCGGTGCTGATCAGCGTACAATTTCTGTTGATTCTGGGCCTGTTGTATATTCTCCTTGAGCCCTTTCAGGATGTCCTGACTATCCTGCAATAAGTTTTTGGCTTTGGGCACTCTGCTGTCCCCCAAAACTAAATCCATGAAGCTAGGTGCTTCATAACCATAGAGTGCCATGAAAGGAGTCATCCTGATGGACATATGATAAGTGGTGTTATAACAATACTCTCCCATATGCAACCATCTGATCCAAGCCTTTTGTTGTGCAGTTACATAGTTCCTCAAATATCCCTCCACCCATTTATTCACAATCTCTGTTTGCCCATCTGTCTGTGGATGATAACTAGTGCTAGGTGTAAGATCTGTACCACACAACCTAAACAACTCTTGCCAAAAAACACTTATAAACTTACTATCCCGGTCACTAACAATGAATTTGGGCAGCTCATGTAACCTGAATATCTCTCTAAAGAAAAGATCTGCCACCTGTGCTGCTGTGTAAGTGGACGGAATAGCAAAGAAGTGAGCGAACTTCGTCAAGCGGTCCACCACCACATAGATGCAATCCCTTCCCTGCACTCGTGGTAAACCAGTGATGAAGTCCATCGAAATACTTTCCCATTTCCTATTAGGAATGGGCAAGGGCTGTAATAACCCTGCAGGAAATGTGTGCTCTCCCTTATTCTGTTGACAAACTGCACACTCCCTGACATACCTCTGAACATCATCCTTGAGCCCTCTCCATGAGAACCGCTCTCGGATCTGCCTATAGGTCTTGAAGACCCCTGGATGCCTAGCTGTGGGTGCATCATGAAATGCCTTCAGTATCGCCTCTCTCAAGTGTGATGATGGAATCAAATAAACCCTGTCCTGAACTTTGATCAATCCATCTATCACCTTATAGCGATCATCTTGTATGGTACCTGAAATCAATCCAGAAGCCCAAGCATCTCCGACATACTCTGCTATAATCCGATCTCTCCAATCTCCTGAAATCTCTGCCAGAGCACATAAGTGAGGTCTCCGAGATAAGGCATCAGCCACCACGTTTTTCTTACCTTTGACAAACTCTATGTCAAAGTCATAAGCCTGCAATTTAGTAACCCATTTCTGTTGCCGGTCATTAAGATCACGCTGGCTCATGAAGTATTTAATACTGTTGTGATCAGTCTTGATCACAAAACGCCCACCTACCAAATATGATCGGAATTTGGCCAATGCATGCATTATGGCCAACATCTCTCGGTCATAGATAGAATAACTCTTCTCAACTCCCCGGAGCTTCCTACTCTCGAATGCAATGGGATGCTTCTCCTGCATCAAAACTGCTCCAATCCCATCACCCGATGCATCACAATGAAGCTCAAAAGGCTTCGTTAAATCCGGTAGAGCTAGAACTGGACATGAAGACATTACCTGCTTGAAATGCTCAAAACACCTCTGTGCTGCCCTTGTCCACACGAAGGCCCCTTTCTTGGTAAGATCTGTCAAGGGTGCAGCAGTCTGTGAGAATCCCTTAACAAACCTCCTATAAAAACCACATAAACCAAAGAACCCCTTAAGCTGTGTAAGGTTTGTGGGAGTAGGCCAATCTACAATAGCTCTAATCTTTTCGGGATCAACCCGAACACCATCTGCACTACTGATATGCCCAAGGTAAAGGAGCTCGGTCATGCCAAACTCGCATTTAGATTCCTTGGCATACAATGACTCTCTCTCCAGAATAGATAACACCTCCTCCAAATGATGTAAGTGCTCCTCCCAGGTCTTACTGAAGACCAAGATGTCATTAAAGAAGATCAAGACAAACCTCCTCAACTGCTTCCTGAATACCTGGTTCATACAACTCTGAAATGTAGCGGGTGCGTTGGTTAGTCCAAATGGCATCACCATAAACTCAAAGTGGCCAAAGTGACATCGGAAGGCTGTTTTCTCAATGTCCTCTGCTCTCATCCTGATTTGATGGTATCCGGACCGCAAATCAATTTTGGTGAAGAAGCATGCCCCATGGAACTCATCAATCAGCTCATCAATACTAGGAATGGGATACCTGTTTTTAATTGTTTTCTTCTTCAGTGCCCTGTAATCGATGCACATGCGCATCGTCCCATCCTTCTTCTTTACCAAAACTACTGCTGAATATTGCCAAATACTTTAGCGTGTCTATCAAGTATCTTCTGGATATCTGGTGGATGACTCTTTTCTTGTGGCTCTGGTGAAGCTGGCATAATGTAGCACTCTGTCGCCCACTCTATGTCATCATGACGAAAAAGTCTTTGCATTCTCCTCAAGGACACTAGTCTGCAACCTCCATCCGAAAGTCCTCTAAGTACCACAGTTCTGCCCTCATGCTGGAATCTCATCTCCAATTTCGCTAGGTTGAGTGTGAACTCAACTAGCGAAGCCATCCATGTCATGCCGAGGATGACATCATAATCTCCCATGTCCACAACATAGAACTCATCCTCCAACTCATAGCCATCTCCAAACCTAATGTGAAGATTAGATATCTTCCGAGTGCACAATAATTTGTCACCGTTAGCCACCATGACTCTAAACCCATCATGCTCCTCGGTCTGTAACCCTCTCCTAGCTACCAACTGTGCATCTATGAAGTTATGTGTAGCCCCAGTGTCAATGAGAGATATCACTTTCTGCCCCTGGATAGTACCCCTGACCTTAAATGTGATTGCCCTTTGGGCCCCTGTCAAGCGTGCCAACGATCTATCATCCTTAGGAATGCTGCTCTCCTCTATAGTGTTACCTTCATCTGAATCGGAGTGCTGATCCTCCCCCTTTGACTCTGACTCTTCTGCTGAAAAATACTCCATTTGATTTGCCTTAGCCTTGAGAGGGCATTTATGAGATAAGTCCCAAGGCTCTCTACAGTGGAAGCACAGCTTCTTCTTTCGAAGTTCATTCATGGTTTCATTGTCTAGTCCTTTTGATCCTTCTTTGGGTTTGTCATACTCTTTCTGAAATGGTTTTTTGTCTTTTTCCTTGCGGTAGGAAGAATCTGTTGAATGGTATTTTCCTTTGTATACCGAAGGGGCTAAATCTCGTGCCTTTTTAGTTGCTTCAGCTAAGGTGAGTGGATCATGTCCCTTCACCCAACCTCGTAATGGATCAGCAAGCCCATCATAAAATAGCACCACCAATCTCCTAGGAGAGATATCAGTAACAAGTACAGACAAGCACTGAAACTCGGCGATGTAAGCATCCACAGAACCTGACTATTTTAACTGTGCTAGCTCCTTGAAATGTAACTCGGGATCCCTAGTGTCAAATCTCTCAATCAATCTGTCGGTGAATTCCTCATAGCATGTAATTTGATTATGCCCCAGAGTCACCATGCCATGATGCCACCATTCATGTGCAACGCCATCCAAGTGCATAGCCGCATACTTGATAGCCTCCTCCTCAGGCATAGGATTTAGCTGCAAGTATGTATCTACCTTCTGCACCCAAGCTCGTGCAGTCATCTTCCTTGAAGCATCATAATAAGGTAAAGAAAGTTTTCCAACTTTCTTTTTCAGCTCAAAGTTTTGATTCCTCCCTCCTGCTCTAGGCATGTGTCTCATCCTCAAGTCCATATAATCTCTGAGGGAAATATCCACCTGAAACTCCGGTCCACTAGCCTCCCAGTCCCTCCTGAACTGATCCTGTAACTCGGTAATCTGCGGTTCGTTTACTGGTTGAACCGGATCTCTGGGTGGGAAGGTGGGTAGAAGAGGTCTCGAGCTCACTGTCCGAGCTGGGCGTGCAACGTGTCTAAAGTTATCAGCCTCATTCCCATTGTTGCCGTGTCCATTATTACCATTAATGTTATTCTCAGGACCATTGTTGTTACCTTGGCCTCCATTATTATCATTGCCCCCATTGTTATTGTTTCCCCCATTGTTATTGTTTGTGTTGTTGGCATCACCTGGATTAATATTGACACCCATCTGTCTAGCCATGAGCTGCAACATCATGTCCATTCGCCTATTCTGCTCCTGCTGCATACGCTGCCCCTGCTCTAATGTATCCAGTAACTGTCTGAACATTACATCCCCCTGATCTGGACCAGTGTTCCTGCCTCCGCCTAATCCTGTATTCATGTCATCTTGGTCACCCATATTGCTGTCTTGATCAAAGAATATCTCCTCTGTGTCTGTATGACTGGATTCTATTTCCACCTGCACGGATGAACTAGACTGTTCGCTCTGCAAGTCTAAAATCCTTTTTTGTCTTGCTCTAGTATTGCGAAAATTATAAGGCCCCTGTCGCATATGCTTAGCCTGTTTTTTGTTTTTTTTAAATTCTGATTTTAGTGTTTTGACATTTCGTCAAACACTTTTCCCTCTATCCGGCTGTTCCAAATTCCCTATAAGACCTCCACAGGATGGCAGGACTTATAGCTCTAATACCACTGTAATGGGCACCCCTGAATGCCCCAAAAAACTAAACCCACTGTTGAAAGGAATTATGTCAAACAGTTTGCATTCAACTTCTTATTTCTCCATTTAATGTTTAAACCCCTTATAACACTGGAAATCAAACATTTATTTGTTTGCTGTGTTTTGTGCATGGAATAGGAATCATACAACATAAACAAGAAATAAACTACAATAATATGCAAAGTGGACAATGAACTGCTGCCGATAAAATGTTATTTTCAGAATTAATAAAACCAATACATGGCAGATTTATCAACTCACTAATTACTCTAGCATTAATGAAATAATACTCCAGCCCATGCTTTCTAACTTGCTGCTACAGTGACTTGAATAGTACCACGTGAATAGTGCCTTGTGAATAGTGTCGTGTGAATAGTGCCACGTGAATAGTGCCGCATGAACAGTGCTGCTATAGTACTTTGTCCTTCAATCATTCCACTACCTTCATAAAATCATTCCCTCAAAGCGGCATAAGCATTGGACAAGTAGTGAAGAAGATATGAGCAAAATACCAAATCTGCCTGTAGCTGGAAATGCAACTAAACTGCCTGACAATGAAACTGATAACAATGGATTCCAAAGGCCAAACCCCAAGGGAATGACGTCTAGAATGTCACAAGAGATGATAAACGTCCTCAAATGCCAAGAACGGATCTGCAACTCACACACCAATTTCTTCTCATATTCAACCTATCTAATGAAGCCACAAACGCTTCCTTTTATTCTATTTCCAAGGGTCGGTTCAACTCTCATGGGCAATGTGGGATAAAAGATGAGCAATATAAAACATATATTAAAATATCCCCTTATGTCTCCCTTGGGTACACATCCCCATAAAATAAATATTAAAGTAACACTTTAATACTTTACAATTAAATTAAATGTTACTTTAATAAAACTTCAGGCATTAAAAAGTATTAGCAATCGGACTCCGAATAATGCAAGTGATAGCTCGTCGGAAAGCTCTCACTGAAGAGTATCAAATACAATCACCAAAACTGGCCTCCACTGTGTCCTGTTGACTTACTAAAAATAGTAAGTATGCCTGAAACAGAGTAAATCAACTTCATTTTGGCCCAAACTGGAAATGACTAGGCCAAAACACTCCAGGATCCCTTTAAACCCTTCGTTAGCCCTCGGGACCATGTAGGACAAGGCTAACGCACACACACTTGGTCAACTGCTAAAGTGGGGACATTACAATCTTACATACATTCTATGATTTGACTCATTACGATCCTATGATTTCTATTTACTTTAGCTACAATTTCTGTTTATGTGCAATATAACCTTAAGTTGCGCATAAGAAAGGTAGATTTACCACCGGCATGGCCACTTGATTTGGATGACATAGATCCATACCGTGATTGGACATCATAGGAGCAGCCTCCATTGTTCACAGACGATGACATCTATGATTTGGAGAGGCAGGCTATGGAGGAGGATAGATTCACAGCAGGATTGGATGACATTCATGAGGATGATCATGAGAGCAGTGAGAGTGAGGAGGATACAGATGATGAGGAGTCATTGCCAGTGTCAGCACCATCTACATCTAGGGTGGAGCTCCAGTCACAGCGAGTTGTACAGAGGGAGGTGGCACAGCCACAGTGGACTACTAGGGCTAGACCCCCTCCCACTCCCGTAGTTTTTTCCCACTCCTGTAGTTTTTACTAGAGCTATTGGGAAGGGGAAGAGGAAGATGTAGACTAGTTTGATATTGTACTTGGCATATGTATTTTCTTATAGTTTTACAAAGACAATTTGCTGTTTTTTGTTTTCTTTAGAGTTCAGACTATCAGACTATGGCTACCATCCATCAGCATTCCACATGAGGATGCAATTTTGATACATATTTGCATTTATATATATCTAGATCAGCTTGTTTGGTTTGTTTACTCATTTACTAACTCATTAGATGAATCTCCTTATTGAATTTTGCAAAAAAAAATGCATTTCTAATTAAATTTAAGCCATTTTTTAAGTTCCCGAGAAGTTCACCGATAAGTTCCCGACTTATCTCCGATATCTCCCGATATTTTTTTTTTGCCCTCGGCGATAAGTTGTCGATAATGATATTTTTAACTATGCTTCGACCATTTATATCATTCTATGTTCGATAGTGTTTCTGGGATGGGGACAATAGAAGTTGATATAATGTATTCCAGGATGGTAGGGAATGAGAGGCCTTTTCTTGGGGATGCAAAGTAAAAATAGGAAAAAATTTAGAAAATAAGGGAAATATAAATTATTCATATTGTGAGACATTCAACATATTTACTGTAAAATCATATTACATAACATTTGAATTGAATTGAGAATTTACTTGAGAGTTGACACAAATTAACAAAACATTCTTTTTTTCCATTTGTCATTGTGCATATGTAACAAGTACAATAAATGGATTTAAGGCTAGAAGTACAAAGTGACAAAAATATAGAGAAACAACATAGAAACTAGATCTTCTGTTGTGCTTGATCTTCATATCAAAAGTTTTTGTCAAAATTAGAGTCTGAGTGTGGCTCATTCGCAATGAGAGTGGTTGACCTCTTTACAAGGAGAAAAGTTGGTGGTTGTGCATACTCACTGCATAGTGCCTTGTGAATGCCGAGTAAAGTTGTTTGTGGATTCATTCCTTGATACAACAAAGGAATTGATAACCAATCATAGGAGGTGAGTGGGAAGCATCCTAAATTCCATTTCATCCTTACTATACTACGACTTCCTGCTAATACGGCTGTTTTAAGTTAATGTAGCCATAGGCTTATTTGTCTTGGCCATGCATTCGCTAAATATTGGACCTTGAAGATTGATACCATTATTTTACCTTTTCTGAGGGGCCTTCATGAGCTCTTCTTTGAGATCTCCTTCTTGAGACGGAGGTACTCTCCACTTGGTGCATACCATTTGGGGTTTAGAGTATAGGTTGCCATACAAAGTGGGATGTTCATAGTCTTCCAACTCCACATTATTGTGGATTTGACATGCTCCTAAGATAATCCCAAAGTAGGGTCCCTGTTATGAATTGCTCGCTTCATCTGTCAAAGCATGTTGTTAAATGCATCATAAATCTCTCCAAGACAGAGTGTTTTTATTAATGTACCTAATCACCAGATTTATCACGTGAAAACTCGGTTAGGGTAAAAACCATGGTGTGAGGAGACCTCACAAATTTCGTACTCTTCTGGAGTACGCCCTCTAAGGAGCTTTCTCGGTTAAAGGATAATAACACATTGCTAGGTGCGACCAGGTTAAGGGATTTGTTACAATAAGGCCGGTTAGTGCCTACTTGATTAAAGGACTTTGAACACCTTACAAGATGCCACCCGGCTAAGGGATTTGATACAAGGGACTTGCTAGAGTCCACCCAAATACTGGGATTTAACTATTGTAATTGCTAGAGAACAATAGAAGGTTTGACCTTTTACAGACGGCTAAGCATAGCCTGATAAGATCTCTGTTTGTGCTCAACTGAGAAGCATCACTGGTCACTGCAGGTGTCTTCTCCTCTACTATTGTGCTACTCTGCACAATCTTCTTTCTCACTTTTTTTTTCTTCTTTTCACCCTTGGCTTCTTTAGCGTACAGGTTCACTCTTTTACTCGACAGAATGAAAGCAACTTCTATTTGCCTTGGACAAAAGAATATATAGGGTCTTGGCCCTAATTGAGCTCATTAAGCATGACCTAACTCCGGATCTTCATCAGATTCATTGCTAAGTGGAGTACTAGTTTACTGAGGAAACATTCGATGCATGCCTTTGCTTTATCTGTCTAATGAAGAAAGCTGTAGTTGCATGTCAAACAACTTTCCTTTATAGGAGATAACGCTTTGTTTTAAAGCCACTGATCTCGGTTTTAAATCCTCCAGACTCGCGTCAATCGGATTGCTAGTTTTAAAGCCACTGATGTCAGCTTTAAAACCTCCAGGCTCGCTATAAACCGATTGCCAGTTTAACTCAAAGACTTTCGGATTTAGAGCAGAAAATCTCTATCAAAGAGTTAATTGGAACAGTTAGTCTGACTATGACTTCCTCGGTTCATACTGGAGTCAATAATAGATCGGTTGATATCCTCATGCTGTAAACAGCTAAGGGTTGTTGACCTGTTGCTGCCCCTTTCCTTGGCTCACCGGTTGCACTGTCCTCGGTTGTATTGTTGACATCGGTTTGGTGTTGCTGTCCCTGTTGTTGACTACACTGGTTGTAGCCAGGTCCTCGGTTAAATCCTCCTTTGCTATACTGTATACACTAACCGGTTGTTGATGCTTTGTATAGTGACTGGTGATATTCATTTAATAGGCACTACTTCTGCTAGACCATCTTCCTTTCGTATAGATTTCCTTGGATTTGTAGACTTTATAGAGATGACAAGTCTCTATACTCTTTTTGCCAATCAATGACAACACTAATACCGGTAGCAGGCTTACCGATTATCATCACTTAATGCCAACACCAAGGTGAGACACAAATTAATATTCCATCCTTAATTGTGAAGCATATCTGAACCAAAATAATGATCCCAAATGAAGTATGTTATTCCTAACCGGTTACTGCGAGGGGGGGGGGGGGGGGGTGAATCAGTAAATACTATTTCTATTGCAATTCAACACTTGTTTAATTATTCTTCCAAGATAAGCAGAATGTAAACAATCATTCACAAGCATAAATAGAAATACATAGATCAACACATGATGTATACGTGGAAACCCTCGGTTAGAAGGAAAAAACCACAGTGAGACAGAGCTCACAACTTCACTTCTGCAGAAATAAAGACGCTCTGTTAGGAGCTTACAAAGCACTTATGAAGGTGCTACCTAGTTAAGAGATTTGATAGAAGATCGGTTAAGATCTTAACTTTGTTAGGAGTTGCCTGGTTAGAGGACTTTCAACAACAACAAAGATGTTACTTGGTTAAAGGATTTTTACAAAGAACCGATTAGGGTTCACCCTGATTGAGGGATTTCAATATGCTTTCACACCTTGTAAAAGCAATGATCTCAATTGACACTGATTGTCTGATTAGATCATACCTGTTGATCTCTTCCCCGGTTTGCCTGGTTGTTGAATTTTTTCTGCCTCTTCGCCTTTCACCTCTGGTAACTGTAATCTCTTTGCAGATATCTCTTCTCTTCTCTCTCTATTCAACAACTATCAACAACCTTTTTATTTCTTGCGTCCTATGACCTATATTTATACAAGAGTTCATCTCAATGAAACCCTTAACTCATAGAACCGGCAGGCTGTAAACTCAACATTAAATCATGCAACTAGCAGTAAAGCTTTGTGTTCGGATCTGGAGTTTATCTTGAAGACATCCGCATAGAAATAAAGCTAACTCCTATTAAAAAGCTAAAATCAGTTCTAATCGGTGGATGCTCCGCATATTCTGGTTTTAACTCAAACTGCTTCGCAGAATTCGGTGCGGATTTTTGTGCAGTTTTGACCGGTATACTCTTATACCCGGTCCATCCCTATATGTAATACAAGATCGGTACAATGTACTAAGTTCGGTCTACCGGTGTATTACCTCTGTTTCTAGTCTACCGGTGCATAAACTCTAGGATAAGTGATCTACCGGTGAGTCTCTACCGGTGGGAATGGTGTTTGCAACTATATTCACTAATGACAACTTATATTGCTAACAATCTTCCCCTTTGTCATTGGTGGCAAAACCATTATTCACTTATCACAGTCAATTCCTTGATTTGTAGACTGCTACCCTGTGTACTGTACACTTCAGCTCTTCTCTTTTCTGTTTGCAGACTTCACCTTGATTACCGCTTGCCCCGTGCTGAAGCTTCCCTTGTTCTGATCTCTCTCTTCTTCTGCTTATTCTTCTTCCCCTTTTTGCCTCCATAGGACAAAGGGTTGTGCTTCACTTAATATTTTACATTTGTAGTTGTGTGAAGATCTCTTTATAAATATTCCTTGCTGAATGAAGAAACAGTGCCCATTGACCTGTTACATGTTCAATGTTCCTCTGTGTAGCTTTTGGAGAGACAATAATGTTCTCCATGTCCTGCACAATTTTGTAGTCTGGTTCTTTGATTAGATTCTTTGCTGATGATGTAGTATGTTGCATTGCATCAAATGTGGGGGCCATAAGTAATTGAAATCCAATGATGTCTTAGATTCTCTTAGTTTTCTCTTCAGGAGGTTTTCTTAGAATAAGAGCAAGACTTGTCATTTCTCTACTGAAGCTTGTTGCAGACTTATTCTTAATGTCAAACTTAGAAGACAAGGCTCTTATATCTTCTGAAGTCTTTGCTGACTTCTTTGTCAGATCTTGCAAGAATATTTCAAAATTTGAAGTTCTTGTCATCAAACTTCCTGCCACTTGAATCTGTTGTTGAAGAACTCTTAAGTTGGTTGACATATTTACCTTTATATCTTCAACTTGTTTGTGGAGAATCTCTATTCTCTTCTTTTCATAGTGATCTATTGCTACAGTTTCTGGATTTGTCAGGTCATCACTGATTGCTTGTGCCAATACTTCCAGCTGATCTATAATAGGTTCATCTTCATCTATGTCAGCATCAGGTATGAAGTTGCACCAAATATTCTTGACAGAGGTCAGGACCATGTCCTGTTTTCTCTTGGTCAGCTCCTTTAGTTGCCTTGTTGACATTTTGCTGATGTCAACCATAGTATCGGTGGCCTTGCTCCTTTTGGCTTTTATGTCCTCAGCAAATGATAACTTTCTTTTAGATGAGGAGGAGCTAGGTATGTTTGATTGTACATTTAGGATTGGTTCTTGTACTGGTTGCTCTGCAACAGGTACCTCATGTTCTTCTTCTGGTTGAATTCTTTGTTCTAGTAAGTTTTCTTCTGCTCGAACTTATTCCTCATTTTGTACTTCCACCTCCAGTTGTACTTCAACTTCTGGCTGAGCATCTTCGTCTTGTGGAATTTCTCTTCCGGTGGGGCTTCTTCCTGGTTCTGCTCTTCGGTTGTATGCAAGTCACCCATGGGTATATCATTTCCCAACTCTTGTTCTACTGGGGGGACTACTTGTTCAACACTTGTTCACTAGATGTGAAGTCCTTTGTTTGAACATTTACCTTACTGGTTGTAGGTTCTTCACGAGTAGTGAATTGTACCGGTGGTGCTTGTAGAGGTTCAGGTTGATCCTGTTGACCTGTTCTTTCTAGTGCGCTTAAATTGTATTGCTGCCAGAAATCTAAAGTCTCTTTATAGACTTCATTTTCAAATCCATTGAGAATCTTGGCAACTCTACACTTAGTATCTAAGTTCATTGATGCTTCTTCTAGTAGAAGCTTGATTCTCTCTTCACTAAGACCAGGTCTAACCTTAGACAACATCTCCTTATTGATTCTAGTGTTGGTGCCTAGACCGGTTCTCCATTTGGTTTGTAGCATAGAATTTAATTTTGAGGGAAACTTGGCCCTATAGTCCCTTGGAGTTCTGTTGTAGTCCATAAAAGTTTCCACTATGGCTATTATAACTGACTGTTTATCCTCTTCTCCTAGCACACTATACCATTTAGCGACATTATCTATTACTCCAAAATCCATCACCTCATCAACTATTTCATCTACAGTCATAGTTCGAGGCTTACCTTTCTCTGGAGAAATTAGAACAGTTGGATGAGTTGGATCACTACCTTTGTCATCAATGATGTCTACAATTACCGGTTCTGTAGGATTCCTTTCTTTGATCGATGCATCAGCTCCAAGCACTCCTTTTCCTTTACCGGTGTCAAGGACCGGTGGAACTATGGGCTTTTGACTTGCTTCTTCTGCTTGCCGTTGGTTTTGAAGAAGTTTTGTCCAAGTAGACACACCTTCTTTGTGAATCTTCTCGGTTTCACCAATAAGCATTTGACTGATCCTCCTCTTTATCAGGAAATTTTGCTTGTTTAGTTCGGCTTGCTGAGTGGCCTTGTCCAGAGTCAGATGGTTATGAACCTCCAGCAGAGCTCGAATCCTCAACTCTTTTTCCCTATCCATTGAAGCTTTCCATCTAGTTTCAAGAATCTCATAAAGATCATTAGGAACAGTCTTATGAAGTTCTGTGGGAGAGAGATTGAATTTATGAATACAGTGAACTACTGCTTCTATCTTTCTCCTATCTTCATCGTTTGCTAATTGATATCTTTTGCTAACTGATCCCATTCCACCAGTTTCTTTCATTCCTGCCACAAGTTCATCAATTGTGGGCTTTCTACTTCTCGGTGGATCCTCCTTTACCGGTTTACCTGATTTCCTCTTTTTGATTAGAGGAACTATGTCTTCAGTCTCTGTTTCCTTTGGATCTTCCTCTTGAGTGCTAGGTATCAGTTGAGCTTTCCTCCTTTGGGCCTTCGGTTGTTCTGTCACCGGTTTCTTCTTTGGCGTGGGCGTCCTTTTGACATATACGTTCTTGATTGGTGCCCTCTTCGTTAGATTCTCCTGGATCTCTTCATGGGTACCGAACCGGTAAGTAGAGAGATCTAGATCCGCCTCGGTCAAGGCATCTGCATATGCCTTAACAGTCTTTGTGGTGATCTTGTAGCCCAATTTAGGAGCGTACATGGTTCTCGGTTCCACGGTTTGAATTATGCAGTTATCAGCGATAACCAGAAAGCATACGTCGTCTTTGTATTGGTCAACAATGGTTGACGACACCCTCTCCCTTGCATGCATTCTTAGTTGGAATGCTTCAAAGTGCCCAGTCATTACTCTACCTAATTGGTTTCCCAGTTGGTTGGCCATTTCACTTATTTGATGCATAACCGGTCTATCGGTTCCCCATGTCACCTTTCCGATTCTCGGGAAGAAATTGGAGTAGTAGAAGTAGAGACATACCAGCAAGGTCCCGTACTTCATTGATTTCTTCTTCACAACTCCGAGCTTCTTCATATTTTCAAATATCTGGACTCGAAGCATTGAACAAATATCATACTGAGCACTATCATTCATTATCCGGTGAGCGACGTGAATGGCTCCTCCCGGTATGCTGTTCAAGTTGTTGGACTAGTAAACCTTGTAGCCAATCACAACAGATGCAAAATGGACTCCATCATCCTCAATGTCATTCATGGGCATAAGTCGACCATCAGATCTTGACTTTGTCAGTTTAGTGATGACGACATTGGAGATAGTCCTTAGGTTAGTGCATCCCCTCGGTCACTGTATCCGATCACTCTATGCAAATCTTCCTTGATGATTGGATTGCATACTCCTTTAGTGAGCCAGAAACCCAGTTCATGAAGATGACTTAGAACCAGTCGAATGCAGTCTTCCCGGAAGACGGTTGGGTAACAAACTCCGTTGATAAGTCTAGATGACACCAACTTCACATACTTATCAGGAAGTCTCCCTTCTGCACATAGCGAGAGGTACTCGCTTTGGATATAAGTTTCGCTCAATTCTTCCTTTTTAGCGTGAATGAATGTCGTGATGTCTTCGGTCTTAAGGACTCCGTTTGGTATAGATGAAAGCCCACCAGCCATGTCGATTTCTTTGTTTTGAACCGCCATAATATCATATGCAGGTCGGTCCGCTTGATTTCCCTTGATCAACTTCACAATAGACGATGAAGATGCTATTGCTAACTACCGGTTAATAGAAAGTAGCTTTGATTGGTCTAACAGTCAATATCTCTTGATGATCAAAGCACAAGAATTTTACTTAAGCATGAAAATCGTTAATCACAAAATTGCAAAGTAAAAATGAATGAGTAATCCTCCTTTCTTTATTTAGGGTAGGGGCATAACGGTAATTACCAAATGCTAACTATTGTTAAACGACTACAACATTAATTGCCTTACCTTAACCTTTCCTTTTTCACCAACCGGTATTCCAGCTTTTTCGGTTGTGCATATCCCGGTTGACCAATGCTTACCTGACCGGTTATCCTTGTAGACTGAGTGAGTTTGATTCTCACCAGTCCTACCGGGAACGGTAGATGAGCTATCGGTTCCCCCTAAGCCCTGTAGGCTCAGTTAGTTGAAGAGATATCACCATCGACCGATGATGATCTTTCCTCTTTCTTCTCCTCAATGGAGCTCTTTGATTCCTTTTTGAACCAAATCTGCTTGACTGTTTTCTCAGACTTCTCTTCCTTATTGATCTTCTCATTTGAGGATGAGGTCTTCTCCACCGGTTTGACCGATTCTTTCCTTTTGTTCATTGACCGGTTCCTGCAATCTTTCGCTAGATGTCCTACTTTGTTGCAGGAGTAACAAACTATCTTGGTTTCCTTCCATGGATTCACCCTTCTATTGTTGGGTGATTTGCACCAGGAGTCATTGTGACTGTGCATCCCACAGTTTGCACAGTTGGTTCTAGTTTGGCTCTTGTTTCTTTTGGGGAATACCGGTCTTGGTGGGGATCTGAATGCCATTGTCTTAGATCTGCATTCATCAGCTTTGTGTTTAAACTTATTGCATGCGTAGCAGTAGCCCTTGAAGCTTCCCCTGCTTCCACTGGACATAGTTGTGGGGCTCGACCAACATTCATTGGTCCTGTGGCCATGCTTGCAGCAGTTTTTGCAATAACTGTTGTTTGGCTTTACCGGTGCATTCCTGTAGTCATTTTTTCTATGACCCGGTTTCCCACAATGATTGCAAAAGGTGTTAAAAGTCTTCTTACCTTTTTGTGCCAGCGACTTCTTATCTTTTTTGCTTGTCTTAGCTCCGGAAGACTCACCAGTCTCTTTGGTGTGTTTACCGGTGAATCCAAGGCCAGTGGGATCTTTGTACTTTCTTTGAGCTTTGAGTTGCTCATCAAGCTTGACCGAGCTCTCGTTGTATCTTCTTAGGGTTTCATTTCTTTCTTCAAGTTCTTTCATCTGTTCCTTCAGTTGATACAACTCTAATGCCAGTCTTTTACATGCTTCATCTCTATCATGCCAACCCTTTTGCATGTTGGTGTTTTCTTGAGTGACAATTTTCATGTCTTCTTGAAGTTGCAGAATAACAAGATCATTTGCCCCTAAAGCTTCCTCTGCCAGGTTTCGTGGTCTCTAAGAGGCTGTTAATGACTTGACTGTTGTGTTTCTTTCATCTTTAACTTTCCTCTTTTTCTCAATTAGTTCAGTCATCCTTAAGGCATTTTCTTCTTTCGCCCTCTTAAGGTTGGAGATCTGATCAGTTAGGATCTGGTTTCTCTCCATGAGCTCAGAGATTGCCTCCTTAGCTTCATCAGATCCACTCTGCCCAGAGAGTTCATCAATAGTTTCACTGCTCTCACTCAAGTGCAGAGCCAACTCCTTCCTTTTAGGAAGTCATCTTCTCAGCCTATTCTCCAGAGAGACAATGATGTCGTTGGCTTCCTCAAGCTGTTTCTGATACCTGTAACCCTCCATGATCTTTTTCTCAAGCGGTTAAGTTTTATATATTAGAGAATTGTGCTCTGATACCAATTGTTATTCCTAACCGGTTACTGAGAGGGGGGGAGGGGGGTGAATCAGTAAATACTATTTCTATTACAATTCAACACTTGTTTAATTATCCTTCCAAGATAAGCAGAATGTAAACAATCATTCACAAGCATAAATAGAAATACACAGATCAACACATGATGTATACGTGGAAACCCTCGGTTAGAAAGAAAAAACCATGGTGAGACAGAGCTCACAACTTCACTTTTGTAGAAATAAAGAAGCCCTGTTAGGAGCTTACAAGGCACTTGTGAAGGTGCTACTCGATTAAGGGATTTGATAGAAGATCGGTTAAGATCTTAACTCTGTTAGGAGTTGCCTGGTTAGAGGACTTTCAACATCAACGAAGATGTTACCCAGTTAAAGGATTTTTACAAAGAACCGATTAGGGTTCACACTGATTGAGGGATTTCAATATGCTTTCACACCTTGTAAAAGCAATGATCTCAATTGACACTGATTGTCTGATTAGATCATACTTGTTGATCTCTTCCCCGGTTTGCTTGGCTGTTGAATCTTTTTTGCCTCATAGCCTTTCACCTCTGGTGACTGTAATCTCTTTGCAGATATCTCTTCTTTGCTCTCTCTATTCAACAACTATCAACAACCTTTTTTTTTCTTGCATCCTATGACCTATATTTATACAAGAGTTCATCTCAATGACACCCTTAACTCATAGAACTGCCAGGCTGTAAACTCAACATTAAATCATGCAACTAGTAGTAAAGCTTTGCGTTCGGATCTGGAGTTTACCTTGAAAACATCCGCATAGAAATAAAGCTAACTCTTGATAAAAAGCTAACATCAGTTCTAATTGGTGGATGCTCCGCATATTCTGGTTTTAACTCAAACTGCTCCGCAAAATCCGGTGTGGATCTTTATGCTGTTTTGACCGGTATATCATGTTTTGATGGTGCGGATCTTTATCCTTGTATGTAATACAAGACCGATACAATGTACTAAGTTCGGTCTACCGGTGTATACCTTTGTTTCTAGTCTATCGGTGCATAAACTCTAAGATAAGTGATCTATCAGTGAGTCTCTACCGGCGGGAATGGTGTTTGCAACTATATTCACTAATGACAACTTATATTGCTAACAAAGTAGCATGTCCGAAGACACATAAAACATAACATAAGTGAACATATTGAGTATAGAACTTCAAAGGTCACATGCAAACCACCAATATCACCAAAAACCATATTGTATGAGTAAGCATGATCATCATTCATTGATACTGTAATCAATCATGTCCGAAGGACATCGGGAATGCTTCAGACCAATTTGACAGAGCATACATTTTGCAAATATTACGAGATAGCTATACTGGATCAACAATATGCGGATTTGAATATCTTCAAATCTTCTTCATCATTCATCACCTCAGTATTCTATGATTACAGTAGTTAGACATCAATGTCATGCCGTGGATGAATGACATCACTAACGTCACAAAGCAACTTTTGATTAACAGTAGACCAACAGACTTCTTTAGAACCAAAATAAAGATCACTCAACAAGTAGTGATATTACCCTGAAGGTACACCGAATCAGACAACAACTGTATACGGGCTGGAGCACAACAAGAGAGTAGATAGAGAACCTATCATAACAACAATGGTATTCGGAACACAACAAAACTGCTTGTAGGAACATCTTCCATACCCAAGAAACACATATGTAAAAAATGTATGCTATTCAAGTAATTACTCTAATGATTTCTGCTACCCATACATAATTGACTGATCTAAATACAATAGCATAGACAAGATACCAATAGGTTTGCCAATGCTTCATCATTCTAACACGTTTGGCACCAATACTTCTTGGAACAAGTTTTACATCAGTGACAAACAACATGCTATATTTACAACACAATATATGTCCACTCTTCCACGTGGCATCATCTACTGGGAAGCTTTTCCATTTGACCAAAAATTCTTTGATGACCCTTTTCCAAAGAGTCAGTCCACTCTTTGGTATCAATGATGACCTTTAGAACTAAATCAACTTACCTTCCTTATCTAATGGTGTCAATCAGATGAGGGAATCACATTGTGTCAGAGTGCCTTTTTGAGCCTGGATACATGGATCACATTGTGAATCCTATGACTGGGTGGTAACTAAAGCTCATAGGCAAGCTCTCCAACCTGTTGTGATACTTTGAGTGGACTGTAGAATCTAGGATTGAGTTTCTTGCTCCGTTCTCCTTGAGAGTAGACTATCTATATGGCTGCATTCTCAAATAAAATATCCCCAACCTCAGGACTACGCTCAATTTGATGCTGATCAACATACAAATTTTGTTGATTCTGTGCCTGTTGCAAGTTCTCCTTCAATGACTTCATGATGTATTGACTCCTATGTAGTAAGTCCTTTGCCTTAGGCACTGTGCTATCCCCAAATAGTAGATGTATGATGTTGGGAGCCTCATATGCATACAGAACCATGAACATATCTTAATAGACATGTGATAAGTGGTACTGTAACAATACTCACCAAGATGTAGCCATTTTCTTCAAAACCGTGCTTCCCATTTGTCTGTGGGTGGTAGTTGGTGCTAGGATTGAGCTCAGTCCAACTCAATTTGAAGATCTCTTGTTGAAAGATACTTAGGAATTTATTGTCCTGAACTCACAATGCTCTTGGGCATCCCATGTAGTTTGAAGATCTCCCTAAAGAATAAATTAGTGACCTGTGCAACTGTGTGTTTTTTACTGAAATTGAAAGGAAGTGTGCGAATTTTGTCAACTTGACAACCACCACTTACCTATAATCTTTGCCCCACACCTTGGGTAACCCTTTGATGAAGTCCATAGAGACATTCCCATTTCTATTTAGGAATGGTAAGCACTTAAGTAAACCAATTGGATAATGTTGTTCATTTTTTTTTCCTGCTGGCCAGTGGGGCATTTTGGAACATTTAAGGACTTCATTTTTAAGCACTCTCCACATAAACCTGTCCTGAATTTTTCATTATCTTCATCTTAAGTTGTGAATAAGGGACCGAATAAATTCTATCCTTGTATATGATCAACTCACTAACAATTGTGCTTCCGTCATCATGAAGTGTACGTTATATGATTCCTACCGTCCATAAGTCTTTTGCATACTCTACTACAATTAACTCTTTCCAATCAGTAGGAATCTCTATCAGGGAGAAAATGTGAGGCTTTCTAGAAAGTACATCAGCAACTATGTTTTTCTTTCCTTTGACATAAATGATGTCAAAATCATATGCTTGCAATTTAATGACCCACTTCTGTTGCCTATCATTGAAATTCTTTTGGTTCATGAAGTATTTTATGCTATTGCGATCTGCTTTGATGATGAACTTGGCCCCAACTAGGTATGGTCTAAATTTGGCCAATGCATGCATAATGGCGAACATCTTTCTATCATACATTCAATAGCTCCTTTCTACACCTCTCAACTTCATGCTCTTGAATGCTATGGGGTATTTCTCTTGCAACAAAACTACTCCTATAGCCTCTCCTGAAGCATCACATTCCAACTCAAAAGTTTTGGTGAAAATAGGTATTGCCAACATTGGACATGTAGACATCACCTGTTTGAAGTGTTCAAAACACTTCCGTGCTGAATATGTCTCCTCAAAGCCCCCTTTCTTTGTAAAGTCTGTAAATGGAGCTGCATCTTATGAAAAGCTTTTGACAAACCTCTTGTAGAATCCACAAAGACCAAAGAATCCCTTAAGATGCGTGAGCTTCATAGGAATAGGCTATTCAACAATAGCCTTAATCTTCTCAGGGCCCACTCTTACCCCCTTCGCATTGATGATGTGCCTCAGAATAGGGAAGTTTTGTCATCTTGAAGTCATACTTAGAGTACTTACCATAAAGAGATCCACTCTCTAAAATGCTCAATACTTCGTCAATATGCTGCATATGCTCCTCCCAAGTCCTATTGAATATCAGGATGTCATAAAAGAATATCAAGACAAATTTCCTGAATTGCTTTCGAAACACTTGTTTCATGCAACACTATATAGTAGTTGGAGCATTAGGCAAACCACAGGGCGAAATCAGGAACTCTAAATGCCGGAAATGACACCTGAAAGCAATTTTCTCAATGTCCTCTTTACTTATTCGGGTATGATGGTATCCTGACCTCAAATCAATCTTAGAGAAATATCTAGCCACATGCAACTCATTAATCCTAGGAATCACATACCTATTCTTCATTGTTCTTTTGTTCAAGTCGCTATAATTGAAACACATCCACATCGTCCCATCCTTTTTCTTAATCAGTACTACTACTGATGTGAAAGGACTCTTGCTTGGTCTAATGTGCCTCATCTCCAGTATCTCCTTAATTGCTCTTTCTATCCCATCCCTGTGTCGATAAGGAGTAGTAAGCATTGGTTTGGCTCCTTCCACTAGCTGAATGATGTGCTCTATTCCCATCTTAGGTGGAACTCCAAGGGGAATACTCTTGAACACCTTGCTATGCTTAGATAGCAACTTTTTAACAATTGAATGGTAACTACTCTTTTGTTGATCTGTAAGTGTCGCTACTGTTGGCATGATGAGACACTCTGCTGCCCACTTTACCTGATCATGCCTAATCAATTGCTCCATCCTCTTGAGTGACACCACTCTAGGCTAACCATCTGAAAGTCCTTGAAGTACCACTTCTTGCCTAGTGTCTGAACCCATTGCCAACTTCTGTGAGTTGAAGGAGAAGTCAACAAGTGACAACATCCATGTCATGACAAGAATAACATCATTGCCCCCCATATCAACTATATGAAATTCATCTTTCAGCTCATAATCCCCTAACTGTAAACTTAGATTGAAAATCTTGCGAGTGCAAGAAAGCTTATGCTGCTAGCTACCATCATGTTAAATGCTTCTCGCTCTTCAGTTTGCAATCTTCTTTTAGGTACCAACATTCCATTAAAGAAATTATGTGTAGCTCCTACTGTATCAATCCATGAAACGTTTCTTGCCCCTGAATCACCTCTCACCTTGAATGTGATTGCTGTTTGGGCATTAGTGAGTTGAGCAATGGTTCTGTCATCTTTGGGCTATTCTTCTGGTGTAGTTCCCTCTTCAGTGCTCTTTGAATTAGATTGCTGATCTGATTATTCTGATGCAGATTCTTCAGCAGAAAAGTAGTCCAACCGTTTGGCCTTTGCCTTCATAGGACATTTATGTGAGGGATCTCAGGGCTCTCTAAAACGGAAGCATGGTTTCCTCCTCTTGAGGTCATTAAATTGCTTGCTGTCCAACCTGTTTTAAGTTTTTTGTGGCTTATGTGATTCCCTTTGCAGGATCTCAATCAAAGTGAAAGGTATCTCTAACCCTACTATTTTCAATTAAAAATTGTGACCTAGGGCAAAATTTAGGCATTTATAATTCGGGGACATTACAGGGATACCCAGAAAAGACCTGGGGTTGATTGCCTGTGTATCACTGGTATTAACTGTTCGTTAGTTTTTTATTTTGAAAATTTATGTTAAACATTTAGGGTTTACTTATAATTTATTGTTATCAAGTCAATGTTTCCACACTTTGCTTCTATAGATTACTGCAAGGTGTTCTTGATCAAAGGTTGTTTGTTACTTGTGCAAGGTACTGTTTTCAGTCTGGTTATTATGTTTCACCATCCTCTCTTCACTGATATCCATGTAGGTTGTGACTGGTATCAATGCAACATTAATCTTGCTTTCTTGGATCAGCATTTTGTTTCAAGGATGCATCCTTGATTTTGTATTGTAATTCTAGTTTTGCTAATTCCCCTGGATTTCCTTGTCGGGTTTATCTATATGAAAGAACCTATACATGAGCCTTTTTAAAAGTCCAGGAGGTCCTAGGAGGCTATTATTTTCTTGGAGCAGTTAGTGATGTCTTTCAGGCTTCTATTGACATTCAATTTCAGAGGGTCTATTGACAAACTTTGTTTTCCAAGAAGTTGATCTGGAGCATTTGGTTTTAGGCTTCCTTGGTCTTTCAAGTTTTATCACAGTTTCTGATTTTTTGTGCTATTTTGCATTCTTGTTGAATATTGGTTTATCATCTAGGAATACTCTTTCTTCTCTTTGGCCTAGATTCTCACTTGACCAAGAGATGTATGTTTCAAACACCACATCTGTTCAATATATTACAGTTTTTCAAGTTGATTGTTATCTAATTCCTGTTTTCAGTTCTGATCAATTGTTAAGGTCCCTTATAGCAGGCTTTACAGTCCATAGGAATTTATAATCTCGATCATTTGGATTTTAGGGTTGTATGCATTGCCAGGTGAAATTCTTCTTTTAGGTTTTTCTTTCTTTAGATATATCATAACATTTTATCATAAATATTATGTGCTTTGTCAGTCGTGCCATGAATATTATCTTTTACTTGCTATTTTAAATGAATTACATCCAGGATTGGGAAGTAAGAGACAACAGGCTGACCAAGACAACAATACAGGAATTTTTGGGCGTAAAACAACAGCACCTTTGGTAAGTTACTATATGTGAAATACTGATTTCTTTTATGTAGCTTATTATGATTTTGGTTTTTGGATCTTACTGGAGTCCAACTGAAATGCACCTAATGTGTTATGTTATGAACTCCATTTGTTGGGCCAGTTTTTTTCTAGTCAGATCTCTTCAGGGATGGGATTGTCTGGGCCTCAAAAATCATTATCCTCCATTCTTGCAGCTGAGCGAGGAAAGTCTTTATCTTGTCCTTTAACTATTGACACGATAACTCCTGCAAATCGAGCTATAGGTTGTGCCGATGGTAAAATTCCTATGATACAAAGTAAAGAACCAAGGTTTCCTTCTGTTATAAAAAGTAATAAGTCTAAGATTGGTGGTAATTTTCTAGTGTTGGAAAAGGAAGACTGTGACCTAATAGAGCTGGATGATAAGTCAAGTCCTTCTATAAATTGTGGGACATCAGCCAAAAGGTTTAAAATGGCTCCTAACGTTGAAGCTGGAGAAGCTTCTGGCGTTGTCAATGTTGATGTTCCTTCTGTACAGGGTTCTCAACAAAATATTAATCCGAATTCAAAGATGTCAGCTGTTATGGTTGATGTTAGTGACGATGAAGACAATACTGATGCTGATTGCACTGTAAAATACCCGAGGAAGAATGTATATGGAGAGCTCAAGCGGAAAGCTCATGCAAACAAAATAAACTTATCTAAAAAGGAGGGATTGACGGATCAGGATGGAAAAGCATCTGACAAAGTAGGGACTGACAGTAGGGTAAAATGTGAAGATGAGAAGAAAAACAATGCATCTAGTTTTCTGAGACAGGTAATGCGTTTTTCTTTTTCAAATGTTTGTATGAGTTATTTGTAATAATGGTGATCACATTTGTTGCTAAACTGCGATAAACAAAACCTTTTGTGATAAAACCCTTTCATTAATGCATTCTTTGCCCTAACCATGATGACTTATTGCATATTGTTTAAATGAAAAATAATATAATGGTTAGAATCCCCATTTAAATGTCAAACTAGTCAAGAAGATAAACAATGCAATGGGTTGTCGATACATGCATTAGAAAGGTTGTGTAGAATATATGTATCTAATTGTTAGGATTGTGAAGGTCCATCAATAAGTTGTTGAAGAGTATATGTAAGTAGTGAGAAAGTGGAACGCACCCTTTGCTCGGACTGTTCTGCAGGTTTTGAGACTGCAAATTTTACTTCCGCATAACCTTGTCCATCTAAATGACTGGAGAATAATGTTGTTATTGGTGCAAAAACTGCTTGTTGTTAAGGACCTCTCGACCTGGAAAATTTGTTGGCAGAGATGCAAATTTGCAGTTTGTGTTAACTTAACAAATTGGGAAAATAAAAATGACATGAACTTCAAAAATCAAGTTTAAGCATCTGTTTTGCTGTGTATAGCAAAATCTCCGTTCTTCAAGTTTAAGCATTTTTCAACTGTGAGAAAGTCTGCAAAATAGAAGCTGTTGTCTTAACATTTATTGATCACATTATTTCTTGTTTTATAACTCTCACCTGTTTGATTCAAACACGAAAAGGCACTATGGATTGCACATGGTTGGAAAAGGATTAGTATAAATTATCTTGTCCACCTTTTCCACTGCCCAATTGCTGCCAGATCTGCCATTACATATTCTTTTCTCCTGATATCTCAGTATAAAATCATGATATTCTCAGTTTTGATCTTGTTTAATAAATGGCATTGTTTTATCTGTCATTCATTGCTCTGCCACTTTTGGATTGCTTCAATAAGTTTTGTTGATTTCCCTTCCACTTAAAGTTTCCACCTTCCATCTTAGCCAGTTATATTCTTTCTGAGAGAGTAAATGCCCCTGCTCTATTATTTGTATTCAGCCCCTACCACATCTCTGGAAAAGTTGTTGGCTGAGATACTAACTGCCAATTATTGCTGAGTAACCAAACTGGGATAATAATAATGATATGAATTTCTCAAATTAAGTGTAACTTCTTAAGCATCTACTTTGCTGACTCTTACAGAATCACCCTTCTTCTGTTATAACTATATTCCAACTGCAAGATATGATAGGAAAAATAAAAAGATTGTATCTTGCATCATTTATCCATCACACTAGTTCTTGTTTTATCATTATTGCCTGTTTGATTGAAACATGAAAATGAATTGTGGAGTGCACATAAAGACAACTATTTTGTTCTGGAGATTTACAATTTTCAATGAATGCAAGTTCTTCTGCTTTGGCATAGTCTTATGGCATTAAAGTATTAGCTTTAATCTGATGGTAGGAAAGAGGATTAGGATAAACTATCTTGACCAACTTTCCTATGTCCAATCGGCTTCTGTATCTGCCATTGTGTTTCCTCTTCTCCTGATATGAAGGTAGAAAATCATGATTTTCTTAGTTTCCTTCTTGTTTTCTTGAATGATATTGTTTGTTTACTAGTCATAGCACCGCCCCTTTTTGTTGGTTGAATAATTAGCATTGAGTTCCTTTTCACCTAAAGTTTCTATCACCCATTTTCCCAGCCAATTGTGTCTCTCTATCCTATTATTTGTATTTAATTCCAAGTGTATAACATCATCTCTAGAGATCTAAGTTACCAGTTCGGGTTTCTGTTCGAGGGTTTAGTCAATTTTTTAGTGTTGGTTTTGTCAATATAAAAACGTATAAAAATTATACATATGAAATATAAAAACATATTAATATAAAATAAACAAATATAATGTATATTAATATAGATTATTATTAGAAATAAATATAATGTATTTAAATATAAAATATATTATGTGTGGTTGCCATCTCTAGTTGTTGAGATGCCTTCACCATGTTGGCCGCCTCCATTACTTGCTTCTTTGCCTTCTCATGGTTTGCATTCTTCTCTTTCATCCTTTCCTGCATGGCCACTAGCTCAGTAGTTTTTTCTTGCAACTGGAAGTTCCTTTGCGCCAATTGCTCACATAGTTTTTCAATTGTGCTCTCCAAAGTAGTCTCTCGAGAATGGTCTTGAGCCAATTGTGTGCGGCTCTTCTCTGCCAGCTCTAAGTAGGCTTTGCGTTCCTGTTCTATTTGTTGGGCGGCCTTATCCCTTGCTCTTGTTGACTCATCCAATGCTATGGTGAGATGGTTATGTTGTAATAGCAGCTCTCGAAAACACGTCTCCATCTTTACCTGTGGCCACTTGGCCGTGAAACATTGAGCAAACTCCTTGTGGCATTCAACCTGCATAAAGACAAGTAGCTTCTTAGCCACGTGCACCACCAAAGGGTCTTGACCGATGTTGAGATCCCGAGTGACAACTCCTACTTGGGTCATAAACTGAGACATATCTTTCAATTGGCGGTCATACGTTCGGAGTGTGTCAACGGGGTCATGTGGGCTCGGCTGGTCCAGTAGTAACACAATATCCTCCCACTTGCTTGATGATGCCTCCATTGACTGTGATGTTGGAACTTTAACGGACTCTCCAAGGTTGTTTACTGCCTATGGTAGGCAGGTTTTATGCATGCTACAGTACTATGAAAGTATTAACGGAGAAGTAAATGCTATTGATTATCAGGAAACCACCATATATTTCTTTACTGTTCTTCAAGTACATCAATGGACATTACATATCACATCATGTTGTTGCTTCCCACTCGTCTATGGAGAGAGTGTACATATACCATCCGAAGGGGTGTGACTCAATCGTCGCGTCATAACGGCTTACCCTTCGGTCCTTAATGACTTATTAACAACTGACTTAACCATTCCCGACAAGTACAATTATGCCGACAATATCATCCCCCCCAAAAAGAAAGTCGCCTTCGACGACTAACAACAAAATGGAGACAATGCTTGACCAGTATATACATCAGAGAAATAAAACTAAGAAGTAGGGGGCTGAGGAAGCGTCCCTGAAGGTGCTCGTTGCGATGCCGCAAAAGAAGCCAAGCGCTCTTGTAACTCATAAACTTGCCGAGTTCGTGCCTTCAGGTTCCACTCTGCCTCCATCTGTTTCTCCAGTGCCCTCTTCACCATAAGAGCAACCTCCATAAGTTTCGTCTCCTTGGTCTTCGATTCCTTGGTCACCTTCGCCAACTAGGTCTGTAATAGTCTCCGCTCTTCATCCATCTGTTGCTGACACAAGGCCTTTTCCTTTGTAGCGGCCTCCATCCGGACTACCAACTCTGTTCTCTCCACTGCCCAGGCTGTCTGCTGGCTGGCCAACTCCTGCCTCTGGTGAGCCAAATCCCCCTCAACAACCGCTAATTGGGCAACCATCACCTCCCAAGCTCCTTGTGCTACTACCTGATCCACCTCTCGTCACCGCAAAGTATAGTATGTGTCTCTATAGAGTTGCTCTATCTCTCGGCTGAGGGCCTCCACTCGGCTCTCAACTACTGGCTTGCTAGCAGCCCAGTGCTACAACATCTGTGGTCTCTCTGTGGTTGGCCATCCATGGGGCTCTAAACAAGTAGCAAAGGTTGTGGGATAACCCACTGGCATGAACGCCGACACTTGCTCTAACTCCTGGACAACCCCTTCCAGAGCCTTGGCTTGTGCAGAGATCACCACCCGACGACCTTGAGCGACCACATCTGCAAGGTATGTCTCAACATCCTCGCCAAGCGAGTCCCTTGATGACTCTGAAGATGTCCGAAATTGTCCATGGGAACCTGATAATGAAGGTTGGATGGTCTCCACTATGGCCTAAGAGGACTCTAATGTTGACAATCTCTCATCCCTCTTTGTGTCTGTTGCTGCAGGTATGACGACTGCTGTGTGCTTCCTCCCATAGGTGACTCTGTGTCGCTCAAATCCATGACCTCCAGAGGAGGTGCATCCCTCATAGGTGAAAGGTTGGCCGCTCCAACAGGTACAACTGGTAACAGTTTGAACCGTCGGTTGAGCCAAGCACTCATACTCCCAAGTGAAGGGGTCTGGTTGGGCATAACTTCAACCACAAGCTCCTCTCTAGTTGGCTCTGCTAGCAATCCAACGTCCACTATGACTACTACATCTGACCCCACGACATCCAGTTGAACCTGAGGCTCTCCCCCCTCTACAGGTTCCTCGCTGTCATGCACCTCTGGCATCTCCATCACCTCCTCTGTCATGGCTCTATGTGGCGACCCATCAGTCCCTGACTCTGCCACCATTTCAACAACCATCCCCTCAGGAATCATTACTGGAGGTCTCTCCACCATGATTGATGGTACCGGTATCACTTGAGTCATATCTATGTGGACCCTTGTCTACCCAAAAGCAAGGATAGATGTGGTGCTGACTGTCAAATGTGTTGCCGTGGGTAGGAGGGGTCGAGCAAGTAGGACCTGGGGAGGCGCAGGTGTCGAAGTGACTATCTCCACAAGGTCATCCTCTGCCTCCTGGTTACTATCTCCCTTGTCGGAGTCACTAGTATTCTCAGAGGTCTCCCGACAGCCACTATCCGTGTCATTCGACTCTGATCTTGAGACAACCTAGCGACGCCTTTTCTATCCTGCAGTGGCCTTCTGCCCTGTTAGTGTATCCAAATACCTCCAACACATGATCGACGACTCGCTAGGTGCCAATGGACGGGGTCTCACCTCCACTCTGTCAGCTGAAATTTGTGTACGCGTAGCATCCAAGAACAGACCAATGGCGTAGTGCAACATATAAAATGTCTTACGCTGCAGGGTCATAAACTCATACATTCGCTTTGCTAATAATGTAGCCCAATCAAATACCATACCATTCATCAACACTATCTGCGGAAGAGCTATGTTTGAAGCATGATTGAACCTTGTAAGTCTGCTTTTCACAATATCATGAATGCAATGCCATGGTCCTTCCTGAATGGACTTCTTCATTGCCCTACCCTTTGACGCCTTTGCTACAGAATCCAACTCTGCAGTTATCAAGTCTCTGCATACCATCTTAATCCAAAACTCTTTCGTCTCTCGTGTCATCTTTCATGCCTTTAGATCAATCTTCTTTCTATGACATCTTGGTATGCCAACGACATGGGTGAACTCGGTCGCTGTGAATACAACTTGCATATCTCGTCCGAGGTAAGGAATTGTGGTAGTTCTTTAATGTCTATCGAAGGTCTCAATCATAGATCGCAGAGCACCTTTGTAATCCTTGATACAAAACACCGACATTTGTATCGCCAGTGCACTTGCGCAATCCTCAAGTTGTTCTTTATTAAATCGTTATTGGGCGCATCTTGCCACCACTTCCGACATTCCAACCCATTCAAACCCTTGAACGCTATTGTCTCTGGTGTGATTGAATCTTTGGATGAGGCAGCAGGCACATCTGCACTTTAGGCCTTATCTTTTGCTTGCCGCTGCTAGAAGTAGTTGTTAGTCCTAACCAGTTATTGAGTGGGGGGGTGAATCAGTAATTTCAATTTTTTATACTTTATCAAATAGATATTCTTGCTAATTCAGAAATTAAAGAATATTACAACAGTCATAAACAAAAATTGAATACACATGTCAACACAACATATATACGTGGAAACCCTCCGTTAGAAGGAAAAAACCACGGTGGGAGAAAACCCACTGTTGTCGGGACTTTGCTTACTTTCGCATCCCCTTCGTTGTATTCACCGTACTCGGAGGGAAATGTTTATAACACTTCCTCAATACTTAGTACATTACATTGTCCCGACAACACCCACAACTTCACTACTACAGTAATAAAGATGCCCTGTTAGAGGCTTACAAAGCACTGGTAAGAGTGCTACCGGTTAAGGGATTTGATAGAAGACCTGTTAGGATCTTGACCCTATTAGGAGTCACCTTGTAAGAGGACTTAGAACACCAATAAAGATGTTACCCAGTAAAGGGATTTTTATTTATACAAAGAACCTGTTAGGGTTCATCTTGATTGAGGGATTTAAATATGCTTCTCAATTTATAGCAATGATCTTATGATGACACTATCTGTCGAATCAGATCATACCTATTACCCTTTCCTTTTCTTGGCTGTTGAATCTTTCTTTGCCTTTCACCTCTTGTGACTGTGTTTCCTCTCAGAAGATTCTGCTCTCCTGCTCTTCTTCGCTCTATACTCTTGATATTCAACAACAAAAACTTTTATGTCCTTTGACCTGTATTTATAAGAGATTATCTTATTAAAAATACATCTCATAGTTTTGCCAAGTTGTAAACTCTCCCATAAATCAAGCATGCAAAAAAAAGCTTGCAAACTGATCCGGACTTTACCTCGAAATGCTCGCAGATAAAGCAAAGCTATCTTTAGTTCCACTGAACAAACTAACTCCAGTTTAACTAAAAACACTCCGCATAATCCAGTTCGGATTATCATGCAATTAATTGTTGAAGAGCTTGTATCGGGTTAGTCATTTGTTCCTTGTGTGTATCCCATGATTGGTTGGAAAAACTTGGACCGCTATAAGCGTGACCCGTTAAAGTACACTGCTTTCTTGTTTAGTCTACCGGTTCACAATTATGAGTACCGGTGTGATGTACTGGTGTTTCGGTGGGATTGATGTTTGCCTATGACTTTACCAATGACAACTAAGTTTATGTCAACAATCTTTTTCTTTGGCATTGGTGGCAAAACATATCAATACATCACCTGTAGACTTCCCTTGTAGATCTGCTTGTCTACCTGTAGCATATTCTGACACACATTGTCATTTCTCTCTTCTCTATTCTTTTATCTGCGTTGATCTTCTCATCTGTATCTGTATTACATCTTCCCCTTTTTGCCTCCAAAGGTCAAAGGGTTGTTATTCCTTACATGTTTATATTTTATAGCTGTAACTTATTGAAGATATCCTTATAAATTTTCTTCGCAGAATCCAGGAATGGCTTCCATATGCCTGTTACATGATCTAAATTTTTCTTTGCTGCTTGCAATGAGACAATTACATTTTCCATGTCTTCCACTGTTTTGTAATCAGGTTCTTTGATCACTCTATCTACATCTGTTGCCGTTGTCTGCATTAGATCAAAAGTGGGTGCCATAAATAAATGGAATCCAACAAGATCTTGGATTCTTTTTGTATTTTCTTTTGAAGCTTTCCTTAAGGTGAGAGCAAGACTTGTTAGCTCCCAGCTGTACTTTGTTGCAGAAGAGTTTTTAGCATCAAATTTGGATGTTAGAACCTCTATCTCTTTTGTTGTCTTGTTTGTTCTCTTAGTTATATCCTTAACAAAATCTTCAAAATAGAGGTTCTTGTTATCAACCTTCTTGCTTCCTGTATCTGTACTTGTAGCTCTCCGGTTCTTGTAGATACAGTAGCTTTCAGCTCTTCAACCTGTTTGTGAAGAATTTCTATTCTCTTCTTCTCATAGTGATCAATTGCAATTGTCTTCGGGTCAGTGACATTTTCACCAATTGCTTGCGCTAGAATCTCCAATTGATCAATTACAAGTTCATCTCCATCTATATCTGTATCAGGTAGAAAATTGTACAAGATATTTCTTACACTAGAGAGAACCATATCCTGTTTTCTCTTAATGAGCTCCTTTAGTTGTCTTGTTGACATTTTACTTATGTCAACCACTGTTTCACTAACTCTTCTTTTCTTTGCTTCAGAATCTGTTGCGAAAGTTAGCTTTCTCTTTAACGAAGATGTACTAGGAACATCTACCGGTTCCTCCTGTCTACTCTCTTGTGTAGGTTGTTCTTCTGCAGGCTTCTCCTATTCTTCAATACCAGACAATTCTTGTTGTTGTGTCTCCTCTGGACGTACCTCTTCTTCTGGTTGTACTTTCTCTTCCGGAGGTTGTTCTGTTTGTTGCTCTTCAACAACCTGTTGATCATTAGAAACAGTGTCTGCTTTATCTGTTTCTTTATCCACAGTCATATTTGCTGATGGTTCTCACTGTTCTTGTTCATTTGGTCTCATAGATGTCGCATGTTCACCTGTGGGAGCTTCTTCTTCCAGATTAACTTGTTCACTGGCTGTTAACTATTCAGGTGTAACTTCCTTCTCACCGGTTGTTGGTTGTTCACCAGTTGTGAACTGTACCAGTGGTACCAACTCTTTTTCAAGTTCATCTTGTGAGATGTGTTGTGGACCTGTAGACTTAAGAGTGTTGAAGTCATATTTTTGCCAAAAATCCAGAGAATCTTCACACATCTTTTTCCAGTCCATTTATGATCTTGGCAACCCTATTCTTTGTGTCCAAATTGAGTGACACTGCTTCCATCAGAAGTTTTATTGTCTCATCACTGAGACCTGGTCTTACTTGTGTCAAATTTTCCCTAATAATCTTATTGTTTGCTGCTAAACTGGTTCTCCATTCGACCATATGCCTTTGATTCAATTCAGGCGGAAATAGAGGCCTGTAGTCCCTAGGACTTCTGTTGAAATCTAAAAAGGTTTCTAACACAACAGTCTCAATTTTCTGCTTATCCTCTTCTACCAGAACACTGAACGTTTTTGTAGCATTTGACACTTCACCGAAATCCCTGATTTCATCAACGATATTATCTACAGTTAAAGTTCGAGCTTTACCTTTAACTGGGGAAGCAAGTAGGCTTGGTGGAGTGAGATCACCACCTATGTCTCCAGTGATATCAACGTTGACTGATTCAGTTGCAGTCTTAGCCTTGATTGGAGTCTCTTCTCCCAGTATGCCTTTTCCCTTTCCAGTGTCTATTACCGACGGCTCTGTGGTCTTATGGCATTCTGCTTTTGCTTGATGTTGTTGCTTCAAAATATTCGTCGAAGTAGCAACTCCTTCATCGTGTACTTTGTCCACTTCACCAATTAGGACTTGATCGATTCTCTTTCTTATGTTGAAACTCTGTTTATATAGGTCAGCTTGATTTGTTGCCTCTTCCAGGCTCAAGTGATTCTGTAGTTCCAACAAAGCAGTTATTCTCAACTCTCTCTCCTTATCCGAGGAAGATTTCCATCTACCTTCAATTATTCCTACTAGCTCTTCAGGAATTGTTTTATGAAGTAGAATAGGTGTTAAGTTTTGCTTGTGAAGAACAAAAACAACAACTTCTTCTAGCTTTCTCTTAACTTCCTCATCACCAAGCTCATACCTTCTTTTGACTCCACCCAATCCACCTGTCTCCTTTATCCCTTCAACCACTTCATCAATGGTCGGTTTTCTTCCTCTCGGTGCATCCTCTTTTACCGGTTTCCTGGTCTTTCTCTTCCTGTGAAGAGTAGTTTCTTTAGTTTCTGTTTCTTCCGATTCCTCACCTTGTGCATTGGACGCCTGCTGGGTCCTCCTTCTTTGAACTTTGGGTTCTTCACCCTTTGGCTTCTTCTTCCTAGGTGTGGGAGTTCTTTTTACATACACCTTTTTCAGTTCCTTAGCAGATGTCTTTTTCTATAGATTTGCCAGAATCTCCTCATAGGTCCCAAACCGGTATGCTGAGAGATCTAAGTTGCTTTCTTGAAGTGCATCAGCATATGCCTTTGCAATCTTAGAGGTAATCTCGTAATCGAGCTCCGGTGCATACTTAGACCTTGGCTCCACAACTTGGATAATATAATGATCGATGCTTACCAGAAAGCACATCTCTTCGTTGTATTCTTCAACAATGGTATAGGGAATTCTTTCCCTATTGTGCATTCTTAGCTGAAAGGCTTCAAAGTAGTCAGTCATGGCCTTATTAAACCGACTCCCCAAGTTATTTGCTAACTCACCTATTTGAACCATCACCGGTTTATCTTCGTGCCATGTAACCTTGCCTATGCCTGGAAATAAGTTATGGTAATAAAAGAACAAACATACCAGCAAAGTTCCAAAATTCAGAAACTTCTTCTTGACTAAGCCAAACTTCTTCAAGTTTTCAAAGATCTGCCCCCTTAGCATAGCACATAGGTCGTAACGCGCATTGTCATGCATAATCCTGTGCGCGGCGTGTATTGCTCCTCCAGGTACGTTATTTAGGTTACTTGACTGGTAAACTTTGTAACCGATAACCGTTGCAGCAAGTGAAACGCCATCGTCTTCAATGTCGTTCACAGTCATCATCCGACTGTCATACTTAGACTTTGTTAACTGTGTGACTTATGCATTTGCTATAGTCCTTAGGGTAAGAGGTTCCCCTATGGCATTGTAACCAATCACCCTACGTAGGTCTTCTTTTGTTATCGATGTGACCGTGCCTTTCGCAAGCCACATTCCTGGTTCATGAACCTTGCTCAAAACCAATCTAATCCAATCTGGTCGAAACACGGTTGGATATTTCACTCCATTGATCAATCCCGATGATTCAAGCTTCGCGTATTTGGATTGAAGCTTCCCGTCTTCACAAAGTGAGGTATTCACTCTGGATGAACGTTTCACCTAGTTCCTGCTGTTTGCTATGGATGAATGTTGTTACATCCTCAGTCATCAAAATTCCTGCAGGCACGGACGATAGAGCTCCCGCCATATCATTCTCTCGGTTTTGCACTAGAATAATGTCGTAAAGTGGTCTATCCATTTGATTAGCACTGATTAGGCTTACCACAGAAGATGAGGATGCCATAAGACTAGACCGGTTTTAACAGAAAGTTCTTGTTAAGATTCACGAAATTCGTTAAGCAAAGAACGTAAATCACAACAAGAAAAGATTATTCAAACTTATGAAATCAATAATCACAGTTTGCAATGTAAAGTGAAATGATTAATCAACTTTCCTTTTTATAGACTAAGGTTGTAACGGTAATTAGCAAACAGTAACTTTTGTTAACGGTTACTGTATTAATTACCCTTACCTAACCTTTCTTTTGACAACTGATCCGCAGACTCGTTCCCTGTTTGCATATCCTCGGTTGTAATGTCCACCTTGCTACTTCAACAACACTTGTTTGGTTTACATGTTAGACCGGTGACTTCTTCCCGGTTGCACTTCTTGACCGAGTGAGAACACAGCTCACCAGTTCCTTCGGGAATAGTAGTCTGGCTACCTGTTCTCCTTAAGCCCTTAGGCTTAATTTGCTGAAGAGATATCACCATCTGCAGATGATGACCTTACCTCAGATTTCTCCTCAACGGAACTCTTTGTCCCTTTTATTGACCAAGGCTTCTTAACTTGCTTTTTGGTCTCTTTCGTCAAATTATCCTTCTTGTTGGGGAACAAGTTCTTCTTGACCGGTTTGGCTGGACCTTTTCCTTTGTTCATCGACCGGTTTCTGCATTCCTTGACCAGATGCTCAATCTTGTTACAGTTTTAACAAGCCATTCCGGTTCCTCTCCATGGATTGACCCTTCTTTCCCTGTCAATGGGTGAGTTACATCCATAGTTCCTATGGCCAGATGGCCCACACGTAGCACAGTTGGATGTGCTCCGGTTTACATTCCTATTATGGAATACCGGTGTCCGTGGGGATTTGAATGCCATGGTTTTGGACTTGCATTCTTCAGCTTTGTGTCCAAACTTGTTGTATGCATAGCAATAGCCCTTGAAGCTTCCCCTGCTTCCACTGGACACACTGTTGGAGTGTGACCTACATTCAAAGGTCCTGTGACCATACTTGTAACAGTTGCTATTAGAAGTAAATGGTTTAATTGGTGCATTTCTGCAGTCATTAGATTTATGACCCGGTTTGCCACAATGTTTGGAAGAGGGTTTGACGGTCTTCTTACCTTTGTCTTCTGTAGGTTTCTTCTTTTCCATCTTGCCTTGCTTGTCTCTTGAGGACTCACCGGTTTCTTTGCTACTTTGACCGATGTACCCAAGTCTTGTGGGATCCTTGTGCTTTCTTTGAGCCCTCAGTTGCTCATCAAGCTTCTTTGATTTTTCATTGTACCTTCTAAGTTTTTCATTTCTCTCTTCAAAAGTTTTCAGTTGTTCCTTTAGTTGATACAATTCAATTGCCTACCTTTTGCATGCATCATCTTTGTCATGCAAGTGCTGATGCATAATTGCATTCTCTTGAGTTGTGCTTTGCATATCTGCTTGAAGTTGTAAAACGAGAGCATCACTTTCTCTTACCGCATCTTTTGCCAGATTTCTGGCTCTTTCAGAGGTAAATAGTGCTTCTAAGGCACCGTTCTTTTCATCATCATCTTTTCTTTTGGCTTCGATCAGTTCAGTCATCCTTAGAGCATGACTTTCCTACTCTCTTTTTAGATTGGAGATTTGATCGGTTAGATTCTGATTTTTCTCCATGAGATCAGAGACCGCCTCTTCTGCTTCATCAGATCCACTCTGCCTAGAGAGTTCCTCAATGGTTTCATTACTCTCACTCAGTTGCAGAGCCAACTCTTTCCTCTTTGCAAGAGACTTCCTCAGTCTATTCTCAAGAGAGGTTATCATGTCATTGGCTTCCTCAAGTTGCTTTTGATACCAGTAACCCTCCATGATCTTTACTCAAGCGGTTAAGTTTTATATCTTTGAGAACCCATGCTCTGATACCAATTGTTAGTCCTAACCCGTTGCTGAGAGGGGGGGTGAATCAGTAATTTCAATTTCTTATGCTCCTTTATCAAATAGATATTCTTGCTAATTCAAAAATTAAAGAATATTACAACACGTAAACAAAAATTGAATACACAGGTCAACACAACATATATACGTGGAAACCCCTGGTTAGAGTGCTACCCGGTTAAGGGATTTGATAAAAGACCTGCTAGGATCTTGACCCTGTTAGCAGTCATCTTCTAAGAGGACTTAGAACACCAATAAAGATGTTACCGGGTAAAGGGATTTATACAAAGAACCTGTGAGGGTTCACCCTGATTGAGGGATTTAAATATGCTTCTCAACTTAAAGCAATGATCTTATGATGAAACTATCTGTCGAATCAGATCACACTTGTTACCCTTTCCTCTGCTTGGTTGTTGAATCTTTCTCTGCCTTTTAACTCTCGTGACTGTGTTTCTTCGCAGAAGATTTTGCTCTCCTGCTCTTCTTCGCTCTATACTCTTGATTTTCAACAACAAAAACTTTTATATCCTTTGACCTGTATTTATAAGAGATTATCTTATTAAAAATACATCGCATAGTTCCTAGCTGTGAACTCTCCCATAAATCATGCATGCAAAAAAAAGCTTGCAAACTGATCTTGACTTTACCTCGGAATGCTCGCAGATAAAACAAAGCTATCTTTAGTTCTACTGAACAAGCTAACTCTAGTTTAATTGAAAATGCTCCGCATAATCCTGTTCGGATTATCATGCAATTAACCGGTGAAGAGCTTGTATTCGGTTAGTCATGTGTTCCCTGTGTGTATCCCATGACCGGTTGGAAAAACCTGGACCGGTATAACCGTGACTAGTTAAAGTACACCACTTTCTTGTTTAGTCTACCGGTACACAATTATGAGTACTGGTGTTCCGGTGGGATTGATCTTTGCCTATGACTTTACCAATGACAACTAAGTTTATGTGAACAGTAGTATCAATTCCTCCTGCAACTTTGACTCCAGATGGTAGTACCCGAGCATTCCTATCCATATAGCCTCTTGAACTTGCCTGTGTCTACAACTTTGCCTTCCAACTCCGCTTGCTTGTTGAATCCATCAATAACTATTTCTACTTTGTTGGTATGTGCGAAGAGAGAAAAAAAACGGTTAGGTCTCCTTGTATGGCTTCCTATAGATGTTGCGGTGTCTCACTTATGGCTTCTTGTAAAATCTTATGCAATCCTCACCATACGACATTGTTGTCCACTAAAGCCTGCTCTGTCTTGTTTCGTCCCTCACTATTGTGTTTCTTCTCTTGCTTTGCCGTGGTTCTCCTCCTAATGGCTGGTGCTTATGATTTATCTTCATCTACTTCTCTCTCATATACCACCGTGCGACATCTTTAGCTTCCCCCAATTTGCCCGACGACCTTCAAATTCCAAATGCGGCTCTTTCGTTCCACTGTACAACATCTTCTTGTTTGGCTGAACGGTCTTGTGGGTGGCACCTTTGTCTGTCTTCGCATGACGTCGAGGCTTTAAGTTTATGTCTTCCACCACACGGTGGGCGGTTGTATCCACCGTTCCGTGGTCCCACTGCACAGTGGTTCTACCATTCGGAGGCTCCACCGTTCGATGGTCCTGCTGCATGGTGGTTCCACCGTTCGTTGACCATCGACAACTTCCCCTCTTTTTTTTATATTTCTTTCCTAAGTCTAAATGATCCCTTCTACCATAGTTGTCTCTCTGGTCTTCATGCCTTTCGTAGTAGATATTCAATTTGGAGCCATTGATGGGGTCTGCCACCTCCTTCTCGTCCAAAGTCCACAATTTGATTACTTTGTTATCCCCAACCTCCCGCACCTTATAGGGCCCAAGCCATTTCACTTTGAACTTGCCCGACTTAATTTCATTGCGCCCGTTGTTTTTTAAAACTAATTGCCTCGGAGTAAAACTCGTCCGTTTGAGGTGCTTGTTGTGCCACACCTTCCTTCGTTGCTGAGGTATCTCGATTGCCCTTTGTGCCGTCAGCTGCTGTTAATCTAACTTGTTGAGATTGTATAGCCTCTCTCTTAGACTTTCCATATCTCCCAACCTATTTTCAATGGCTATTTTGAGACTTGGCACCATGAATTCAACAGTTACGACAACCTCCTGTCCGTACATCAACTGAAAAGGGGTCTGTCCGGTAGTGACCTTGTACATGGTGCGATAGGCCCATAACAGTGAGGGCAACCTTTCTTCCTAGTTGTCTCCTTCAACTCCGCACTACTTATAGATCATTGATACCAATATCTTATTGGTAGCTTGTACTTGGCCATTGGCTCTTGGGTAGTATGGACTTGAGAATGAGTGAAAAATCTTAAACTCTGTGGTGAGAAACTTTATAACATGATTGACAAAATGGCCCCCTCTGTTACTAGTGATTTGGATGGGTATGGCATACCTTGTAATTATTTTATTGGATATGAGCCTGGTCGTACTCAACGTTGAATTTTCAGGAAGGTCTCGTGCCTCGACGCACTTGGTGAGATATTCCGTCGCTACGATAATATATCTACACCGACGTGCTGTAGTTGGCTTAAGTGGCCCCACAAAATCGAGTCCCCATCGTTCAGACAACTCCTGTATGTTAGAGGGGTTCAGAGGAATGAAGTCTCTTTTCAAGGGCTTCCGTGCTCTCGGACATGTGTCGCAACTCACCACCCATTCTCTCACATCATTGTATACTGTCGGCCACCATAGCCTGGTGAGTAACACCTTCTGTGCGGTTGAGTCGGGTCCCATATTCCCTCCTGCGGGACCTTCGTGGGCTTCCCTCAACACTCTTGGAACTTCTTCCATGACACATCGACATAGTACTTGATCTGGTCCCATCTTATATAGTGACCCATTGATTAATTGAAATGTTCTATTCCATAGGACCAGTTTCATTCTCTTGCTCGATTGCATATCCCGAGGGAGCTATCCTGTGGATAGTTACTCTCCAATACTTGTATTCTAGGAGGCTAGGACTGCAATTCTGAAGACATGGGCAGCTGGAAATTCATCATTGACACCTTCTAGCAGCTCGGTTGATTTGATTCGAGACAGGTGGTCTGCACTTATATGGCTTTTCTTGGGCTGTACTATAATATTGAATGTGAAATCCCGTAGTAGAAGCAACCTTGTGCTTACCCTTCCTTGGACGATTGGCTTATTTACTAGGTACTTTAAGGCCTGATGGTCCACAGAAAATAAATGGAGTTGCCAACAAATAATGCTAGAACTTTTGTATGGCATAAACCATCCCCAAGGCTTCCTATTCTTTTGTGCTGTAGTTCTTTTGTGCCTTCGATAGAAGTCTACTAGCAAAGTATATGGGGTGGTCCAACCCGTGATCGCCTGTTTGTGCTAGCGTAGCTTCAATGGCAAAATTTGATGCATCGACATGAACATGAAATTCTTTGTTGCAGTTGGGGTACACTAGGATGGGTGCTATTGCTAGCAATGTCTTAAGTTCTTCGAATGCCTTTCCTTGCTTTGTTCCCCACCTGTACGGCTCGCCCTTCGGGGTTAGCTTATCCAGTGGGTAAGACACAATGGGACAATTCTTAATGAATCTTTGGTAGTACCCTATGTGCCGCAGAAATAATTTCTCTCCGGTCACATCTGTAGGAGGTTCCAAATCAAGAATCACTTGTACATTATCCGGACCCATCTAGTCCAATTTTGCATACAATATGTACCAATAATTTTGCCTGGGGTACCATGAACCTGTATTTTTTAGGATTAAGTGCAAGTTTCGCCCATCTGCACCTCTCCATGCATTCCCCAAGGGTTACTAGGTGTGTCTTGAGCACTGTAGATAGACCAATCATCCAAGAAGACCTTGAAATTTCCCACTAACAATTTATCAAAGATATGCAGGATGATCCTTTGAAATGTTGTCGGAGGGTTACAGAGTCCGAACGACATTCGATTATAAGCATACGCTCCATCTTCTACTACAAAGGTCGTCTTGAGGTTATCCTCTTTGGTGATAGATATCTGGTTGTATCCATAGAATACATCCATAAATGAATAAATTTCGTGTCTTGCGACTTCCTCTAAAATGCTATCTGTGAATGGTATTGGAAGTGGATCCTTATTGGCGACTGGATTCAGGCACCTGAAGTCCATGCATATCTTGATTTGATTCACTTCCTTTTTGGATGAGATAATAATTGGCGATACCCACTCACTCGTTTGTACACAGATTATGATTCCTGCATCTAGCATTCGTTCAATTTTGTCATTCACTCGTGCGACGTAGTTCTTGTTCATCGTGTATGGCTGCTTCTGTACAGGTACGACTCCTTGCACTAACGGGATCTTGTGGACACATAACTCCGGTGTGACCCCCTTCAAGTCTTTATACGTCCAGGTGAATACATCCTTGTATTCCATGAAAATTTTAAATGCCTCCGCCTTCATGACGGGGTTCTAGTCATCGCCCACAAGGATGTTCTTGGGGTTAGCCTCGTCCCCCAAATTCGTGACCTTCAGAGAGGGCTCCTCATATCTGATTGGTTTTGCCTGATCAAATTTATATGCTGGAGTCTCATTTACCTAAGCATCCTCCTCTTTATATTGTCTGTATTCGGGGGGAAATGATTGCTTTTATTCCTGTTCATCCACCTGGAGCATATTGTTAGCAATTCAAGATTGTCATTAGTGTCCATCCACAAACGCTATGCACCAGTAAGGGGTCACCGGTCACTCACAACACTTCGAAGACACCGGTAGACAAGCAACATAACGTTTGCACCGGTCAATAATACTCACCGGTAAGGACACACACCAGTCTTAGTATGCATAAGTTGAACCGGATATAAGGTCACATCGGTCTAAAGCAGCCTAAAGATCCGCACTGGGTTTAATGGATCAGTTTGAGTTAAAAATAGGATTATACGGGACATCCACCGCTTAGAAGTGGAGTTATCTTTTTAATAGGAGTTAGGTTTAATTCATGTGGATGTCTTGCAAGGTAAACTCTAGTTCAGTGCGCATAGCTTTTTGCTGATTGCATGATTTATTGCGGAGTTTGCAGCTTGGCAGTTCTATGAGTTAAGGGTTTCGTTACAGAGAATCTCTTGTATAAATACAGGTCATAGGATGCAAGATGTGTTGTTGTTGAAATTAGATGATTGCATAGAGCAGAGGAGAAATATCTTCTGAGAAACGCTGCACAAAAGTAGTAGAGTTCAACAGCCAGGCTAACAAGGAACAGAGGTATGATCTAATCAAACATTCAGTGTCACAATAGATCATTACGTTTATCAGTAGTGAAAGTATATTCAAATCCCTATATTAGGGTTGACATAATTGGTTCATTGTAAAAATCCCCTAACAGGGTAACATCTTTGGTGATGTTTAAAGTTCTGTAACCAGGCAACCTTTAAGAGGGTTCAAATCTTAATCGATCTCTGTAAAATCCCTTAACCGGGTAGCACTATGATCAGTGCTTTGTAAGCTCCTAACAGGCCACCTTCATTCTACAGTAGTGAAGTTGTGAGCTTTGTCTCACCGTGGTTTTTTCCTTCTAACCGAGGGTTTCCACGTATAAACACCTGTGTTGATCTGAGTCATTTTGCTTATGATAGTAAATGGTTGATTAACTTTCTGTTCTTTAATGCAAAATCTGTTTGCTAGTTTTAGAATTGATAAAAAAATTCTGTTACTGATTCACCCCTCCCCTCTTAGTAACCGGTAAATTATTAACACATATTACTGTGAAATAATTCATAGTCTTCCATTTACCAATGGAAGAGTTCGTTTAGTGAGTCTAGGTTGTCTTCTGAGCATCCTTCTATTTCGAGAACTCCTTCCTTATTCGGCTCCATCCATGGCTTTCCTTCGTCCACTTGCTCCTTAGCTTCTGGCTTGGATGAAGACAAGGAGTCTTCACTGACCATTTGTGTCATGAGGTCGATTGTGAATTTCTGGCCACTTGTTTCCATTGACAAGGTATTTCTCTTCCAATCATGGTTGACCCTAGCTTGCACCAGCCAACTGCTTTCGAGGATGGCGTCGTACCCTTTCCTTTTTAGTGGGATGACTACAAAATCCAAGACGAAGGGCTGAGTACCAATCATTACTCGTTGTGCCATTAATGTGCCTATGGGTTTGATCCCATGCTGATGAACAACTACAAGTTAGAAGGTTGGTGGCCACAATTTAGGTCGCCCCAGTCTCTTCCTTGTTTCCTCCGGTAGTACGTTGACACCCGACCCTCCATTGACGATGGTGTCGGTCAAGATGGTTCCAAGAATTCCCATCTCTACCACAGTTGGGTGTCTACCTGTATTTACTACTAGTAGCATCGGGTCCTCTGAGGTCTCGAGAGAGTTCTCCTTCCCGAACGGGTTTTCTCTTTCAACGTAGGTTCCCTTTGGGTCTATCCCATTTGATACTTTCGAAGATGGTGTCATGTTTAATAGGGCCGTTCTCAATTGCGGCATGGCTACAAGGTTTTCTAACTTTATTGGTATTTCCATCTGCATCACTTGCCGTATTATGTTTTCTTTTGCCTCGCCTCTCAACGAGGTACTGGCCGCGTCGTGTGTGTCTCTTCGTTCGGCTGCCATTTCCTTCTCAATGTCCGCCTTTGCTTCACGCACCCTCCTTTTCTTAGTTTCTGGATCTGGGTAGGTGGCCTTCTTGGATTGCCCACGGGTGACTGCCAACACCCCTTCCATGTTGCCTTTGATGTTTAGCAAATTCACCCCAGGCTTTGGGCATTTTGCGTTGTCATGGTCCCTTGGACCACACCACCTGCAACAAAATTGTGGTGATTCCCCCCTTGTGCAGTCTCTCGTGAAGTGCGCCCATTGGTTGCATGCACGACATTGTATCATTGGTCATCTGCTAGTATCATATTGAATGCGGCTACGACCCCCGTTATTGTTGTTATTATTACCATTACCTCTACCTTCTTGTCTGTTATTCTTGTAACCACCAAATGATGCCGTATTAGTGTTTGTGTTCTCTGTCCCCCTCGTTGTTGAGGTAGATGTTTCCTGCATCAACAAGACTTGTTGATGGCTTTGAGTCTTCATATTGTACAAACATTCCTTGGTGGAATGATCAGCTATTTGGCAAATGTTGCAAAATTGTTTCTTTGGGCAGGAGCCCTTAGTATGACCTTTACAATCCGTACACCACAGGTCCCCTTGGTCACTCCGACTAGTGCTGCCTTTCATCATTGTGAACTCCATCATGCGAAGCATATCTTTTTTGAGAGCCTGGATTTTCTTATTTGATTCTTTGCCACTGCTTTTGCCAAAGAATGCTCGTCATCGTCACAAATGATTTGCTTTTCTTCTTCTTTGCTGTTTTATTGTTGCTCTCTATGTCCATTGCTCTATTGTAAGCATCGTTGTACGATGTCAGTGGCACAATCTTCATTTTTCTTCAAAGGGTAGGCTTCAATCCCTCAATGAACAACCGTTTCTTCAATCCATCCACTGGTGGACTTTCCATTTTCCCCACTAATTCTTTTAGTTGTCGTCCAATCCTCGAATGGTTTCGTACTTTGCTTGTTTGGTATTATAAGTTTCTACTACAATTGCATTATTGTCTCTGAGCAGTTGAAATTCCGTCTAAAACTCCTTTAGGTTTTCCCATGTGTCCATTTTTTGTTTTATCTACATTAGAGAACCAGTCAATGGCTACTCCCCGCAAAGTCACTGGAAATTGTCTTATCCAGTCGTCCTGGTCTGTCACCCCATTGGTTGTCCAAATCGTCTCACACGTTTTACAATGTCTAACGGGATCTTCCTTCCTGACACCCATGAACTTGGGTAGTTTTTGCTTCTGCGCCATGGTAAGTGGTTGTGTTGGTACCCCTGTGCTCGATGCGTTTGGTACTCCTAAAGTGCTGGAAGTGTTCAAGCCTAGTAGGTTGCTTTAATTTCTGTGCCCCTTTGACCCTCTAACACTCGTGGCGGTACTGGTATCCTCGACTCCTCTAAGCTTGGCCTCTTGCCTTTCCTTCCTTCGAGCCTCCCTTGCTTCTGTTCGTAGGGTTAAGGTTATGTTCCCAAACAGACTTCTCGTTTCCTCGATAAAGTGCGTTGCTCTGTCCACCTCCAGATGAGGATCACCGTCCCCCCCTTCACAAAACTCCTCGTTGCTGCCGACGGCCTCGCCTTCACCGACCACCTCTTCGGTTAGTCCCTCTGCGAATCTCGTGAACTGCTGTCTTCTTTTTGCTTTTTGTAACGCTAGTGCTTTCTGTATAGCCTCACACCCTTCTACTTGTTCTTTCAAATTCCTATTTTTATTTAACTGGGTTGGCATAAATATGTTCCTTATACATCCACAAGAAAACAACACATGATAAAATCCATAACACTTTATTAATTCATATTTCGTGTAAAATATATGTCATCCTTTGGACATAATCATATCACTCCGTGCTCTCCTTTATTCATAATTTGGTCTTGAACTTCATTTCATGCTTCCTTTATGGCGATTTTCATCTCTTTCTTCTTCCTCCCTTCTGCAATGGTAGTCCGCTAAGATTTGTTGCCTTTAGTTTTCCTACTTCACCTCCTCCGGTTGGTTGTGAAGGGCAATAAATGTTTGCGCAAGCAGTCGAGGCAGACGACACATTAACCGATCCACGACGAGACTAATTCCGAGGGCAGCCCACACGACACTCTCCATTCGGACATGCGTTTCGATGGATGCTTGAAGTAATGAGATGAAATTTGTTTTTAGTGCTCGTTCGCCTTGAAATAGTTCTGCATTCTCTTCCTCCTCACTGGTCCTTCCACCATTATCTATTGGTTGCCCCATTGCTTTCCGTGCGCCATCCGCACCTTGTCACTTCTCGAGATCGTACAAGCAATGACGTCAAATGTTTACTACCTACGGTGAACGAAAAAGTAAATGCTATTGATTATTAAGAAACCACCATATATTTCATTACTGTTCTTTAAGTACATCAATGGACATTACATATCACATCATACTACTGCTTTCCCCTTATCTATGGAGAGAGTGTACAAATACCATTCGAAGGGGTGTGACTCAACCGTCGTGTCATATACCATTCGAAGGGGTGTGACTCAACCATCACGTCATAATAGCTTACCCTTCGGTCACTAACGACTCACTAACAACTTAACCATTCCCGACAAGTACAATAATGCCCACAACAAAGGTCAGGTTCCACTGTCTATTGGAAGTGCTCTTCCTACCTCTATGCTACCGACTAACCTCCCTCTACCTCGCTTCATCCTCCACACCCTCGTTCATTGTCCTTGCTTCCTGTACGAGTCTCGAGGACTCGACTAATGGGGCCTCCAATGGAACTCCCAACAATTGCAACCAGGAATTGATGATGACATGTATTTCCCTTTCGACGCCCTCAACTAGTAGTACACCCTCAGTTGGCACTATATCCCCCATAGTTTACACTCTTCCACTTTGTCATATGGGGACGTCTTCGACCTTGCTGGATGGAGGTTCTAGAGAGGGTAATACTTCCAAAGTTGGTGAGACTTCCTCTTCCCTTTCTTGCTTTGCAGGTGATGCCGCTATCCCATTGTTGCGATCTGTTAACGTATGTCGTCTGTGGTGTCGTATGTGACCATGCGACTCTGCTAGGTGGTGTCATGGAAGGAAGTGGTGCCAATGATTGGACTTGCAATGTGGCCTGTTGAAACATCACTATTGATGTCATAGGTAAAGTGGCTGCAATGTCCTTGTTCTCATACATGTCACCCTCTTCACTAGTTATTGCCAAGGTGACCTTTGCACCACTTTCACTTGTCGAAGACACCTCAATGGTGTTTGCCTCCTCGCTTCCACTGCTACAGGAGTCTTGTTGGTACACTTCTTGGTGTAGCCTTTTTCTAATTGGTTGGTTGCCTGCTGTTAGCATATCTAAGTGTGTCTAGTATAAGATAGCTGGCATGAATGGTTCTACTTATCTTAAAGGTTGATGATAGTTACTCCACTCATTTGAGGGTACTTGGACCCATACTGCATCCAACATAAGACCAATTGCATGGTGTGCATGTAAAAGGATTTATCCTCCAATGAAAGAAATTCTTGAATCCTGTCAGACAGTACAAACGCCCAATTGCCACCTTCGCTATATTTATCCTTGCCACAAGACTAATCTACCATACTGCAATGTTTGACGCACGACTAGCACTTGTGAGGCAACTCTTTATTACATTCAAAATACACTTCTAGGTCGGTGTAGATGGGAAGCTCTTCTTCACACCGTGACTACTACTATTATGCCAAATACTATTTCATTCTTTCACAAAGAGGTCATCTCTGCATACCAACTGTAGCAGGTGCTTCTTTTTCCTTGCCATCATCTTCAGTGCTGGCTTCTTTGGTACTTTGGCTACCGCGGATGGTATTCCAAACACTGGGTGAACTCAAACGGGCATAAAAAAATAGTGACATGGTGACAACTGCGGTAGGGAATGGTGGTTTTGTGTGAGTGGCTATCATAGCACATAACCATTGCTTTCAACACCTGTTCAAATTCCTTGATATTAAATACTAACATCTGCATCGCTTCGTCCACTTCTTCGTCCTTAAACACCAGCTTGTTGTTGTCCTCTATTTCGTACTACCAAGTGTGGCGGTCCATGCCACTTAGGTCTTCCCAAGTAAGAGAATCTAGTGTAATTTTCTCATCATCCTACACCCAAGGTCTTGATATCTTCAACTTGGAGCTATGACTTGGTGACATTTTTTGCCTTTTGTTTTCTTGGCTTGTGTTGTAATAGTTCCTTATATACATTGTATTTCCAAAACTAACACCATTTGTTTTTTAGAATTAATAATACCCACTTGTTTTTTTTTAATTAATTCTCTAATCCATTAAGCTCTTGCCGTACGACAAAGGTATGCCCATCAGCTTGTACGATTGCAATAACCCTAGCAACCTATATGGCCACAATAATCCCAAATTGTACGGTGGACACCCTTTTGGTAGACATTCTTCTTGCAATAGTGGTCTTCTGTACGACGATTAATCTCTGCTCAATAATTGGTATGGGCTTTTTTATGACACTCACTTGCCTTTGTACAGGAACCAAACTCTGCAAATTCCTCCTTATGAAAAGCACCTTCAATAGTCTCCTTTGTACGACAATCGAATTCTTCCCTCGACACCATACAGCAATTAAGTTCCTTTCATCAAAACAAGGAGGCTTCGTATGGTACAACCAAAAGCTTGTAGAATAGTTAGAACAATTGTCTACTTCTGTATGACAATATTTTGCTTTTTGTACATTGGCGACAAGGTTCTTCTCCCGTACGAGAGTCACAACCTTCTTCACTAGTACGACATCTAGCAAACCTTGTACGACCACACCACTCCTTATGGTAACTGCAAACTCCTGTAAGACTAAATCTCTCTTCCATACGGTAGCTACAACTACGAATTCTCTTTGTATGGAAAGAATGAAGAGATGCCAAAACTTCCCTTTGGTGAAAGTGTTGAATGTTTTGATCCTCCAAACAACTTTATGCCGATTACCTTTAAGCTTGTTTAATGAAAATGGACACCACACCTGTTTTATAATTTTCTAGTGTGTATTCGATGGAACCCTTATTTTTTATTTTTTCACTTTTCCCATGAAGGACATATTTTTCTAATTTGGCATTCATAATAACTTTTTCTTTTGACTAATATTTTCTAACTCAATTTTTTAATAAATTGCTTTTTCACATTTATTTTTCCTATTCTGAAGTTTTAAATTTTTAACTTCTTAATTCCCATCTTTTTCAAATACACTCTCTTTTGATTTTCTAATTTTCTTGCTTACCTTTTTGGTGTTTTTTTTTGTTTTTTCCTCCCTTTTCCACCTTCATCTTCCATCTTTCTTTTTATTGCTCATGGATCTTCTTGGGAGGTAACCTTAATTTCAAACACATGGCTCCATCCATATGTTCCAAGTTGCTTCTTGTAGCATTCGTTGTTGCAGCATGTCCCCATGTACTCTAAATCATGTCTTGTCTACCAAGGGGGTGGGTCTGATACCTTTGTAGCTCCCATCCACGTACCGACCTCCATACTGCTGGTACCAAACCACATCTGCTCCATTGTTGCATATTTCAGGTGGACTTGCCGGATTTGGGATTACCTTCCAAAGTGCATTGGAAGTTGGTAGAGGGGGACGCTCCTTGCCTTGCTCAATATAGTGTTTGATGAGCTCTTCATCATGCCAGGATTGTTTTGCAATAAATATGTCATCCCCTTTTATTGCCATCTTAAGCCAGGGCTCTAATGTCTTCCCTTATTCTTCTAGGTCGATCTTTTCTTCCCTGTCATCCTCAAGTGCCTCTCCCTTTGCTGCTTGTTCCTTAGCTTGCTCTTCTTTCCTTTGCATTTCTGCCTCCTCATCAATGTCATGCTACATAACTAAATTGTACCCTTCATATGGTGCCTTCCACACCTAGTGTCAACCGCTTCGGATCTAGAGTGCCAGTGTGCCAAATAATGCATTCATGAGGTGATTGTGAACATGAGGGACTGCAATTCCCTCCACTTGTTTCCTTGCCAATCTCTCTTCCCTGCTAGGCACCTAGTCTTCTTCTGCCCTACATGGTTCATCTTGGATTATTAGTTTATTTTCAATGACCATTTCAATGATCATGTCACATCTGATAGTCCAATTCCCACGGGTGGCATATCCCAACATATTGATTCCTACTATGTGTACCTTCCTTTCCTGCTAAACTTCTAATTTGGATCTGTTCACTGGCTCTTTGATTGGTTTGTTGTCAAGAGTGGTGAGTTTAATTGCTCTGTTACAACCCGCTTCCCTTATTTTATAGCATCTTAGACAACGAACTTTGAACTTCTTGGGCTTAATCTCGTTAGGACTGTTGTATTTTAGAACTACCTGCCCAAGCTAGAAGTTCATTTGTCGGAGGTGTCTATCATGCTAGAACTTTTGTCTTCATTGGGCCACCTTTGTTTCCCATTGTGTTGTCATTCGCCATTTGTCTAGCTTTGTGAGATTAAACAACTGTCCATTCAAGCTTTCTGCGCCCTCGTGACTGTTCTCTACTGCAATCTTTAAGCTTGGTATAGTGTACTCTATTGGCACCACAACTTCTTGTTCGTACATTAGCTGGAAGGGGGTGTGTCTTGTCGTGGCCTTGTATGTGGTACGGTACGCCCACAATATGGTTGGGAGTTTGTCTTCCCAATTTGCCTGCTCCACTCCACATGACCTTTATATAATTGTTACTAATGTTTGTAGGTTCTACCTATCCATTGGTTAGGGTGTAGTACGGGCTTGACAAATTATGAAATGTCCTGAATTCCACCAGCATTTTCCGAATGACCTGGTTCACAAAGTATACCCCCTTGTCACTTGTAATTTGAATAGGGATGCCGAATCGGGTTACGATCTGTTCATACAAAAGCCTTGTTGTACTAAGTGTAGTGTTATTCGGTAGTGCCCTTGCCTTCGTCCACTTCATAAGATATTCTGTTGCCACCATGATGTATCAACACCGGTGCATATTTACTCACCTTCAGTGGTTTGATGAAGTTGAGACCCCACCTTTCAAACAGTTCTTGCAACTGTGAAGGGAACAATGGCATGAAGTCCCTTTTCAATGGCTTGCCCACCCTTCGGCATGTGTAGCACCCAAGTACCCATTGACGGGCGTCCGTATGTATGATTGGCCACCATAGTCCTGCCAGAAGCACTTTTCGTGCGACAGCGTTCGGTCCCATGTGGCCTCTAACCAACCCTTAATGTGACTCCTTTAGCAGCCCAAATATTTCTTCCGACATCACACACCTCTGTAGGACCTCATTCGGCCCCATCTTATACAGTAACCTATTAATGAGTTGGAAGGTCTTACTTTTTAGAGTCAATTTTCTTCGCTCACTTGGCAGCATTACTTGCGGAAATGTGGAGGTAGATAGGTACTCACCAATGCTTTTGTACCAAGGTGGCAATGTTGCAATTTGAAATAGGTGGGCGTTCGAAAAATCCTCATTCACCCCTTCCGAGGGCTTTCTAAATTTGGTCCTCGAGATTTGATCTGTTATGACAAGGGTCTTCCTAGGCCCTACCACAATGTTGAAGGTGAACTCCTGTGATAGGAGCAACCACCTATTCACCCTTCCATAAATGATTGACTTATTTACTAAGTACATTAATGCTTGATGGTCCATGTAAATAGTGAATCGTGTGGTTGGTAGGTAGTGTTCGAACTTCTGTATGGAATATACCATGCCGAGTGCCTCCCTCTCCATTGTACTATAGTTCCGTTCGACTCTAGAGTGTGGGCGACTGATGAAAAAAATAGGGTGATCCAACCCTTCAGAGCTGGCTTGTGCCAGTGTGGTGCCAATAGCATAGTTAGTCATCCATATGTACGTGAAATTCCTTTTCCAAGTTGGGGTATGCCAGGATAGGCGTGCTCACCAATCTGGACTTAAGTTCCTCATATGCTTTTTCTTGCTCTGCTCCCCAGACAAAGGGTTCACCCTTCCTCACTAGTCAGTCCAATGGGTATGAAATCTGTGCAAAGCTTTTGATGAATATCTGGTAATAGCCCACACGTCCAAGTAACGATTTCACTCCTTTCACATCCTTCAGACTCTACATTTGGCCGATGACTCCTACTTGGTCTGGGTCCGTCTTGAATCTCCGGTAATTTTCCTTGCGGTACCATGGACCGACACTTCTTTGGCTTGAGAACATTCATTTAGTGCTGTGTGGTGGGTCTCCTCTTTGCTGTAAATAGACCAGATATCCAGGAAGGCTTTGGAATTGCCTACTGACATCTTGTCAAAGATGTGCAATATTATGCTTTGGAATGTGGTAAGGGCATTGCACAAACCCAACGACATCTGATTGTATGCGTATACTCCATCTTCTACCATGGACACGGTGTTTAGTTTGTCCTCCTCAGCAATGCTAATATGGTTGTACTTGGAAAACTCATCCATGAACGAGTACATTTGATGCCCTACCACTTCCTCTAGTATACTGCCAGTGAATGGGATTGGAAAAGGGTTTTTGAATGTGACCGCATTGAGGCATTGAAAGTCCACATAGATCTGAATTTGGTTTGCCTCTTTTTAAGAGAGATGACAATGGGCAAACCAATTGATGTGTCTCTACTTTGAAGATGATGCCAACCTTTAGCATTTTTTCTATTTTCTCTTGTACCTTAGTAGCATAATTTTTATTCATCTGATAATGGGTTGTGCATCGAGTACGAGTGGGATCTTGTGTACACACAGTTCTGGTGGTATCCCTTTCAAGTCTTTGTACATCCAAGTAAAGGTGTCTTTGTACTCCATAAATATTTTAAATGCATCAGCCTTGAGTACGGGGTTCTAGTCATCTCCCACCAAAATCACCTTCAAGTTATCCTCCTACCCCAAGTTTACCTTTTTTATGCTTTTTTCCTCGTACTTGATCGCCTTATTCTTCTCAAAATGATGGGCTGGTGTTTCATCTATTGTTGCCACACCCTCATTATACTCCACGTACTCCAAAGGGAATGCAACATTCTCTGTACTGACTTCTTCAATTTCCTTGATTTCCAACATATTTTATTCGGGGTGAAAGACCTCATAGTCCTTAATCTGCCAGTGGAACAACCCATTGAGAGAACTTGTTTCATCTTCTGAGAAATTTCAAAGTTCCAATACCACTTAATCATTGGGTTCCATTACCCCTCCTTCCGTGTTGAACTCTCCCCCTTTGGACTCTTAAGTCCGATGTTAGCTCTTGACTCATTGCCTGATTTCGTAGGTCAATGACGTACTTCCTTCTATCACATTCAATAGAGAGTGTGTTATTCCAATTATGGTTTGCTTTTGCCGTGATCAACTAGCCTCTTCTGAGGAGCGCATCATATGCCTTTATTTCCAGCACGATGACAACGAAGTCCAAGAAGAAACGCCGAGTGCCAATGATGACCTTTTGTGCTATGAGCATCCCGAGTGGATTGATGCCGTTCTCATCGACACCTACCAGATGGAAGGTTGGTGGCTGGAGTGATGGCTTTCCGAGGGCTTTCCATTTTCCCTTTGGTAGTAAATTCACATCGAAACCTTCATCCATGATGGTGTTTGTCAGATCCTATCCCATTATCTCCATCTCAACGACAGTAGGCTTTCTCCCAATGCCTACTGTAAGGAGCATCCGGTTGGTGGTGGGGCTATCCTTTTGTTCTTCCACCGGTTTGCCATGGTCTTGGCTGATTGTGTCATAATGGCCACCTTTAATTATGGCATAGTCCATTGAAGGTTAGATACTTGTATGGGTACAATGGTTTGCACTATCTATCTCATGATAGCTTTTTCAGACTCCAACCGTAGTGGAGTATTGGCAACGTCATGCGAGGCTCTTCTCTTCTCTTCCATTGCTCAGTCAATGTGAGCTTTGGCTTCCCAAAGTCTTTCCTTCTCTATATAAGGGTCGGGGTATGGTGTCTTCTTGGTCTGAAATCTAGTGATTGCCAGTACTTCCTCCGGGTTTTTTATGTGCAACATATTTACTCCTTTCTGTTTTGGGCAGTCAGTGTCCTTATGGTTCCCCAGACCACATCACTTGCACAACAAACTCCCATTGTTTTGCTTGCTCCGATAGTCCTATGCGAAGTGACTCTACTCGTTACACCTTTGAGATTGAATCATGGGTTGACCCTTCGCTTCATACTGGATCATACTTTTGGGTGTATTACTATTGTTGTTCCCGTGCTCGTTGTTGCGGTACGGGGTACCCACCCAATGAGGCATTGGAGTTTGCAGGTGGCCTTGGCGGTCTAGTTGGCGAAGTCACCTGCTCCCCTTGGGTGAAGAGCACTCATGTGTTCCTTGCCTTCAAGTTGTATGGGCATTCCTTGATGGAATGTCCTAGTACCTGATAGATATCGCAAAATGATTTCTTTGGGCGGTTGGCGTTTGTGTGGCCTTCAACTTTGTAGTTGGTGCACCACAACTCTTTACCTTCCTTAGCACTTTCTTTTTCCAACTTGAACTCCCTCATCATTCACATCATGTCCTCCCATAGAGCCTGTATTTTCTTAGATTCTCCGTCTTGCTTTCATGAATACTATCATCACTTGCCTCCTTCTACTCCGATGTCTTATTTTCGCTTTCAATGCCAATTGCCCGATTTTAGGTGTCAGTGTATGAGGATAGGGCCACCATGTTCATATTTTTTCGCAATGAGGGAATCACCTCCTTAATGAGCCTTCTCTTTGTTAGCCCATCGGCTAGCTGATTTTCTAACATGCCAAGTAACTCTGTGAGCCTATGATTGTAAGCCTGTACGTTCTCATTTTTCCCTTGCTCCGTGTTATAGATTTCTGCCTCTATTTTGTTGTCATGTCTTAGCTGTTTGAATTCTTCTTCAAATGCCCTCTTTAGATCGTTCTATGTTGCTTTGCTCCCTCTTGACAGGTCTATGTACTAGTTAGTGATGATTGCCCGTAATGTGGCAGGAAATGTCTTCAACCAATAATCATGGTTATCTTCGCCATTGGCTTCCCATATTGTTACACAAGTCTTACAATGGCATACAAGGCTCTCTGATCCATCCCCTGTGAATATGGGGAGCTTTTGCTTCTTTGGCGTGTTCACCATCATTCTTGCTTGGTATGCACTGTTTGTATTTGAACGAAATAGAGTGTCTATCTCTTGACTGTGTTTCGGTGCCTCTCTTGCACTCTTGGTCACACACGAGTTCTCTTCATGTCCACTTGCGTTGTCTACACCTTGGTCGCCTCCCTCATGTTTGTACTCTCGCCTCTTTGGAGTCTTTGGCTTTGGTTCCCCTATTCTCAGTTCTTCTTCGAGGGACATTTTCTTGATACAATGCAAGGTAGTTTCAAAAATTTCAAGAACCTTGGTTTGGAGGTTTCGCTCTTCGCCTTCGTCCAATTGCACATACAGGCTTGTATTGTTATTGTCTAGAGATTTAGAGTCCTCACTGGAAGCAGAGTGTGCCGCTTGGTTACTTGTTTGGTCAGTGAGATCTTCACTTGCTTCGTTGTCTGGGAGTTGTAGGTTTGTGGCAAGCTGTTCCAACTTAGTCCATCTACACGATCTTGCCGTCTCTCAACTGTAGCTTCGTCTTACACTATGGCTCTTGCTTTTTGCAGGACTTTTCAATCTCGCTGGACTCTTCACTCTTTTGACGATTTCTCTTAATCGCCTTCTCTCACTTTATTTTTTCAGACAAAGAGATCTCCGTACTTCTCATTCCTTTTGGTTATGTGTGATATGTCGGTCTTTGTTTGGTCGTATGGGCATTAGTTGCCAGGGGTACGACATTGGCCAATATCTCGCTTTTCTTCCTCCCTATGGGTCCTTTATTTGTACCGTTGTAGCATTTGTTGCCAATTTTTCTCTCTTTGCCTTCTATCACGTTCTTGTGGCTTGATCAGATTGCAAGCTAACAACCTTGGAATACTTTGAAGAAGATCATAGAATGCAGGTCGCACCATGAGTTCATTGGGTATCGTGCCTTTAGGGACCACTCTTTCCCGAGCATCCCTCAGCATGTACTGATCGATCGAAACTTCCCACGCGTGCAATGAGTCTTCTGTCAATTGATCCTCCCAAGTTTCTTTCTTGTTATCCTTAACATCATTGTTAGTTACCAACACTCGTTCGAACGCGCTGTCCATTTTTCCACCATCTTGCCTGTTGGCCTTTCATCAAATCTCAAGGTTCGGAAAAGCAACGACACCAAAATGTTTACTCCCCTTAGTGGGTACTTTGGTTTACAGAGTAAACAGGAATATGATTATAACATATTAAACACAACAATTCAAATTTAACACATACGAATGGTATATTATTCTCCAGCATAATGTTTGTACAATCCCCCTGAACTGGTTTTTGAACCATACATAAATAGTGCTGGATGGTTGGTTGAGACCGTCAACTGTTAGCAACTGACATAAACTTTCACGAATAACTAATTACATTGGCAGTTACTAACAAGACTAAACAAAATATTATTTCTTTATTCACAGCAGATTTGTCGTCTACAAACCTCCAACCACACGGTTATCATATACATACATACGTCACTGATTTTTGCTGTGCCGGTGTGTCTCGCACCCAAAACTATCCTCCTCAAGGCTGCCAGCTGTCTGAACTGACGTTCTAGTGTTCAAAATCAGAAAATCAGAATTTTCTGAATCTAGGGTGTCATCAAATCCGATCAAAAAATTGTTGTCCATAATCAGAGAATCAAGCCTGATCAAGAAATCACTATAACCAGTCCTAAAATCAGAGCTTTTCAAGATTTGGGCAGCACCAAATCCAACCCAGAGATCATTGTTGATAAGTAGAAAATCAGGACCTTATGAGTTTAGGACAGCATCAAGGATCTTATTTTAGGGCAGCATTAAGCCCATTCAAGTAATCACCCTTCTCATGATGAGATGCCAAAACACAAGGAGATTTCTTGCCTTCTGAAGCATGACTGTCAACTCCTGAAGAAACTACTACGATGAGTAATTGGTAAAAATTTTAATATATTGAATGAAGAACAAATTAGTTCTTAAATAGATTTACAAGAGATGATGTTTCTAAATAAGAAACAATTGTAAAAATAGAAACTATATCTACAGGATATTTACATTATAGATAACCATTAAATAAATAGAAAGATATTATTTTAATACCCTCCCTTAATGGTTAATCTATCAATTACACCAAGCTGTCCCATGAACTTAACAAACTTATCTAGACCAAGAGGCTTTGTGAGAATATTTGTAGTCTGATCCGCTTTTGGAACATACTGCAACTGAACTGTCCCATCTTTAATGTTAGTGAACATCTACATGTTTAGTTCTTTCATGGAAGAATAGATTCTTGGCAAGTTTGAGAACTCCCTGGTTATTAGAGAGCAAGGGAGTCAGACCATCTTGAGACAAATGCATATCTGCAAGCATCTGACGAAGCCAAACCACCTCACAAGCTTCCTTAACAGCTGCACAATACTCTGCTTCTGTAGATGAGAGTGAGACTGCATGCTGCTTCTTACTACAAGTGACTGCACCAAATCCCAAACTGTACACATATTTAGAGGTTGATGTCTTATCATCAACTAAACCTGCCCAATCTGAATCTATGAATCCACTGAGTCTAGAATCACGACTCATAGTGTAAAGAAGTCCATAATTAGAGGTGCATTTCACATACTGCAGCACACGATTCGCTGCTACCCAATGATCAGCCTTGGGGGCTATCAAGAATCGTGAAATGTAGCTCATTGCAAAATTGAGATCAGGGCTAGTGGCAGTGAGATAGATGAGATTGTCCACTAGTTGCCTATAAGTGGTTTCATCAACAAGAGTAGAATCAGACTTGGCTGACAACTTCAGTCCTTTCTCCATCAGCGTGGAAGCAGGTTTACAATCTTACATTTGAAACTTGTCAAACAAGTTCTTGGCATATTTTGACTGAGAAAGAAAGATGCTACCCTCAGTTTGCCAAACCTCAATACCTAAACAATAATGGAGAAGCCCCAAATTTGTCATATCAAAATCCTTGTACAGGTCTTGTTTGATTTCTGCAATCAAATGTGCTGAATTACTAGTAATGATCAAGTCATCCACATAGACAACAAGAAAGAGAATATCATCACCAAAGCGTTTGATATACAGATTACTTTTAGAAGGGCAATGTTGAAAACCATGAGCAACCAAGTACTGATCAATCTTGATGTACCACGCTCGAGGGGCTTGTTTAAGTCCACAGAGTGCTTTCTGGAGTCTACATAGTTGGTGTTCTTTGTTGGCAACCTTGAAACCAGGAGGTTGTGTCATGTAGACTTCTTCCTTCAAGTCACCGTTGAGGAAGGCACTCTTAACATCCATCTGATGGACTTTCCATCTAGATTGAGTTGCAATGGCAAGAAGAAGACGGATTGTACTCATCTTGTGTAATGACCCTTACTATAAAGGCCACTAAAAACCACTAATACTGAACTGAGAAAATTCGTCAAACAGTTGGCATGTACTGAATACAGTATTGAAAGAAAAATACTGAATATAGGAAATTATTTTGCAATATATGAGTTCGCTGTCCCAAAATTTGAGAATAATAGATAGCAACCAAATACCATCTAAAACACTATCAATGATGTAGGAAATTGCTCAAAACCATATGCCATTCATATATCAACAATTTGCAACAATGCCATACATTTTTCAGTCAATAATATGATCATCAAACCCTAGGTTTGCAATATAGATAGACTGAAAATTACAATGCCCTTTCACTTGCAAAATCCTAGCCTTCCTTTGTTACCAATAATGCCAAATGGCAAACAAAGACAAGTACAATGTAAAATAGTAAAGTGCTGAAGCTATATTTTGTACTCAGCTGAAAACATACATTTCTCAGAAAATATGCCAAATGCCAAATGAGAAATGAGGAACCTGATTGTATATGGCTGCCATAATTTTTCAGACTGCTTTTTTCGGATCTGCTTTTTCGGACTGCTTTTTCGGATTTGCTTTTTCGGACAGCTTTTTCGGATCTGCTTTTTTGAATCTGCTTTTTTCCTCTTGCAACCAAAACTCAAACCCTCAGGTAAATCTGAGGATTCCAAATAAGCTCAACTTGAAATGGCTGAATACCACTTCCAAACTTGCAACCCTTAAGTAGATATTTCACTACCTCAGTTATGCCAATCTAGGGGAGTGATTCGTTCCCAAAGATCGAATAGTATTTGCAGACCACAAGGCTACAAATTGCTTCACAATGAAGAAGTAGAAGAAATCCCAAATCCAAGCATGTAGAAATGATAGCCCAAGCCCTCTATTTATTCTTTTCCTTGAGAAGTTGCTAGAACTTCTAGAAACATCCAATTATAATGTACTTTATAATAAAATAACATTATAATAATAAAGTACATTTCTCAACTCAAAATTATAACAATGTAGGCCCAAATGTCTCATAACTGAATGTAGGCCCAAATGTCTCATAACTAAATGTAGGCCCAACTACGACTGAACTTAGGCTCAACACTGAACGTAGGCTCTACTACAACTGGATGTAGGCTCAAATTGGATGTAGGCTCACTCTGGATGTAGGCTCCACTACAACTGCATGTAGGCCCAAACTGGATGTAGGCTTTGTCAGCAATATGCACTCAAATGATCAACATAATGACCCTCTCTCCAAACCATTTGCCTACGAGAGTCGATGATAGGCAAATCCGTCATGCCAAACGATGTCAACCAAAATGGGGACATGACATCTTGGCAGTAGGAGCAAAAGTCTCCTAATAATCAATGCCCTCCCGCTATGTGAACTCTCGAGCAACTAATCTGGCCTTGTATTTATCTAAGGTACCATTTGGATGATACTTGACCTTATACACCCATTTGCAGCTAATGGGCTTCTTCCTTGGACGAAGATCAAAAAGAACCCAGGTGTGATTCTTTAGAAGACTAATATTCTGCATCCATGCCTGTTCCCACTCTGGAATCTCTATTGCCTCTTTAAATGTGTGAGCCTCATAAATACTATGAAGGTTAGCCATGAGAGCAAAGTTAATTGTCGTTTGCTGCTTGCCCTTATTTTTGAAAGATCTACCCTCAATGAGTTCATCAAGATGAAGATCACTGATGGTTTTAGACCACCATTTAGGCCGGAGAGTAGACGTGTCAACCTCAAGAGGATCTACAACAAGTAGAAGATCAACATCATCTGAAGGAAATTCATGTAGTGCATCATCAAATACAAAATCTGCATCATCGCTCTCACCAGGTGAGGCCAATGGAAGACAGACACCCAAATCAGAAACCTTCAAAGGATGATCCTCTGAGTTCTATTCAGATGAGGAAAGCTGAAATGGTCCTCGTTGTTCATCAAAGACGACATCACGAATGAAGATAAGACGATCAATGCCTACATTAATCAGTCGATAAGCCTTATGGTTGTCACTGTAACCTGTAAACATGAGCTTTCGACTCTTGGAATCCAACTTTGAGCGTTGAGCATCTGAAATCCATACATATGCTAAAGAGCCAAAAACTTTCAGATGGCTGATCCTAGGTTTGCGATCAGTCCAGGCTTCCTCAGGAGTATTCCCCTTACTAGCATGTGTGGGAGACCTATTAAGGAAATAGAACGCGGTAAACACTGCTTTTGCCCAATATTTCGTAGGAACATTTTTGTATTCCATCATAGACCTAGCCATTTCTGTAATGGTGCGGTTGCGATGTTCTACCACATCGTTTTGTTGAGGGGTGTATGGTGTGGTTAGTTGACATTTTATGCCACGTGTATCACAAAAAGTAGAGAAAGCAGTGGAACAAAACTCCCCCCATCATCAAACCTAAGAGATATAATAGAACGCCTAGACTCTTTTTCTACTAAGGCCTTAAATTTCTGAAATACAGTAAACACATCTAATTTTTGTCTAAGAAAGTACACCCACATTTTCCTACTGATATCATCAACAAAAAGTAAGAAATACCTACACCCAGTAACAAAAGTAATATTCATTGGACCACATACATTAGCATGGACCAACTGAGGCTTGCCATGAATCACCATCCTTGAATGGTGTCCTGTGCTGCTTTCCAGCTTGACAAGCTCCACAAACTCGCTGATTTTGAGTTTGAATTTTAGGTTGACCAAGTACTAAATCATCTCGAACAAGTTGAGCAAGATAATGAATGTTCAGGTGACCATATCGCTTATGCCAGAGATTGCTAATAGAAGTTGATTTTGCTGCAAATGCATGCTCAAGAGAATCACTGTATCCACACGTCTTTATAGACCATGATCCTCAATGCCAACAACAATGCCAACAACAATAGTAGTGCGTGTCGCACGATCAACAATCAAACACTTGTGTGTACTGAATACAACATCAAGCTGAGGAGAATATTGCATGATCTGACTCATTGAGAGAAGGTGAAGTCCCATGCCAGGAACATAGTATATGTTGAGGAATATGAGATTCCTCCCAACAGACTTGATTTGAATGTTGCCCTTGCCGACAATAGTATACTCTTCACCATAGTTGATAAAAACGACGATATATCTCCAAATCCCACGAGATATCGCATGAAATATTGCTAGCGATTTAATCGTTGATAAACTTGGGCCAGATATTAAATATTTTGTGGAGCGAGTTTTATGGCAAAAACTCGCGAAGTCGCGCGTAATATTGGAGAATGTATCATTGGGAAAAGGACTCTGCAACCATCCACGCACAGATGAAGATGACGGGTTCGGACTCTACAACCATGTAAGTCCTTAGGGAACTGCGAGAGGCTGCGCTGGCAGGAGAAAAAGGCACAATGAAAAGAGCACTGTGAAAACTGAAAGAAATTTCTAAGTTTTAAGCCCTTCATTTCTTGTATTTGTGTTGCAACTTTCTGCTCTCCATTGCTTTTGATGTCTATAGTTGTCGAGTATCTTAGTTTAACATATTTTAGGAAGTTACAAATGCTATATATTATAAGAGCTTTTACAATTTTACATTTCAAAAATTGTTATATTTATATTGTTAATAACATATTTTAACATTTTAAATTGTTAAATTTATATTGTTTCATAATTATAATATTAAATTTTACTAATATTAAGTAATAGTCCTATATGATATTTATATTATAATTGTTATTAGTTATATTTAATTTTAACAATTATAGTTATAACATATTGTACTAGTATAAAATAATTATAACTTAGAAATGTACAAAATAATTATAACTTACAAATGTTAAATAATTATACAAACTCTTAAAATATAACGTTATTTTAAATTGTTATATTTAATTATAAAAATATATGTAAATGTTATTTAATATTTATATTATAATTGTTAATAGTTATAACTTATACTTAATTTGAACAATTAAAATTATAAAATATTGTACAAGTATAAAAAATAAAATAATTAATAATAATAACTTACAAATGTTAAATAATTATATGAACTCTTACAATTTGAAAATATAAGTATTTACTAAAAGTTATATACTTTTAACATAAATATTATATATTTTAATATAAAAATTTATATATTTAACATATTTTAAGAAACTATATTTTTTCAAATCTTCGATAAGATTGCTGATTTATTGTTGAGTTTTTCACCGAGTTTTTGGCTCTTCACCTCCAAATATAACTGAATCAGTAAAGGGAGAAAAATCTGTAAACCAATCACGCCTGTGAGTGAAATGCCGAGAAGCACCAGAATCAATATACCAAGTAGAAGATTTGACATGGTCTGCAGGTCTTTTAGCCATGAAGGTGTAAAGGCAAACTCTTTCTACTTTGTGTGCTCAACAACATTGGCTTTAGGCTGAGACCCTCGCTGCTGGGAAGCCAAATGATTTCGACAATCTTGACTGTCTTCCAACATTAAGTTGGTCAATGATGCCATGTTGCACGTTTCCCAATGCATGAAAAATGATAAAACAAAGAAGAGGTGCAAACTCAGAATCTGAAACATGAATACAAAAAATAGAGGCTGAATCAGGTACATACTTGAAAAAAGTGATAAAGTACAATTGGCACAGATTTCAAGACAATTTTTCGGCTAACCCAAAAAAATTTGAGAAAGACCCAGATGAGATCTCAAAAAACTCTGAAAGAATCTAAAATTAGAATAAAATTCCAACGACATGGAATTTGAGGCATAGAAACCAAGTACCCAAAAAATTATGACGACGAGCTATTTGAGATCTTGAAAAACCCATTAAGAATCTGTAATCAAATTTTGAATCCGGCATGATAACCAAGAGTTTCAAAATAAAAACCGTAGATGGCTGTCTTGAAGAAAAATGGTGGATTGTCTGCAATAAAATACAGTCAATAATGGCAGAGAGATAAAAAATGACACCAAAGAAGGTCATTTTGAAGAAGATCGACCATAGATAAAGAATGGTGGCCGAAGAAGCTTAGAAAAACAAGAAAATCGTGTATTTATAGAAAAAACTGGCCGTTGGTCTGTGTAAAAATGACCAAAGAATAGGTCGAAAGCTGCAGGATCCCGTTGAGCTGAGACTAGAGCAGGCCAAAATGGCGGAAAATGGGGTCGTGGCCAGCAAAAAAATCAAACAGCTCGCGTCTAGAGAAAAACCGACCAGAAAATGGTCAAGAACAGCTGCGCGCGATTTGCAGATGAAAAAGAACTGCTGCAAATAATGAATCCACGAATGGAGACAGAAAAAAATGCCCAAATCGATCGCTGCAGAAAATTGATCAAGAAAAAATGAACAGTTTTTTTTACTCACGATTTGCAGAGATACAACAAAAAATCCTAGTCGGGATTTAGCAGACCAAATTTCTAACGAGCCCAGGTTGAAGAAATTAATTTTGAAAAATTTAATACAAATAATTTCATAAAAGAAATTATAAATTTTTCGAAATTTTTTTTAAGCTCGCTCTGATACTAGATTATGATGAGTAATTGGTAAAAATTTTAATATATTGAATGAAGAACAAATTATTTCTTAGATAGATCTAAAAGAGATGATGTTTCTAAATAAGAAACAATCGTAAAAATAGAAATTGTATCTATAGGATATTTACATTATAGATAACCATTAAATAAATAGAAAGATATTATTTTAATAGAAACAACCAACTGCAAATTGTACGTATCTTCATGATTGCAAATCAAATCCTCCATCCCCTCAACCATTTGCTCAATGTCTACTACTCTTGCATTGTGCTCCCCTTCTTCAAAAGATGTTTGGATGATTGGAGAATGTATCAATTCCAAACCAAGCTCTTGAATGTCTTATTTTTGAAGGGCCTTCTAAGTGTTCTTCAAGGAATCCGTGGCATCCTTAAGTTCATATGTGAGCTTGTGAAACTTCATCTCGCTTTCTCCTCAATGCCTCAGAATATGCCTCATTGAGCTGGAGAAGATGATCGCTATCAGAAAGTAGGTGAAGGAAGTCTGACTTCATCACCACTAGAGCCTCTCTAAGGACCTGCAAATCTGCAAGAGATAGCTCTCCCTCTGGTGCTTTCCGCAAATAATTTGACATCATTTGATGGGTATCTTTCATGTGGGTGAGAGATGCAATAGTCATACCTTCATTTAGCCTCAATTGACCTTCCAAGTGATGTGGCGTTTGAAACAATTGCTCTGATTTTCTTGACACCTTTCCCATCAAGCTCGTGTTCAAACAAATTGTTATCAGCATAACTGTGAGTAGGATCTTTTACCTCTTGCTTCTCTTCAGTTGCTGTTGTGAATTCGGGCTGTGGGCAATAAGCATCCCCAACTTTGACCATGTGGTTATCAACCCACTCATGGCTTCCTTCACTGCATTGCTCATGTGAAGACAAGGGACTGCTGGTTGTTTTCATCAAATCAGAATTATGTTCCCTTGGAATGTCTTTGTCATCCCTTATTGTACCGTCAACAAGTGCTGGTCTGTGATGCTGAAAGTCATATGATGCCTTACTGATCCAAATATACATCTCCATTATGATCTTTGCCTCCATCCAAAACAATGGTGAAGCTATCATGGCAAGCCAATGATTGTCATATTGTAGGACCTTATTATTAGGTAATCTCCTAGTTTCCACAATCAACTCTCTAAGGCAAAATGGCTCATATGATCTCAAAAAGTATTGTCTCTAGTGCAATCATGTGAATGAAACAAGTGAAATCAATCTTACTACATGATCAAACATCATCATTACAAATTGATTTCTTACCAACCAATTGTAGAGCTTGCTCATTCAATGGATCATTGGTAGAGTCCACAAGTCCATGTAGTTGATCAACCAATGTTGGCAAAATCTGCGAAAGCATCTCCTTGAACCATGTGGCTGCCATGAAGACATGGGTGTTCTCCACTTGAAGGTGCTATTGTTTATTCTTGCTAGTCCATATCCTGTTGTGGCAGAAGTAAACTTGTGTACGTGCTTTCCTCCTTCAATTGGAAAGCATCACCCTCATCTCTATCACAAACTTCATCCTTGTGCAAGTGAGACTTCAATGTTTCCTCACAATGTTTGAATGCATTATTGACCAACCCATATGCAGTAGTAGAAGCAACACATTCTTGATTACACACAGCCCATAGCATAGCTAAGTTTGGTTGGGATATAACATCCATCTCCTCAATACACAAAATCATAATATTATCCATGGCTTCAAAAACATCATTATCATGATACTCCTTGATCATGACCAAGAAATGATGAAATGTGTCATAGACCAGATCATGCAATTCCAAGTCCAACAAAAGACAACTCACTTTAAAATTTGCAAAGATCTTCAATATCGCAACCTTCCTTGCAAAATGATCGCTATTGATGTCATCAAGACTCTGAAAGATGCCAACCATCAATTGCAACATCTCTTCATGGTGTCTTCATTGTATGGGGCACGAGGAGTCAAGATTCTCAAGATCTCGCTTAGGCATGAAGTCACCAGTAGCTTGATCCCCTTGCCAGGATGTCTTAACAACCATTGCTGTCTCAATGCGATCTCACTAGGAGCAAGGGCTAGTTGTACTGAAATTGAAAGTGACTGCTTTACCATACCCAAACATACTTCCAATACAATCGGTGCGAGATCAACATCATTCCATTGTTGATGGCGCAAACTGAGCATGTCACGAAGTTATCGCAGATACTCCACTATCCATTGTTGATCGCTTGGTGCCTTGACTTGATCAAACTCTAAATGTCCTGACCGGGCGGCAAGATCACTAGCTTTGATACCACTATAATGCGCCCAACGAGTAACAAGGATAAATAGAAAAATTGCAAAGATGAATAAAATCTCTTTTGTCAAAATTGATTCAAAATACAATGCAACTACTATATCATTACATTCAAAAGTGCACCTCAGTTACTAACGATGCATTCACGTTGAAATTCATGGATAGGAGGATCCGATTAGGTTAGGGATGAAGGGAATTCTAATGCAGGTCGTCTAGATTAAACAACTAATGATCCTCACTCTGGATTCTGTTAGTGAATCTTATTCTATAGTGGACTCCCTCGGTGTGTTGTAGGGACAAAATTTTTAGGCACATTGTGCACCGGTCTTTCCTTCGTAAGTCTTTGATGCATGTTGATGTACTATCGAACCACCTTTGGTTGATTGTATGTAGTGCTGCATAATCACTTAGTATTCAAAGATCCGTATAAGATTATGATGTCTAATGGTTTGAGATCGCATACAAAGTAGTGAGCTATGTAATGCTAGACAAATACTTTCCCAACCCACCAATCCATGCGATAGGTTCCACAGTCTTAATCACCACTTTCATGATATACTCAACAATACAATAGAATTGGATATTTGCGACGCCAAACCTTGAGTCACAAATGCTAGGATTTGTCAGGCTAGATGAATCAATATTGGATAAAAGATATTAATATTACGCAATTCCCAATAATATTCACCTCCATAGACTATATTCTTCTAGAATGATTTGTCTTGCTCCCTCTAATGAGTTTGGGTCCCACAATAGCTCGAAGGATGGAATAACTTGAATTGACTTCATAGAATGATTCATGTAATTTGCTTCTATTGTGCAATTATATTGGATAGGTCGATTTGGTCACTAGAGGTGTTGATCTTGTGTTTTTGAATTTGAAACTAATATTGGACAACTTCGATACATGTTGGACATTGATAAAAAGACTCACACCAATATATTCGATAAATTCGATGGGAGGGTTGTGTAGAGGACAGGACGATTCCAACAATGTTCAATAGTTGTTGTCCAAGGATCTTTGATATGAGAAGATATGTATCTGATTTATAATGTCCAATGGGATCACAATCATATGTAGACACCTTTGATTGGTTATATTACGTTTCCATATACCTTAAGCAAGAGCAGGTACTAATGAGTTAGTTTGAGAAAGTCTGCTGTAAATATCTAAGTCTTTGAGCTCATTTGGTAGGTGATCTTCAGGTTCTGTGTCGTACATAGTTTTGACTTTGGTAGGCTTGAATGACTTACCTCGTCCTCATTAACGCACAATTATAATAATAATTAATTGATTTGCATAGAGAGTTGTAAAATATATTTATCGCTAACATATGAACCTCAGAGAAACATGAGAATGAATCACCACAATATCACTTCAGAATATTTGTATTTTCAAACACAATAGAGAATATCTTCAACTACAAGGTTATTATGAATTTGTCTTCAATTGAAGACTTCACAAATTTGCACAAACCCGACGGACTAGGAAGGACTTTGCACATTTGAAATTGCAGTCAAGAATACTAATTCCAATCCAGAACTGCAATTACAAATAATGTGATAGATGATTGGTGATTACAATTGCTCCAAGGAAGGCAAATAAATTTGAGGCTCACACCTCCTTGAACAAACAAGTCGGCCCCAAGACGATTCAAATAAGTGGCCCAAAAGATGGTGCCAAAATGCAAATAGGTCTATAAGTTGCAAATAGGTGCAGCCCAAATTATAAAATAGTTCCCTTAAAATAAAGGGACATGACAGAGTAGGAATCGATCACGACTTGACAAAGAAGATAGAATATCTAGGATAGTTGCCAAAAGGTGGGCTTTTTGGGTTGGCATAATAGATAGAGGAAACAAGGATAAGTCATTGAGAAAAGCAAATATGCTTACTCCTACATATCATGCTTCTCCATGGGGCCAAATAGAGTCCTGTTGGGTGGAGGAAATGGAGACAATAATCTAGAGAGAAGATGAAATCGTAGAAGAACGAAAAATTTCAAGGCAAGTCCTAAGCTTGTTAGGCCCAAGAATCAACCCAAGGGATGGAAGACACAAGCGGGAAATTGGAAAGTCCCTTCTAAGAACAAAAGCAAAGCATTTGTAATTTCATCAAAAACCCTAATTCCTATCAGGGATTGTCTCAAAGAGTGGTATCTTTGTCAAGTGGAGTGAAATGATCAAATCTTGTCGAGAAAATCATCAATTGGTCGACGAAGCATTTTGATGGATAGGTATGTGCTAGATCTCTCCCCAAAGGCTTCTTTTTCATTGAATGCGTGAATAAACTCTTGAAACTAGAAATCTTGTTTGGAAAGCCTATTTTTTCCGAAGTTTTTAGCTTTTATTGCACAAATTGGGAACCAAAGCTAGATCCCTCAAAACATAAACTAAGAAGAGTCCCAAGATTAGGTTAGAAAACTTGCCAACTGAATATTGGAATCTAGAAGCCCTTAGCAAATTTGGGGAAAACTGCTTAGAAACAATGTTGAGATAATGATGAGCTCTACTCGAGATCCTAAGGAATAGATCATCAATCTTTGTGTGGGTGGGCTGAAAGACTGGGCAATTCGTTGCAAAGGATGGCTACAACTTAATAATTAGAAGAGAGTAGTTTTAGAGAACAGAGATTCCAATGCAATTATGTTGGAATAAACTTTGCATGCCCAAATAAGGTGTGTTTGCTTGTGCTACTCTCCAAGGAAAGATCCTCATGACTGAAATGATCAAAAATATGGGAAAAGGAGCATCACAATGTGTTCTTTGTTGGACAACATAAGAAAATGTGGATCATTTACTCCTTGGCTGCCCTTACTCCCAAGCTTGTTTGAAATGGTTATGCACCAAACTAGGATGGAATTCAGCCCTTCTAAATGACGTACTGAGTTTGTTTAAAGGATGGCCCATTATCTATCCATTTGGACTATATGACAGACTATGGATGTTAAGTACCTTCTTTCTTTTGTGGGAGGTTTGGACATAGCAAAATTGACGGGTTTTCCAAGGTAAGTGCATGATTATTGAAGCCTTTCTAAATAAGGTAGAGGTTGTTATAGTAGAACTTGTTAGCAACAGAATGACCACTCGCACTGTAAAGCATACCCAATTCACAAATTGGGATAGAAAAATGAGGTTTGGATGACGCGACCTAAAGTTCACTCAATTCTTTGGAAGGGGAGGCAGGGGCAATTTTAATGGGAGAGCTCACTGTGTTTGGAAGCCTCCTCAAAATGATTGGTTCAAACTAAACTTCAATGGTGCCTCTAGAGGGAACCTGGGTTCCTTTGGTGTTGGTTGCGTCATTTACTTTTGGGATGGCTCAGTAGTGGCAAGAATGGGTACACCATTGGAAGAAGACACCGATAATGTTGTGGAATTCAAGGAAACAATGGAAGGGCTATTATTATGCAAAGATACTGAAATCACAAAGGTGGAGATCGAGGGTGATTCCACCATTATTGTGAATGTAGTAAAGTGAGGAGCCACCATGATTTGGAGACTCAATGCTTTGCTAGGCAGAGCACTAGAAGTTTTCAGATTCTTCGAAGATTACACAATCAACCATATCTATTGAGAAGCCCACATGGATTTTGAGTGCTATGGCTATTGTGGTAGTTGATGACATAGAGATGAGAGCGATTGGACCTAATGGATGAATTGGCGACGACAGACAAGTACTCTACATTCAAGGTTAACATACAAAGAACAATAAATGGGCTTTACTTTGGGATGATGGATGGAGCTTTGGAAATTGGGTAATTTTTGTTTATTTGTCCTTTATCCTAAATGGGATGGTATCTATGATATTAGAGATTCAAGTCATTCCATACATTAATAGTAGCACAATATGGTGAAAATTGGATGTGGGACAAAACGTAGCATTCGTAGGAACTCTACAACCAACAAAGCTGGCACATGTAGGAGGGGGACAAAAACTGCTATAAATAAACCCTCCAACATTGTATCTTACACATTACTCTTGCAATGGTGGACTCTCCAATTCACCTGAGAAGTGACAAAAGGCATATGTCTTTCCTTGGCTACATCTTAGATCATTGTTTGTAGGCCCCACAACTCTCCCATGACCATGATGATGGAGGCCATTATAATGGGCTTGTGGAGGGAATCCCTAATAATGGCCAACAAGCATTAGTTAAACATAGATGTCTCTTCCCGGTTTTTGACGTCATTGTTGGGCCTTGGGGAGTTGAAAGTACAGATTGTGCTCCATTTGAGGTTGGTCTTCATAGTGGACTTCTTACTAGATGATATTGACGTTGGTGGTGATTGTGGAGTCGGGTGTGGGTAGCCCATGGCTAGATGATATTTCAAAAATATTCAAATCCAAGGACGAGGTCGCCAGGCAAACCGTTCGTCATGGGCCTAGATGAATGAGGACTAGAGTGGTACTGCCGGTGGGTGAGGGTGGGAAGAGAGTTCTTATGGAGGGCGTTGGGTATAGAAACAGAGGACAAAAATCCTTGGTTGGAGCAATTTGCAAAGGTGGTCAGCTTTGGAGCCTTTTATGATGAGAACTGAAGTGGTGGGGGTTTGGTTTTTTGATTTATTGACAACTTCTATTTGATAGAGATGATCTTTTCAATGGGCTTTTTGTCTAATAGGTAGGCTATCAAAGAGATGGTTTTTTGTATGGAACGAGATTACTATTTCACTTACCTCTCTGTTATTGTAGGAGGCCTCGTCTCTTCTTTGTCTAATGTTTAGAAGTTTCCTTTTGGTCATTGATTGATGGCAACCATCTTAGGTGTCTAGGGTTTCTCTGTTATGTATATGGGTGGCCATGTTCTTCGCTGATGTAAATATTGGCACGGACTAAGCTCCCTACAAAACGCACCAAAGACAAAAAAATGTCAAACTTTTGTTTTTTTTCAGATTTGCGAAAACACAGTGATTTTTTTGTGGTTTTCGACCAAAAAATATGCAGATCATGAAGAACAGATGCTGAAAATTTTGTGAAAATCTGTTGTGTTTTCTAGTTTTTGAAATTTGGCCAATGGTGCATTTTGTAGGGAGCTTAGCCACATCTGCAAATATTTTATTAATATTAATTACTACAACCTTGGTTGTGCCTTATCTATCAAAAATAAAAATAAAAATATTAATATATATGTCAATACATGATGTATTGTTATATAATGTATACTAGTTTAAATGGGCATCCTCTCCATCAACTTTAGAAATGGATGCTCAAACATAGGGAAGGTTGAGTGAAATTGGCTGTTACAAGCTTGGGCTCGACTACTACCGAATGTGTCCATTAATATTTCTAAGTCTATGCATGGTCACATGTCTTCACCTTCTCCTCGTACTTGGCTAGTCCGTGATCCATTAAAAATAAGAAACATAAAAAATAAATAACATATTTTAACATATATTAAAATGATTACAATCTGGACATTCTTGCTATTCCTTATATTTAGGGTGTTTAATTTTTCACTTTTTAAGAATAAAAATTGTGGTTAAATTTATCCTTGAGCTCTGGACACATGAAATGCAAGGTCTGCCGGAACAATGTGGAAGAAAATCCGTCGTGGGTTCTACCAAGTTTGCCCAAGACAAACCTACAGGTGAAATGGTGACCCTTAGCTGGACCCACAAATGACTGGATTTGGACCTCAAACCTAAGCCAAATTAGACAATGATCTGGTTCGTCTAGGTGGTGGATCGGTAATATAGATAGAAACCCATAATCCTGTATTTCAGAATTTTATTTTGGACTTCCGTCAAAATTCAACTTATGCCAATATCTAGTAGGCTTATTGCATGCATCTTTAAGTTTTTTAAGCATATTCTGACCAAATCCACGGTCAACTTATAGAAGAATAGTACTATCTATCATTGAATATAAGATTTTCTTAAACATAAATTTGCTGAATACTTCAATCATATAGAAACAAGAAAAAATAAACAAAAAATTTTTGATTGAATGAAAGGATTATGGAGATTGCAAAATTTGATTTCTAACTAGCATGAATTACAAAATTTCTAGGATTTACTGTTTTTAGTTTCCTTCTTTCTTAATGACTACAACAAATAAGATAGTTGCATGGAACATCATATTAGTTAACATGATTCTTGTTTGTAAACTGTATATGATACATCCTTACAGTTTTTTCAGGCAGCCAATTTGTTTTTCACATGCATAATTGTGAGATTGAAAAAAGACATTATTAGTTATTTAATTTCTTATATTGGATTAATGGTTCATTTTACATTTTCTTTATTAAGGTTATCAAGATAACCAATTTTCTGTCTATCTTACTGTGGATAACCAAGTTTCTGGCTATCTTACTGTGGATTATATGACTTCTAACTAATATTTTAAAATATGATGCTTTGTGATTTCATCTGAATAAGGATTCATTAATGATTTCTGTACTACTTTTAGAAACATGTCAGTAAACTTTGCTTTTTTCTTTCTCACTGTTATAATATTTTAAATTTTCGTCTTGTCTAAAGTAGTTTCCTCCCTCAAGCAAATATCAGATTATAAAACTTAAGAAAGATGCATAGAAAGAGGGAGGCTTTATATCAAACACATGCTTTCATGATTTATTTGATTGCACAAAAAACTACAGGTGCGGGCAAAATTAAGTGATCCGGAGTACAGCATTTTTATGGAATGTATGACGGGTTTGAAGCAAAAGACAACGGTGATGAACAAGGTTTTGGATGTTGTTGCAAACTTGTTTTGTGCACCAGAAAGGATCTTCCTTCTCAAAAGGTTATGCTCAAATGTTTTGCACGCTCTTGCTTCCTTCAGTGGAACTAAAATTTCCAATTCAGGAAGATATCTTCATAATTGTTTTTTCAATAGTTCTGATAGCTGTTGGGATGCGTAAAGCTCCTTGAAGTTCTATTTGTAAGGATAATTTGACTTGAATTATGTGTCTCACGATTTATACATCTGCTTTTATTTTCATTCTTTACCGCAATTTTCTAGAACTTACATTTTATTGAAGAATTATGCAATTCTCATTGGAACTTAATGTGCAGATTTTATTTTTCGAATTCATGCAAAAAATATGTATAAGTTTCTCATTTATCCTTTTAAAACACCAACATTAGCTAGGTGGCCTTGAAGGAAACACTATCCATCTCAGTGTTACCAGTCATAATAACTAACAAAAACAAATACAGTTTTAATTTTGCCTGGAAGGAAACACTATCCATCCCGGTGTCAACAGTTATAATAACAAAAAAAAACACTTTTTATGTAGCAAGCATAATATTTTTAGCTGTACTATCACTATACTAGCATCATCAGTAAATCCTTTAACCTTCCACATAGATAAAACATGTAAAAAGCATAATTGCTATCAAAATATAAACTGAAACACACACTAAAGGATAGAAATTCAAGCATTATGATTAAGAGCTGCCTGCGGTATTTCATTTCCATGTGGCATCATGCACACTGGGTGCTTACTAGCATCTGATGTAATTTGTGGACCTTCCTCACAAACCAGCTCTTCCTTCAACAGATTTAGGAAGAGGCATTATGCAATTGTTAGATGCTAGAAACTGTTCTATTGGACTATCTTACCCCTACAAAGAATGTCATAAATGTTGTGAAATGATAAGGGACTGAAATCTCAAAGCCAAACCTTCATTCTGACTATATCTGGATCATTCACAAAGATCTGCAAAGTATTTGTGTTCTAATGCTGATAACCACATTCTTTGTCACAACTTTAGTGGCCTATGAGACTGTTAATCTTATACTTATGGTCATCAACTTGCTTCTTCAACTCTCTCGTTCTTTCTAAATTTGCAGGAAGAAGCTTGAAAATATAATTCATGTTAAAACTATTTTCAACCTGACAGTTGGGTGAAGCAAGGCCTTAACAAGTGCTAGGCGAATCCATTGTCCTCAGACATGGCCTAAATCAGAACTATTCCTGATGCTTAATTGCCACTATTCTGTTTTAATCGATTTGACATATTTACTAATCGCTCTCTTGACAGACAGGCTGTTGCAACTAAATGCCCTGTGGAAAATTGGCCTAAAGCCACCATTTTTTGTAGATATTTTGTGCCTTGGGAAGAAGCGGTAGAAAGAAGTTGAGGAAGCGAACAGGCCTGAGACATTTTGGAGTATGTCTATTTTTTTATGGGCTTGGTTGTGGGGCGACTGCCTAGTAGAAGAGTTCCCATTAGTCTTTGAAAACAGGGATCAAAATGATTTAAAAGTCAACCTAGAGGCTGGCCTTAGATGAAAACATAATTAAAGTGTTCCATGGGGACACACACCCATAACAAAAACTCTATGTCCTCAGTAGGGGGATGTTTTTGAGACTTCAGGACTTGGGGGAAATGTCCTCCCACAGCAGCACCACCTCTACCACCTTTGTCAGGGGTACCACTGGGTCGCTTGCAATATGTCACATACCATTACATACTGATTGCAACATTTACCCTTGTGAAATTAGTTTGCCTTTCATGGGGTACTAGCCGAGATGTTATATTGCAGACTTTGCCTTGAAGATTTTAATTCACCTCAGTTTGTATATCAATGCTGCTCCCCAGCTGCTGTTTTTCTGCCTTCCCCTCGCTGTCCCCAAATTCAAGTCCTTGGTCCCCCCATCCCCGAAACCTGTCCCCATGTCTCCATGTCCCCTTGTCAGAAAACTCCATGTAAACTATGCATTATTATAACCTAGAAAACACATCTGAAGGAAAAAATGAAATGAGTAGAGTGAATGCATATTCAAACCCTTGTGCTGATTGTCATTTTGCTCAGTTCTTTTGACAAACATACATGCATTTGTTGATGAGACATGAAATGATTGCAAGAAGGTATGGCAGGAAAGAAATACAATCCCTCGAAGATTTGTAGAAAAAAGGTAAGAAAATGGGTGACACTTGGTCCATCTTTATAAACCATCCACTTATGTTTATTTTTAATCAGTCATCGAGTTAAGGTCTGTTCTAGTCTGAGAGTATCCTCCTTATCAACAAGTGAACATCTGTAAGGATCCCTGCTGGCTCTTGCTCTATCAATGCTTAATAATGGTTTTTTTTGTGTTTTGAAAGTTTATGATTCTTTTGTGTGTTTTCAGAATATATGCTTTTTAATTGCTTTTTGGAATATTTGAAAGAAACAAAATTCTGAATTTAAATCCAAATGCAAGAAACCCTTCAATTGATCATTTGTAAATTCATAAACAATGAAACAATGCAATTATAAATATCAAATGTGCACCTCTAATTTCTTAGATATACGAAATCACTGCTGCTGGAGGAACTAAACGCAGCCCTTTGACATGTATCACACCCTACGACCCACTCGCTGGCGTTGTTGTACAACATAGGCCACCATAAGCCTGCGAGCAATACTTTGTGTTCTGTTGTGTTCGGTCCCATGTGTCTTGCCGGACCTTCATGTGCTTTTCTTTGCACACCTAGAACTTCTTACTTGACGCATCTCCTCAGCACTTGGTCTGCGCCCAATTTATACAATAAGCCATTGATCAAGTGCAATGTCTTGCTTTTCAGGATGAGCTTCCTCCGTTTTCCTGGCAACATGTCCCTCGGGAACTGCGACGTTGCAAGATATTCTCCAATGCCAGTGCACCACACCGACAGTACCACAATGTAGAACAAGTGGACATTTGGAAAATTCTCATTTACTCCTGTTGGTAGCTCCCCGGATTTATCCGAGATAGTTGGTCGGCAATCACATGACTTTTTCTTGGCTGTACGATGATCGTGAAGGTGAACTCTTGCAACAGAAGAAGCCACTTGCTGAACCATCCCTGAATGATAGGCTTGTTCAAGTACATGAGGGCCTGGTGGTCCACATAAAATGTGAACGAAGTCGCTAGTAAGTAATGCTTGAACTTTTGTATGGCATAAACCATCCCAAGAGCCTCCCTCTCAGTCGTGGTGTAGTTCTTCTCCACCTTGGACAACAATCTACTTGCAAAGCAGATCGGATGGTCTAGCCCATGGTCACCCACCTGAGCCAACGTAGCACCTATTTCAAAGTTTGAAGCATTTTTCATGGACATGAAACTCCTTATCCCAATTAGGGTATGTCAGGATTGGCGAACCCACCAGTCTCGTCTTCAACTCCTCAAATGCTTCACCCTGTACCGTCTCCGAAGTGTACGGCTTGCCCTTCCATGTCAGTTTGTCTAACAGGTACGAAACTTGTGCGAAGTTCTTGATGAACCTCTTGTACTACCCAATGTGGCCAAGGAAAAACTTTACTCTAGTGACGTCTATGGGAGGCTCCATCTCCACAATCACCCTCACCTTGTCAGGGTCTATCTTTAATCTAGCCTTGTAGACAATGTGGCCCAACAACTTCTTGTGTGGCACCATGAATCCACACTTCTTTGGGTTCTGCGCCAATTTGGGCTTCTGACACCTTTCCATGCACTCCCGTAGGGCTACCAAGTGCGTGTCCTATCCACTGTAGATGGACTAGTCGTCGAGGAGTGCCTTGAAGTTCCCTACTGACATCTTGTCAAAGATGTGTAGAATTATTCTTTGAAAAGTTGCTGGCACATTACAAAGTCCAAAGGGCATCCGGTTATACGTGTAAACACCGTTCTCCACCACAAATGTGGTCTCCGGTTTATCTTCTTTAGTGTTGGAGATTTGGTTATACCCTGAAAACCCATTTGTGAATGAATGCATTTCATGTCGTGCAACTTTCTCAAGAATGCTACTTGTAAATGGTATGGGAAAGGGGTCTTTTATGGTGATGGCGTTCAGGTACTGGAAGTCCACGCAAATGCGGATTTGGTTGGCGTCCTTTTTCAATGATATGACAATGGGGGATACCTATTCGCTGGTCTAGACCCAAAAAATAATGCTTGTTGAAATTGATAGCATCATTCAGATAATTAACATATATATGTACATATTAATGTATATGTACACACATTAATATATACATATATATGTATTTTATTATTATCTTTTGAAATAATCTATCAATATATATTTGAAATAATCTATCAACATATATATACATATATATTAATGTATATGAAATTACTATTACATATACATTAATATATAAATATATATTACTGTTTATATATTTGATACGATTTAATACCGATTATATTGAGTTATCTAAACACTGCAATATTAATGTTGAATACTGATAAGTATCGGTACATATTACTTACGCATTGTTATAAGTTTATTACCTTTCGGTATTATGCAATACGAAACCGAGTATTATGCAATACGAAAACCAAAGTATAATAAACATATTGCAGTGTAATGGAAACGGTATGAAATTAGACAGTCACGACTTGGTGAGTCGTGACTCATGAATGAGTCACGTCTCATCAAAATTGTGACTGCTTACTGACATATATAGAATAGAGATATTTGTTGATATTTAAATATAAGAAAAAGCTACGTACAATAGTGAAGAACAATATATTGTTCAAGATTGATATTGTCATATCTCAGCATCATAGTAATAAAGTATATCATTATATATATATCTTATATCAGTAATATATATATATAGTGATTAAATATATGTAATATATTCAGGTTATAAGAAAATTTAAAAGCCATATACTCTTGATCTTAATTTCAACAATGCTGGCCTCCAACATTCCCTCTATTTCTTGATTTGCATTCGCGGCATAATTTTTATTCATCTAGTATGGTCTCTTCCGCACTGGCTTGGCCCTAGTTACCAACGGAATGTGATGTACGCACAACATAGGAGGCACTCCATTTAGGTCCTTATACGTCCATGCGAAGACATCTTTGTACTCTTTGAAAATTTCGAATGCTACAGCCTTCAACTAGTTTCTCCTAGACTACGTCCTCCTCTACCTCTCCCAATTGCTGTTGTAGGGGTATCTCATGCCCTAGTGCTAGTGCATGCTCCCCTTCGGCCCTCTGTACAAACCAAGTCACCCGTTGCAGCTGAAGGAAGGTATCCTGGAAAGTCCTCTCTATGCTGTAGAGAACACCCATCATCCTTGTTTGACCTACTGGAATGTGAGACCTACCCCATGCCTCCAACATCTTTGTAGTTTCTGTCTGTGGCCATCCGTTTGCATAAAGCATCTCGTGAATTCCTCGTAACATTCTTCCTTCATAAATCTCAGAAGCCTCTCTGCTAACTGTACCACTATTGCGTCTTGCCCAACGTTTATTTCCTTGGTAGCTGCTCCCATCCTAGCCATGAAACGAACCATATCTTCCATCTGGCGGCCAAATTTCGGAAGAGTGCTCATGGGGTCCTGAGGATCTGGTGTAACCCATTGTAGCACAATTTCTTGCTCTCCTACTTCCTCCCTTTCTGGGAGGGCTTTTAGGGCTCCCGAGTTTTCCACCACTTCTACTTGGTACTCTTGTGCCTCCTCTGGCCTCCCATTGGTGGTCTCTGTCTTTGTTACCATACCTCCCCCCTCTTGCACTAGCTCAAGTGCCTCTACACCAGCTCCACGGGTACTCCAAGTAGCTGTAGCCCATTATCTATGGAAGCGTGTATGTCTTCTTGCTCATCCATTGGCGGTGTTTGTTCCCCTACTATTGCACCCTTAGCTGGTAGTGTAGGGTGTGGTTTTGGTGCTTGTTCCTCCAGCGGGGGTTTGGTGGCAGCGCCTTGCCGCTAAGACCAAATTAGCACCTTCAAAACCATACAAAACTCCACGATGCACACCATTTTCTTGATTTTACTTGATGTTTAAAACAATGTTGATGAAGCCCAAAAATAGAGTTTTTAGCCAATTTTTGCAAGTTGAAAAGTTTGATATTTAAACCCGAATCCTCCTCATGTCTGTATGTAGCCTATGAATGGTATAGGTGACAAACTTCCTTTGCTCATTTCTGTGGATGACCCAGAATGGAACCCCTCTATGTCGTACGGTCGTACAACCAATTACTCTCTCTCCAGCGTGCAGACGCCATACAACTCATGTGTGTACGGTTTTCTCTACACTGTACGACCCACTTTCTTGCCACGCATCGTACTACCCACTTCGTTTCCATGCACCATTCGACACACTTCCTTTCTCTGTACCGTATGACCCAGTTTCTTTACATGTGCACTGTACGACCCACTTCGTTTTCATGCACAGTATGGCCCACTTCTTTTCTTTGTACCGTACGACCCACTTTCTTTTCATGTATCGTATGGCCCACTTCGTTTCCATGTACCATACGGTCCGTACAACTGTTCTGTACGACATTGCTTGCAGATGTTGTTGCTGTATGGTTTGTACGGTTGTTCATGCCTCTTACTCATACGGCTCAACGTGGTTGATCTTTTAATTTTTTCCTACTTTTGAGATCCTTGGCCTCATCCGATCTTGGTACTTTTACCTGTAAGCTTTCGAGGGTGTTTGTTTCTTTTTATCCTTGTTTTTGCCCCCTTTACTATCTTGTCTCTTTCAAATCCAAGGACGGGGGTATCATCCACCCTTGCTGTGCCTTCCTCACAATGAGCGTACTTGCGGGGTAGGTATCTTTTTCTTCTGCTTCAATTTCGAGAATCTCTAGTACATTACAATCTGGGTGGAAGATTTCGTAATCCTCTATCTGCTAGTGAAATAACCCATTGAGGGAATTGGTCTCGTCGTCAGAGCAATTTCCTAGCCTTAGAACCCCTTCCTCGTTAGGTTCCTTCCCGTCTTCTTAATGGTGTTCGTCTCCTGATTCTGAGTCGAATACCAATCCTTGGCTCACCGTCTGAGTGCGTAGATCAATGATATATTTCTTTTCGTCACTCTCAATAGAGAGTGTTCTTTTTCCAATTATGGTTAGCCTTTGCTGTGATGAGCCATTCTTTGCCTAGGAGGGCATCATACCCCTTTTTCTCTAGAGCAACGACCATGAAGTCAAGAAAAAACTGTTGACTTCCAATGACCACCTTTTGTCCGATTAGCGTTCCTATCGGTTTAATGTCATGTTGGTCTGCTCCTACTAGATCGAATGTCGGAGGCCACAGAGTTGGTTTGCCCATAACTTTCCATGTCTCTTTCGGTAGCACGTTTACTCCAGAGCCCCCATCCACAATGCTGTTTGTGAGTTTGTATCCCATGATTTCCATTTCCACTATTCTAGGCATCCTACCAATGCCTACCGCCAACAACATAGGGTTCGTGGTGGTATTGTTTTCTTCTTCCCCCATACCGTCTTCGTTCCTTCCGCTGTTCCTTCTCTGTTCTTGCTTGTGACCTATACCTCATTTTTGTTTACCTTAGTGATGGTTACCTTCAGCTGTGGTAATGTTTTTTGAAGGTCTGCCACCCGTACAGGTACGGTGGCTTGCAACATCTGCTCTATGATGTTGGCCTTAGATGTTGACCATACGGGGGTACTCACACTGCCGTGTGAGAGTTGTCATTGCTCTAGTTCAACCTCGGTTTTGCTTCCCTAAACCTTCCCTTCTCTGTACTAGGATCAGGATACGTGAGCTTCCTTGCTTGTGACCCGGTGATGGCAAGAACCTCCTCTTCAGGGCGTGTGACCTCTATCATGTTTACCCCCTTCTGCTTGGGGCAATCAACATCCTCATGGTTGCCTGGACCACACCATTTTGCACAGCATGCTTCCTTGGCCTTGACCGTTGTCACTTTGACAGTCCCACACAAAGTGGCCCCACTCGTTACATCTATGACATTGAATCATGGGGCGCCCCTTCGCGTCGTACTAGATGCAACTTCTCATTGTGTTATTGTTGCTATTGTTATTACTACCTCGTTAGTTGTAGCGGTAACCTCCCGACAAGGCATTTGTGTTTCTTGGAGGTGTGACAGGGGGAGTTGTTTGTTCCCCTTGGGTAAAGAGCACTTGAGCGCTCCTTGCCTTCAGATTGTATGGGCACTCCTTGATGGAGTGCCCTAGTACCTGACAGATGTCAAAAAATGCCTTCTTTGGACAATTGGTTTTGGTATGCCTTCCAACTTGCAGTCCGTGCACTAAAGTTCCATGCCATCTTTTGCTTCCTCCTTTCTAGCTTCCTTATTGTGTTATTGTTGCTATTGTTATTACTACCTCGTTGGTTGTAGCGGTAACCTCTCGACAAGGCATTTGTGTTTCTTGGAGGTGTGACAGGGGGAGTTGTTTGTTCCCCTTGGGTAAAGAGCACTTGAGCACTCCTTGCCTTAAGATTGTATGGGCACTCCTTGATGGAGTGCCCTAGTACCTGACAGATGTCACAAAATGCCTTCTTTGGACAATTGGTTTTGTTATGGCCTTCCAACTTGCAGTCCGTGCACTAAAGTTCCATGCCATCTTTTGCTTCCACCTTTCTAGCCCTCATTTCCTTCATCATTCTCATCACGTCTTTTCGTAGCGCCTATATAGTTTTGGATTCTCCCTCACTGTCTCCATTCGTGGTATCGTCATCACTCGTCTTCTTCTTACCTCTGGATGTCTTGTTTTCACTTTCAATATCCATCGCACAATTGTAGGCGTTGGTGTACGAGGATGGTGGCACCACTTTCATCTTTCTCCTTAGGGATGGAGTTAGTCCCTCAATGAACCATCATTTTTTCAGACCATTGCTGGCTGCTTTTCGAGTTTACCAATGAGTTCCTTTAGCCTATGATGGTAAGCTCGTACTATTTCATTTTTTCCCTGTTGTGTATTGTAAATTTCTGCCACTACATCATCACAGAGCAATCTGAACTCCTCTTGGAATGTTTTTTTTTAGGTTACCCCAAGTCGCCTTGTCCCTTGCTGGCAGGGCCATGTAGCAATCAATTGCAATCCCTCGTAGGGTGACAGGATTAGCCTTCAACAAGTAGTCATGGTGATCCTGGCCATTTGCTTCCCATATCATTACACATGTTTTACAGTGGTGGGTCAGATCCTCTGATCCGTCCCTAGTGAACTTGGGCAATTTCTGCTTCTCTGGGGGGGTTGCCATTTGCCATGTATGGTAGGCACTTTGCACGTTATTAAACGTTGGTGGGTTGGTTCCTCCTTTGCATCCCTGTGCATCTTCCGCATCTCCGGCTATGCACGAGTCTTCTACCCCTACACCTCTGTCGTTCATGTCTTGGTTGCCTCTTTCGTAGTGGTACTAATACTCTCTTCTCCCCGGAGTCTTTGGTTCTGTTCTCCCTATTCTTGATCCCATCGAGATAACGAGATTGTCGATACCTCGCAAGGTACTCTCAAATAAATCCGCTACCTCTCCTTCGAGGTTTCTTTCTTGGCTATTGTCCTCTTCGAAATGTACGGATGGTTCAGTTGGTACCAAGTCACCACCTTCCCAACTGTCGGTGTCATATCCTTTGTGCGCCTAGGAATTGCTCGGGAGTGGTAATTCTCTGACTATTGCTTCCCACTCCTGTTTTGACAGTTGTATTCCGTCGCCTCATGCCCACGGTGGGGGACCAACAAATTGTTTCGCTAGTTGTAGTATGGTAGTTTCGGCCTCCTTTCCTTTTCTCTCCGCCTTTGTGCGTTGCCTTCTGTCCTTGTTTGGTAGGTTGGGCATTAATTGTCGGAGTTACTTACGCTTGCTAGTATCACGTGGTTCCTCCTTCTGGTTCCTCTCTTCGTATCGTTGCAATATTTGTTGTCCCTTTCTCCTGTCTCACGTTGATCTTGGAGTTCCAACAATGCTTGGGTCAACAATCTCGGAAGGCCACCCAAAAGATCTTACACAATACCCCTCACTGTGAGTTTGGCGCATACCGTACCAACCTAGACCGCTCTCTCCCTAGCCTCCCGCTGTACGTACTTCTCAACTGACACGTCCCACGCGTGAACCAATTTTTGTGTTAACTGGTTGTCTCGGGTTACTTCGGTATTGTCTTCTTTGTCACTATCAGTTACCAGGACTTGTTGGTCGAAGGTACGACCCATTATGCCGCCATCCCGCCAATCCTACTTCCCTCGACCGTTAGGTTCGAACTTAGGCAACAACGCCAAAATTTTGATGCCTTACTGTGGGTATATTATTCTACACAATATAACAGTAATGTAGCAATGCAAGATTTCATATCGCAAATAACATGACAAAGCACTTAGAGGGATAACACGATAACTTTAGACAACATATGGCAGAAAGATATGCTTTATTCTCATGTAATGTCATCTTAACCATAATCCATTCTTAGTGCCAATAGGCTACATATAAAGTGGCTGACGGTTGGTTGACTGAATCAACCGTCACCAACCTCCTACAACTACCCGAGAACCAACTGCTATTACATTGCCGATACAACACAACATAATTATTATTAATAGACCATGGGTAACATCCAAAAGGTCTTTAATCTTAACTGGCAGCTCCATCTGCAAGACTTGTCTTATAATGTTCTGTTCAGCTTTTGTACGTGTACAAGATGAAGTACTCATCGTGTTGTGGGTCTCTTCTTTCCGCCATTATCTCTCATTCAATATTTGCCTTTGCTTCCTGTACCCTCTCTTTCTCCGTTCGAGGGTCTGGGTACGTTGCCATTTTGGCCTATGCCTAAATGATTGCTTGGATCCCTTCATCTTCGCTCGACTTCTTAATGTTCAGTAGGTTGACTCCGGGCTTCGGGCAGTTTGCGTCCTCGTGGTCACCTGGCCCACACGATTGGTATAAATGTTGGGGGGATTCTTCCTTCTAGCTATTGTGAGCAAAGTGCCCCAACTAGTCGTTGGCTCCACACCGAATCATGGGTCGAGCCTTCGCATCATATTGGATCTGACTTCGACCATTATTGTTGTTATTATTATTGCTATTGTTGCTTCTTCCCCCGCGTCTCTTGTTACAGTGTCCACTTGATGATGCGTTGGTATTGGTATGAGTTTGACAGGTGCCTGTGGTTGCGGATGTCGATGATTGTTCTTGAGTGAAGAGTACTTGTGGACCCCTTGTTTTCATATTGTATGGGCATTCCTTGGTGGAATGTCCCATTACTTGGAAAATGTCATAGAAGGCTTTCTTCGAGCATGTGCCTTTCGTATGACCTTCTTGTTGTCGGGATAATTGGTTGTACGGGTTGTCATGTAATAAAGTATTATGTTAATCTCGGTTGTTAGTAATCGAGAGGTTCGACAGTTACGATGCAACGGTTCGGTCATGTCCCTTCGGATGTTATCTGTATGAACTTGTCCCTTTGACGAGGACACGATTGTACTGTATGGAAACTCTTGTGATTATATCAATACAATAGTCTTTTATATTACATGCTGAGTATTTGATTGTATCTATGCAATTTTTGTCTGTTACCCTACGAGGGTAAACATCTGGCGCTGCCGGATGGCGTGTGGACAGAATGGGCTTACCCATTGGTGAGATAAATCCGGAAGCAGATGATGCCCGTACAGAGTTGTACGAAGGGGAAGATATACAAACCCGAGAATTTAAAATCTTATTCCGAGTAGCAATCGAAACCTATGTTCGACAAGAAGCCATGAGCGAGGAAGTTCCCACAGGTGCCATGTGGAACGTGATTGGGGCCAACCTTGCAGCCAATTGACTGCTGAATCATCTTCCTCGGTTGCTAGCACAAGCAGCATTGGCACAATGCACTCGCTAGGAGGACATTGCCCGAGAGGAACACTGCTAGGAAATCCTCTGTGCATACCATGCTCGGGAGCACCTCCACTGTCAGGAAGAAGGCGATGGCAACAGTTGGGGCCTTTGAAATATGAACGGAAGAAGGAAGGGAACACATAAACAATTGTAATGCAATTGGAAATGTTGTAAATCAACATGAATTAAAAAAAACAAAAAGTGTTCTTTTGATTGTAAGGCAATGTTTTTTGTTCAGTCTTGATGCTCAATACTTTAAATAAGGATAGAAATAAGAAAGTCATAGATGACGAAGGGGAGGCCGCACACACGACTTTGATCTCCGCGCAGCAACGTGAACGTTAGAACCACGGTTGAGACGATCCTTCCTCTAGGGAGAGAGAGATCGGTTTGAGGAGGGTGTAACCCATACACCAGGTGCGGAGAACCAAACCGGCGGGGAGGACGGTACTGTCGAAGGTGCTACAAACACACAGGCAGACCCTCTGTTGGAACCAAGAACTCCACACAGTACGGTCCCATCGCAACTGCCGCAAAGGCAAGTGCCACCAGCCCACAATACACACAGTACTCAAGGAAGTGCGGGTACGAGTGCTGGCATAGGAGGTGCCGGAGCACCGAATCCACCGTAGACAACCATGGCGGCGAGTAAACAAAAATTACCCAAGTTCACAGGCCAAGCAAAGGAGGATTCGGCTCGGCATTGCCGAACCTGTGAGACCATATGGGTTGCCAACAGGGTTATCGACCAGGACGAATGGATCCGTCAGTTCCCTGCAACATTAAGGGAGGGAGCCATTGACTGGTACTTGGATGTAGACAAAACAGGCTTGACGACATGGAATGATGTGAAAAAGGCCTTCCAGATGGAATTTCAGTTGTTAAGAGACGACAATGAGATTCTGGCTGAAATTTACAACACAAAACAGACGAAGAGCGAGATCGGGAAGATGGAGTCCGCCCCAGCAGATGAACTCAAGAAGAGGTGGTTCGTAGAGGGACTAAAAGCTTCCCTTCGGAAGAAAATGAAAATTGTCCCACCCACGTCATACAATAACGCGTACAACCGTGCAATGGACCTGGAGAGCGAGTGTAAGACCTCCAGAAAGACTAAGTCTTTGGATGATGAATCGGAGATAGGAAGCAGTGAGGGTGAATCTAGTATGAAAGTGCTGGCCCTACAAAAAGATCTGGAAGGGATGATGAAAGAATTGAAGGCTACCCAGGGGAGCTCGAGCAAAACAGAGGAAGACATTGTGTGGTGCACGGACTGCAAGGATGCAGGATACACAAAAGGTTCTTGTTCCAAGAAAGCCTTTTGCGACATCTGCCAAATTGCGGGACATTCCACTAAAGAATGTCCCTACAACTTAAGGGCAAGAAATCAACAAGTGCTCTACACCCAGGAGCAACCCTCCACGTCTGGGACCAACGGACAACAAAATGTTGCATCATCCGGTGGGTACAAAAACAACCGCCGGGGAGGCCGAGGCAATAATGAGAGCAAGCCACGGATACAGTATGATAGGAAGGGGAGACTCATGATACAGTGCAAAAGCTGTAATGAATGGGGACATTATGCCCGTGACTGTCAAAATGAGGCTACCACTCCACAAAAACTATGTTGGTGGTGCGGACTGGGAGACCACGAGGACACTAATTGTCCGAAGCTTGGCTATAATATCCTGGACATGGAACGAGGGGGCACTGAGAAGGTCCTGACAATCACACGCGGACAGACCAAAAAGACCACGTATCATCACCCTCTGATTGAGAAACAAACGGTGCTCGAAGCGAATGCCGAGATCGAGAAGGGTATGCAAGACCAAAGGGATCCCATGGACATCGACACTTCTCATCGAGCAATGGCCAAACAAAATATTCTAAGGCAGATGATGCAACTGGAGGTACTCGTAAAGGTCAAGGACCTACTGGAGACTATGCCGCATCTCAAAATGGCCCTATTCCTAGGCCATAACGTCCTAGCAAGCACAATTGAACGAACGGAGATCCCCGACGGCTCTGCAACCAACCCCATGATGGTATCAATAAATAATGGGCGGAACCCTGCAGTGGGTCGGGGGTGAACTTCCTATTGGAAGAAACCTGGAAGAGCTTGGGGAAACCAACGCTGTGGCTGCTGACCTTCAATCTACTAGGGGCAGACCAGCGCAACATCAAGCCCCTTGGCATGCTGATGGCACAACAGGCAACTATCGGGACCCAGCCATTCATCCTCGACTTTGTTGTAATCCCCCTCAAGCAGAAGGGGTATGACGCCATCCTAGGAAGAGGGTGGCTGGTGACTGCTAGAGCCAATCACAATTGGAAAAGAAACACCCTGGCAATTGAATAGGGGGTAAGGAAGTTTGTGGTGGACCTCACCACGCAGATGGTTGGGGAGGAAATGACATCCTCCTTCGATTCATAGTCAGATGACGGAGTAGACGGAGAGGAAGGAACCATGGAACCTAATGCCGAAGGGATATTGGAAATAGAGGATGATACAAATTCGATGGATGGTCTATTCCACTGGCAAATGCGTGATTACAAATTGTTTCCGCCATCCTGCAACATATTTGAGATCAAAGAAAATTGGAATGAGTTCCCTCCGGAATACACAGAATACAGAGAAGGGGAAGCTTGAATGAGAGAAAGCCCCGCCCATGAGTTTTCGAAGGAGGAACCAATCCAGTATAAGGAAGCAAAGTTGAAGGCAATAAACCTCGGGGATGAACAAAATCCCAAAACCATCCTCATGGGAGATGATTGGAGCCTGGTATTGAAAACGATAGCTTTCAAAATTTTTACAGAATATAAGGATGTGTTTGCCTGGACCTACAAAGACCTGAAGGGCGTATCTCTGGAACTATGCGTGCAACACATTCCTATGGTTCCTGGAGCCCAACCTGTGTGAAAGAGGCCGTACAAGATGAACAAAAATTACGCTGCATGGGTAGAGACCGAAATCGAGCAGATGTTGGAAGCTGGGATCATCTTCCCGGTGGACACAAGCGAGTGGGTCTCACCAATTGTGATCTTCCAGAAGGAGGCCAACCAGATCTGCATCTGTGTAGACTTCAGGTGCTTCAATGCAGTAACGATCAAGGCCCCTTTCCGATTCCTTTCACGGATAGCATACTGGAAGAGGTGGCGGGCCATGAAATTTATTCCTTTATGGACGGGTTTTCGGGATATAACCAGATATCCATTGCAGAGGAAGATAAGTTGAAAACAACCTTTGTAGTGGAGGGTGGTGTGTACGTGTACAATCGGATGCCCTTCGGTTTGTGCAATGCACCGACGACTTTCTAGAGGATTATCCTCCATATTTTTGACAAGATGTCCAAAGGAAATTTTAAAGCATTTTTGGACGACTGGTCCATCTTCAGTGGCCAGGACAAGCACATTGCAGCGTTGGGAGAATGCATGGAGCGGTGTCGGAAAGGTCTTCTGGCACTCAACCCAAAGAAGTGCCGATTTATGGTGCCACAAGGGAAGTTGCTTCGGCACATAGTTTGCAAAGAAGGGTTAAAGACGGACCTCGACAAGGTCTGGGTGATAGTTGAAATGGAGGCCCCCAGTGACGTAACCGGCGTCAAGTCCTTCCTGGGCCATATTGGGTACTACCGACAGTTCATAAAGAATTTTTCCCAGGTTTCATACCCGATGGATAAACTCATGAAGAAGGGGGAGCCGTACGTCTGGGCGAAGGAGCAAGGGGAAGCCTTTGATGATCTAAAAACAAGACTGTTGGCGGCTGCCATCTTGGCATTTCCAAACTGGGACAGGGAGTTCCACGTCCACGTGGATGCATCGAACTACGCCATCGGAGCCACCCTAGCTCAGGAAGGCAGACATGGGCTTGATCACCCTATCTATTTTGCAAGCTAGTTACTGTCAAACGCAAAGAAGAATTACAGTACCACGGAACGGGAGGCTCGGTGAATGATTTACTCGGTTTAGAAGTTTACGCATTATCTACTGGCGACGTCGTTCACCTTCTTTGTGAACCAACAGGCCTTGATGTACCTCTTCAACAAACCCATTATCCAAGGGAGGGTGAGCAGGTGGCTCCTCCTACTTCAGGAATTCACCTTTAAGATTGTAGTATGGTCAGGGCGCAGCCATGTGATCGCCGATCAACTGTCCCAAATCAAGTCGGGCGAGCCACTCGTGGGAGTAAATAACGATTTCCCAGATGCACACTTGTTCCATATCGCTGTACTCCCGAAGTGGTACACAAGCATTGGCGAGTATTTGTCCACAGCTCGATTCCTAGAAGGCATGCCTCCAGGAGAATGAAGGAAGTTGGTTCTAAGGAGTAGGACCTTTCAACTCATCAATGGACTGTTGTACAAAATGGATCCAGACCAAGTGCTGAGGCGATGTGTGATGGAAGAAGAAGTGCCCAGAGTTCTGAGGGAAGCTCATGAAGGACCTGCCAGAGGCCACATGGGTCCAGATACCATGGCCAAAAAGGTGTTGTTGGCCGGCTTATGGTGGCCGACACTGTACAATGATGCCAAAGAATGGGTAGTCGGTTGTGACACTTGCCAGCGCGCCGGGAGACCCCTCAAATGAGATTTTATGCCACTCAACCCCTCCCACGCCCAGGAATTATTCGAAAGGTGGGGATTGGATTTTGTCGGGCCTTTGAAGGCCAGTTGTGCCTGGCGCTGCCGATACATTGTGGTAGCAATAGAGTATTTAACCAAATAGGTGGAGGCACGCGCACTGACTAATAACTCCGCTATAAGCACGACAATGTTCATCTACAAACAGATAATAATGAGATATGGCATTCCAATTCAGTTGACAAGCGATAGGGGTGGCCACTTCATCAATCACGTGATTAAACTCCTGACCACGGAATTCAAGATCTTCCATATGCTGTCAAGTCCCTACTACCCTCGTGCGAATGGCTAGGCGGAGGCAACAAATAAAATTTTGGTCAGAGTCATTTACAAGTGATGCGGTGTTGAAGGTGAAGACTAGGAAGAAAAGTTGCCCTCGGTGTTATGGGCCTATCGGACCTCCTACAAGGTGACCATCGGTCAGACACCATTCCAGCTGATGTACGGGCAGGAGGCAGTAGTACCGACTGAGTTCATGGTACCTAGCCTCCGGATAGCTATCGAAAACAAACTTGGAGACATGGAGAGTTTGAGGGAAAGACTTTACCTCTTGAATAAACTAGATGAAGAAAGAGCACTGACATAGTGGGCCACGGAAGCAACCCGACAATGGAGGAAACTGTGGCATGACAAGCACCTTCGCTGAATGCAATTCACACTAGGCCAGTTAGTATTAAAGTATAATGGGCGAAATGAGATTAAGCCTGGGAAATTCAAAGTCAAGTGGGTAGGCCCCTACAAGGTTCGAGAGGTGGCAGCGAACAGGTCCGTGAAGCTGTGGACCCTCGATGGACGAGTGGGTCAGACACTTCTGCTTCAGTGCTGCCCTCTGTACCTCTGGGTACTACCTTGGACTCGGTTCTGGTACCTTGGTTCAGAGAGTTGAGAGCTCGAGTTGTCATGACACTTTTGCTTCAGTGCTGCCCTGTGTACCAGTGGGTACTACCTTGGACTCAGTTCCGGTACCCCGGTTCGAAGAGTTGAGAGCTCGAGTTGTCATGACACCAACCAGCGAGAGGGTTCCAGCGGTTACAGTGGCTGAAGAAGTAGGATTGGCAGAAGATATGGAAGGGACAACGATGACGAAAGTAGAGCAGCCTCGACCAGAGAGAGGATCTCAGGTCACTCTAGATGTGGTGGGGATAGAGGCTTTTGTGAGAGTAGGCCCAGGAGTGTTGGAGGAGCCATCGAGGGAACCACCCATGGAGAGCAGGGACGCCTCTGTGCTGACTTGGCTAGATCAGTTTAAGATGCCCCCGATAGCAGTGACAGGTTCCACCTCTCTTTCACCATCGCGCACAATGGTAGTTCCTCCAAAGGTAGTAGAACTCGACTCCGTGGTGTCACCAGGTAGACAGGAGCAGGAGATGGAGATAGAGGAGCTGACAGAGAAACAGGGACAGCAACACGTGGCCAGTAATGAGGAGCTGTGGGAACCGGCCAGCGGGTCTAGGCCCATGAGGAGTGGGTTAGAGCAGTATTTGGCAGAGGTAGCCACAGGCGCTGAGAGGATCGCCTCAGTAGAACTCCATGCTCGTGAAGAGGTCGCTCAGGAGTTGGTGCGTCTCTTGACCTTCGTATGGGTGGGCTGCCCGATGGCCTACCAACGAGTCCCTTGCCATGTTGGAAGATTGGGCTCTTCGGGAGATAGTGGGGGAAAGTAGGCTTCAAACTCTTCTACGGGAGTTGGAATAGGCGTTTCGTGAAGGGTATTTTACTCTCCAGCGTGCTGAGCATGTCTCTTTAGTTCATGAGGCTATAGGGATGGCAGCACGGGTAGCTCGGGAGGAGGTGACTTTATGCCTGGCAGCAGTAGAGGCAACCTTGGTTAAGGAAACAGAATCCTGGACAGTGGAACGGAGTAGTATGAAGACTGAGCTAGAAACCCTTCGAGCATAGCTGGAGACCGAGCGTGCTGAGCGGGTCCTACTCGAAACTCACCTGGGTAGTGCTCTGGAGAGTGTTGATGCGAAGGAAAAAGCAGTACTGGAAGCAGTCGGAATGGTAAGGACGGCTATGGAGCTCAAGATGATAGTAGAACGTGATCTGCGGATGCGGACAAATCAGGTATACGAGTTGCGGGCTTAGGTGGCCTGCCGAACAGTAGCGTCAGGGCCATCTTCATCAGGGACGCTTCCTACGCCCCCTCTCGAATAATATGTTGTAGGCTCAATTTTGCTTCCATTCCATTTTTGTAAGTCGTCGGAGTTGACTTTTTTTTTTTGGGGGGGGGATGATGTTGTCGGGATAATTGGTTGTACGAGTTGTCATGTAATAAAGTATTATGTTAATCTCGGTTGTTAGTAACCGAGAGGTTCGACAGTTATGACGCGATGGTTCGGTCATGTCCCATTGGATGTTATATGTATGAACTTGTCCCTTTTGACGAGGACACGATTGTTATGTACGAAAACTTTTGTGATTATATCAATACAATAGTCTTTTATATTACATGTTGAGTATTTGACTGTATCTATGCAATTTCTGTCTGTTACCCTACGAGGGTAAACACTTCCTTGTTACAATCCGTGCACCATAACTCGCCTTCGTTCTTGCTGGTGCTTCCCTTCATTGCTTTAAACTCCTTCAACATACGGTGCATGTCCTTTTGAAGTGCTTGCACCTTTTTGTTGGATTCTTCGTTGCTGCTTCTTCCCTTAGAGGCACCACCCTCATTTGATGACTTATTCTTTTTCTTCTGTGAGGTTTTACTCTCACTCTCCGGATCCATTGCTTTGTTGCACGCATCCCTATAGGATGAGGGAGGCACAATCTTCATTTTTCAACTGAGGGGGGATTTCTATCTTTCTATGAACCAAGACTTGTTGAGGCCATCTGCTGGTTGGTTCTCCATCTTCTGCAACAACTCCTTTAGTCGTTGGTTGTATGTTCTTACACTCTTGTTCTTCCCTTGCTTCGTGTTGTAGATTTCAGCCAATATTTCATTGTCATCGCGAAGCATTCAGAACTCCTTCTGAAATAATTTCCTCATGTCATGCCATTTGCTCACCTTTGTCTTGTCTAGGTTGGACAACCAGTCAATGGCCACACCACGTAGGGTTGCAGGGAATTGCAACATCCATTCATCCTGGTCGGTCACCCCGTTGGCCGACCAGATTGTTTGACATGTATGAAAGTGTCGTACAGGGTCTTCCTTCTTGTCCCCCGTGAACTTGGGCAATTTTTGTTTATTTGCCATTGATGAATTCCTTTGTGGCTTTGGTCCCCTAGGCCCTCCGGACCCGCTGGGGACACCTGATTTGCCAAACACTCCCGAACCGTTAGGGACTCCTGAATTTCTAACTCCTGAAGTTGGTATAGTGGAACCAAGCAGATTGTTGTGGTCATTGTGCTCTTGTGTCCTGACACCTTTAGCAACACTGGTACCCCGTTCGTCTCTGCTCTAGGTCTCCCCTACTTCCCTTCGCCTCTTGTTCCGCCCCATGAAGGTTTCTACTTCTTGGTGGTGTTATTGAGAGATACCAGGTCGCCTTCTGTTGCTCCTCTGGTACAGATACCCTCCTCTTCACCATCGTACACTTGGTGTCCTTTGGAACCACCTTCTGCCCACATGTTCCTTTCAGCACCTTCGGCCAATCTACGTAGCCTCCTACATTCGGCTTGTTCTTCTAATCGCAGGGTCCTTTGGATGGACTCGTAATTGTCTTCTTGCCCTTTAGGGGTACGGTTCCTATCCTTGTTCAAGAGGTTGGCTATTAATTTTTGCTCTCATAGGGGTTGAGGACACTTTGTCACATTCTGCTTTCATCTCGCTCCTCTTCTTCCCTTAAGCTATTTTCTTGGTATTGCTGTAAAATTTGTTGGCGACGGTTTTCTCTGTGGGTCTCTTCTCGGTGGTTTTGCAGAGAAAGGAATGTTTATGCCAACAAATTGGGCAAGCTACACATCAATCGGTTGTCTGCTGTGCTCACACTGGGTGCTCTCCACACAACAGTTTTTGGAACGTCCTCTCATGCGGCTTCCCTTCGTACGCGGGTTTTGATGGACGCTTGCAATAAGGCTAGAAAGTGCGTTGTCAATGCCCGTTCACCTTCGAACAATTCCTCAAACCCTTGTTCATGCTCGTTACTCGTGCCTTCACCCACAGTTTGGCCCATTATCCCTTCACCATGTAACGCCCTACTATCACTCCCAGATACTTATAGGCAACGACGCTAGATGTTTCCCCACTAAAGTGAATGTCTAATGCACACGGAAATATATGGGAAATATAAAAGAAGGCAATAATGCCAGAGAACTCACAGATACTTCTTCATTAATATCTTCAATGTTTACAATGTATCACAGCAATGACACCAAAGTACTACGACAACAATTATCACAATGCCAACCATAACCATACAATGCTCTCTCTCGGGTGCAAGTACATAACCTATATGAAGGTTGAAGGGGTGCGAGCGCCAACCGTCGCCACCATTCCCGACTACCTACCTTTCGACTAACTAACAAGAACTAACAACATATAATTTATCCAACAATACATGTGGAGAGGGATGCCGAGTCCACAAGATAGTAGTAATCCTCAACAAAGAATCAAATGAAAACCCAACCAAGAAAACAAGGCATGACGAAGGGGATTATAAGAACCTATAGTCAAAGGAAGAAGGGACTATGAAATGGAGCTTTGTGGAGGAATAAATTTAGTATTCATGATGCTTTTATATAATTAAACTAGGATATCCACAGTAAAAACTGTAACATGACAGCTTATAAGGCCCCAATTTGTCCTTGTCAAAGGGGCAATATCTTCATTGAACTTTGCAAGGTAAAAATGAATCAATGGATTATTCTAGTCAATGAAAAGGAAATTAACAATACATATATTATCTTGTATGGTCTGTGTTTTGCATGATTCATTTGTATCCTCTGTGTTTTATTTGTATACACTATGTTTGGCATGTATACTCCATAATGTCTGATTAACGTAAACATACTATCATCATGAGATTCCTATTCTTGGTTGGTTTAGAGTGAACCCATAGAAACATAAATTTATTTAGGAAAGAACATTGCGTTTAAGATCACAGATATGTGTCATTCTGATCTTAAGTTCTTGCATCAACATTAAGAGATTCTAAATATGTGGGACAACCTAACCAGTTAAAAAGTAAATCAAAACAAGAAAGAAAGAAATTTACAAACCATGTCACTTAAGCTTCTGTTATTGCAACTAAGATAACATCAGAGATGCACAGCGAATGAAAATCACACCAATCAAATTCTAAGTTGTCTGGATTCAGTAAGTAATAACTTTTCTTGAGGGCAACAAATTTTGGGAAGGGTAGATTGTCATGCCCCTGTATTGAACACGTCTTAGTTCACCGTGAGAGCCTGAAGGCAATATTGGGGAGGAGATAATAGCATGGCATACATTTGGTTTAGCGAATAAATGCCAATCTTGTGTTGAGGATAACAGGTATTAATCATCAACGTGCAAGGAAAGGGGATCAACGTGTTAAGATAGGTGGCATCAAGATATTCATGATTTCATCTTCCAATGCTAGTAATAATATTAATAAACAATACATGGTTTCCATAACTAATCACAAGGGTCAAGGACTAACAGAGATTAGTCAAAGGTGGTCATAATAATTCATAAAGTAATAATTAAGGCACGAGGAGGTGCAATGGTGTAGCAATGGACACACCCTAGTCCAAGGGCCACAGCCTTGGAAGAAGACACAACTCTCCGCATCTGTTGGAAGGGTATAAAAGGACATCGCTGAACAGAAGACGGAAGGCAGGAAGCATCAGGAATCATCAACAATTAATTGAAATTACATTTTCAGATTCCCATTGAATAAGAGAGGAAGACAGATCTTTACACAAATCAACAGAGATCATAACACATCAGCAGAGATGCTAAACTCATAGGAACAAATCCCATTCTCTAGCATCTCACAATAGACCAATCTGTATAATTAAATTGTTGTGGTAGGCAGAAATGACTACAATATTTATCCATGTTCCTATGTATGGAATATATGACATATAACTATATCAATTGTATGTACTATGTAGATTTCAATGTCTGATCTAAAAATCTAGGCATTAATGATATGATTACAATAATCCATCATGTAGGATAAGGAAGGAACTGGGAGGAATTTGGAAATAGGGAAAACAACTTAGGGCACCTTCCTACAGAGGTCAGTAGGGAGAACCACTATTAGGGCACCCTATTGCACTGTGAAAGGGGAGAGAATGGCTAAAGGCACCCTATTGCCATTTCCCTTCTAATCCCAATGTTGAGGGATTGTTAATGAATATAAGGATTCACAGCCATGGATATGTGGAGGAGGATTGCATGGAGGGAGAACAACTGTCTTAGAGTACCCTACTGTGCATCCTTAGTCCTTATCTTCAATGACTAAGATTCACATACAAATCTGACTTGCTGTTAATGATGAATATATAGTTTCCTTGTTCAGAATGATGTTTGCAAATTACCTAACCCTAAAGTGTATGCGTGTGTATAAAATGATTGTATGCATGCATGCATGCATGTATGTATGTAGTATGCATGCATGCATGGATGTATGGATGCACGTATGCATGTATGTATGTATGGATGCATGTATGTATGTATGCATGCATGCATGGATATGTGCATGGATGTATGTATGCATGTATCTATGCATAAATGCATGTATGTATGTATGTATGCAAATGTATTTGCATATATTGTTCATGTTGTGAATGGAGAATTCAAATCTAGGATCACATTGTTAAAGAGATTTTTATTTGGTAGATGTAACCCTAACCCTAATTTTGCAATTGTGATTTTAGGGCAAATTTTAGTGCAAATTAGGGAAGGGACATTGCAGGGAGCAACATGCTTGCTTAAGATTTAATGAACTGTGAAGCTTCTGAATTTATACCTAAACATAACAAAACATGGATTACTGGGAGCAACAGGCTTGCTTAAGATTGAATAAACTGTGAAGCTTGTGAATTTATACCCAAACATAACAAAACATGGATAGAAGAAAACAAGACTACAAAATATCTGTGAATGCCTGTTGTTTGCATTGAACAAAGCATATTTTTCATGAATTATAATGAAAATATGGAGAGTCTTCTACCAAGCTCAGCAATACTATATTACATTTATCAAAGGATGAAAACCACAGCATGGTCATATACCTTGGGCTCATTTCATATGCAGTTAAGCTAGTGACTCAGTTAAATTAATGCATAGGCTATTGTTTGTTTACAAGAATAAAGAAAATTTATCAATTGTGTCAAAATAACTTTCTAGAGATCAACATATAAATGCATGTTGAATTAACACATGAAATAGACAAATTGACATCAAGTCTAAAATTTGAACCACAATGTTAAAACCTTTATTAAAATATTGTGAAGTAATTTCGGATGAATTAGATTCTTTTTGTCAAGATCAAGCTAATTATTAACAAATGAAGCCAAAATGTTATCTTGTGTGATTCTACCTCTGATTGTCACACCTTAGATTATTGTTTCCTATTGCATGCATTTTGCATGGCCTCATTCTTAGCACTTGCTATTCCTTATGTTGCTTACCTGAAAGCTTTATTATATTTTTTAGAAAAAAAGTAGGCAAATTGTTAGACATTAAAGTACAAATGTACAATTTGTGTTTAACATGATACAGATTTGGAGATTTTGTTCCATCACAATACCAGGAATTGTACAAGAAGCATCTTAATACAAGGTGCGCTACATTATGTTCAGAAGGTGAGGATATGAATAAGGTATTTTTTATTTTGAATTGTTCTCTTTTCTTCACTTTGGGGTATTGAAATCAATTATTTCTGTGTTTTCTTTTTGGAAATATATTGGTTAGTCCTTTTCAACAATTAAAAATTTAATTTAATTTATTTTATATCTTGGGAAAATGTGTACAAATAAGCTTATATGAGCAGCTAGAGAATAATGTATAACAAGAAAACAGCTTTAAAAGAGCAGCAGACTTACTCACAAGGAGCTAGAGGTACCAACTGCTTAGAAAGCCATTGTGGTTATGTACGACCCGATATAAAAGCTGCATCAAGAAGGAATTAAATCTGGTTTCGTTTTCCTCTTGAGCCTCCTCTTTCTTGTCTAATGTATTAAAGACCTTTTGAACTTATTATCCTAGACAGATTTTAACCAATAGTCCATGCAATCTCTGGGCCACTAATTTGGTAATGTGTTGAAAGGAACTGCTAGATCAGTGGAATATGCATTCTTTTCATCAGCTGAAGATTCAACTGACATTTTATGCTGATCATCATATTTCTCATCACCCCTGGCAGAACTAGAAACCTGCTTTGGCTAGCCATCTGTATTTATTATAATCCTTCAATACCATCTCCAACTCCTCAAGTAGGGAACCGCCTCATCCAATCACTTCTGAATGCTTCAATAGTATTCCTTCGGCTGTAAATCTCTTGACTTCATCTTGTCATTTATGACCCTAGAAACTGGTGTGGAGAAAGCGGAGAGATTGTGTCTTATTTGGGCAAGCCACTCATATCATTTGTCACCTTGGAAAATGTTATTAGTTCTTGCAAGCCACACGAACCAATATCTTCTTAAAGAAAATTAACTGTGCTTTGGAAAATAACTTTAAGAGTTTAACATTGCAAGGAATTGTGCCGAAGAGAATGTCCCAACATTCAATATCACTTTTCTCTGAGCAAGAAATCCAAGTTTGCGAAATAAGATTCCAAAATACCCAAGCTAAATTGTAGTGGAGAAATGAATAAATGACAGATTCAACATCAACAGGCAAACAGCACTTATTTTAATGCTAGAACCAACAAGCAGTGAAAGAAATAATCATTAGGTTCAGGATACAAAGAAAAAAATATTTAAACCTCCTAGATCAACATGAAATGAGAAAGTTTCCATTGAGAGTTCACCTTTCAAAACATATCATTAGAGTAAGAGATCACATAATATATGCGTTGAGTAAAGATAGATATAAGGTTGCATCTACCAACTCACTGAACATTCTTCTAGTTTTCAATCCAATTGCAGCAATCATTCACCAAAGTAGGGAAAGCCCATTATGTTTTGAATCAAAGAATATGTTCTCTTACGATTCTTAGGTAGGGAATACACATTTCCTATGTCACTTTGTATTCGTTTAAAATTCAATGAGGGGAACTCAACACCACACAACTTCATGTGTATGTCAGAGCTAGGCACAAAGTCATAGAAGGAAATCCAAAAGTGAACCTAGATTATGACTCTTGAATCATTTAAAGAAAAGTCTTTAAAGTCTGAATGCGGACACTTCAGGTGGAGTTCTAAATTAGCCAAGGGGGTATTGCTTGCTGGAAAGGAAGTCTACTTGGTTCAATAGGGTCAGGGTCCTTCATTGAGTGTGTTTAATTGGTTCACCACATCATGCACTCAAACAAGATCAACCTTAAGGATCTTGACAAAAAGTCAAACAAAGGTGGGTTGTAATCAAGTGAATGCCTATCGAAGGTCAATGATGTTTGTCAAGCCTTGGGGCGTGTTGTTGAGGCTCCAATTATGATCTGAAGAAAAGCATTGGAAAAAGAGTTTTTTGAGGATGTGTGATATGAGTTCCTAGCTGCATTCGTTCACGAGGCAGCACAAGTTTAGGATAAGAGGTGCAATACAAAAACAATTGAATTATGTTTGATTTGTGGAATAAGTCCTGAAAATGGCAGAGAGTAATTGTCTTTAGCTATTCTCTGAGCATTTCAAGATGATTGAGGAGAAGAACGGGTCGTTTGAAGGATAAATTTGACCTGACATGCTTAGTTAAATGTCATGTCCCTGGTTGAAGCCTCATTGCGATACCTCCATCTATTTCACACCAATTTTGTGAAGCCTGTAAGTGACAAAATGGAAAAGGTGACAAGTAAAGAAGAATCTTACTAAGAAAAGATTCAATCAATATAAATAAATAATAAATTAATATAATATATCAAATATTCTGATAACAAAAATCTGAATATATATATAAAATTATAATACGATATAATCTGTAATATATTATAAGTTATAATATATTCCATGTATATATTAATTAAAAATTATCATAATATATACATCTGAAAAATAATTTAATAAAAACATACATATTATTAATATATACATCATAAATATAAATCTGAACATAATAATAGAATGAATATAGTATAAAAATTGATTAAAAGAGACAATTCATTCTATAGGAATGAATACTCAGCATTAGACTTATCTACGGATATCACAATTACAATGATCATAATTTGATATGGCCAAACGTTACTTCTAGTTACTTACAAGTTGCTTATATCCATTAGTTTTGGTTGCTATCTACCTCCTATTTTGTTTGTGTAACAGGAACGACAATAGGAAACTACCACTATGTCTGAAGTTTGATTAAGTTAAATGTTCGATAACAGACAAAGTTATGGAAGACGAGACACGACTCTTCTATGAAATGATATTCTAAGTGGCGTGATCTTTCTATAATAAAGATATAAAGGAACTGCAACAGAAACCCAAATGGGGCATCGGATAGGAGTTTATATAAATGGTAAAAAACTCATCGAACAACACAGTCATCTTATGAATGGTTGGGATCCCATTAAGCGGGGATTAGATATTAAATCACTGTGGAAATCTAAGGGAGGAATAAGACAAATAATATAGGGAATGGCTATCGGTTGGCTTCCTATTGCAAATGCTTGGAGAACGTTGGATTCCCTGGTAGCCAGGAAAATACGGTTGTAGCAAAACGGCTCAGACGATATGAGCATTATTGGAACTCTTAATGGGAGAGAAGTAGATTGTACTGGTGTCATTATCCATAACAAATACAGATTTATAGGATGTCATACATGAGTTGTAATATTAATAATCAATCAGGAATATATATATATATATATATTTAACATCTATGTGGCATTTATATCAGAAACAATGAATCAGATTTATATATAGACTAATGCATATATAGCAGTTATATATGTTAGATATGTATATAGCGTTTATATGTATTAGTAACAGTGAAATCATATATATTTTAAAGAGCAAAGGAATATAATAAGAGATCTGAAGGAGAGTTAAGAAATAAACTCAACATGCATAGGAAGAATAAGAAATATATTTGAGTCTAATCATAAGAAAGATATCAGAAACAAACTCAGTGTGTGTATATAAATTATTGTTGCTGGTAAGCACGTGCTATAGTGAATAGGTATGCTGCAACAATATTACTTATCCTATTACTTATATGGTCTTTTATATAATATATATATGATTAGCTTTTTTTTTGATCAGCAAAGGCCGAAGCCGTAGTTGTTGTATTAAGCAGAAAATAAAATATATAGTAATTATCTACATCTAACGCCATAATATTGTTCAGTCATAAAGTATGGACAAAGATGGAGCATTAGTGCTCTTTCCATGAAAACCAGTATCAAACAACCAGAAAAAACTGCAAACTACTTATCCCACCAAGAATTAAACGGATTCAAAAAACAAAAATTGTTGGCCCTCATCAGCTTGCTCTGATTTTTCTTCATCTTCCTCGGTAACCTCTTCTTCATCGTCCTCCTCTGAACCCTGGGGATCATCAGAATTTTCTTCCTCATTCTTGGAAGAGTCTGGGCTGCCTAATCCATCCATTCACCTTGCCGGGTTCTGACTAAGATGCCAGTCATTCGAAATGGATCTGATGTGTACTCCACTTGCTGCCATATTAGCCAACTCATCGGCTTTACCGTTACCTTCACGGTAGATATGGTTAGCCGTTGTTGATTCAAATTTGGAGATAATATTCAAAATCACCTCTAAAAAAGATTGAAGTTTCCAATTTGCAGTGGCTCCTGATCTGATTGCATTTATGATTATCATAGAATCCCCTTAAATTTCCACTTTATTAAATCCTAAATCCCTAACAAGGATTAGACCATGATAAAGGGCATTAATCTTTGCAACATTGTTAGTATCTGGTTTTAGAGGAATGGCTAATTGAGCAATAACTTGACCTTGTGAAGAATGAATGATGCACCCAGCACCCGAAAGCCCAGGATTACCTCTTGATGAGCCATCAAAATTTAATTTCACCCATCCCGGGGATGGAGATTTCCAAACACATGATTGTCTTAGAAGTCCACTATTCTTGCAACCTCTTCCTAAAGAGCTAGGAGCTTTCAACCCATGCCAGCTTTTCAACATCTTATCATCCCAACTTGTGTAAAATTTATGAATTGGTGAATGTGTTTGATTTCGAGAATTCATGATCTCCACTATTGCTGCTTCAATTCTGTTCAAAATTTTCCCGATATCCATTGATTTATCCTGAAAGATTCTCCTGTTTCTTTCTTTCCAAATTTCCCAAAGTACAATTGAAGGAGAGATCATCCATAGACTACCACACAAGCTGTCTTTAAAGAGAGTTGGCCAAGCAAGAAGATGCAATTGAAGGTTTTAATGAGGAGCAAATTGCCAATTCAATTTCGAGTATAGCCACTCCCAACATTCTGTGGAAAAGGGGCAGGAAAATAATAGGTGATTGTGAGATTCTTCATGTTTCAGACACATGTAACATCTTTATGGACCCAAGAATCCCATTCGAGAAAATCTCTCTACAGTCAAAATTCGGCCCTGAGATGCTGCCCATAGGAATACACCAGCTTTGGGAAGGCACATTTTATTCCAGCAAAGATGTAGAGGAATTGTAGATGACTTTTGAATGTGCTGAGTTAGGACGTTGTATCCTTACTTTACCTTATATACTCCATCTTTTGAGCCCATCTAGATTAATTCATCATTACCATTTTTCAAAAGAAAAGATCTATTACACACTATAGATTTTAGCAAATTTATTTCATGAATACCAGCTCCTAAACTAGAAAAATCCTTCCACTGCCATGATCCATCCTCTCCTGATGACTGAGAAGGGATGATGTAATGTCTAAGCAAACTACCCCTTACTGATTGACAAAGTTGCATAATCTGGTTAAGGCCTGGGATCGACTGGAGAGTCCCTCTTCCTCCCCAGGAATCTTCCCAAAATCTAGCAGAGTTACCACTTCTAATGTTCCAAGAAAGATTGGAATCCACCACATATCTAGATTTCAATATAAAGTTCCATATCCTAGAACCTCTTGGAAGGTTCTTAATTCTGAATATTTCATGGCATCTCTCTGCACCCAAGTATTTGCCTTTGATGATTCTAACCCATTTGCAATCCTTGTTTTTGATCAATTTCCAATATAATTTGGCTCCCAATGCTGTATTTTGCCACAACTGGTTCTTGATCCCTGTTCCACCCACACTAATTGGTTTACAAATATTTTCCCAGGAGATAATTTTGAATTTTTTATTCTGGTCGCATCCATGCCAAAAGAAATTCCTTAACTTTTTCACTATATCCATGTAATCAGTCGAGGACAAAGCCAAACAAGACGAGATATATGGGAATTGCTGAGAGGGTAGCTTTAGTCATCACTATCCTTCCCACACATGATAGCCATTTGGATTTCCAGCTAGCCATTCTCCGATCCATCCTTTCGTTGATTGGTTTCCAAATCCCTGATGTTTTAAGTTTCTTATCAATGGAAATCCCCAAATAATTGCAAGGGAGTGCTGCTGCATTAAAAGCTAATAGGGATTCTATTCTCATTTGGATTATTTTTTTCGTATAAAAGAAAAAGATGACTGATTTCTCTTTGTTGACTATTTGTCCTGAGGCTAAAGCATACTTGTTTAGAGTACTTCTAAGTAGAGTAGCTTCTCTGACAGAACCATACCCAAATAGAAGAGTATCATCTGCAAATTGCTGGTGTGTAATAGGAGTTACTGAAGATGTGACTGATATGCCTTTGATGTTGCCCTGAGATTGAAGCCTAGAAATGTTGCGACCTAATGCCTCTGCCATGATAATGTATAAGAAGGGGGATATAGGATCCCCTTGTCTTATGCCATTAGAGCTTCCAAAAAAACCTTGAGGGGAACCATTAATCAAAACAGAGTATTTTGGAGTTGATATGCAATAAAAAATCAAGTTAATCCAGGTTTTAGAAAATCCAAAACTTTCCATACATTTGGATAGGAATCTCCAGTTCACTTTATCAAAAGCGTTCTTGATGTCTAACTTAATTAACATGCTAGGCTTTTTGGAATGTTGAATGGAGTGTATTGCTTCTTGAGCAATTATTATGCCGTCAAAAATGGATCTGCCTGGGACAAACCCTGTTTGTTCTTCCCCAATGATTCTATCTAAGACTACTTTTAGTCTATTTGCAAGGGCTTTGGATAAAATCTTGTAAATCATATTACACAATGCAATGGGTCTGAATTGATCAATAGAGTTTGCATTTTCTGATTTAGGAATAAGAGCAATAAAAGTATTATTGATTTCGGTCAGAAATCTACCTGAGAATCTTGCTGTCTCCAATGCCTCAGTAAGTTCTTGACCAACAATCTCCCAGCAATGAAGAAAGAAAGAGGGAGGGAATCCATCTGGACCAAGAGCTTTATCTGGAGCCACTGCTGATAATGTTTGTAAAATCTCCTCTGTTGAAAATGGTCTCATTAGATTTCGGTTATCCATCTCTGAGAGAACTTTGGGAATGTTGCAGAGAAGTTCTTGTTGACATGAAAGTGGGGAGCTATTTGAAGAATTGAGCAAATTGGAGTAGAAGGCTACTATTTCCTGCTGAATCTCTTTTTGCCCATTAAGAATAGATCCATCTTGGGTTGAAATTTGTAAAATTCTATTGGTGTTCCTTCGGCACTTAGTGCTAGAGTGAAAGAATTTGGTTTTTTGTCTCCAGCCACTAGCCATGACTCCCTTGACTTTTGCTTCCAAAATATTTCTTCTTTACTAAGCACATCCTCCAAATCCTTAAGCAAATCCTTCTCTTTGAAGTATAGTTCTTGATTCATTCCTTGATTCATAATCGTCTTGTTTAGATCAGCCAATTTTGATTCAATTTCCATTTTCGATGAAAAAATGTTCTTGAATTGAGTCCTGTTCCAAATCAGCAGGTTCTGCTTGATGAATTTGAGTTTAGCAACAAAACAAAACAATCTTGAACCTTTCACCTTAACTTCAGTCCACCAATCTTTGATTATTTTTGTGAAGTTTTCCTCCTTTAACCACATATTCTCAAATTTGAAGGAGCATTTATATGGTTTGTCCTCTTCAAACAAATCGAGACAAATTGGAAAATGATCTGAGCCTGATGAAGGATATATGGAAGCTTTCAACCCAAAAGAGAAAGAAGTCAAGTCACCCTTAAAAAGGAATCTATCCAGTTTTTCCGAAATGTTGTCCATACCCATTCTTCTATTGGACCAAGTAAAGGCCCCATTATCAAATTCAATCTCCATCAAATCGTCCTTTAAAAGCCAATCATGAAAGTCTGATTGAGATTGAGATAACCTTTGAGATCCTCCTTTTTTCTTTGTTGCATGTATAATGACATTAAAGTCTCCCCATACAATGAAATTACAATCAGGAAAGTTATGAAACCAGTTACTAATTTCCTCCCAAATCTCCACTTTCTTTTTCCTTGACATAGGACCATATATATTGATAACAAATGTGTTTAAGTCTGATTGTGTGCTGATGATTTTACCCCCCATTCAGTTCTGGGAATCTTTGTCATGAGAATAAAATGTGGTCCTGGGATTCCATATGATGGTTAGACCCCCTGATGAACCAATTGCTTCAACCACCGTAGCTTTCCAGTCCCCTAAAGACCTTATGAAATCATTTACTTGTTCTTTGTTCATCTTGGTTTCTTGTAAGAAAATGATGTTTGCTTTAGAAGACCAAATGCAGCGTTTGACCAAACGCTGCTTGTTAGGGGCATTGAGACCCCTAACATTCCAAGAAAGGAGTCTCATTGAGACTTGGGAAGGAACTTCCCCTTCCCTACATTCAGATAAGCAGTAATCTTTGCTTGGTCTTGATCTTCCCCCTTCTCTTCTCTCAAAGTGGCTGCTGACTTTCTACCTCTACCTTTCTTTTTCCCTGATCCACAGTTTATGGTTATTTTATGGTCTGCTTGTAGCAATCCTAAAGGGGAATTGGAACAGTTTGAAGCTATCTTGGACCCTGATTCCATGTTTTTTACCTCCTCTTGACCTTGTGAGTTGAATGTCATCTCTGATTCAAATGTTGGGTGGCCTATATCCATAAATCTCTCTTCATCTTCTACATAGTCATCTTCCAACATTTTTTCAATGAGTGAATGAGACAAGGTGTTAGTTTTGGGTTGATCATCCGGACTGCAACCAAAAAGATCATACACTGCTTGAAGTCTAGAAGGAATAGGTTCCTCTATGTTACCGACAACTCCATTATCCTTTGAAGGCTGGATCTGATGATTCTTTCTGTTCCTTAGAGGTTTGAGAGATATTAAGCCCCCTTTCATTTTATTCTTTACTAGAGCCAAAGGTAATTCTGTCAGCAATTCAATATTGGGATCCTTCTTGCCTCTATTTCTGATTCTTGAGGATTTCCTACATCCCGAGTTTGGGGATCGATTGCTTTCCTCAGATCCAATATGTTTTGTCACACCCTTAAGGTCACAAAGTCTAATTTTCAAAATGTCATCCTCCTTTTCCGCATAGACCTGAGACTGAGGTATAGAATAAGGGGTAATATTCTGGGAAACTCGAACATCCTTTCTCAAATCACAAATCTTAATGTGCAGAATGTCATTCTCAGAAGTCAGAAGAATGGCATTTTGTGAAGTCTGAAATGTTATGTTCTGATTTTCTTTTTCTAAGGAGCCATTAAGATTCTTCTCTGTTTCAAGTGAGTTATCCTCATGAAGAACTTGGTCTGCAATCTCCTGCAATAAATCTGTCTGAACCTGAGAGACCCAATGTAGGATGAGGTGTTCCAACCACGGGATACACCAATTGGAGATTGACAACGGGATAGTATGGGAAGGAGTCAGAAGAGATTCCTTAGAAAATTTCCAAGATTTTCCAAGTGTCTTTTTGAAAGTGTTGAGATCTAACCAATATTCCCCCTTGGATATGATCTCCTTCCCATGGCTATGTAATGTTCGACTGACCTCATGAGATGGATAAGTTAAAGAAAGAATTTGAGAACCTCCCTTGTTCCAATTGTAAGACCATAATCTCCTATATAAGAAATGTAAAAAAAGAAGCAAAACCTCCTTGTTGAGATCCACTTGAGGTTCCTTGCCATTAAGGTGTCTCGAATCAGTTTCATGGGAAATTGCAAGCTCGGATGAAGATGAATATATTATCTCCGGAATGATTGACTGGTCGGAGGCATAGGAGATCATCTGAATCCAAACTCCATATTTTGAGATGAGCTTTATGGAATTAGGTAACTCCTTCTCAATGTTCATTAGCAAACATAACCAAATTGAGGCTGCAGATTTATCTGAAATATGTGACAGGTATATCCCCACTTTGTTGCCTATGATTTGCAGAATTTCCATATTCCTATATTCGACTGGTAGATTTGATAAATTAATCCACATGGGGGCAAATCTAATAATGTTTTTGACACTATTAAAGTTAGGGGACCATTGCTGCATATGTAGCCCTTTATTCTTGTGAAACCAGCCTTTTTGCTTGAATATGGAATCTCTCTTAGACTTGTTTTCAAATAGTACCACAAAATATTCTAGCTCATTATCCAAGATTTCGATCTTAGAGACCTCCCCCCAATTGTATAATACCCATTCTTTAAAATCCTTGAATGATATGTCTATCTTCCAAAATTTACATATGATACCCTGACAAAGATAAATGAGATTTCTCTGTTTTAGTGTTTCTTCTGAAAAGGTTATAGATAATACTTGGTTTGCTTTAGAGGGAACCCACACATGAGAAACTTCCGTGGAAGCATTGGGCCGGTCAGGGAGCTTTGGTTCAACTTCATTTGGTCGTTGCAGTTGCGTTGTCCCATCTTTAACCTCATGATGCGACAATTTGAGAATTGGTCTCCAAACTTTCTGCATTCCTTTGAACCGTCCTTTAGCACGATGTTGAAACCCCTTTCTGTGAATCGCCTCGTGGCCCAACAACTGCAGTCTTCTTCTATGAAACCCCCAGTAGGAGTCCGACCATGCTTTCTTAGGCAAAGGAGGATTAATTGGGACCCCTCTGGACGATGTGGGAAAGATGGGTATCAAATTTGGGTTTAGCTCTTTGGTCCAGGATGTGGAATGGTTCATGTTCATTTTTGAAAATCTAAAATTTGACCGTTTATTGAACCCGATGTGAAAAGGAGCCTCCTTATTCTGAGAAAGGGCCATTCTTCGAATTCGAAAATTTTTGTTCTCAGAGCGAAAGGGTCGTGCCTGAAGTGTCTTCCTCTGTTTGAATGGGTCATTGAACCATTTTTTTTCGCTTCCAACGAAAACCCTTGATCTTCATTCCTTTTTCGCCCTGCTCTGGATTCCAACCCCAAAGCCATTTCTTCGGCCTTCCGAGAGGTGGGAAAAAAAATTGGAGGATTTTGGCCTGAAAAAGGTTGAGGAATTTGGCCTCCTGAACTGTTTGAAATCTCCTCTTAGACGCAAAGCTCCCATTCTAAGAAACTTGAGAAAACCCGCATTGACTGGTTCTACTGACTAGGGTTTCTTTTATTACTGTCTTCGAGTTTCAAATGGATTTCTGATCAAAATAAGCTTGCACAGAATAAAGATTAACTCCAAAACCTGCGGCCTACTGCTATGCTCTTCGCTCCACCTTGAGCCTGCAACTCTTCACGCTTGCCCTTTACCAACCCTACTTCCTCTGCATGTGCAGCCCTTCTCCTTCCTCTGTGCTGATGCAAAACCTTCCTCTGTACTGATGCCAATACTTCGCGTGTTAAGCGGATTGTCGCATGATCGCATAGGCTATCTTCATTCTATGCGATCATGCGACCATAGACCAGAAGACCGCTAGCTTTTTCCCCTTCCTCTGTACACAAGTTATGTTATGCGTCCTTTGTTCTGATGCAAAACCTTCCTTCTTCCACTGTATGTTTGGCCCTACTTCGCGTGTTAAGCGGATTGTCGCATGATCGCATAGGCCATCTTCATGCTATGCGACCATGCGACCATAGACTAGAAGTCCGTTGATCGACAGGCATTTCCAACTGCTAACTCCAAAATCTGCGGCCAACTGCTATGCTCTTCACTCTACCCTGAGCCTGCAACTCTTCACACTTGCCCTTTACTTCGCATGTTAAGCGGATTGGCGCATGATCTCATAGGCTATCTTCATTATATGCGATCATGCGACCATAGACCAGAAGACCGTTGCGATGGTTTCAATAATATATCCTCCAATCTCTTAGCGACACCAATGAACTTTCAATACAGGCATTTCCAACTGCTAACTCCAAAACCTACGGCTAACTGCTATGCTCTTCATTCGACCCTGAGCCTGCAACTCTTCACACTTGCCCTTTACCACCCTGAGCCTGCAACTCTTCACGCTTGCCCTTTACTTCGCGTGTTAAGCGGATTGGCGCATGATCGCATAGGCTATCTTCATTCTATGCGATCATGCGACCATAGACCAGAAGACTGTTGCGATGGTTTCAATAATATATCCTCCAATCTCTTAGCGACACCAATGAACTTTCAGTACAGGCATTTCCAACTGCTAACTCCAAAACCTGCGGCTAATTGCTATGCTCTTCACTCGACCCTGAGCCTGCAACTCTTCACACTTGCCCTTTACCACCCTGAGCCTGCAACTCTTCACGCTTGCCCTTTACTTCGCGTGTTAAGCGGATTGGCGCATGATCGCATAGGCTATCTTCATTCTATGCGATCATGCGACCATAGACTAGAAGACCGTTGCGATGGTTTCAATAATATATCCTCCATTCTCTTAGCGACACCAATGAACTTTCAATATAGGCATTTCCAACTGCTAACTCCAAAACCTGCGGCTAACTGCTATGCTCTTCACTCGACCCTAAGCCTGCAACTCTTCACACTTGCCCTTTACCACCCTGAGCCTGCAACTCTTCACGCTTGCCCTTTACTTCGCGTGTTAAGCAGATTGGCGCATGATCGCATAGGCTATCTTCATTCTATGCGATCATGCGACCATAGACCAGAAGACCGTTGCGATATAAGCTTTTTTAAACTATTGAATAAAAATGCATTACGATGAGGCAGCCACCAACCCTTGTTTCTGAGCTTTGGTCCCATTTTCTATATGATTAGCTTTATTTAATAGTAATAATAAAATTAGAATTATATACATGTAAGTTATATTTTATATATATATATATATACATATATATATATATATATATATATATACATATATATATATATATATATACATATACATATATATATATATACATATACATATATATATATATACATATACATATATATATATATACATATACATATATATATATATATACATATATATATATATATATATACATATATATATATATATATATATGAGTAGAACATATATATTCATATATATATATATATATATATATAATATATATACTAATGATAAGGTATTCATCTTATTAGGTGATAATCAAAATCTCCATATATATATTTGGTGATCTATTGATAATAATGAAAACAAAATTATATATAAGTTGTGAGGATTAATATTTATCTAGCCATTCCTTAATCATTCGCTAATACCGTCAAGAGGATAGGTGGGCTTGTCAGGAATAAAGTAATACCATAGTTTGCAGACTCGGACTTGGAGAGTACTCAGCAAACCCAAAATTTTCAACTCAGCAAAAAATCAGAGAAAACTCGACAAAAACTCGGCAACTTAGAAAGAACTAAAAATTAAAATCTCTTAAAGAAACATATTTTTTTTGTAAAATTCAATTACAAAATGTATTGAATTAATAATTGACATCTTGAAAGAGAAAATGCATGGTTTTATAGTGTAATGTCCCCTCTCTTGAAGAGAATTTAATAAATAAATTATAATATTAAGCTATGACGATAACTAAATACCTAGTAATAATAATTATATAAGTGATAATAATAAATAATAATTAAATGTAATATGATTAATATCTAGAATTAGATAAGTTTGAATTAAATAGTAATATGAAGATATTAAATAAAGAAATAGATAATGAACAAATAAATGATAATAAATATAATTTATTATTAAATTCATTCTATAATGAAACCTAGACTATTATAATAATAATTGAATCTATAGAATTAATATAAATATATTTAGTCTAATAAACAATAATAAAATATAATTATAATATAAATAATGATATTAATAATCACTGTAAATGGTGATTCAAATAAATTATAAATAAATAATAATTAATAATTATAGAGGCATATCTCTAACATCTAAATGTCGTAACCCTTCAACATGCCAATGTATATAATAGATATTAAATCCATTCCTTCCGGATTTTCATATATATATGGAGGAAATAAATAAAAAGGAGAAGAATAATAATAATAAGGGATTATTCAAATTTCAACAGAAAACAAGAAAAGAAACTAGGAGGAAATATAGGAGAAGATCAAAAGGAAAGAAATATTGAATAAGCTAAAAATAAAGACATAAAAAAGATAAGTATATCTTTGTTTGAGTTCATTTATTTATAAAAATTGTATGAATTAGATATTAACAATAATATGAATTCAACTTTAGAATAATAAGTTATAAAACAAACATTGAAATAATGAATTATGAAATATAGTAATATTGTTATGAAGTAAACTTAAATTTGAAATAACTTAACTCAAATATATTGATAAATAAGTAACTAATACATATAATATGAAATAAATACATTATATAGAGAATTATGAATTCTCATGATTATAAGTATAAAATTATTTAATAATAGATTTTTTTGATGATAGGTTATTGAATATAAATTATATGTTATTCATAATAAGATTTAAATTAAATATCAAATATGATATATAAGTTATCCATATATTTACTATTTATATATTTAAGTGGAATCAGAACTATGCATCATGGCATGTATGTTTACTAATATCTTTATTATATAGAAGATAATAATATATATATTCAGCTAATTCTTTAATAATTCACTAATCACTATTAAAGGGATAGGGAGTATGTGTAGGAAGAAGCGGGTAAATTGGTCACATGATGGAAAGATCCCAAGATAGGTAGAACCTTGAGGGAATTCACTTGTAGATTGTACAAGCATCCTAACACAGTAAATCCACCATCTTTCTTAAGGTCTATGATTAGGAGTGAAGTAAGGAATTAGAGCTTAAATATATATAGAGAATTAGAGATTATTCTAAATATGTTTTAAATGCATAATGATATATGCTAATTATTGGGGATTGGCATCCTCCTAGTATAAAACATTACAAATTATCATTCCCAAGGAAAATCCAAACACTAATTATGAAGTTTAAGATAAATCAAGTAAGGTCCAAAATGGGGACATTACATATAGCAAAAACAACATGTGAAAAATACATTTTAACCAACATTTTACCTACATCGACATTTTTACCCATGGTTTTTTAAGTCTATAAAAACGTGAGTTAAACTTGTGAGTACTCGGCCAAGAAAAAAAAAAAGAGTATTCAACAACTCAGGGAGTACTCAGAGAGTTTGCAAACTATGAGTAATACCATGCTAGAGCAAACCTTCCAAGATAGGGGAAAGGACATATATAATGAATTCTTGAGGACGTAGTCCCAAAATAGGTAATGCATATATGTACCACAAATCCTTTGAGGGAGCTTACTCGCAGATGGTTTCCAGATGTCCACAGGCAAGTAATTCCTTATCTATCTTTGAAGTGTTGATTAGGAGTGTGTTGAGGAATGGGGACTTAAGTCTATGTTATGAATTAACGATTATTCCTTAAATAGGTTATTCAAATGTATAGTGATGAATCTTAATTATTAAGAATTGGCATTCTCCTAATTGGGAACGTTATAAAAAGCCATTCCTAAGTGCACTCCATTACCAGTAATTGGGAATTTGAAAGCAAATTATGTAAGGTCCCAGCCGGGGACATTACATTAAACATCCAATTGTTTGCTTTCACCATGCAACTAGTTGCCAAGTCTAATCCAAAGTGTTGGTAGGGTCTAGGAGACATGGGAAGGCTGAGTATAGGCTTTTCGAAGTTTGTAGAGAATGGAGAACAAGAGTGACATAATTTCATTGAGGACATCAACATTCAATTTTGTTCTTCACATTGCTCTAGCGTTGTCAACACACGGCTACTAGCTGGATTGTTTTTTTCATGAAAGATTAAGGTGTTTGATCATTAGATAGGCCATTTGAGTTGATTAGATTTAGTTTATCTTAGTTAACGTTCTGTTTTAGTTTAACTCTTGTGTTTAGTGTGTATTCATGCTTTGTTTGTTCTTGTTTTGGTCTCTTATTCGAATCAACCTCTGAGGGATTCTAAGCTTCACACACTGTCAAAAACCTCCAACATGAAGTCTGCAATAACCATAAGGACTCTACACATTTATCGATTGACAGGTATTGATTCTAGCCCTTTTCTTTAATTTCCTTCTTAATATCGTTCATTCAATTCTACTCTCACTTGGGTAGTCATAGAAGCATTGAGGATTCCAATTAAATATTGTAGAGCACTTGTTTTTGCTCTCAAGTCTCGTAAACCCTTATGCCTCTTTGCTTTATGTTAGACATTTCAAAGTCCTAAACAAACCATCTATAATGCTGCCCTATCCAACGTGCAGCTTTACATGCATTGAAACTCATTACTTAACCTTCTGGCAGCTTGATATACATTGGCCTTCACCATTTTATCATTATTGAAACCTTTTATGAGCTTATTCTTGCTGTCCAAACATATTTGCACCCTCTCATAGGCTTACTCTGTGCCATACAAACATTTATCAAGAACCCACAAGCCTAAAACTTGTTATGCATTGATATTACTACTTCCTACAAGCTAAGAATTTGCTTTTTAACTTAATTGTTTCCATGTTGCAAATTGATGATTTATCTTTACTTTAATGTTTCCATGTTGCAAATTGGTGATTTATCTTGGAGTTTTTTTGGTTTGATATGATACTTAGTTTAGGATTGCACTTTGCACTTTGCAGTTGTAGGTCGCAAGCATTTCAGAGCAGTGCACTTGTTGCTTGCTGCAAATGCGATAAGGTGTTGAATGATAAGTTTTAGACCCATGTACTTTTTTACAACATTCTAACTCTCTGTTTGACTATCTTCTTTGCTGCTTTTTCTCCTTACCAATTCTGCCATGTTCCCTTTTCAAAATTAGAATATTTGGGAGACTTGTAGCCTTTCTTATTTGCATAGACTAAGGAATTAAGCTGGAGAAATAGTTTAATAATAATATTTTAAGTTGTCCTAGTAAATTTTTAACATTGTATAAAGGATGATTTATGTGTGTTATTTTATTCATGTGGGCGTAGTACAATATTTTATAAAATATTTTTTAACATTTTTCGGAGGGAATGGTAGGCAAGAAAGGGAAACTCAAATTAAAAAGGTGAATGTAAGGGGAAAGGTTTGGCACAAAAGAGTTTATCCATTTTTATTTTTACCAAATCCCCTTTTTCTCAATGTTTAAGCAATTCTTTTCATTTCCATGCATGGGGAAAGGTTTGGCACAAAAGCCTTATAGTAGTGCATCTTTTTAAGTTGTTTTCCAGCAGATTGATCTAAATCAGAGACCTACCCTTCTTTGTTTACCCATATTCGACACTTGTCCATTATTAACATCCCATGTTATTTTACATGCAAGTAAAAGTTCCATTGAACTGAAAAAAACTGCTCTCCTCCCTTCAAGTTTACATAGATTTCTCAATATCACACAACAAGGATTCAAATACCTTGGTTCCAAAACAAATTGACATAAATTCAAATCAAGTACAACACTATCATTTCGTACTTCCATCAATGCAAGTGAATTCACTTCAAGGGAAGGATTCGATATAACTCTTAATACACCTAAATTTAATACAATTTCATGTAGAAAGTACTTGAGATTTACCATTTGAAAAGAAAATCTATCCCCTCCTAGAAAACATTGAGAAATGAGATATGTTCAACTATTGTATCAGCACATGTAAGTTATTTTGGTTTAGTTTCAAGAATACTAGAGAAACCAATATGAGTACAGAGTTCTAGTTCATAACTTATTCTCTACGATTCATGTTTCTATTTTTTAACACAAAAGCTCTTTCATCTCATATGTATATATATCTATCTCCATATTCTATTTCAATAAGTTTATTAATTTCAATGCAAAATCTAAGATTTTATAATATTCGCATAAGGAAAGAAAAACCTCCCCTTATAATACACTTTCCCTTTTCCCAAACACCTATGGCTAGGCTGCCTAAGGCCCCTTGCAAGAAAATCACTATTTTTTTTCCTGTGTAGCTCATTTCTAGCCTCATCCAATTTGTTCTTCTTTGGCCTATCTTTTTGGAAGGGTTTCTTATCTTTCTTGGAGGAAATAGTTTGGGCTAGAATTTGTGTTTAAAAGTTTTACTTGTGATGTCCCCATCCTTAATAATTAGAAAGACATAAATTACATATGTGATCAAGGGGTGGCAGACCTTGGACACCAATAGGTGGTTAGAATATAGAGATTGGCCAATTGTACATAGCGTTAAGAAGTTTAAGTAGGTAGTTTTGCATATTCTTTCATTATAGTCAATAACATCAAGATCTTATCAAGGAAAATTGTGAAGTCTTATCAATATGACAATTTTCCTATCTAGCATCAAGTACCAGAGGATGCAACATTGAGAGTAGGTCAAGTTCAAGTGATGTGATCAAGGGTTGCAGATATCAAGTTCCTAGATCAGCATAACACCAAACTATGATCCAGACATTGAGGTGACATGGTATCAAGTGCAGCAATCTTTTGGACATCCACCTAATTAACATGTAAATCATGACTTTACTATCAATTACGTCGAATCAATGTAATGAATGGTAAATCCATAATTTGGCATGTCCATAAGATGTGTAATGTCCCTTGGTGGGTGTAGACTTAGTTATTACCAATTTAACTCAAATCTGATATTTATGTCCTAAGCTAAATGGACAAGATATAACAACTCAATCAAAGTTAAAGAATTACTCATTCATTTAATCCAACTAAATTATCTATGTATATTTATTGACATCTATACTGACCTTATTACTATTCCAACTTGCGGAAGGAAGGATTAGGTGTATAACCAAGGTGCTTAGAGACCAAATACAATGGGCTCCCTCAAAGCTCACAGGTCCAACCCCATATCCTATCTTGGGACTTGCCCTCAAGGCTTCCGGGACGCTGACCACTACCCTGTCTTGGGATTGATGCCATTGATTGGATTTAGACAAGCCCCTCCTTGGTAACATTGCAGTCCCTTCCTCTTCAGATACTGGATAGTAATGAATTTGAACATTGACATATATGATTATGACTCTATTATTACTATATATATATATGAAAATATTAGATCTTCAAAAATAGATATATACATTATATATAGATGATTCTGGTTTCATTCTTATTAACATATAACATATATATATAATAGACTATATAAGATTCTTTATCTCTTTTATATATATATATATATATATATATTATATATTCATTTAATTTTATATAACATACATATATGTATAATTATGATTGCATTGTTAATATATATATATCCTCCTATGAATGTACATATAATGTATATCTAATTATTATATATATATATATAATTTATATTACTTTATATATTTATATGACCATATGATGCCCCTTTATCCCTAATAGCATATATACATAATATATATGACCACATATATACTGGCCATTTATTCCTAATAGAATTGAGATATAATATCTTGTAGATGTAGATCAGTATTGATTCATAGATAAGTTACAGCATGCTAATCTGCTGTCAGTAAATATAATTTATTTCCTTTCTGTTCTCCTCCTTCTGAAGAGTGTCAGATATATTGTTTTAATATTCTCTTATTCTTTTTCCCTTGGGAAGAGTGGTAGATCTCCCTTAAATAAATATCGAAGAGGCATGTACGTGAAAGGATACAACTCAATCGCATCTTGTGGAATAATGTTTCTTTCTTCTTAACAAATTCCATTCCTTACTAATCGCATCGTTTTATAATGTTTTTAATTGGCTTATTAGTAAACACTACTGATCGTACTCTTTATGGGAAATTTTGTATTTACAATAGCTGAAAACTAATCACTGTTAGACTTTCAATATCGACTATCCTTCGACCCCTTCAGCCACATAATCCTTTGTAATGTTTTATCAATATCTATTTTGACTAGTCAACGGATGGCTAACATTCATTTATTAAAATCGTATCTATTTGGAGACCACGTGCTTTCATTTCTAAATCGCTGTTTTTATTTGGTGTTCTGATTTGTCACATTTCCAGATCGCTTCCTTTTATCACTTATATAATCGTTGTTTCCCTTTGTCTTTACTCTTTTGTTTATTCCATTTTGTCCTATATGCTTTCGTCTTTTTCTCAATTTGTCTCATGTGACTTTTATTTTTGTCTCTACTTGCCTTCATGAAACAAACACATTTTCTCATAAATAATTTCGATCAATGTAATATGAGTGCTTTGACCAGCATCAATCATTTAATTCATTTGTTAATCATTCATTTTTGCTCTTTATATTAGTGCTGCTTGTAATTGTTGAAGATCATAATGTAAATCGATATATAATATTATATTATAATTTATTTATTTATTTGTATTTTAATCTTATTCATTTATTATTAAAGTTTATTTTTGGAGCGAGGGATATTACAAGATGACATCCTTTATTGATCATCATCAAGACAACATGAAGTATGATGCATATGTTTATATGAGTTTTGTTCCATTACAACACATAATCAAATACTTAGTATCTAGGATGAAACACCAAATCTCCAACTCTCCTTTGAATAAGGATATTCATATGCTAAACAATATATCTGGACTGTGTAATCAAATGAGACAACCTCAAGATTCATTCTTATTGAGTTTTAGGCCTATACGTTTGGAAAACAGGTCCTAATTGACAAAATCTAGGCTATACGCCAGATTTGGGGCCATGCTTATTAAAATGGGCCTTACCTTGTCAAATCCAAGGCCCACACTTCATAAATCTCAGATTTGGGGCAGGCCCTAGGTGGTTTAAAGCCCAGATCAGTGTTGAATTTAGCCTCCTATAGGCCACACGCTACATGTTTAGGCCCCTGCATTTTAAATTTTGATTGGAAGGGGCCAGATATAGGTCCACAAGTTATGTTTTTAGGCCTGGACGGCTGGATCTTCAGCTCACACGCTTGAGTATAGGTCTGGGCCTATCAAATTTTAGTCCATACGCTTGCTATAGGGCCTTGCCTACTCACCTTAAGTCCACATGTTTGTTTAATAGGATCACATGTTTGACTTGGCCAGATTTAGGGTGGGTCCTATACTTATTTAGGCTCAGCTTTGCCTCGAGTTTAGGCCCAAATGGGCCACACGTTTGCTTAGATTTGTGTCTGATTTAAGATTTCAAGGTCACATGCTAGCTTATGGTGCTGATCTTAAGCCAATTAAATTCAAAATTAGGTCTGGTATAATTATATCAGGTCCACACATTACATGATAGGGGCTTGCTTATCCATTTTAAGGCCTCTTTAACTCCATTTAGGGCCACATGTTTTGTATTTGAGGCCACACACTAGATTATAGGGCCTGATTTGATGAATTTAAGTCTTAGGTCCTGTTTACCTCAATTTTGTGCCCAGATCTGCCATGCGCTACATGCTTGAACCTTATGTTAAGGCCTTAATGTCACACATTACATTAATAGGCCCCAATGAATATGTTTTAGGCCTGGGCGCTGATCTCAAGGCCGCACGCTTGCAAATGGGGCTGACCTATTTTGCTTTAAGCTTGATTTAGGCCTCAGCTTAAACGTTTCATGTTAAGGGGGCCAGATTTGGGGCCTTTAAAGCCACACGTTTCATTTAGGACTGGCTCCATATGACCTGTGCCCAGATCTGTGGCTGCCTTTATTGCTTTTATGGCCTGTTTCGTAATTTCAAGTTTACACGTTTGCCACTTAATGCTACACGCTAAAGGTGGGACCGATTTTATTGAGTTTAGGTTCCAATTAGGCCTGTGCTTTTGATTTAAGGTCGCACCTAAGCCATTTATATCAAATTAAGGCCTGGTCTAATTAGACTAGGCCCACACGCTTCCTAATAAGGCTGTTTTGTATCGATTTTAGGCTCTAGTAGAGCTTTGAGCTTCATGTTTCATTGTAGGCCTGATTATAGGCCCCATTACATCGAGTTTAAGCTTGATCTTCCCTTACAAGGCCCATGATTCATATCAAAGAGGCTTAATGATTGGTTGACTTCTTTTCTCACCCTCTTCATTGCATTGGTCTTCCCTCCCTTCATTGAAATTATGACATAGAGATGCTTCCTCCTCCCAATAAGACATGTCTTCCTTGCCTTGCCACATAAAGAGGTGGAATTCACTCCTCTGTGAGGCAAATCGCTAGAAAAGATAGTGGAATCCACCTCTTTGTGTCAACACAAAGAGCAAAATATTATTTGAATTTTATCAAAGTATTCTTTTCATTTACCCTTTAAGGTGATTTGCTTAGGCAATTTTTTACATCTTTGGTTCAATTTATTTTGTTTGAATTTCTTATTTCCGGACTTAGCCAAATTTTATCAATTTTCTCCATTTTGGACCCTAAAGCCAAATTTCCCAAATTTTCCCAAATTTTGACATTTAGCCAAATATTGCCATTTTTGCTCAATTTTTACACTTGATACTTTAGGAAGGCTTTCCAAAAATCTGAGTCGTTGCCAAACACGCTCTACTACCTAAACCTACTAGTAAAAAGATGGGGTCGCTATTTGCAATAGGGTGATGGTGTGAAAACCTCACAACATCCAGCATCCACCCATAGAAATGTTTTTGAACATTTTAAGAATAGAACTTACTTAGAATCAAGAGCCTTCAGTTAATCCCTTTTTCAACTATCCAATGACTAGGAATTGTGCTCAATATGGAAGGAACCACAAATTTGGCGAAGAACCTTAATCTTCAGTTACCCATGTGTGTGCAAGTGTGTTCATTCCATGGTCAACAAGAACTTGGAAAGCTTCTTAGATCCATTGGACTTAGCTATTTTGATATCTTACTCCAAAAGCATCCTGGATAGAGCCTTGCTGCCAATCAGGTGTCCATAACCCCGACGAGGTTATTGCTGTGGTCTACCACGAATATTGCTCTACTTTTAGTGATATTTATTGAGTAGCACCAGTAGCGATATTTTAAAAAAACATGATTTTTTAAAAATCCACTTTTATTGTTGTTCGTGATGGGGGACAATGTCTCTGGATTGGTCGGGGGATGCTTGGGCGTCTCCACGCTTCTCTGGGGATGTCGTATCGTCTCAGTGGCGGGCTGGTGGCAGGTTGGCCATGGTTGGGGGATACCTTGTCCCCACCTCCCCATACCGGGAATGCAGGAGTCTGTGGGGGACGTGTCCTCGTGTTACACTGCATATAATCCAAGCTTTCTATCAGGAACAGCCCGCACATTGCACATATTAGAGATCAGACACAAGAATATCATTTCTATAAGCAATATTGGAGACATTTGCATACTTATAAAGTATAGATTAGAAACAACAATATCATTAGTATAAGCAATAGTAGAGACATTAGATACTTATTAGGAACATCATGATAAATAATCGCTATAAGGAATAGAGGCATACTTTAGCATACTTAGTGCCATATCAGAGACAACTATCAGCAACATTGAGCAGACTTGTAGTATATCTCATATTGATATATCAGACACAGATACTAGCAGTTGGAACGATACTTATTGCACAATTCATATTGTTATATCAGGAATAGCAGAAGTGTAGATCAGAAAAGCAGAGATCATCCTTGCACAAATCATATCGATATATCAGGGAGAGCATCTATCCTATTTGCAAGATATTGATTGATAGTAATATATCATATAGCATCATGCTATAAGCGGTATCAATTGTATATCCTACGGGTAATCATATATAAAGTAAATCATAATCTATCATTCTTACATTAAGTAGTAACAATTATCCTCAATCTAAGTTTTATAAAAGATATTTAGTCTTTTTGGAAAGAAATCTCTTGGAATTTATTTTGTGAGTTAATAATCCCTAACTCCTAAGATTTAGCATAATGGGACATTACAAATGGTATCAGAGCATTACATTGTGGTGGTTTTATTGCATTGTTTCTAAAACGGGACATTACAGATCTCTCCATGTTATGAGCCCTCTTGATGGCATTTTGTAAAGTGTTTGGATCAGATGACTTATTCCAACCGTTAAGAGGTTCTATCAATCTCTTCATAAATAAAAAATAATCAACCTATGCTTAGAGGTTTTTGTTACCATAACAGAGAGTTTCTGGAACTCTGATATAAATGAGTCAACTGATCCCACCTATCTCAACCATGGCAACTCTTCAAAATGCAACTCAGGATCCTTCTTGTCAAATCTTTCAATCTAAGTAAAATCAGTGTAGGATATGATACTGGTGCGGTCCATAGTAACCATTCTATGAAATCACCACTCATGTTTCTCTCCATCCTGATCCAAGGTGGCATATTTGATGGCCTTCAACATGGGATTAAGCTGAAAGTATGTGTCTAATTTCTGCACCCATGCACATGCAATGCATCTGGTGGAACCATCAAAGCTAGGAATTGTCAATTCACCCATCATACATTGGAAATCATGATTAGACCTTGGACCCCTATCTGCTTTTGGTTTGTTTTTGTGTTTGACCTAGCAAAAGTCTGATAAGGACGTAGTTGCATTAAATTCATCTCCCAAGGTTTGATACCCCCTCAAATAATCTGCCCATCTCTCACCATCTTCTTGTTGTCCTACATGACCTCTTGGTGGTTCTTCTAAGAACTCAGGCATTAAGGGTCAAGGACTGGGTCTGCTGGCTGTCATGAAGTTGTTTATCGGGAGATTAGTGTTACTTCTCTCTCCATTATTGTCATTATTATCATTGCTACGTGCTACCATTGTTCCCACGATCACCTTGATTCCTGTTGTTCGTATTCATGGTTTCCATCATCCGGGTCTTTAACTGCACCAGCTGCTTCTGCCCTCTAGCTATATCATTCAATATCTCGATATTACTAGAGTTTTTCTGTTCATGTCTATCATGCACACTTCTCCTTCTGAGCCTAAACTAAGAACACCTCTTTCTCTCCTCCTATAAGTGATAAATTTCGTATCTTCTGGATTCATTAAATAATTTCAGGCATCAATTTTGTCTCAAAACCCACCGGGTTGACAATATCACTTGCACTAATGCCACTATAAAATCCACTAATAGTTTTTCACCAAGTTTTTACACTTGTCTTTTTCCCAATGAGAGTTTTCCCAAATAGTTTGCATGCATGTGAATGTGAATGTTTTTGTTTGAATCAGATTTTTAAAATGCTTCAAAGGAAATAAATGTGAAATGCATTCTAACATACTCATTAATTTAAAACACATGAATATTTTGAAGATCATTCAACATTCCGACTTAAATTCAATGGCTCTCTTTATTAGCTTTACTATTACAAAAGAAAATACAGAGATAGCAACAAATTTTTGACCTTCTTACCAAAGATAAACAGTTTGTAATTTGTACCAGCAGTCTATAATGCATTTTTAAACAAATTTCAGTGACAAGTTCGGGTATGAGAATCTGGTTCATGGGTTCATGATTTTTTTTTTCCATTATGATTCGTATGGGTTTGCGCGCGCGTGTGTATATGTATATTGTTAATCCTAAGATCAGATTACTGAGAGGGGGGGTGAATTAGTAATCTACCAATTATTCAACTTTATCAACCTCTTAAACTTTACTATAGTATTCACAAGATTAACCTTAATAGCAACAAATGAAAATCATAATCATAAGCACATCCACATAACAATGAAACACTTGACACAAAGATTTATCTCATGGAAACCCAAATCGGGAAAAAACGATGATGGGGATTAGTACCCACTAAATGATGTACTTTTCTAAAGTACGCCCTATGAGGAGCTTAACCCTGTTAGGAGTTTACTAAAACACAGTTAGGTGCTACCCAGTCAAGGGATTTACCTTAGGCCTATTAGGACCTTTACCCTGTTAAGAGTAGCCTTGTTAGAGGACTTTAAACACAAGCTAATGTGCCACCTTGTTAGAGGATTTACAATAGGGACCCGCTAAGATCCACCCAGTTAAGGGATTTTGATTGTTGTAACTATTAGGGAACAATAGAGAGAATGATCTGTAGAATATAACTACCTCTGCTTGATCAGATTCACTGAAGCCCACAATCTATTCTTAACACACTTAACTCTACCTTGGCCTGATTGCAACTCACACTTTACACTGCACTCACCCAACTCATATTGTTCTTCAAGCCCTTGAGTTTTCCACCGCGTTAGGCTTCCCCTAAACAACTTACAATTAAACTTCCAATCTTCCTGCTCGAATCCAACACACTAATACACACATCTCGATGTATAAAACAACTTTCCTATACTGTGTCGGCCAATACAATGATTTACATTGAACTTTGTGTCAAGGGGTCAAACACATTTTGACAAAACATTTGCTTCCTCTAGAATCTTCTCCACACTCTAGCATTGAACAATGTGATGTTTGATCATCACCTCCAATCTTTAAGACATGACACCAGATCATGATTGATTTAACCGAATTCACCACAACCTCTATACCGATCACCGATCAAAGATTTATCAATTGTCGCTCAAGAAGACAAACACGTCGACCTGTTAACCACTCTGACTCTGCTCATCGGTCACCTATCCTTCACACCGGTTACTCAAATTAGTTGTGATTTCAACCATAGCATTTACACATTGTTGACCACCATATCCTGTGACTGCATCACAAGAAACAACAAAGATTTGACAGATCAATCAAATCACCTATTGCCTGTCACTAATTGTTCTAGCAGTTGCACTGTTAACCTTCATTCAATCATAACTTTCTTACTGATTTACATCAATAGTAGTGGTCATTCATTTAACATTCAGAGACATCCCTAAGTCTCCCATAAGAGTCGCTACAACTGAAACTTACCGCAACACCTTGATCATCATACTTATACGTAGCAACATACTAGGAACACTAGGTCAATACTTGACATCAATGACAACCCAATAATTGATCATCGTGCATTCAAATCTATATCATGACAACTCTAGAAATCACTTACCATCACTACATTAGTTATGCCAACAATCTCCCCCTTTGTTATTGATTGTAACACTCTCTACAAAACTCACTTCTACAAGATACATTCTACACATACCTGCTCAACATAAACTGTCTTTCACTTTTTCTTCAATTACTCCCCCTTTCACTGAACTCCTCTCATTTGCACTTTCCTTCTGCAACTCTGAACAATCTCTTTACTTCTCTTTACTTACTCTCTCCCTTACTCTCCCCCTTTGACAACAATGCCAAGGTGTCAAACTCACATAATATCTGCTTTGTTGTACCTGACTATTCACAACACATTACTTCATAGACTGCTCCCTCTAAGGAGTAGCCCTATAACATCAATCCAAACATAAAGATATTCACTGGATACACTTGGATTGATGCAACTGCATCTTCTTTTAATTCAAGTTAGATAAGGGAATAACCCCTAACTTACCTCTTAGATACTCAAATGTATCCTTAGGTAGTGGTTTAGTGAAAATATCAGCAACCTGCTCCTTAGTTGACACATACTCCAACCTTACTTCCTTTTCCTATACCCTTTTCTCTAAGGAAATGATATTTGATAACTATATGCTTAGTCTTAGAGTGCAACACCGGGTTTTTAGATATGTTAATGACACTTGTATTGTCACAATAGATAACCACCAGTTCAATTACCTTCTCCTGAATTCCTTCCAGAATTTGCTTAATCCACACTACCTGTGTATAGTTAATTGCAACGACAACATATTCTACTTCAGCTGTTGATTGTGATATATAGTTATGCTTTTTGCTTGTCCAAAATATAAGCCTATCTCCAAGAAAGAATGCACCTCCACTTGTGCTTTTCCAATGATCAACATTACTTGCCAAATCAACATCAGTAAACACACTCAATGAAAACTCACCTTTATGTCCATACCAGTGACCATAATTTTCAGTTCCCTTGAGATATTTGTAGATTTTCTTCACCGCAATCAAATGTGTTTCCTTAGGGTTAGAAGAAACTCTAGCCTCTAATCCAACTACCTGTGCTATGTCTGTTCTACTGTGCACGACATATTGTAGCTTACCGATCATGGACCTGTAAAGAGTTTCATCCACCTCTTTAGAATCATCTTCCTTTGACAATTTGCAACCGGTTACCATAGGGGTACCAACCGGTTTTGAGTCTTCTAACCCAAATGTCTTCAATATCTCTTTCACATATTTGGATTGACTGATGTAGATGCCTTCTTTCAATTGTTGAACTTGCAATCCAATAAAGAATTTGATTTCACCGATCATAGACATCTTGAATTCTTTCCTCATCTCTGCAAATGATCTACTCATTTCTTCATTTCCACCAAAAATGATATCATCAACAAATATTGCTGCAATCAATAACCTATCATCTTTCTCAATCTTCAAATATACATTACTGTTGTCACTTGTCCGTGTGAAACCAATCTGAATTAGATATGAGAGCTCTATCTCTCATATCATGCCCTAGGTGCTTGTTTCAATCCATATAAAGCTTTTTCTGTAATTTGCACACCATGTTCTTGTTAATGCTTACCGGTTACTGAGAGGGGGGGGTGAATTAGTAAATGCTCTTGTCTTCCTTTGATTCTCTTTTCTTTTTTTGATCCTTATAGATAAACATAATATAACAATCATTCACAGGCATAGACAGAATCACACAGATTAACACAGGTATTTATACGTGGAAACCCTCGGTTGGAAGGAAAAAACCACGGTGAGACAGAGCTCACAACCTCACTAGTATCAAATGAAGGCGCCCTATTAGGAGCTTACAAAGCACTGGTTAAGGTGCTATCCGATTATGAGATTTTACAAAAGATCGGTTAAGATCTAAACCCTGTTAAGAGTTGCTTGGTTACAGGACTTTGAACATCTACACAAATGTCACCTTGTTAGAGGATTTTTACAACAAATCGACTATGTTCACCCTGATAGAGGGATTTAATTATGCTTTGAAACTTTATGAAAGCAGTGATCTATTATGACACTGATTGTCTGATTAGATCATACCTGTAGATATCTTCCCCGGTTTGCCTGGCTGTTGACTTATCTTTCTTACCTCACCTCTATGTCTGTAGCTCTTCTCAGAAGATATCTCTCCTTTGCTTTGTGTAATTTCTAACTATCAACAATAGCAACAACCTATCTTGCGTCCTATGACCTATATTTATACAAGAGTGAACCTCTTGATTCATAGAATCGCCAGGGGATAAACTTAACCATAAATCATCCAACACACAGAGGCTATGCATTGTGATCTGGAGTTTACCTTGAGATCATCCGTAGAATTAAAGCTAACTTCAGTTGAAAAGCTAACTCTACCTCAGAGCGATGGATGTCCCGTATAATCAGGCTTTTAACTTAAATTGTAACTCAAACTGATCCATAAAGTCCGGATCGGATCTATCTTGCAGTTAGACCGGTATACTCTTATATCCAGTTTGTCCTTGTATGCCTCATAAGACCGGTTTTGGGTTCTTGATTCGGTCTACCGGCGTATCTATCGAAAAAGTAATAGTCAACCGGTGCAATCATTCTGTTCTTTATCTACCGGTGTCTTCAAAGTAACGTGAGCGACTAATGATCCTCCATCGGTGAGAATGGGTTTTGTGAAATACACTAATGACAACTCATATTTCTAACAATCTTCCCCTTTGTCATTGGTGGCAAAACTATACACAAAACCATTCGTACAAAGGCTGTGAGTTTGTACCTTTCTTTGTTTGAGGACTTTATGTAGAACACTTCCCCTGTGTTGGTGCTCTGGAACTTCCCTTGTTTGCTTTTCTGCAGTTTCCTCTTCCCTCTATTCCTTGTATTCCATTGTACATTCAGGATATGGAATACAAGGAATAGAGGGAAGAGGAAATTGCAGCTTTGTGAAGATGTCCTTATACATGTTCTTTGCAGAATGGAGGAAGGGTGCCCATTGACCGGTTACACTTTCAATGTTCTTTTGGGCTGCTTTTAAAGACACAATTATGTTTTCCATATCTTTGACAGTTTTGTAGTCCGGTTCGTTGATCAGAGCATCTGTAGAAATATCTGTTTGATGCATGATATCTAGTGTTGGGGCCAGAAGCATCTGAAAGCCTGTGACATCTTGGATTCTCTTATTCTCTTTGTTAGTTGTCTTTCTTAGGACTAGAGCAAGACTAGTCATTTCTCTGCTAAAGGTTGTCGCATATTTATTTTTGATGTCAACTTGTGTTGACAAAGCTCGAATGTTTTCTGAGGTATGTGCAACTTTTTCAATTAAATCTTGCAAGAATATCTCAAAATTTGATGTTATGCTCATCAAACCTCCTGCAACTTTTATCTGCTTTTGAAGAACTTTTAGGTTGTCTGACAGAGTAGCCTTTATACTTGCAACTTGTTTATGAAGAATCTCTACTCTTTTCTTCTCATAGTGTTCAATTGCCACTGTTTCTGTATCAGTTAGATCTTCACCAATTGTTTGAGCTAACACTTCCAGCTGGTCAATAACCGGTTCGTCTTCATCTATGTTGGCATCCGGTACGAAATTGTATAGGATATCTTTTACTTTGATAAGAACCATATCCTGTTTTGTTTTGGTGAGCTCTTTTAGCTGTTTTGTTGACATTTTGCTGATGTCAACTCTTTTAGAGGAGCTAGGAAGAGTTTCCTGTTCCTGTGCCTTTGGAGCTTGCTCATGTTCTCTTTTATCCTATTCGTCTGGCTGAATTTCCTCTTGCGGTCTGTCTTCCAGTTGTTGTACTTGTATTTCAGGCTTAGCATCATCTTCTTGATGCGACGGCTCTTCTGGTGGAGCTTGTGTTTGTTGCTGCTCTTTTGCTTTATTAAGATCATCTGCAGCGATTCCTTCATCTCCCTTAACTGATTTGTTAGTAGGAATGTTGTCAGAAGTCTGTCCCAAGTTGACCGGTTCACCAGAAGTGAACATTTCTGTGAGAACTTCCTGTTCATCAGTTAGTGGAGTCTCAGTTGCAGTAAATTGAACAGGTGGATCAATAATTGTTATGTTGTGATCCTGACTACCTATTGCTTCAAGAGTATTGAAGTCATCCTGCTGCCAGAAATCTAAAGTCTCCTTGAAGACTTCAGTCTCATACCCATTGAGAATTTTGGCAACTTTGTAATTTGTATTCAGATTCATAGAAGCTTCTTCTAATAGAAGTTTTGCGCTTTTGTCGCTTAGACCAGGTCTAGCCTTTTCCAGTGCTTCCTTATTAATCTTTGAATTGATTTCTAGGCCAGTTCTCCATTTTACCTGAACCTTATAGTTTAACTCAGGAGGAAATTTGCCTCTATAATCCCTAGGAGTCTTGATGAAATCTAGTAGACTTTCAACAAGAGCTTTTTCAATTTCCTGTTTGTCCTCCTCAGCTAATACACTATACCATTTGGCTGCATTGTCTATTTCTCCAAAATTTGTAATTTCTGCTACAATATCATTGACGGTCATAGTGCGAGCCTTACCTTTTTCCGGATATACTAGGAGTGTAGGATTTGTTGGTTCATCGGTTATGTCAACAGTGACTGGTTTTTCTACTCCAAATACACCTTTTCCTTTCCCGGTGTCACGGATCAGTGGAGCTGTTGCCTTTTGGCGTGCTTCCTCTGCTTTTTGCTGAGTCTGAAGAAGATTGGTCCAGATGGCCACTCCTTCATCATGCACTTTCTCGGTTTCTCCAATCAGCAAGAGACCTATCCTTTTCTTTGTCAGGAAATTTTGCTGATGTAGCTCAGCTTGTTGAGTAGCTTCTTCTAGTGTGAGATGATTCTGAACTTCTAACAGAGCTTTTATCCTTAGCTCTTTTTCTCTGTTTATTGAAGCTTTCCACCTACCTTGAAGGAAATCTGAAAGATCCTTAGGCAATACTTTTTGAAGTTTTGTAGGAGTCAAATTAAACTTATGTAGACATTCAACTACAACATCTTCAATTTTCCTTGGGTCATTGTCGTTTGCCAGATTGTATCTTCTTTCGACATTAGCCATTTCGCCGCGTTCTTTCAATCCTATCACAAATTCATCGATTGTTGGCTTACTTCTTCTTGGCGGATCCACCTTTGTCAGTTTACTGGGTCTCTTCTTTCTTTCGCTGAGGGGAACTGTGTCCTCAGAATTGGTTTCTTCAGCTTCCTCCTCTTGAGTGCTTTCCTCCGGTTGAGCTTTCTTTGTTTGTGCTTTTGGTGGCTCAGCTCCCGGTTTCTTCTTTGGTATGGGCATTCTTTTCACATAAACATTTTTGATTGATGCTTTCTTTGGATTTTTCTCTATCTCGTAGGTTCCAAATCGTTGAGCGCTGATATCCAGGTGTGCTTTCTCCAAGGCCTCTACGTATGCCGTTGCAATCTTTATGGTAATCTCGTAACCAAGCTCAGGTGCATACTCGTCTCTTGGTTTTACTGCTTGGATGATGCAGAAGTCAGTTGATACCAGAAAACATACCTCTTCTTTGTATTTGTCAACGATAGTTGACGGAATCCTTTGTCTGGCATGCATCTTCAGCTGAAAGGCTTTAAAATGCTCGGTCATAGCCTTATCAAACTGGTCTCCCAGTTGGTTAGCCATGTCACTGATTTGCATCATGACCGGTCGATCTGTTGTCCATGTTACTTTTCCTCTCCCAGGGAAGGAATTAGAATAGTAAAAGTAGAGACAAACCAGAAGTGTACCAAATTTCAGTGATTTCTTTTTGACGATGCCTAGATTTTTCATGTTCTCAAAGATCTGTCCTCTTAGCATTTCGCACATGTCATATTGTGCATTGTCGTGAATAATTCTATAAGCTACATGTATGCCTCCACCCAGTATACTATTTAGGTTATTGGATTGATATACTTTGTAACCTATTACAGCAGATGCGAACTGAATGACTGGATCTTCAATATCAGTCACGGTCATCAATCGCTTGTCAGACTTTGACTTTGTCAGATTGGTTACTACTGTATTTGGTATTGTTCTTAGGGTTAGGGCTTCCCCTTGATTGCTGAACCCAGTCACCCTATGAAGATCGTTTTTCGTGATCGGAGTGCAGACTCCTTTCGTGACCCAAAAACTTGGTTCATGTACTCGACTAACTGCCATTCGAATCCATTCTGATCTAAATATGGTTGGATACGAGACTCCATTGATAATCCCAGATGATACCAGCTTTGCGTACCCATTGGGATAATTGTCGTCTTTGCATAGTGAGCGATACTCACTTTGTATGTACGTCTCACCCAGCTCTTCTTGTTTGGCATGGATGAACGCAGTTACATCTTCTGTTAGGAGCACCTTTAGGTATTGAGGAGAGCGGGCCAGCCATGTCGATCTCCCTGTTTTGATTTGTTGAGATATCATATGGAGGACGATCGGCTTGCTTTGCTGGAACCAGCTTAGCTTCGTATGACAAAGATGCCATTGCTCTTAATCGGTTACTCGGAGAGATGATTGATCGGTTTTCATAGATAATCTCGCTTGATGATTATTTCACAAGAATATTGCTCAAGCATAAAAAAGATAAACATAAAATTGCAAGATGAAAGCAAAAGAGTAATCCTTCTTTGCTTTAATAGGATTAGGGCATAACGGTAACTATTGTTAAACGGCTATAGCATTAATTGCCTTACCTAACCTTTCTTGCTACTTTTGCTAACCGGTGGTCCAACCCCTTTCTTTTGATTGGGCATGCCCCGGTTGATCATCTCATATCTTTCCGGTTTGACCTGTAGATCAAGTGAGATTAGACTCACCAGTCCTATCGGGAATGGTAGTTGCATTACCGGTGCCCCCTAAGCCTTGAAACCTCAGTTTGCAAAAGAAATATCATCATCTTGTGATGATGATCTTGCCTCAATTTTCACATCGGCGGAGTTCTTTGATTCTTTAACAAACCATATTTTGTTTACTTCTTTCTTGGTCTCCTTATCTCTGTTGTTCTTCTTATCGGAAGCCAAGGTTTTCATCACCGGTTTGTTTGATTCCTTGCCTTTGTTCCTAATCCGGTTCCAGCAGTGCTTTGCTAGATGACCGACTTTGTTGCAGTAATAGCAGATCATACCGGTTGCTTGCCATGGGTTCATCCCTCTTGGGTTAGGGGATTTGCTCCTTGATCCACTGTTGCAATGCATTCCTTTGTTTGTATGAACAATTGCGTTCTAGTTTTTGCTTTTCTTGGAGAATACCGGTCTTGGTGATCTGAATGCCATTGTCTTTGATCTGCATTCTTCAGCCTTGTGTCCGAACTTGTTGCAGGTATAACAGTATCCCTTGAAGCTTCCCCTGCTTCCACTGGACACAGATAGGGGGCTTGACCAGCACTCATTGGTCTTGTGGCTATTTTTGCAACAATTCTTACAGTAGCTGCTGTTGGCTTTTACCAATGCATTTCTGCAGTCATTGGTGTTATGACCCGGTTTTCCATAATGCTTAGAAGTATTGAAGGTTTGCTTACCTCTTTGTGCTAGCATCTTCCTCTTGTTCTTGCTCGACTTTGCTTCAACTGACTCACCGTTTTCTTTGGTGATTGCACTGGTGGATTCAAGATTGGTGTGATTGTTGTGCTTTCTTTGAGCTTTGAGTTGCTCATCAAGCTTGACCGAGTTGCTCATCAAGCTTGACCGAGCTTTCATTGTATTTTCTCAGCATTTCATTCCTTTTTTCAAGGACTTTCTTTTGTTCTTTGAGTTGATATATCTCGATCGCCAGCTTCTTGCATGCTTCACTCTACCCTGCCATGCTTTGTGCATGTTGGCATTTTCTTGGGTGACAATCAACATGTCTTCCTGGAGTTGCATAGTGAGGAGTTCATTTGCCCTTACAGCTTCCTCTGCTCGGTTCATTGCTTTTTCAGAGGATGTTGATGTCTTGACTGCTATGTTTTTTTCACTTTCAATTTTTCGTTTCTGTGCAATTAGTTCAGTCATCCTCAAAGCATTCATCTTCTGCTCCCTTTTGAGATCAGTAATTTGACCGGTTAGGATCTGATTCTTTTTCGTAAGCTCAGAGATTGCTTCCTCAGCCTCATCGGATCCACTCTGTGCAGAGAGTTCATCGATTGTTTCATTACTCTCGTTTAATTGTAGGGCCAGCATCTTTCTCTTTGCAAGTGACTTCCTTAGTCTATTCTCCAGTGAGGCAATAATGTCGTTGGTTTCCTCTAGCTAGTTCTAATACCGGTAACCCTCGATCTTTTTCTCAAGTTGTCAAACTTTGTTGTATAGAGAAACTAGGCTCTGATACCAATTGTTAACGCTTACTGGTTATTGATATGGGGGGGTGAATCAGTAAATGCTCTTGTCTTCCTTTGATTCTCTTTTCTTTTTTTTATCTTTATAGATAAACATAATATAACAATCATTCACAGGCATAGACAGAATCACACAGGTATTTATACGTGGAAACCCTCGGTTGGAAAGAAAAAACCATGGTGAGACATAGCTCACAACCTCACTAGTATCAAATGAAGGTGCCCTATTAGGAGCTTACAAAGCATTGGTTAAGGTGCTACCCGATTATGAGATTTTACAAAAGATTGGTTAAGACCTAAACCCTGTTAAGAGTTGCTTGGTTACAGGACTTTGAACATCTACACAGATGTCACCTTGTTAGAGGATTTTTACAACGAAACCAACTATGTTCACCCTGATAGAGGGATTTCAATATGCTTTGAAACTTTATGAAAGCAATGATCTATTATGACACTGATTGTCTGATTAGATCATACCTGTAGATATCTTCCCCGGTTTGCCTGGCTGTTGACTTATCTTTCTTACTTCACCTCTGTGTCTATAGCACTTCTTAGAAGATATCTCTCCTCTACTCTGTGTAATTTCCAACTATCAACAACATCAACAACCTATCTTGCGTCCTATGACCTATATTTATACAAGAGCGAACCTCTTGACGCATAGAACCGCCAAGGGATAAACTTAACCATAAATCATGCAACACACAGAGGCTATGCGTTGTGATCTGGAGTTTACCTTGAGATCATTCGTAGAATTAAAGCTAACTTCAGTTGAAAAGTTAACTCTACCTTAGAGCGATGGATGTCCCATATAATCAGACTTTTAACTTAAACTGTAACTCAAACTGATCCATAAAGTCCGGATCGGATCTATCGTGCAATTAGACCAGTATACCCTTATATCCGGTTTGTCCCTGTATGCCTCATAAGACCGGTTTTGGGTTCTTGATTCGGTCTACCGGTGTATCTATTGAAATAGTAATAGTCAATCGGTGCAATCATTCTGTTCTTTATCTACCGGTGTCTTCAAAGTAATGTGAGAGACCGGTGATCCTCTAAAGGTGAGTATGGGTTTTGTGAAATACACTAATGACAACTCATATTTCTAACATTTCTTACCTTCTGAATTGACAAATCTTTCACATTGTTCAATGTATACCTCTTCTTCCAATACACCATTAAGAAAAGTTGACTTAACATCCATTTGATATACCTTGAATCGTTTTTAAGCAACATATGCAAGCAATATCCTTACACCTTCAAGTTTAGCCACAAGTGCAAATGTTTCACCATAGTCTAGGCCTTCCTCTTGCGCATATCCTTTGCACATCAATCTTGCTTTGTTATGTACCACTTCACCTTTTTCATTCATCTTGTTTCTGAAAATCCACTAAGTACCTATTACATTTTTGTCCATCGGTCTGGGTACTAATGTCTAAGTTTTGTTCTTCTCAATTTGCTCCAATTCTTCTTCAATAGCCTTCAACCAATCATCATCTTTCAATGGATCTTTCACAGTTTTAGGTTCAAGTTCAGATAGAAAACATGTACTTTCTCTTGCCTTTCTTCTTGTTTAAACACCAGCATTTCTGTCACCAATAATTTGATCAAGGGAATGATTCAGTTTCACATACCTTGGCAATACCGGTTCAGATCTTGTAGTACCTTCAACAGCTTGTATCAGTTCCTGTTCATTGATATATCTCTCCAACGGTTCTACTATAGAGTCCTACTCCACCGAATGTACATATACAAACCCATGATAGTCTTCTGGTTCCTTCTTGCCGGATTCATCATTCTGCTTAGGAGATTCATCTATCCTTACATTAGCGTTTTTCACTATCTTATTGGTTCTCTTGTTCAAGCACTTGTAGGCTTTGCTCTTTGTGGAATATCCTAAGAATATTCCCTCATCACTTCTTGGGTCAAAATTTTCCTGAATTTTCATCTCTTTTTATGTAATATCTACTTCCAAAAACTTTGAAATAACTAACAGAGGAGATTGATCATGCCACAACTCATAAGGACTTTTGTTTGTATCTTCAACTGAACTCTGTTCAATGTGTAAACAGCAATGCTCACCGCTTCTCTCCAAAATTTATGTGCAACACCTTTTTGAATCATTAATGTTTTGGGACAATCAATGATAGGCCACCATATCTTGTGACTGCATTACAAGAAACAACAAAGATTTGACAGACCAATCAAATCACCTATCGCCTGTCATTAACTGTTCTAGCAGTTGCACTGTTAACCTTCATTCGATCATAACTTTCTTATCGGTTTACATCAACAATAGCGATCATTCATTTAACATTCAGAAACATCCCTAAGTCTCCCATAAGAATCGCTACAACTGGGACTTACTGCAACACCTTGATCATCATACTTATACTTAGCAACATACTAGGAACACTAGGTCAATACTTGACATCAATGACAACCCAATAATTGATCATCATGCAATCAAATTTTTATTATAATGACTCCAGAAATCATTTACCATCACTGCATCAGTTATGCCAATATATATATATATACAAAAAAAAAGAGAAATATACATAATTGTAAAACTAAGTCATTTGATGACTCTGTTCCCCTTAGATAACCCTTTGTCTTCTTATGCTTAGGATAAAAACCTATGACTCATCGTTTGTCTTATTTGCTGATTTGGTTTTGCCTTATTCAACACTTGATATCAACAGTTGTTTAGATTGTAATTCTTTTGTCTTGCAGTGACTGCTCACAGCTGCCTCCGTTTTCAAATTCTTTTAATCCTTCACACTCTGCCTTAATAAAAAAATAATATTTCTGAATACTGTTGACCAGATCTGGACGGACCACAGGTCCAAATGCGGACCCTGTGCAGATTCAGCACAGACCGGTCCACGAATCCGGACCTGGAACCGGTTCTAGGGTCCAGGGTCCGAATCCGATAACTTAGCCCACGACCCAAGATAAAGCTGGTTGACCCTCAAGTTGATATCAAACACTATCCTTCAGCACCGCAAACTTTGTTTTGCTACATCCATTTAGTGATTTCTGTAATTTAGATTTCCAATGCCTAAATATAAGAGGGGCAGCCATCAAGAAAAACCTACAACTAGTATGGGAAGTCACACCTAGCAAAGGGATGACCGGCGGCCAAAAGTTGGGAGCATTAACTTGCTGCAACCTGTCAAACTTCAATGCCCAACTCCACGAGATGCAATCTCAGATTTTGGCATCCAAATGACATACCCCAATCACTCAATTCTTCATTTATTTGCATGATCCAAACAAATGACTATCCAGCTATGCCGTCCAACCTGTTCAGTGATGCAAGAATCGATACAACAATCTTCCTCAATAATTGGTCTTGCTTACAAAACTTCACAAATCATTTTATTCTTCCCTGTTTATGAAATTTGAGTGATTCCGCCTGTAACTGGCCAGGGTAGATCTCTCATCACCAAAACCAATACCCTTCGGGTTTTGTTCCTTAGGTTTTTCTCTAGAAGAAGCTCCAAATTCCACAATAGAACAAATAAGCAAGCATATCAAATGAGCTCCCAATTCTCCTTTTTATATTTTCCTTAGGACATTCTCTAACGGCTATTCAACTTCCCACTTGAAATAATTTATGAAAGCACATTAATAAATTAACTTTTTATATATTATTTTAAGTCACTTAAGTCACTTTATTGAATTAATTAAAATAAAACATTTTATAAATTAACTCAACTAGACAACTTTAAGTAACTAACTCAATTTATTCCCTGATATCTCAAAATTGGCCTAGAAGAATGAAATAGATTTTAATTTATTCCTTGACATCCCAAAATTAGCCTACTGGAATTAAATAGGCTAACGGATCATCTCTGTCTACTCCTTGGAAGGGGAGATTAGATTATCCCGTCAAATGAAGAGTTTCCTAGATTATCTAATTCTTGTTTCCTAGCTTGTTGGCCTTGGAAGAGTACATCCATATAACATAGAAATGGATGTCATTTTAGTCTGACTGTGCGTTTTCCTCTAATGTTACTTTTAAATTGAAGACTTGTACATTTTGCAGGGGAAGATGAATGCAAATGATTTTACTGTAAATAGGGCACAACAATCTTGATTTTTAGGAAAAGCTTTTTTAGTTGAGAGGAATGCAGCTAAGATCATCTACCTCGAGCCCAAGCAAAAAAGGGAGATGTTTCAATCACGTAGAAAGCTTGATGGTACGTGAAGCATCATGAGGCTCAAGATATCGCCAACGTGGTTCCTTCATTTGCTATAGCCATTGTTTCTTCAAATTCAGACAACAGATAACTGCAACTGCTTCTAAGTTTCTTGTGAATTTGGTATATTTAAAATTGAAATCGAAGAACAGACAGGTAATTTAAACTTCATACTGAATGCACTGCATCATATGTTATGTGTACTACAGTGAATGATCTAGTTCAATACAGTTATTCTTAGTTTTTTATAGAACATCTATGAAAAATCGCTCAAGCATGCGTATGTTTTCTGCAGATTATTTTTCTCAAAGAACACTCTAGTTTGACCTGTATTCTCCGGTTCTGATTCAGCAGCAGTTGGAAAATGCAGAACAAGTGCACTAAGCTAATTTTTGCAGGATTTGGGGTGATAATAATTATTTGCTGACATTGTGGATGGTGAAAATTTATCTCGGTGATTTGGGGATAAGTAATATATGATAAAATTTCATTTTTATTATTGCATTCTACCAAGCCAAAAAATCTTTGCACCAAATGTTTATTCACCAATGCATATGAATTGCCAGTGTGGGTACCTGGTACCCCAATCTCGAACAAGGAAGAAGACATGTCCATTCATCCATGATACTTGGATGAGTCTGTAAATTAGCTTCTTTTAACATGATTATGTGCCGAAGTCCTACATATGAATCTATTGGCACTGGACAACTGTCCCGAACATCGAATCTTCTGTCATAGTCTGTACTAGTTGGATTTATCTTTAAAAGATGGGTGACGGGTCTGATAAAAAGGAGTCATGTTATGAACAATTGCAAATTGTTTATGCAGACCAAGGTGTTCCAATTTATCCAACTGCATTTCTATAAAGCCTTTTACAAGTGGCATGGCCATTAAGAGTGCAGATTTGACTTTTTAACAGTGACACACGGGTGTGGGGGTACGTTGGGACGGGGGATGCCGGGATGAGTTTCGAGTGCGGGAAAAAAAAGGGCCTCAATTTCGGGACAGCGGGGGGTGGGGAGGGGGGGACTGCATACTATACGTATATAACTTGTTTTGTTAATTATGAAAAGAAGTTTCAATTTAACATACCAAATTGAACTACTAAGTTACATACCAGATTGAAATAAATGAACTAGAACTGTTGAACATTCAACATAGTAACATAATCATTTAAATATAGTACTATAAACTTTAAAGTTTAAAGTTATAAACATACAACTATCATGTTCTACTATCAAATGACAAAGATTCAAAATTGAAAATTCATTGTTCAAATATGAAATATCAACATGTCATATAGCATAAAGATGATCATGATTACAATGAGCAGAGTAGCATGATATGATATAATGAATCATGATGAATCATCAATATCAAAATGAGTACCAAATCAAAATGTCAATCTGAAATCATGTCAAAATGTAAGAATGGGAAGCCTCTAATCATCCCCCAAGCCAAAGTCCTCATCACTAGAACTATTGGACTTAGAGTCCTCATGGTCAAGGTCTGCCAAAGGAACACCAACTAGCCCTACATGGGCTTCTACTGCAATTTCGTCCTCATTGATTTGTGCTGGATCCTTTGGCTCTACATCCCATCGTGCTACTGGGCTCTCTTTGTACCCGCATGTCTTGCGATTTGTGATACCCCTGCACCACACCCCCACACCCAAGTACCCGACCGGTGCGGTTGGGGTTCGGCGGCTCCAAGCTGCTGGCGGGGGTGCTCAGGTGTGTGGTGTACCCGTCCTGGGGACATCCCCGCACTTGGTACTTTGAGGTTTTGAGTGGGGTCCACGCCTCGTGTTTCACTGCATTTTAATAAAATTGTGTCTATATAGTCATTTGCATGTATTGTCAATAACAATAATAAATTCAGGAGTATCAGGTGACTGAAGCAAGTTTGGATGTACCCTGTATGTTAGTTACCCTTGATGTGCAACATCAAGATGATTCTTGAGGATGAAAGCATTGTGACAAATGAATTTGGGGACAATTATTTTGTTTCATTTTTTTACTCGAGTTGTATGCCTTTACTATACGAGTGTCAATGCCAATATCTTTTTGTTTGAGGGCAGGGGAAGATGAATGCAAATGATTTTTTACTTGAGTTGTATGCCTTTACTATATGAGTTGTCAATGCCAATATCTTTTTGTTTGAGGGCTTGCTTGCCTTGGCATTGGTGCCCTCTAGTCTGTTATCCTTTGTAGAAATAACATTCTTTTTCTTCATTGTCTTTTATTGGCTCTTTATACTCATGTTGTGCCTTAGTTGAGTGATTTTTGGGTTTTTCCTTTGAAGAGTTGGATTCAACTTTCATAGCCTTTTGTATTGCTTCTCCCATAGTTTGTGGCTCTAAGGGGTTTACCATATTTTTAATTGATTTCTTAAGTCCTTCAATGAATAAATGAGCCTTCTTTAGGAGAGGTTAGGTATCATGACTGAGAACTTTTCAAATTTGTTGGCAAAGTCTTCTAGGGTTCCATATTGCCTTAGTTGTGTTAGCTCCTTGAAGTACCATTTATGATGCTTTTGGTCAAATCTACTAATAATTTTGAGTAAATTCATTATAGGTGGTTATATTTTGATGGTCTTGAGTGATGATTGCATGATGCCACCAATTGTGGGCTATTCGAGATAGGTGGATTATTGCAAAGTTAATAGCATTTTCCTCGGTCATAGGGTTGAGGGATATATAGGTTTCAAGTTTTTTTAACTTGTGATTGTGTGGTGGTTTTATTGGAACCATCAAAACATGGTAGATTTATCTTACTAATTTTTTACTTGAGATGCTTTTGGTCAAATCTACTAATAATTTTGAGTAAATTCATTAGAGGTGGTTATATTTTGATGGTCTTGAGTGATGATTGCATGATGCCACCAATTGTGGGCTATTCGAGATAGGTGGATTATTGCAAAGTTAATAGCATTTTCCTTGGTCATAGGGTTGAGGGATAGATAGGTGTTAAGTTTTTTAACGTGTGATTGTGTGGTGGTTTTATTGGAACCATCAAAACATGGTAGATTTATCTTACTAATTTGTGACTTGAGATCTTTATTAGAATTATTCTTTCTCCTACTTGTCTTTGCTTGGGTTTTGACTTCATAATACTCCTTAAAGGGTATACAATTTTTTTGCTGGGTCTAATCTAGCATACATTTTTGCAAGATCCCCTAGATTGCTTGTGATTGTCTCTTCTTCCATGATAGGTTCTTCTCTTGGTAGTAATGGAGGAATGGGTGGCCTAAAGATGGAATTTTGAGTTGAGTGTTCATTCTTAGAATGATTCGAATGAGGGTCTCCTAACTTTGGAACATGTCTTTAATTATGGTTGTGGTTCATGCTTTGAATAGCTTGGAGGATTAATTGATTGGTGCTTTCAAATCTTTCATTAGTCTATTCCATGAAGGTTCTGAGTTCATTGGCTAATTGCTTTACCATGGTAGCTGTGCCCTTCTTGCGTTGATAGGTTTGCATGAACTATCCTCATAGGATGGTAGGGTCATGTTCTAATAACATTGTAATGTCCTCTTTTTGGATATCTTGGAATTAAGGGACACCTAACTTGAATTCTTTATTCTTATTATGAATTTCAATCCCAATTACACTATAAACTTATGATTTGATAATATAAAGTCAATGCTATGTCAAAAGACTAATATCAATGACACTTACTATATTTGATTTAGACAATTCGATGCAACCTTAATAAGTTGTTCTTGTAGATAAATCTATACTTAATGCAATGACTATTATAATCTTTGTTGTATTAGGTATGACAAATTAATATGCAAGATGATCTTCCCTTATAGACATTTATTATAATTATTTTGCTATGCCTTGTGTTGAAAAGATAAGTGTTTAGAGGAGCAAATCTTAAATAGGATAAAATAGAATAAATTGTAATTTGATCTAATTATTCTTGTTTTTTATTAAGTTTAGTAGCCTAACAAGGGGGTTGACCCTTACAATAGCACAACTAGGGCTATTAATAAATCAACAACACATTAACAAGGCATATGTAAGTAACAAATCAAGTCCACAAGTGGCACACTATTAGCAGATTAACAATCTTTCTTAAACATACCACTTGGAGAACAAGAGACCACAACTGGCCACTTACAACACTCGGGCGAAAAGAGGTTGTTAACATCACAACCCAAAAAATGGGGCATAATACATTTTACATCCAAGTTGCCACCAAAAGGAGAAGACGACTTAAAAATATTTTTTAGCCTCCATTGTAGAGCATGACGAATCAGTGACAACGAGGGAAATTCTAGTACCAATATTTGTAAGGATCCTTAACCAAAAGCAACAAAAGACTAGAACAAGCCCTTGAAAATTAGCGACAAACATCTAGTTTTTAAGAAGAAACCCATTGTGTATGCAAGCAAAAATAAACAATCTATTTGAGAAAACAAAACAAAAATTAGTGGATTTGGCAACAATCACGACAAACCAGACCGAAAGAGAAAAAAAACTAACATATATCATTGGTAGGTTCCAAGCTTATCCATAAGGCCCCATATCCCTGTCTCTTTGAAGAAACAAGCGAACCATAACATCACCAGTCATGAATTGAATAGACTCTAAACCCATATAATACTGCATAACATAACTGCCATCCTCCATTCATAGGCAAATCCCCACCACTATAGAAGATCTTGCCACCTCGATTTGCAATAAGATGAAGGACAACAAAAGCTCCATGTGCCAATCCCACAACCAAGGCAAATTCAAAGACCCCACCTCGATAGGGGTCGATTCCTCCATATAAGTCATGTAGGAATGAGACCAATTTCGAAGAGGCCAACCACCAAAAATACAACCTTCGTTGTAGGTCAATAGAGAACATCATAATCAAACCTCCCACAGGGAAAGAAGGCCCAAGTAAAGAAGAAATATTCTCCATCTGAACCAAATGTGAACTCATAAGAGCAATGCCAACAAACTGAAGGCGGCAACAACAAAAACCACGTACATGGTCAACATTTCCATAACTTCAAAAGCCCCCGTAATAGGGTAGGTTTGAAAGAACAAGGTCAAATCCCCAATAAGGAGGCATAACCTAACTAAAAGAAAATGAAACACCAATTATCTTTAGTTGGGCAAAGATCTTGAACCACTACGGAAGCATTCCAGCTGGGCGAATGGCCAAAACCATTGCATCCAATCCCAAACACACACAAGGCCATAAGAAGGGGAAAAGATAAAACCAAACCCCTCAAACAACACAAACCCACAACAAAACCATGCAAATCCCACAAGGCATGAGATCCCTAAAAATGAAACAGGGCAAATACGAAAGCCATCAACACCCAAACAACAACTAGGGCACTCCAACAAAAAATAAATCCTCTCTTCAAACCAGTGCAGATCCAAGAAAACCCACAGCTCCGAAGACACCAAAAAGGCCAACACCAAAAGCATCGGAATGAACCAACTCCAACAATGGCCCGAGCCATACAAGGACAATCGAAGAAAACCCCCACAACAAAGCAACATCCACTAGAAACCAAGGGCCTCAAAAGCTGCACTTCTATCACTAACAATAGGCACTTAAACACAAAACACAAATATATGATAAAACACAAACACAAGTTGTGCCACAACCCAAATAGTGAGGCGACCACTGTTGCCAGTGAAAGGAAAATGGATGTAACCAACACCATGACATCTCCACAACATGTAGAGGCACTCATTCACCCTCAACAATTGAGGGAAGCAGACCTAAGGGCACAAGGATGGGTCACAAACATAAGGCCAAACATAAAACAAAGGGAGAACACCCAAAATGCAACCAACAAGTTTTGCATGCTCTTCATTCACAAGCAACATCCAACATAATCACTAATGGACTTGGCTCAACAACCAAAGAAAAAGAAAGTAAAGAGGTACCACAAGCCTCCGAAGCCAAAAGAGGACCATTATCCTTCCAAAACGTAAGCCAAGCACAACCTTTGGACTAGGGACAGTCTGGTCAGTCTTAAGGCAAGCAATAGGAACCACCCTAAATTGCCAAAGAAAAATTTATTGGCAAATATTTCATGTCAGCATTTTGAAAAATGGTGAATAATTTGGGACCGAACAGGGTGGCCATTTTGCCGCAGATTTATAAATTTTTAGTCAAGTGCACTTTGGTTCACCCTAATTTTTAATTAATTAATTATATTGATAAGAAGATCTCGCTAATAAGATCTACATTTTCCAAGCAATCTATTTAATATTTTCGCCTGCAATTTTAGAAGTGTGTCATAATTTGCCAAAATCTGTAAAAAGATCTATTTGCATGAGGAGCCAATTTGTCTGACATTTTTTAGAAGTGTCTTAATACAATGCAATATTTGCTAATTTTGTTATAAGTTCATCCCAATGGACGATCCATAAATTGCCTAGGAAATTACAACATATATGTTTTTGTAGAGGTTTGATTTGTTCTATATTTACATAAGACGTGTTAGAATTAAGTAGGATTCACCAAATATACAAGTCATTTAAAATTCTCGCTGAATTTGTAAAATATGGATTGGTATACATACAACTAAAGATTAGTTTTATTTTTACACAATTTGGTCAGTTCTGAGCTCTTGATTCCAATAAACAGCCAAGTTTCAGACTAGGAACAAGCACTGGTACATAATCAATTGTTAGTACTACTCACTAAGAATCTAAAGGTAGTGATGATTTTTTTGTGTTATAATATCATTCATCTCAATTTGTTTGCAATTTTTAGTTCATTCCTATTGAGTGGGGAGACATTGTACATCTCGATTGTAGGCTTAATGGCCAAAGAATCATATAGTATATTATGGCTTCTTAATCAAGTAGACAGTTCTTTGTAGCCTTGATTTCATTTGAGATGTCAAATAGGAAGAAGGGTAAGGCTCTTGAATTTGGTGAAGGTGAAGAGAGGCCAACAAAACACATTACCATAACTTTAACTTCAAGCTTTGGCAATGTTTGTGGTCAAAATGATGAAGCTGCGTCAACACAACTACTAGATTCACAATGCGCACCTAATATTGAAGAAGTTGGCAAACTTGATATTTTAGATGACGATGAACTCGAAGAAAGTTTTCTAGTCAATGCCTAGGGTGGCACAAATTAGATAATCAATTTGGGTGACAAAGACAATGTTGCAGCTGATGATGCAGGGAAGTAGAAATGGAAATCCAAAAAAAATGGTCGAGAGTGGGATATGTCAAGGAATTTTCAAATTGATTAGGTGTCAAAGTATCCATTCATTGAGCCAATGGAGAATTCAAAGAAATGTGAGCTTCCAATAGAATACAAGTGTAATATTTGTAATTGGAAACATAAAAAGGAAAAGAGGTTGCAACTAAAACTTGACACCATAGAAAAGCATATCGATAATGTTAAGGTAAAACAAATCATAGATGGAATTGAAAAATCAATGATAAGATGGAAAACAAAGGAGCAATGCCACCATGTTAAGAATTCCTTAGAATATAATTTGCATTTGATAATACATACAAAGCCTACTTAATATAAAGGTTCAGTTTAAGCTAATTTTGGAAAAGCAATGGCAGTAGAACAACTAGGAAAAGTTGTTTAGTTAAGTGTTGTTTTTTATATTTTGAGTAGAGGGTGTGCTATGACAGACTACCTAGGAATGAGTGCTTTATTAGACTTTTTGGAAGTTCCTAATTATCCTAACAATCATTGCTCAATAAACAATGGATGAGAATGCGCAAGTTATCTTGTTGAGGTTGAAAAACAAGATACAAAGCGAAAAATAAGATAGTTCAACTTTATTGCATTGTCATTAGACAATGTTACAACAATAGATAATACATCTTGGGTATGCATGCATGTTTATACTGTATAAAATCATGTCCGCCTACCTCATCTACTATTTGTTACTAAAATGAAGGAGAGCGACAATAAAAGCTCCATTTTAACTAGTTTAGAGTTCTTTAATTGAATATGGAGGCATGTATGACTTGATGATTTCCAAAAAGTTGGTATGTGTAGGAGAAGATGGAGGTTTAGTAATGCAAGGTAAGAGGAACGGTGTTTGTGCAAAGCTACAAACTTCTTGTTTACCCTACATGATTGTTATTCACTACATGGCCCACAAAATGAATCTAGCTTTTAAAATTGTGAGTAATTGTCCTCTAGTAATAAATATTGAATAGTTAGTCAGAGAGCTCTACTCATACTTCTGTCGAAGTCCAAAACGGTTTTTAGAATTTTAAAAATTTGTCAATTGAATAATTGATGGGAATAAGCTTCTTAAGGATGTTGATACCAGATGGATCTCCTTGGATGGACTAACACATTGAGTTTATTTAGAATATCTATCCTTGATTGGAGTAATGTATGAACATTGACACATAGTAGACACTGCTAACTTGCTTCGTAGGTTAAGTGGTATAGAGACACTCTTAACTTTAGCAAGTCTTATCCCCATGGTAGAGGAAATAAACCTTCTTGTGAAAAAAGCCCAACAAAGAGCTATCTATATGGCAGAATATGCTAAGCTACATAAAATGACATGCGTTTCCCTCAGTAATCTCTATCAATCTCAACCAACATTATCTGATGAAAAATTTGTTAGGTGGAAGACTGTAACAGATTTGAGCAATCCTAATAATTTTTTACATAACAATGCAAATGGGTTATGTGTCAGTGTACGTGAATTTGAAATACCAATGTACTACATTTCCACGATCACAGAACTAGGAGAGCACCCCAAGAAACGTGAAGTGTTACAAGGAATTTTTTTAGCAATATCGTCGAGTCTATAACTGCTTCTATGAACAAAATCACCTATTTTCTTACCAAAGAGATTAGGTCTCAATTCCCTCGTGAGAATCTACGAGAAGCCATGTCTATTGTGTTTCCTCAACATTGGCACCTCAACAATCCAGTTGATTATTGTCAGAAGCTAATGACTTTGATACACCATTTTTGCAATCTGTACAATTCATTGGAAAATCTATAAATGAAGTTTTTAGATGAAATTATGCTTAGAGAGAATCAATCCATTTTGCAATAACTGTGATGCAACTGCTATCAGAAAGGTTTGTAACCTAGACTAAGCTATCAACTTAGCAACCTTGTGATACATGAGAACGCTTCAAGGTTGTGGGTATGGCAAAAAGCAAAAGTGAACCTCCAGATTAAACTGGTTCTTCCTAAGTACTTCACCTAAACTATCACTTCTTATAGAGGAAATGGGAAAAAGGATACATTAAAATGAAATCTAACTCCTAAAGGTGATGCACCTAAATGATCTTTTGAGACTTACACAAACAATTAACACACAATAAAACCAGTAATATGAATGCTTTTTTCCATAGCCCAATAATTCATAACCTTTGTATCACCAATTTATAAGAAGGCTTAATAAGAGCAATCCTAGCAAGAGAAAGATGTTATCTCACAACTTAAGGTTGATTCTTATGACTAGCACAACTCACAAGTTGCAAAAAGTATGTATTCATACATAAAGACACCAACATGAAATACAATGCCAATGACAAAGAACGCCACAAGAAACTGCATTAGCACTATGGACACACAATATGAAAAGAATGGGAAGGCATAAACTACTAATTATTGTGAAAAAGGTGTCACAATGTTGTGTTACTCCAAAAATGAGTTACAAAACTCTCCACTTCTACCAAAGAACTTAGAAAATTACAATATGCATGAAGTGAATAGTAAGAACTAACTTTGAAAATGAAGCTTTTAAAATACTTATGCTTTTCAAAAGTAGTTGCATGATAATATAGACATTAACGTCCATGGTCAAATTCATTCAAAAGCCTACTTTTTAGGCCCCCAAAAAACTCTAAAAAGGCTAAAAATTTGGGAAATAGTCAATCCATCACTTTTTCTACCATAAGAGGTCCCTAAAATGTATATATCTCCCTAAAACAGACTCATAAAAAGCCCCTAGATATCCTCCATATGTTTTGCCACTTCTCCAAACCAAGTCAATACCTCCTAAACACTAGGTATCCTCATAATTTTTTTCAATGTTATCGCTTTGACTCAAAATAAAAATGGGATAATATTATTACTTATGAATTATATACAATATCAATTAAGTAATTTATAAATATCACTTAATTGACAATTTACAATTGATAAGAATGCCTAAATAATAACATTACATCCTATCTTAAAAGCACTGTGGGATTAGTTGGATAGAAGATAATTTAAAACAAATGGGAAAAAATCCCTTTGTGGCCGATGACTTAAGGTATTTGGAACCCTAAACAAAACCGTTTTCATCACTTTTCTCTTTAAATTTTGCTACTATGTCACCATTCCTAGGGTTCTGTGGAGCTATCTTGATGAATTTCTTGAAGGTTTTGTGTGCAAATATGGTGTAGATCATGTCTTCTCTTGTAGGTACACTGAAGATCCCTTTATCCTTCTTGCAGACCGTGATCTATTTTGCTGGAGATCTCTATTTAAACCCTTATTTCATATCATTGTTTATATGAAGAAAAAGATTAAAATAAGTTTCCTTTTTGTATCTTTGAAACCCGTTGAAGCTTCAAGTTCTATCTCTACATGATATTACTATAATAGCTTTTCCTTGAGGGTTTTCTTTCTACTTGTATTATTTAGGCCGTGGTTTATATCATATGGAAACACTAAACATTGTTAATATTTCCATATATTTGGTCTTTGATGCTTGACTTGAGCTTTTCTATTCTCCATGCTCGAGCTGATTCAACATCATTGTAGGTCATGACTTCTACATTTCATACCATGGCTTTCTACCTGTTCATACAAGATTTTAACCTTTTAAAATTCTTTTAAAAACTTTGAACAACATGAAGTAAACACATCAGGTAGAAGAATAAATAACATACACAAAAGTGTGACACAAGATATGTCCTAAGTGGAAACCCTCCCGCACAATAAAACCACTCGCTAAATTGCCTCACTGTCTTAACTTTGAAATTTCCTTTGTACAATGCCTCAATGACTAATTATTTGTCTTACTGATAGATACAATTGCCTCACTGGATAATATATGTGTGTTGCTGACAAATTGTGTGCCTCACCAGCTTATACATCAACATTAAAAAAAATCTCAAATGTACAAAGTAACACCTCTATTTCACTATCCAACATATTCAGATCTCATTCTGTTTGAGATTTTGAATCAAATTTACTACATAAATCTTTTATTCATATCTTGTTATTGTTCATATATATATATATGAACAATGATAGGATATGAATACAAGATTTATGTAGTGTGTGTGTGTGTGTGTGTATATATATATATATATATATATATATATATATATATATATATATATATATATATATATATATACACACACACACACACACACACACACACACACATAAATATACACACACACACATATATATAAGACACACATATATATACACATATGTATATACATGTGTGTGTGTGTGTGCGTGTGCGCGCGCGCGTGTGCGTGCATGTGTGTACACATACACACACACACACATATATGCATATGCATATGTATATGTATATGTATATATGTATATACATAAATGTCCATACAAGATTTTAACCTTTTAAAATTCTTTTAAAAACTTTGAACAACGTGAAGTGAACAAATTAGATAGAAGAATAAATAAAGAACATACACAAAAGTGTGACACAAGATATGTCCTGAGTGGAAACCCTCCTGCACAATAAAACCACTCGCTAAATTGCCTCACTGGCTTAACTTTGAAATTTCCTTTTTACAATGCCTCATTGGCTAATTATTTGTCTTACCAACATATACAATTGCCTCATTGGCTAATATATGTGGCTCGTTGATAAATTGTGTGCCTCACCGGCTTATACATCAACATTTAACAAACTCTCAAATGTATAGAGTACCAACTCAATTTCACTATCCAACATATTTAGATCTCATTCTGTTTGAGATTTTGAATGAAATGTACTACATAAATCTTTTATTCATATCCTGTCATTGTTCACACACACACACACACACACATGCCCAATAATGAATTAAGATGCTCAACTTATAAAGTATATCATTATACACACAAACAATCTTATATTTAATGATATATTATATAGATCTAATATGATATATTATATAGATCCAATATGATATATTATATTATATAGATCTAAGTGTCTGATGCAAGGGAATCTTCGGATCTACACAATCTTGCATCAACCAAAAATATGTTTAGTTCTTGTTGATTAGTCATGTGTTCTGGTTGCGATTGATTTGTTCTTGTTATTATGAGTTGTGGTTTCTACTGTGTGTTTTTGGTTTCATCCCAAACCTTATCCTATGATCGCACATCATTTAGAGTCATCACACAAGAGTTCTTGAAGATTCTTGCATGATTGTCTTGTTCTTCATTTTTTTGGTTAGTCTTGGTGTTCACTGATCAAATTTCCAATATTATGGTTGGAATTCCCAGTTGCGATTGTGCCAACGGGTTATTACATTTGAGGTCAACTTATTTATGTGATTGCATCTCGTAGTTTATTCCTTGGGGGTTGTTCCTAGGGTTTTGGGAGACGACCTAATTGTTGTGTTAAATTTTCTTTGTTCTTGGGAAATGTGATCTATTCTAGGCTGACCAATGATTGTAATGGCTATTTAAGCTTATGGACTTATTCCTAAGGAAAAATTTAGTTCTCATAAGATTATTTGGCCATAGTTTGGAAAGGGTTAGAAGGGATTTTCTAATCATAATTAGGCATGTGTGCTTGGAATGTAAGATTGCATGGTGAAGATCGATTGTAATAGATTTTTTGATAATAATTGAAGGTTGAACTTTCATTTCTTTTCTATATTGGCTATTGTTTCCTTTGTGTTGTGTTGTCTACAAGGTTGGATTGATCTTTTGTAGGTTTCTCCATCCTTGATTGCACCAATATCTATAGCCCAATTAGAATCTATTACAAATTCTTGTTAGGAACTACCTAGTAAAGGGATTTGTAACTCCTTCTGAGAGTCACTTGGTTAGAGGATTTAGTATTTACACCTGTTAGAATCCTTCTTACCCTATTATGAGTAACCTTGTTAGAGGATTTTGACCGCAAGCCTATTAGAAATTTCCTTGAGAATGATTCCAATAAGAATGATCTGAATGTAGCACAAGCTGTTTGACAGATCCTTTTTAACACTACTCAAATCACTATTCTGATCATAAAAACTTTTCCTTCAACAATCATAATTATTTCAACAACTTACAACCACGCTTTCTCTATGATTTCATCTCTTATATACATATTTAAGTCGGTGAAACAAACCTAAAATGTGTTATTGATGTCAGCCTCCAAAATCCATCCAAATTCAATAAGTGATCCCAACAACATAGTGAATTGAAATCCTCAAGGTCGGCCCTCAATAATACAATTAAAAAATAAAACAATTATTAACTCTTACCCAATTGCTACCTCGATTTCATCACCTTGACTTGACTAGTTAATTGTTCTTTTCGATCACATTGATGTTTGACTCAAATCTTCATTTGTACTTCAAATCTTCTCACATGGTCATAGATGTAGGTTGACATGACTCTATGAATTCTTCTTGTCTAATCACACAACCATAAATGTCCAGATCATCACCGCACATTTCATTTACCATGACTGAATGTGTTATCACTGATATAGTGGATACTTAGAGAATTCGTTATGAAATAAACTTGATCACCAAAATATGTGATTCAATCATCCTAGAAGACTCTTTTCCAGCAATGAAAACACTGCAACATTCATCACATGATCATCTTCATCAAATCTTCATCAAATGCCAACAATCTCCCCCTTTGGCATTGATGGCAACACTTATAGATTTTTTTTTTGACTACGTGTCCAACTATTACAAAAATTTAATCAACAAGTTTAGACCATAAAAAATTTACAGCTACAAAAAAAAAACCCCTAAGGTAATATACTTGAGAAATTTTTTCACTACACAACTACTCTCCCTTTGACAAAAATGACAAAGGTATTACAATGGATAACCAAAAGGAAAAAACTTATTTATAAAGAGTAGCATATACCGATTTACAATCTACTGAATACATCTACAAAATTGGTCTTCAAGATTTATAAATTATTAACCCAAGTGTTCAGTAGATTCTCCATGATAAGTATCTGCGCATGTAGAAAAAATGCAAGCTCTTCCATCCTTCTATTGTACACAAAAAACAAGAGACTAACACTATTCTAGCCTCTTTAACACCTTTTTGCAAAATCTCCAACTTAGAAATCAATAGACTCTGTAACTCTAATAAAGTAGATATCCTATTTTCCTGCTTATTACTGTAAGTCTTGAGCTTCTAATTGACAATACTTACTTGTGCTCCAAAACTTATAGCTGAACCATTGATAGGATCAAAATTTTTTTCCAACAACCTTAGCTCCTATTGAGCTTCACTTCTTTTCCTATCTAAGTCCTTCAAAAAATGTGAAAATTCAGAGATAGAGGTAATTATCTTACCACCTTCCTTTAAAATATCTTTCACCCGGTTCACTGCAACTTGTAAAGTGTTTCTGTCAAATGCAATTGATTGAGCCAACTTTTTTGACCTCTTCCTTTCATAGTCTCTCTTAGATCCCATTGTTTTAACATCCTCTAGAATTTTCATTTCCACTCTAGTAGTTGTGACCAACTGACCTAACTATTTAAGTGGTGCCGCCTTCTCATCATAGTTCATACCAGGCACTAAATCAGATAGTATATCTCTTGCATTCAGGATAACATGCGTCTCATGTTTCATTTCCTCCTTCTTTGTTTTGGACTTAATAGTCGTGGCAATATCCATCATTTCCTTAGGACTCATAGTGCTCAAATATATTTTCCCTTCAATGGCAGGTATATCTTCATTCATACCAACAATGCTAGAATACATAGACCAAAAACTTGTTACCTTTTATGTCTCTGTGTCTATAGTCTTCTCCTTATGTTCACCTTTAGCTTCTTCATCTCCACATGTTGCTTCCATTAGCAGTACCTATTTTTGTTCAACTGATATATCCTTGGTCATACCCTGGCCAATTCCTCTTGTCTCTGTCTCATTTTCTTGTTGATCTAGAATGTCCTTTGGGGATTCCTCCTATTTCTTTGTAGCATCCCTTTGATATTTAGTAATTTCCATGACCGAAACATCACCTGTGGTGTCCGTGGTGTCCTTTGGCTTATCTAAGTCAATGTTATCAACTATGACCTTCACACCATTTATGGTCCACCCTTCATCAGTAAGAGAAATCACATCCTCTTTCTCACTCTCTTATTCTTTCTCCCATTCCTCTTCCACTTCATTATTCTTATCCTTTACAAGACCTAAGTGCTTCTTCAAAATTTTCTCTGTTTCATCTTGCATTGATTGATAATTACCAATTAGTAGTCATGTAACTCTTTTTTTGTCTTAAAATTATTTCTAGCCTTACCCAATGTTTCATTTATCTCTTATGTAGTTATCTTAGGCTTTAAATGCATTAAGACATGCTCAATTATTTCTTTGTTTTTCTTTAATGCTCCTTTCCATCTAGCTTCAATTTTACTATATAGAGAAGAAGGAATTTTTCCTTGCAATTGAATAAGGACTTGACTAAACCTATCCATTCTTCCTACAAAAGCATCTTCAATTTTCCTTTGATCTTCCTTACTAAAATTTTCATAATACTTGTTGACACTATAAAGTATACCCCGTTTCTTAACCTCTGCAATAATTTTATCAATAGAGATAAACTTACAAAATTCTATCTTAAGTGATTTAGTGGTAGGGGAACCAACCACTTTAGACTTCCTACCTTTTTCTTTGAGTTATTTTTTCTCTTGTCTTGATTTCGTTCCTTAATCTTCCTCTTGTACTTATTTGTACCCCTTTTCCTTCTCTTTCTTCCTCTTACTAGCAACCTTTATTGTAGCAATAGCTTCCTTAATTTTTTTAGGCTCATATTTAGTTTTTTTAAATATTCTTCTCACCGAAATCTTGGTTGGAGGAGAGGTTTTCTCCTTCTTGATTGTTGTTGCACTCCTTGTTTATCTACTGGCTGAATATTTGTCAGTTGTAGAAGAAAATACTTCTACATCTTCTTCTGCAATAGTTGTAGATGAAGTACCATCTTTCTTAGCTTCATGTATGACTCTTTCCTTATCAATAGCTTCTAATTCGAAGCCTTTATGTAGAAATAATTTCCCAACCTCCTTTCTAACTTTCTGCTTAATGGTCGGTGCATTCAATGTATCTGCAACTTCAAGACATTTCTCCCTATATGTTCCAAATCTCTTTGTAGTAGGATCAATAGGGTTCTTTAGTAGCTCATCAACATAAGAAATGGCTATATTAAATTCTATCTTGTAACCCATTAGCATAGCCCATGATGGCCTATGTACTATTGCCCCTATTTGATATATATCAATATCAACCATGAAACATATATCATCTTTATATTTCTATAATGTCCCCTTCTTCGCGCTAGGACATTTTTGCTCTTGATTAGTCTATCTCCCCATCCGGATAGGCTAATGGCTACTTTTGAAGGATGCTAGCTAGTCATAGGCTTTTTGGGTGATTATTAAGTATTTGGGAGCCCTTTTTCATAGTTAAGTCATTTTATTTTATAAAGTGAGTTTATAGAGTTACTTTACGACTTAAAGTCATTTTATATTTTAAAAGTAACTGAAGTGACTTAAGTGGTTGTACTTTATCCCACATGGCTTGGAATTTCATGCTTTCCCTCATATCAAGGTTATAAAAGCATAAAGTACTCCTTGGGATTGACACCATGAATTTTATAAATGAAAAGGATAAACAAATCAGGTTACTCATGTAACTGATTATTTTCTTGAGGATGAGACCCCTTGAGGAAAAAAGAGAAGTTAGACGTAGCCCCAACATCTTGGTAATGGTGGATTCATCCAGATTTCACAATGGAGCTCAATGAGTAAGTTAAGGAATTAAGTTTTTATTGCACTAGTATTCTTGGTATCAGACTCAGCATTTAAGGAACTCGGTAGTACTGCCGAAGTTGAGGAAATCAGATTGCATGTTAGTTTCTTTACTGTGGTAATGTTATTGAGTTTGTTATTAGCTTATTGACATGAAAGGAGACAAGGTCGACTATTTAGCTCTATCAACACTCCAACTTTTTGTGGGAAGATATCATTGTGGGTGTTGTTCGAAGGAGACTCATGTGTTGGGTGTTGAGCTAGACCTGTTACAGTGGCCAAGTGTGTGACTGGGAAGAGACATCACATTCTGTATTGGTGGGCATATTGGATGGAGGGTGTTTCCATTGAATGTTCAGGCCATACACATTTCATTAGCAACGACATGTGTGATATCCCATTTGTACACATACAAGGATGGGTAGTGTGAGAGTTGGTTGTTTACGAAATTGTTCTAGGAGGTATACAACCGCAACAAGAGAGAACAGCCTAGACTCAAGGCCAAGGCATTCATGAATGGTCTTGATGGGTCAAGCCGATTCACCACCATCATTGTGGAGTTGTAACACTGTGCATGTGGATACATGTCGCAGCCCAGCGTAATCGCTAGTGGTTACTGTAAACATCATCACAAGGCGTCAAACTTTAGGGGCATTTTTTGGGTCTGAGCTCATCTAGATATTTACATGTATAGTGTAATATGACTGGACTGAATTTTGAAAGTTTAATTAGTAATTGTGGCTGAGACTATTTTGTTGCTATAAAATATCAATAAGTTACAATTTCATTGCATTACTATCTCTAGAACATCTCTTTGTCTGGTTAAACTACATGATGAAATGCACACAACATTAGATGCATAGTGAATTTATGTTATGCATATTCCTTTATCCACTATGAAATTGAGCAATAAACAATGCATATATACTTTGCAACCAAATAGACTAGCTTCAACCTCCAGAGATCAAAATTCTTGTAGACAATTTTGCATTGACAGGAAGTCATATTACAGTGGTATTAGAGCCTTCGATCTTGCCATCCTAGTGGGCTAGAATTTCATATTATAACAGGTAGGTGTGACAGTGACAATGTTGAATAGGCATACATAGCAGACATAGGTCTTATAACTTTAAACATAACAGAATTGAACATGGACAACCAGAATCTTCAGTACAGGTTGACATAGAGGATAGTCATACCGAAGAAGATGAGGATATTATATTTAAAGAGGGTATTTGAGGTACAAATATGGTTGAGGATACAGATAGAGAGGAATGGGAAATGTTGAGGGTCATACGCGACGAACATGATCACATTGCTGATGTATTACAATAGCTTACAATGGTTATTCAACAGTTGACAGTAGCACTTAGGAGACCCCAGAGTCATCACAGTGGTGGAGGTAGTATAGCAGGATCACCTTGAGCATCTAGAGCACCCACTTGTACTTCAGATAGGCCCCTTATGCCTACCTTCATGGAGAATAATGCAGAGGAAGAGGTAGCACAAACTAAGGCAGCAACTATTCTTCTAGATAATGTGTTGACCGTGCATGATGAGTGGGATATGCTACCTGATCATGTCAAAGATAATTTAAGATTTGTCTAGTATATGGCTCAAAAGAGAGAATTTGGTAGGGCTCAGTAGGATAGGAGACCTAGGGGTCAGAACAAAGATTTAAAACATGCAATGAATAAATTAACTCTCCCTACATTTGATTGCAGTGGTAAGACATCCACGAGCGCTTGGATTCACAAGCTAGACACCTTCCTGACCCTCAAACCTATGTCAAAAATGGAGGCTATTAAGTTTGCAACCATGCATTTAGAGGAAGAAGCATATAACTGGTGGCATCATGGTCTTGCCACCCATGATCATGGGCTGATTATTTCTTATGAGACCTTCAACACAAAATTGATTACCCATTTTGACAGGAAAGACATAGAGGTTTATTACAAGGAGTTAGCCCAATTGAGACAGAGTGGGTCTTAAGATCACTATATTGACGAGTTTCAGAGGATTTCCATCATGGTTCCCGATATGTCTGAGAAGAGGAAAGTGATGTTTTTTTATTGAAGGCCTTCACGACATGTTCAAATGATTAGTTAGAGTCCTCAAGCCGAGCACCTTGGATGACGCTATTAAATTAGCACATGATTTGTATTCACCTTCTTCCATATTGCAACCACCTAAGAAATTTTTTAAGGGATCTTCATTCCAAAAGAAAAAAATCAGAATAAGAGTGTACCCCCTAGATTTGATTTCGAGACAAGAAATGAATTGAGAAGGAAGAAATTATGCTTCACATGTAGAGAGCCTTGGACTCCAGACCATAGGTGCCTTGGAAAAGGCAAGATACATTACATTGAGGTGATTTCCGATGGTGAATGCGAACCACATGAGGGAAGCGATGTTGAGAACAATGATGAGAAGGCTCAAGAAGAGCAATCAACAGAAGGAAAGAAGAGGAAAGCTCCCCATGAGCAACCTCCTATTACTTTAACGTCTCTTTTAGGTATTCCCACATGTCACCCATTCTGTCTAAAGGTCGTAGTTAGAGGACATCGAATCATTTGCCTTCTAGACACAGGTGCTACTCATAACTTTATAAGCACGGGTATGGTTTATAGGAGGGATTTCAAGTAGACAACATTTCCAAGGTTGAGGATAAGGTGGTTGGGGGGGATTTGTTGAGTTGTACAAGGAAGATTTCCAAACTTCCGATTCACTTTGGGGATTATCTTCTAGAGATGGATTTTACGTGATTGATTTGGATAGTCTTGATGCCATTTTGGGTTTGCAGTGGTTACAGACCCTAGGGAGATACACTATTGATCATAAGTTGAAATAGTTAGAGTTTATGTAGGGTGATCAGTTGATTGTACTTAAGACCATGCTAGATGGTGGGTCCCGGTTGGTTTCGACTCACAGGATGGAGGCCATCATGAGGCATAGCGATATGGAGTGGGCAACACAATGTTTTATATCTTGTAAACCCACACCAGATTCAGGGCAGCAGGTTCACATTGATATCCAGAATGTGCTTGATAAGCACAAATGGGTTTTTGAGGACATCCTTCCAGGTATACCTCTGTACAGAGGTTTTGATAAAATCATTGAGTTGGAGGAGGGCACCAAGCCCGTGATCATTACTCCTTATCGTCACCCCAAACACTATAAGGAAGAAATAGAGAAGACGACCAAGGAGCTTCTAGATATGGGACACATCAAGCCCAGTTCCAGCCTCTTTTCTTCTTTAGTAGTTTTGGTGATGAAAAAGGATGGTACTCTTTGTATGTGCATTGACTACCGTGCACTCAATAAGAGAACCATTCAGAAAAGGTATCCCATTCCCCAGATTGATGAGTTATTAGATGAGATACATGGGGCAGTATATTTTTTGAATATAGATCTTCGATTTGGGTACCATCAGATATGTGTTTGTGATGAGGATGTTCATGAGACAATGTTCATATGTCACTACAGACACTATGAGTTTCTAGTGATTCCATTTGGGCTCACTAATGCACCTGCCACTTTTCAATCATGCATGAACCATATATTCAAAAGGCAACTACGAAAAAAGTGTCTTGGTGTTCATGGACGACATTTTGGTGTTTAGCAGGATAGGGGAGGAACACTTACAACACTTGGACGAGATTCTTAGCATTATGGAGGAGCAGTCTCTATTTGTAAAAGAATCCAAGTGTGAGTTTGGATTGACTAAGATTCTCTATTTGGGACACGTGATAGGGGCAGATGGAGTTAAGGTTCACCAGGAGAAAATTTAGGCAATTCTTGAATAGCCACCACTGAGGAATGTGTCATATTTGAGGGGTTTCTTTGGACTATGTTCTTATTATAGGAGGTTCATGAAGGGATTCTCTCAGATAGCATCACCCCTCACCGATCTTACTCAGAAAGGGGCTTTTAGGTGGACAGATGAGGCAGAGGTGATCTTTGATAGGATTAAGACATTCATGAGTACTTTCCTAGTTCTAGCGCTTCTGGAATTCTGTCATCCCTTTGTCCTAGAGTGCGATGCTTTAGGAAATGGGATTGGTGCAGTGTTGATGCTGGATAGACACCTCATAGCATATGAGAGTAGGAAGCTTAAGGATAATGAGAGATTATATTCTACTAATGACAAAGAGATGCTTGCCATTATGCACGTCATGGCCAAATTTAGACAGTACTTAGTGGGTGGCAAATTTACAATTAAGATAGACCACAACAACTTGTACTACTTTTTAGAATAGAAAGAGTTGAATGAAAGAAAATAAAAGTAGGTCAACAAAATCCAGGAATATGACTTTGACATTGAGTATGTCAAAGGGAAAAATAACATTGTGGCTGATGTACTTTCTAGGAGGCCTCCTGTAGAAGCTTGATGTGCTATATTAGAGATCTCTGCAGATTGGAAATCTCATTTGTTGGTAGAGTATTCTTAAAATACTCAAGCTTGTCAGATATTGGACGGTCAACTCGAGGACAAAAAGTACAACATAATTGATGATACTATCTTCTATAAGGACATGATCTACCTAGTACCAGATTCTCAGCTTAACGATAAGGTGATGAGTGTTGTTCATGATGTGCCTACAACATGACATCCAGGGTTTTTAAAAACTTACAGGCAGGTTAGAGAGAGATTCTCATGGAAGGGCCTCAAGGATGATGTCCTTCAGCATGTTAGAGAGTGCTAGACTTGTCAACAGAACAAGACTAAGCACAAGCAACTAGTTGGCTTATTGCAGCCCCTTCCCATTCCAGCCCAAAGGTGGGAGGGTATTTCGATGGATTTTATTACTGGTTTTCCAAGAGTGTAGGGAAAGGATAGCATTTTTGTGGTAGTGGACAAACTTACGAAGTTTGTTCATTTATTCTCTGTCACATCAAATTGGTTAGCCTCGTAGGTAGCTGAATTATTCTTCTAGGAGATTTTTAGGTTGCATGGTCTCCCCAAGACCATTGTGAGTGACAGAGACAATAAGATCTTCAACACCTTTTGGCAAGAGTTGTTCAGATTGGCAGGCACCGAGTTGACTCCCAACACCAGCTACCACCCATAGATAGATGGTCAAACGAAGATTGTGAACAAATGGGTGGAAGGTTATCTCCAAAATTATGTAGTGGGGTAGTAGAGGGCATGGGTTAAATGGTTGTATTTAGGGGAGTTTTTCTACAACTCCACATATCACATGACTATTGGCATGTCACCATTTTGGGCTCTCTATGGTAGCAAGCCACTATCATTTATAGACTTGGCTCTACAAGATAGTAGGGCACCAATTGCGAGAGATTGGTTACAGGACCACCAGGATATTCTTAGGTCTCTCTAGGAGAACATTTAGAGGGCACAAAATTAAAAATAAGATGTACGCTGATCAACATCAGACAGAGTGGAGCTTTGAGTGAGGGGATATGGTATACCTTCGTCTTCAGCCGTATAGGAAAAGTTCTCTAAAGAAGAGTGGGTCAGAGAAGTTTAAGCCCTGATTTTATGGTCCCTATTACATTTCTAGGAGGGTTTGTGAGGTGGCTTACAAGCTCAAGCTGCCGTAGAAAGTAGGATTCACAATATATTTCATGTGTCTTGCCTCAAGAAGGAGATCATGCACCAAATAGTTCTGTTTGTTAGATTACCCCTGCTTGATGAGGAAGGTAAATTGGTTTTGGTTCTAGCTGAGGTGATTGAGGTTAGAGAGAGGAAATTGTGGAATAGGGTTATCAAAGAATATTTGATCCACTGGAAGGACTTACCGATTGAGGATGCCACATGGGAGGGTGAGTCTATTTTGTAGCATTCTTTGCTGAGATTGCTTGAGGGAAAGCAATCCTGGGAAGGGAGGACTGTAATGTCCCCTTCTCCATGCTAGGGTATTTTGGTGCCTGATTAGTCTATTTCCTCATCTGGATAGGATAATAGCTATTTGTGAAGGATGACAGCCGGTCACAAGCTTTTTGGGCAATTGTTAAGTATTTGGGGGCCCTTTTTCATACTTAAATCACTTTATTTTATAAAGTGAGTTTATAAAGTTACTTTATGACTTAAAGTATTTAGAAAGTAACTTAAGTGACTTAAGTTGTTGTACTTTATCCCATATGGCTTGGAATTTTGTGCTCTCTATCATATTGAGGTTATAAAAGCATAAAGTACTCCTTGGGATTGACACCATGAATTTTATAAAAGAAAAGGATAAACAAATCAAGTTACACATGTGATTGGTTATTTTGTTGAGGATGAGACCCCTTGAGGAAAAAACAAGAAGTTGGACATAGCCCCAACATCTCGGTAATGGTGGAATCATCCAGATTTCATAGTGGAACTCAATGAGCAAGTTAAGGAATTAAGTTTTAATTGCACCAACATTCTTGGTATCATACTCAGCATTTAAGGAACTCAGTAGTACTCCCAAAGTTGAGGAAATCAGACTGCGTGTTAGCTTCTTTACTATGGTAACGTTATTGGGTTTTTTATCTAGTTATTGACATGAAAGGAGACAAGGTTGACTATTTAGCTTTGTCGAAACTCCAACTTTATGTGGGAAGATATCATTGTGGGTGTTGTTCGAAGAAGGAGACTCATGTGTTGGGTGTCAAGCTAGACTTGTTACAGTGGCTGAGTGTGTGATTGGGGAGAGACACAACATGTTGTATTGGCGAGCATATTGGATGAAGGGTGTGTCCGTTGAATGTTTAGGCCATACGCATTTTGTTAGCAACAACATGTGTGATATCCCATCTGTACACATACAAGGATGAGTAGGGCAAGAGATTGTTGTTTACGACACTTTTTTGGGAGGTATAGAGTCGTACAGGAGAGAACAACCCAGACTCAAGGCCAAGGTATTCGAGAACGGTGGTGACGCATTGGATAGATTCACTACCATCATCACGGAGCTGTAACACCACACGTGTTGATACATGTTGCAGCCTAGCGTAATCGCTAGTGGTTACTGATAAACATTTGCACAAAGCGTCGATCTTCAATTGCATATTTTGGGTCTGAGCTCATCTAGATATTTACGCATATAGTGTAATATGACTGGACTGAATTTTGAAATTTTAATTAGTAATTGTGGATTAGACAATTTTGTTGCTATAAAATATCAATAAGTAGCAATTCCATTGCATTACTATCTCTGCAACATCTCTTTGTCTAGTTAAACTACATGATGAAATGAACACAAAATTAGAGGCATGGTGAATTTATGTTATGCGTATTCCTTTGTCCACTACAAATTTGAGCAAGAAACAATGCATATATACTTTATAACCAACTAGACTAGCTTTAGCCTCCAGAGATCAAAATTCTTGCAGAAAATTTTGTGTTGACAGACAATTAGAATATTACAGTGGTATCAGAGCCTTTGATCTTGCCATCCTAGTGGGCTAGACTTTTAGATTATAACAATTTGGTGTGACAGTGACAATGTTGAGTAGGCATGCATAGAAGGCACATGTCTTACAACTTTAAACATAACATAGTTGAATAGGGACAATCAGAATCTTCAGTATAGGTCGATATAGAGGATAGTCGTATCAAAGAAAATGAGGAGATTATATTTAAACAGAGTATTCGGGGTACAAATATGGTTGAGGATATAGATAGAGATGCTAGGGAAATGTTGCGGGCCATACGTGATGAAAAAGATCACATTGTTGATGTATTACAAAAACTTACAGGGTTTATTCATCAGTTGACAATAGCACCCAAGAGACTCCAGAGCCATCACAGTGGTGGAGGTAGTATAGCAGGATCATCGAGAGGAGCTAGACCACCCACTCGTACTTCAGATAGGTCCCTTATGCCTACCTTTCAAGAGAATAATGCAGAGGAAGAGGTAGCACAACCTAAGGTAGTAGCCATTATTCTAGATAATGTATTGACGATGCATGATGAGTGGGATATGCTACCTGATCACGTCAAAGATGATTTAAGTTTTGTCTAGTATATGGATCAGAAGAGAGAATTTGGCAGGGCTTAGCAGTATAGGAGACCTAGGGGTCAGAACAAGGATTTAAAACATACAGTGAACAAATTAACTCTCCCTACATTTGATGATAGCGGTAAGACATCCGCGAGAGCTTGGATTCACAAGCTAGACACCTTCCTAACCCTCAAACCCATGTTTGAAACAAAGGCTATTAGGTTTGCAACCATGCATTTAGAGGGAGCAACATATGACTGGTGGCATCATGGTCTTGTCACCCATAATCATGGGTTGATTACTTCTTATGAGACCTTCAACACAAAATTAATATTCATTTTGATAGGAAATACATAGGGGTTTATTAAAGGGAGTTAGCCTCGTTGAGGCAGAGTGGGTCTTTGGACCACTATATTGATGAGTTTTAGAGGATTTCCATCATGGTTCCTGATATATCTAAGAAGAGGAAAGTGATGTTTTTTTATTGAAGGCCTTCACGACATGTTCAAATGATTAGTTAGAGTCCTCAAGCCGAGCACCTTGGATGACGCTATTAAATTAGCACATGATTTGGATTCACCTTCTTCCATATTGCAGCCACCTAGGAAAATTTTTAAGGGATCCTCTTCATTCCAAAAGAACAAAAATCAGAATAAGAGTGTACCCCCTAGATTTGATTTCGAGACAAGAAATGAATTGAGAGGGAAGAAATTATGCTTCACATGTAGAGAGCCTTGGACTCTAAACCATAGGTGCCTTGGAAAAGGAAAGATACATTACATTGAGGTGGTTTCTGATGGTGAATGCGAACAACATGAGGGTAGCGATGAGGAGGCTTAGGAAGAGTGATCAGCAAAAGGAAAGAAGAGGGAAGCACCCCATGAGTAGCCTCCTATTAATTTAGTGTCTCTTTCAGGTATTCGCACATGTCACCCATTCTGTCTAAAGGGAGTGATTAGAGGACAACGAATCATTTTCCTTCTAGACATAGGTGCTACTCATAACTTTATCAGCACATGTATGGTTTCTAGAAGGAGATTTTAGGTAGACAACATTTCCGAGTTTGAGGTTAAGGTGGCTAGGGGAGATTTGTTGAATTGTATAGGGAAGATTTCTGGACTTTCGATTCACTTTGGGGATTATCTTCTAGAGACTGATATTTACATCATTGATTTGGATAGTCTTGATGCCATTTTGGGTATCACTAGTACATTTTGCACCTATTTTTGATGGCCAATTGGTTGAATTTTCTACCAATATTGGTTGACTATTTGACCAACCATTTGGTCGCTATTTTTTGCATCAAGTGTACGACATAACATTTTAATGTCGAAAGTTCGACATGACTCTTGGTCGAAATTCACATTGATATTGGGAATTCATTTTGGTCTAACTGTCGACCAAAATAGGTGAAAATCTTCAGACCTTACTTGGTTGAAATCTTCAAACCTTACTTGGTCAAAATATGTAGATTGCCTGACTAGGATGCCAAACCCATGATGAAAAATTTCAACATAAATTGGTTGAACATTAGACCAACTCTTGTGTGGGTTTTGACCAAAGGGCATCGAAAGATCGACTAATAATGGAATGTCAAAACAACAACAACTGAAGATAAATATCTAGAGTAATCACCAACGACATCCTGCTCGGTGTTTAGTTTATATATTTATCTTCAAGTGTTACTTTACATTAATATATATCGTTGTGTATTTTGTTATGTTACTTTACTATTTTTTTTTTAACGATAATTGGTAATTTTATTAATCGTAACGGGTTAGAACTTGGCCTGAACCAACGATAGATTCATTAAGGAGAGCTATCTCCCCAAATATTTGGTAAACCCACATCAATCACAGAAGCTTCAGAAGAAAGAAAGAAAGCACCTCCACTTTGGCTACCTCATTTTTCCAATCGCCGAGATTATCCCCTGAAATACAACCCACACCCAAGCCAAACTTCCCATGTTGATGCAGATGATCATCTAATCGCTCATCCACCTTGTCTCGACACCCAACAGGTCCTTTCTTTTCTTTGCCCTCTAGTGTGGCTACTACCTTTCTAGCACTCTGCCCATCATCCAAACCATCCACCGGGATGCAACCTTGAACATAATTTGTCCAATTTGGATAGTAAGTCTAATTTAATTTGTTCATGGACTGAGACCTTAAATTATTGAGCTTCTCTTTGTTTCGAGAATAGTTTAACATTCTCTACTTAACAGGGCCAACCACGTGAAGGTGGAAGCTCATCTGGCCCCTCCTAGGAGCCTCTTATGACCCTTTACGACATTTTAAGACCTCTAAGATGTATTCTTAGGGATCGTAAAGGGTCATAAGGGGTCCTGGGACACAACAACTGAGAAACATAATTGTAGGCATCATAGTCACAATTTTTTGGAGACAACATAATTGAGTTATATACCAGATGATGCAAAGCAACTTCTTCTCCTCTAGTTCCAAGTTGACATTGCGGGATCCAAAGTCCATAGATAAGGACTAAATTTAGAGAGTGGAGGAGGGCCATAATGAACAAAATAATACAGGACAAACCTCATGTTAAATGAGGCAACTGCAAACATTTTAATAGATTTTTATTATTAAATAATGAAATTTGCATATACTAATATGCAAATTTTATTTTCTAAATAAAGCATATGCAAATTTCATTATTTAATAATAAAAATCTATAAAATATTTGCAGTTGCCTCATTTAATTTGAGGTTTGTCTTGTATTATTTTGATCATTATGGCCCTCCTTTGCTCTCTAAATTTAGTCCTTATCTATGGTCTTTGGATCCCGCAGTGTCAACTTGGAATTGGAGGAGCATAAGTTTCTTTGCATCGTCTGGGTATACAACTCAATTATGTTGTCTCCAAAAAAATGTGACCATGATGCCTACATTTATGTTTCTCAGCTATTATGAAATCTACATTTATGTTTCTCAGCTATCATTTTTATGTGCACATTTTTTGTGTTTGGGAAGACATCTTTCTAGCCTGGGCCTTGATCCTACATGCAGCTAGAGCTTCATTTTCATCAGGATTAAACTCCACTTCCCCCATCTCATCATCCTCATCACCCTCAGCTGCCATCCTAAGCCCTTCTTCAAGCCTTTGCAAGATATCTGGATCAATAAAGTCTGCAACATTGTGTCCATCCATGATCTCAGGAATATCATCTTCTTTCCACTCTTCATTTGCCAAAATATACCACTTCTTCAAGCTTGTAGAGTAAACTCCAACCCCACCATTTTCATTCTCAATATCCTTCTTCAGCTTCATGGCCTCCTTGGCAGCATGCGCCTTGTCATCCAAAATAGCTTGAGGAATACAAGGGGGCCTCTCTTTCCCATCTTGCAGCTTAGGCATTGCAACATGAATCCTATTGAGACAACTACTGATCTTCTTTGACTTCATCTTAATTTCCACTTTCTGCTCTAACAACCTCTCGCATGCCACATTGATGCCTCAAGGGGTGGTCGAAAATACCAGGGGTATCAATAACCTGATACCTCAAGTACTTATAATCAATGGCATGTTTACAACAAAAAACAAATTACAAAACTGAACCAATGGCATGTTAATTCACAATTTTTTTTTACAAAACTGAACCAATGGCATGTTTACAACAAAGAAATAGATTGATGATAATATGCTGAAAATTCTATTCTGTTTAATACATGCCAAAGGACCAGTCCCAACAATTCTTAAACATACTTTATTTGATATGATGAATTCTTAATAAAGGTCTAATTCTGCAGACTGCTAGGATGAGGGAAGATTTGACCTAGCCAAATCTTCCTTGTACCACACAAAAAAATGTGAGTAACTATGTCTACTCCAACCTTAATTGTTTAAAAATTCATCATATCAGATAACGTATGTTTAAGAATTGTTGGGAGTTCTATTAGACCTTTGTTGTAAACATGTCATTGGTTTAGTTTTGTAAATTTGTTTTTTGTGTTAAATGCATTTAAATGGACATAATTAGGTTAATTTTTAATTTTGTTTAATTTTTATATTGAAAATCATAACGAAGTCATAAACAACAAAAAAGTTTATGAGTTTATCAAAATATGTCCAACGTATCTACTTGAAATTCTAAAAAAATCTCAGTATCTACAATAGCCCTCTATTAACCACATTTACACATATGGTCCCAACAAAGTAGTGCACAAACTACACAAAGAAGGCATCACAAAAATATGATTTATGCTTTCACCATTGAAGCAATCTTGGCGGTACTAGCTGCCTCTCGAGCCTTGCACAAGTTGCACTCATTTCCTACATTAGGTATAGATGTAGATGGGGTAGATGTAAATGTGGTTTCATCGACCCACCGAAAGTATTGACATCCACTATTTCCCTGCAATACCAAATGTACATCAGTTCTTCATAAAATGATAATTTGTCACATTATTTATAAACATAAAATATAATTATGTATCCAAAGCTTTTTCCTATTTGTACAAACCCAAAATTGATGACCAGGATTACTTGTTGCACGTGATGTCTTCAACATGCATGGGCCAACACCACATTGACACATAGGCACATTGACCAAAGTTATCGACGATATTTCAAAAAATATTGCATTATCACAAATATTACATTGTCATTATTTTTTTCATTCGTACTAATTATACTTACAATAAAAAGAAACATACTAATGTAGACTTGCACATTTTTTGGCTAGGTCGAAGTCTTTGGTTTAAATCACTAGACAATCAAAACAATGGTAAAGATTTGCATCAACCTTCAAAGATTTGCAGCGGTAAAGAGAATCCCCATATTTTATTAGCCTAACATAGTATTTGGCCACCTTGGCAATGAGATTGCGAGCAGTTAACACAATTTTTTTTTAGAAAACTAAACCAATGACATGTTAACAAAAAAAAAAATACAAAACTGAACCAATGGCATGTTTACATTAAAGAAATAGAATGATAATAATATGCTGAAAATTCTATTCTATTTAATACACGCCAAAGGACCAGTAGGAGAGAGAGAGAGAGAGAGAGAGAGAGAGAGAGAGAGGAGGAGAATGACGAGGATATTGATGCTCCACTTAGCCGTTACCAATATCCGTGCTAGTGATGTTAAGGTAACGGCTAAGTGGAACATCAATATCCTCGTCATTCCTTTGTCCCTATCTCTGTCTCTCTGTCTCTCTGTCTCTCTGGCTTTGTCTCTGTCTCTGTCTTTGTCTCTCTCTCCTACTCTTGTGCTAGGTCTGACTTATATAATCAAATGTTGATCCAAACTCTCTCAATTATTTAATTACTCTATATTTACATAAAAAGATTATATCTTTATGTAGTAATGAATTAAATAATATTGTGGTGGCTTTTGCAAACTAGATTTGGTTTGCATGTTTGCAGTGTGGAAGTAGTGTTGAGGATGTTGGTGGTGCTACAGATAGAGTCCTTAACCAGTTGTTGACGGAAATGCATGGTATGACAGCTAAGAAAACAATTTTCATTATTGGTGCTACAAATAGACCCGATATCATCGATCTTGCATTGCTAAGGCCTGGCCAACTTGACCAGTTGATTTATATTCCCTTACCTGATGAGTCCTCACATTATCAAATTTTCAAGTCTTTCTTGTGGAAATCACTCGTCCCAAAGGATGTGGACCTAATGGCACTGACCTATTATACCCAAGGATTCAGTGGAGTCGATATTACAGAGATTTGTCAGTGGGCTTGCAAGTATGCTATTAAAGAAAATATTGAGAAGGTGAGTTTCAATTATGGCAGCTTTTGCAAACTAGATTTGGTTTGCATGTTTGCAGCGTGGAAGCAGTGTTGGGGATGTTGGTGGTGCTATAGAAAGAGTCCTTAACCAGTTGTTGATGGAAATGGATGGTATGATAGCCAAGAAAATAATTTTCATTATTGGTGCTACAAATAGACTTGATATCATCAATCTTGCATTGCCAAGGCCTCATCGACTTGACCAGTTGATTTATATTCTGATGCAGGAGCATCTCAGGTCCTTGGCAATCTTGTGTCACCAAAAAAATATTTGAGTTTTTTTGTGTTTCTTGGTTCCCGCTTTGATCGAGTTGGTTCGGTGTTGCTCGGTTTCCTTTGTTCGCCGGTGTTGGTTGGTTATCTCTCTGGCACTCGATGAATTTTCCTGGTGCTTGGTGATGCTTGTTTGGCACTCGGTTTCCTTGCTTATTGAGTTGTTTGTTTTAGATTTCTTTGGAGGTCGACTTGTGCATTTAATTTGGGTCATAGATTTAATGTTGGTATCCATCATTGGGAAGTGTGTGGACCTAGATCTAGTCGTTCCTTTAGTTGATTATGGATCTGAAGGCCGACTTGGTTTGGTAGCCTCTTGTATAAATGTAGTTGTTTGGTTGAGGTTTGGATAGGAAGTTTTTGATAGAAGATAGAAGATTAGAGATTATCTATTGATCCTCACATGTTTGAGGACTTCTGTACTTGATTGTAATATTTGGCCAAATCTGGGAAGGCCTTATAGCCCGACATGTATGAATCAATTTGAAGATAATATATGAAAGTTATGCATTCTCTCTCTCATTGTTGTATGTTGTTGCTTCCGTGTGTTGTTGAGCAAGGTGGATTAGGTTAGGGCGTGCCATTTCTGGCCCCTTTGTCTTCTCTTGCATCAGGTAGTATTAGAGCGAGGTGAGATCTGGATCTAGGTTTGCGAATCTAGATTTGAAGGTTCCTTCTTGTGAAGCCCTAGCTGAATTGTTGTGGGGTAGTAGATTGTTATCTGACCTGCAATTGCAGAGGGTTTTCAACATGGTTCATGGGAGGCAAGATGCGGATCCAAGATTGGCAAACATGTTGAGACAACTTGCTGCTAGATTAGAAGCTGTTGAAACAGCCCAAAGAAAAGGAAGACATCTTGAAGATGTTAGTGATGATGAAATTGAGGTAGAACAAGGTGATGTAAAACTTTTACCTATGATGGATCAAGGTGAAGAAAGATTCTTGAAGGCTTTGACAAGTCTGAAGTCTACACCACACTTTAATCCTCCTGAGTATGGTGGGAAATTGGATTATGATGAATTAGTGGATTGGATCACTGAGATGGAAAAGTATTTCAAGTATGAAAATGTACCTGAGGAAAAGAAGGTGAAAATTGCAAGCACAAAGTTGAAAAGTCATGCATCCTTATGGTGGGAACATTTGCAGCTGGACAAAAAGAGGAAAGGAAAAGACAAAATCAAGGTATGGAGTAAAATGATGAATAAATTGAAAGGAAAGTTCTTACCTTGTGATTATCAGATTAACCTAGTTAGGCGAATGCAAAGTTTAAGGCAGAAAGATAGCTCGGTAAAGGAATATACTGAGGAATTCTATAGATTAGATATCAGATCTAGACATGATGAAGATGATGTGGAAAGAATTGCTAGATACCTGAATGGTTTGAGAGTTTCCATTCAAGAAGAAATCAGTTTGGTCAAATTGGAGAACATTGAAGAGGCTTATCAATTTGCATTGAAAGCGAAGGAGAAATTGACTAAGAGGCATGAGAAAAGACAAAGAGGTAGAGGTGGTAGATTCCCTAGAGGAAGAGGTAGATCCAATGGTGAAAACAATAGATCTGAACTAGAAAAGACAACTCTGGATAAAGGCAAGACCGAGTGGAAATGTGAAAGTTCATCTAGAGGCAGAGGCATTAACTACTGAGGTGGATATAATAGAGGTGATTTTCGAGGAACTTGTTACAATTGTGGAGAAGAAGGACATAGATCATTTGAGTGTACATAGGCAAGTAAGGAGGTTGGTAGCAGTAGAAATGCTTTGGTGCAAGAAGAGTCACCGAATGAACCTAAGAAGGAAAATAACTTGATGGTAAGAAGAGCACTTTGGAATGTAGGTAAAAAGGAAAATCTGGTAAGAAAAAGTTTGTTCAAGACTAGATGTAGAGTTTCTGACAAAGTTTGGAAGGTAATCATTGACAGTGGTAGCTTGGAGAATCTGGCATCTGAAGAGATGGTCACAAAGTTGCAGTTGAAAAGGTTGGAACATCTGAAGCCCTATCAGATTTTGTGGATCAAAGATGAGCATACACTCTTGGTAAGTGAACAATGTTATGTGAATTTGAAAATTGGAAAGTTCTATGATAAGGTGGTATGTGATATCATGCCTATGGATTGTTGTCATATTTTGTTGGGTAGACCTTGGCAATATGATAAACATGCTATATATGATGGGAGATTGCATAAGTATACTATTTTGGTTGATGGAAAAAGACAAATCTTGTTATCTTTGATGGAAGAAACTATTAGTAATGTTTGCACATCTGTGAAAGTTTTCTTGATGGAAGGAAGAAAGTTTGTTAAGGATTTGAAGAAAAATGATGTATGTTTTGCTGTGATTCCTAACAAACTGAGTAAGAAAACAGAGGATAATATCCCTGAGGAGATTGATAAGTTACTCACCGAGTACAGTGAAATTATTTTTGATAATGTACCTTATGGTTTGCCACCGAAGAGAAGTATTGATCATTGCATGGATCTTATCCCTAGAGCTAGTTTACCAAACAAGGCACCTCATCGGTTGACACCTACCGAGAATCAGGAATTGAACTAATAGATTCAAGAATTGTTGGAGAAAGGTTTGATCAGAGAAAGTTTGAGTCCTTGTGTAGTACCTATGGTATTGGCACCTAAGAAGAATGGAGAATGGCGAATGTGTACTGATTCCAAAGAAATCAACAAGATAACAGTGAATTATAGGTTTCCTATACCAAGAATGGATGATATAATGGATAGTTTGACTGGAGAAAAGTATTTTACTAAAATTGATTTGAAAAGTGGGTATCATCAGATCATAATCAGAGAAGGTGATGAATGGAAGACTGCTTTCAAGACAAAAGAAGGTTTGTATGAGTGCTTGATTATGCATTTTGGTTTAACTAATGCACCGAGTACATTTATGAGGTTGATGAATGAAGTTGTGAAGAAATTCTTGGGTAAGTTTGTAATTGTACATCTTGATGACATTCTGATATTTAGTAAGACCAGAGAAGAACATTTGTTGCATGTTAGACAAGTTTTGCAGAGATTGAAAGAAGAAAAGTTGCTGATAAATCTAAAAAAGTGTTCATTCTTGAAAGAGGAGATTGTGTATTTGGGATTTGTGATTTTAGCTGGTGGTTTGAAAATGGATCCTGAAAAGGTTGAAGCTATTTTGAATTGGCCTACACATGTGAATTCTAGTGAGGTAAGATCATTTCATGGTTTGGCAAGTTTTTACCAAAAGTTCATTAGGAATTTCAGTTCAATTTGTAATGCTATGACTAAGACTATGAGAGGAGACAAAAAAGAATTCAAGTGGACACATGGAGCTGATAAAAGTTTTTGAGACTCTGAAGTAGAAGGTTGCTGAATTGCCTATTTTGGCATTGCTTGATTTCAATAAGGTATTTCAAGTGGAATGTGATGCAAGTGGAAGTGCAATTGGAGCTATGTTGAGTCAAGAAGGTAAACCTGTTGCTTTCTTTAGTGAAAAGATGAATGATGAAAAAAGGAAATATTTTGTGTATGATCAAGAATTCTATGCTATTGTTCAAGCACTGAAGAAATGGAGACATTATTTGATACTGAGTGAATTTGTGTTGTATACCGATCATAAAGCTTTATAGTATTTGGGTAGTCAGAATAAGTTGAATCAGAGATATGAAATGGGTTGAGTATTTGTAGAGTTATACATTTGTGATAAAGCATAAGAGTGGAGTCACTAACTGAGTTGCTGATGCATTGAGTAGAAGAAGATCTTTGATGACCGAGATGAAAATTGGAATTCTAGGCTTTGATGATATGAGTGATTCTTATGAATTTGATCCTAATTTTTCTGAGCCGTGGAGAATGTGCAGAGCAGCTATTCGAGATCAACAAAGTACTAAATGGGATGAATATTTTATGAAAGGAGGTATGTTGTTTAAAGGTATTCAATTGTGTATACTAAGAGGAGCAATGAGAACTAATTTGATAAAAGAGAAACATAGTAGTGGTTTGGCTGGACATTTTGGTGTTGATAAGACATTGACTTTTCTTAAGGAGAAATAGTTTTGGCCACAGTTGTATAAAGATGTTTGAAATTTTTTGAAAAGTTGTTGAGTTTGTCAAGTTGAAAAAGGAGTTAGTCAGAATACTAGATTGTATACACTGATTGTTGTACCTGAGAAATCTTGGATTGACATTAGTATGGATTTTGTTCTTGGCTTACCAAAGACAGTAAGAGGTAATGATTCTATATTTGTGGTTGTGGATAGATTTTCTAAAATGGCACAATTTATACCTTGTAGAAAGACATCAGATGCAGTACATGTAGCAAACCTTTTCTTTAAGGAAATTGTCAGATTGCATGGATTACCGAGGAGTATTATCTCTGACCAAGACAATAAATTTGTTGGATACTTTTGGAAGACTCTTTGGAGAAAGTTGGGTACCGAGTTGAAATATAGTTCTACATTTCACCCACAAACCGATGGACAGATAGAAGTTGTGAATAGAAGCTTTGGGTAATCTTTTGAGATGTTTAGTTGGAGACACACTGGGTAATTGGGATTTTGTGTTGGCACAAGAAGAGTTTGCATACAATAATTTAGTGAATAGGAGTACTAGAAAAACACCTTTTGAGATTGTAAATGGCATACAACCAAGAGGTATATCAGATTTGAGAAACATTGCCAATGAAAGAAAGATAAGTGCTGAAGGAGTAAAATTTGCTGAGTACATGAAGACATTGCATGAAGATGTGAAAATTAAACTAGAAAAGAGTAATCATAAATACAAAGACAGAGCTAATAGATCAAGAAGACATAAGACTTTTGATGTTGGTGATGAAGTGATGGTTCATTTGAAGAAAGGTAGATTTCCTGTTGGAACATATGGGAAGCTGAAGATGAAGAAGTTTGGGCCTTGCAAGATTTTGAGAAAATTTTACAGTGGAAATGCATATGAAGTTGAGTTACCTGATGACATGGATATATCACCTATAATCAACATCACTGATTTGTATGAGTTTCATGAACCTGAAGAAGACATGGCAGTACCAACAGATTATCCTAAGAAATAAAATGAAGAAGTTGAGAATATTTTGGAGAAAAGAATTGGCAGAAGTACAAGAGGAAAATAATATATGGAATATCTGGTAAAGTGGAAGAATAGACCGATTGAAGTTGGATTTCACAGTTTGAGTTGGATGCAGTTCGGATCATACCTTTTTCATTATTCGGAGAATCATTTCAAATAACCCTAGGTGTCTGATGCAGGAGCATCTCAGGTCCTTGGCAATCCTGTGTCACCAAAAACATATTTGAGTTTGTTTGTGTTGCTTGATTCCTACGTTGACCGAGTTGGTTCGGTGTTGCTCAGTTTCTTTTGTTTGCCGGTGTTGGTCAGTTATCTCTTTGGCACTTGGTGAATTTACCTGGCACTCGGTGATGCTTGTCTGGCACTCAGTTTCCTTTCTTACCGAGTTGTTTGTTTTGGATTTCTTTTGAGGTCGACTCATGCATTTAATTTGGGTCATGGATTTAATGTTGGTATCCATCATTGGGAAGCGTGTGGACCTAGATCTAGTCATTCCTTCTGTTGATTATGGATCTGAAGGCCGACTTGGTTTGGTAGCCTCTTGTATAAATGTAGTTGTTTGGTTGAGGTTTGGATAGGAAGTTTTTGATAGAAGATAGAAGATTAGAGATTATCTGCAGATCCTCACATGTTTGAGGACTTTTGTACTTGATTGTAATATCTAGCTGAAACTGGGAAGGCCTTACAACCCGACATGTATGAATCAATTTGAAGATAATATATGAAAGTTTTACATTCTCTCTCTCATTGTTGTATGTTGTTGAGCAAGGTGGATCAGGTTAGGGTGTGCCATTTTTGGCCCCTTTGTCTTCTCTTGCGTCATATTCCCTTACCTGATGAGTCCTCACATTATCAAATTTTCAAGTCTTTCTTGAGAAAATCACTCATCTCAAAGGATGTGGACCTAATAACACTGACCCGTTATACCCAAGGATTTAGTGGAGCCAATATTATAGAGATTTGTCAGCGGGCTTGCAAGTATGTTATTAGAGAAAATATTGAGAAGGCGAGTTTCAATTGTGGCGGCTTTTGAAAAATAGATTTGGTTATGAATTTCTTAATGCTTTTATTTGAACTGGTGTGTTAGAATTTTACATTTTTTGATTCAATTTTCCTCAACTTGTATCTTATTATTTCAATTTGTCATGTTCTGTTTCCTCTACACTTTTACAGGATATTGAACGTGAAAGAAAAATAAGTGAGAACCCCAAGGCAATGGATGACGATGATAGTGATGAGGTAGCTGAAATAAAGGCTGCTCATTTTGAGGAGTCGATGAAATATGCTTGAAGAAGTTTCAGTGATGCTGATATTCAGAAGTATCAAGCCTTTGCAAAAACACTACAACAATCTCAAGGCTTTGGTTCTGAATTTTGATTTCCAGATAGACCTGTTGGTGCTTCTGCTAGTGCTTCAGATGTATTTGCTACAATAGATAATAAAGATGACAATGACTTATACAGGTTGCACATCCACATCCACATCTGATATAAAATTTATTATTATAAAGTCTTGTTATGGAAATTTGTTTTATATTAGTCTATATTATTCTAAAGCATTGTTATAGAAATCTATTTTATATTAATCCTCAGAATTAGTTAGCAAATCTTCTTCTTTCTTTCTAAATTCATGAATGATTCTATTTTTCTGCAGTAAATAGCATACGTAATAGATAAACATGAAATCAGCAACAAATATCTACCTCTAAATACAACTCCAAATGAATGAATAAAAGAAGAAAATGATAATGTTGATTGGGTATCTAGTAAATAACATCGATTTGTTTTTAAGGGATAATGAATAAAAGAAGAAAATGATAATGCTGCGAACTATTAAAGAATAGTAGTGATTTGTTTTTAAGGGATTGTGTTTCATTGTGGAGGTCACATTTTGACCAAGGATTCTTTTTTAACAAAGGAGGCTCATGCCACCCTTTTTCATTCTTCACATTGCAATTTGGGAGCCGGCTAGCTTCAACCAACTCCTAACGTGACCACCTGGTTGTGTGTGTTCCATGTATGGTGAAGATTTGACATCCGAAGGACATGAGCGGTTACTATTGGATAGCTGGTGAAGTTTTCAAAAATTTGAGAAATGTTATTGTTATGGGAGCAACTAACCGGCCAAATAGTATTGATCCAACACTCAGAAGGTTTGGGGTTCCAGATGAAGTAGGCAGGTTGGAAGTGCTTCGCATCCATACAAAGAATATGAAGCTCTCTGATGATGTACATATATTGGGGCCTTATTTTTTGTACTGCTATATCTAATGTTAAATAGTTCTTAGATTTTGAAAGCATTTATTAACCAAGTGCAATAACATGAGCAAGAGATGGTTTAATCATTAAGAGTCACAACTACCAAGAAATAGAGCATCATGATTACATATAGAGAAGCCATCAAAAGTGCACTATAAATGAACAAAAAAAACTAGAGGATAAAAGAGATGTTACAGGTTTGCATCACACATGCTTAAGGAAAAAGTTCCTAATACAACTAAAGAGACTAATTAATATGGAAATTGAACAAAATGTAAGCAACATATGGCATTAATTTTCAAAGACATTGACAATTTAAAAGAATTGAAAAAATACAGTCTACAAGCAATGATAGTGCACCATCGGAAGTCACAATAAGTATGAACCCATAGAGGATTTTCATTGTTTCCTAAAAGAAGATCATTTTCAGAGTGAGATTTAGCTACATAGAGGTGAAGCCATGACATACAAAAGGTAAGAGAACCTCAAATTTTCAGACATATAATGCTATCATGTCAAAAGGACAACAAAGTGTAGTTTTTAGAACAATGGAACAACCATCTCTCTTAAAAGGAACAACCGTCATGTTATAGAGTTATTGAATATGGCCATTATCATGAGATCATAGGGCAAAACACATGGATCATAGACTGATTTTCTTAACTCTCTATGCCTAGTCTAGAGTAGTTAAGTGTAGATGGTTTAAGCATTGATTTTCTTATAAACTCTTTATGTAGAGTAATCAACCCTTAACTCTCACACCCTTCAACAAGGATATCAAACACTTCTGCCATCATTTCCCATGAACCTATGGGTGACAAACACCAATGATGGATCCATTGATGGATGTACTATTGGAATTCCAAAACATTAAACTAGGTAAGTGTTTATGAGATTCACAAATCTATGCAACAGCTCATGGACTCCTTACCAATGTGAGAGGACCATGTTTGGACCTGAACCAAACACCCAACCAAACTGGTTGTGGTTTCACAAGGTAATCAAAGAATTAAACCAGTGAAATGGCTAATAGCACTGTCCCATAACATCAGTGAGTTTAGCCTAAAAGACTTCCAAACAACCTATGACTCGGGTCCTAGAATTGGACACCCATTACAAAGACACATTCATTCACAAGAACACCAAAGCTTCAAATATCACATTAAACTTGGAACTGGGCGGTTGCAATGAGGGCCAAGGAGTGAATTAGGCCTCCTTCAAAGAAGGAAGTGCACATAAATGATGGTGCCTTCTTCTAAATTTGATTGGGACATTTGGAGAAGGTACAGTCAACCCTAAATCCTGAGTTTGGGCCTCGGTGATTAACTGTCTTATAATTGTGCACTGGCATGCATCTTCAAACTAGCGCACATTGAAGGTATTTGCCTAGGGCTTGCTCACGTGCCCATCTTCCTACATGATTTCACAAACTACCATAGAAATATTCAAAGGCATGTTAAAATGAAGCTTTCCACCAGAAATCAGTTGATTTCCATGGTAGAATCACTCTAGGCAAGCCCTCCAATGCGGAAAGCCTGTGAGGTTAAGCCAAAACAGTTGCAAAGACCAAAACCGTGATAACTTGAGCTGTAGGAGGTCTTTTCTCCTCAAATCACTTGCGTTCGAAAGCTAGGGCACAGGGCTATCTAACCAAATTGGTCTCATCTACTTTTAGGGCTGTATGAGGTCGTACAAATGACCGGTAATCCAAAATTATAGGAAAATGATTCTATTTTATTGATTAGAGCCAAAAATTACATCTAAATCCAATGATGGATTCTTTTAGTGGTGAGTAATTCAATCCTAAATCCATGATTTCAGGTTCTAATTTAAAGCCAAATAAAAGTTATGGGGTCAGGTTCCTTCTAGCTATTCCTCTCTATCGGTCACATAGGGATGCCCGGTTAGGTTTTCAACAAGAACTCTCTACAAAAAAAACCATCCAATCCAAGACCACATTCAACTGAAACTAGACTCACATACCTCTTGTTCAAGCCTGGAATCAAAATTTTTCCATGGTTGAAATGATAGATATGGGCCAGGAAAGTTGATAGCCCTAGTTCTACACCCAAACCCGCCTAAAATTGACTGTCAGTCAATTTCTTCCAAATTTCTCAACCAATGAATCTCAGACTTGTTACAAAAGGAAGATATGAGGACCAACAATCTTCCTATGGTGTTCAATGAGTCATTCCAATCCACATGGGTATAGGAAAATTCAAACACCAGTAAAAAAATGTTAAAATACATTTTTCTTCAATTTCATTTTGCAATATTTCTTAAATCTGTTACAACCAACCTCTACAAGGTTCCTTCTAGCTATTCCTCTCTACTAGTCACAGGTAACCCTCGTAGGCGGTCCTCCTTCATGCACCTTGCAAGCTTATCTAATAATGAAATGAGGTTTGAAATCTTTTTTTTAAAGTTATGCCCTTGTTGGTCGAAACTTTGACCTACACGGTATTCGTCGAACTTTCAACCAACACGGGCATGGAAAAAAAAAAGAAGTTTTCCTTTTATAATCCGACCAACCTAAACCTTTTTATTTGATGGTCAAAAATTTTGGTAGAAAAACTAGGTCAAATGTACTAGTGTATGCAGTGGTTACAGACCGTAGGGAGATACACTATTGATCATAAGTTGAAACAATTGGAGTTTATGTAGGGTGATCAATTGATTGTACTTAAGGCCATGCCAGATGGTGGGTCTTGGTTGGTTTCAAATTACAGGATGGAGGCCATCATGAGGCATAGCGATATGGAATGGGCAGCCCAGTGTTTCATATCCTCTAAACCCACACCAGATTAAGAGCAACAAGTTCACATTGATATCAGAATGTGCTTGATAAAAACAAATGGGTTTTTGAGGACATCCCTCTAGGTATACCTTCAAACAGAGGTTTTGAGCACATCATTGAGTTGGAGGAGGGCGCCAAGCCTATGATCATTACTCCTTATCGTCACCCTAGACACTATAAGGAAGAAATAGAGAAGGTGATCAAGGAGCTTCTAGATATGGGACACATCAAGCCCACTTCTACCCCTTTGCTTCTTTAGTAGTTTTGGTGAAGAAGGATGGTACTCTTCGTATGTGCATTGACTACCATGCACTCAATAAGATAACCATTAAGAACATGTATCCCATTCCATGGACTGATGAGTTATTAGATGAGCTACATGGGGTAGTATATTTTTCGAAGATAGATCTTCAATCAGGGTACCATCAGATATGTGTTTGTAATGATGATGTTCATAAGACATCGTTTAGATGTCACTACAGACACTATGAGTTTCTAGTGATTCCATTTGGGCTCACTAATGCACTTGCCACTTTTCAGTCATGCATGAACCATATATTCAAAAGGAAGCTATGCTAAAGTGTCTTAATGTTCTTTGATGACATTTTGGTCTTCAATAGGACATGGGAGGAACACTTAAAACACTTGGATGAGATTCTCTACTTGGGACACTTGATAGGGGCAGATGGAGTTAAGGTTCACTAGAAGAAAATTCAGGTGATTCTTGAGTGACCACCATCGAGGAATGTTGCAGATTTGAGGGGTTTCCTTGGACTATATTCTTATTATAGGAGGTTCATGAAGGGATTCTCTTAGACAACACCTCTCATCAATCTTTTGGAAAGGTTCTTTCAAGTGGATAGATGAGGCGGAGGAGGTCTTTGACAGGCTTAAGATAGTAATGAGTAGTTGCCAGGTTCTAGCGCTTTCAGACTTCTCTCATCCCTTTGTGCTAGAGTGCGGTGCTTTAGGAAATGGGATTGGTGCAGTGTTGATGCAGGATAGACGCCCCATAGCATATGGGATAAGGAAGCTTAAAGACAATGATATATTATATTCCACTTATGAAAAAGAGATGCTTTCCATTATGCATGCCCTGGCTAAATTTAAACAGTACCTAGTGAATGGCAAGTTTACAATTAAGATAGACCACAACAACTTGCGCTACTTAGAACAAAAAGAGTTGAATGAAAGACAACAAAAGTGGGTCAGAAAAATCCAGGCATATGACTTTAACATTGAGTATGTCAAAGGGAAAAATAACTTTGTGCTTGATGCAATTTCCAGGAGGCCTCCTACAACAACTTGTTGTGCTCTATCAAAGATCTCCGCAGATTGGAAGTCTCATTTGTTGGTAGATTATTCTAAAAACAATCAAGCTTGTCAAGTTTTGGATGGTCAACTCCAGCACAATAGGTACAAGGTAATCGATGATATTATCTTCTATAAGTACAAGATCTACCAAGTACCAAGTTCTAAGCTTCAGGCTAAGGTAATGAGTAATGTTCATGATGCACCTATAATAGGACATCTAGGTTTTTTCAAAACTTATAGGCAGGTCAAAGAGAGATTATAATGGAAGGGCCTCAAGGATGATGTCCTTTAGCATGTTAGAGAGTGCCAAACTTGTCAGTAGAACAAGTCTAAGCATTAGAATCCAGCCAGCTTATTGCAGCCCCTTCTCATTCTAGCCCAGAGGTGGGAGGGTATTTCAATGGATTTTATTACTGGTTTTCTGAGAGTGTAGGGAAAGGATAGTATTTTTGTGGTAGTGGACAAACTTACCAAGTTCGTTCATTTATTCTCTATTGCAGTAGATTGGTCAGCCTCACAGGTAGGTGAATTATTCTTCTAGGAGATTTTTAGGATGCATGGTCTCCCCAAGACCATTGTGAGTGACAGAGACAGTAAGTTCCTCATCACATTTTGGTAGGGTTTGTTCAGATTGGCAGACACCTATTTGACTCCTATCACCAACTACCACCCACAAAGAGATGGTCAAATGAAGTTTGTGAACAAATGGGTAGAAGGTTATCGCAAAAATTATATAGTGGGGTAGAAGAGGGCATGGGTTAAATGGTTGTATTTGGGGGATTTTTGCTACAACTCCACCTATCACATGACTATTGGCATGTCACCATTTTGGGCTCTTTATGGCAGCGAGCCACTATCATTTATAGAATTGGCTCTATAGGACAACATGGGACCACTTGCGAGAGATTGGTTATAGGATCACCAAGATATTCTTAGGTCTCTCAAGGAGAACATTTAGAGAGCACATAATCAGGAAAAGATGTACATTGATCGACATTAGACAGAGTGGAGCTTTGAGTTAGGGGATATGGTCTAACTTTGTCTTCACCCGTATAGGCAGAGTTCTCTAAAGAAGAGTGGGTCAGAGAAGCTTAAGCCCCAATTTTATGGTCTGTATCGCATTTCCAGGGGGGTTGGTGAGGTGGATTACGAGCTCGAGCTACCGTCAGACAATAGGATTCACAATGTATTTCATGTGTCTTGCCTCAAGAAGGCGATCAGGCGACAAATAGTTCTATCAGTCGGATTACCCTTGCTTGATGAGGAAGGTAAATTGGTTCTGGTTCCAGCTGAGGTGATTGAGGTTAGAGAGAGGAAAGTGTGGAACAGGGTTATCAGAGAATAATTGATTTGCTGGAAGGACTTACCGATTGAGGATGCCACATGGGAGGGTGAGTCTATTTTGCAACATTCTACGCTGAGATTGCATGAGGGAAAGCAATCTTGGGAAGGGAGGACTGTAATGTCCCCTTCCCCGCGCTAGGCCATTTTTGTGCCTGATTAGTCTATCTCCCCATCTGGATAGGCTAATGGCTACTTCTAAAGGATTTCAGCCAGTTACAAGATTTTTGGACGATTATTAAGTATTTGGGGGCCCTTTTTCATAGTTAAGTCACTTTATTTTATAAAGTGAGTTTATAAAGTTACTTTATGACTTAAAGTAATTTTATATTTAAAAAGTAACTTAAGTGACTTAAGTGGTTGTACTTTATCCCACATGGCTTGGAATTTCATGTTTTCCCTCATATCGAGGTTATAAAAGCATAAAGTACTCCTTGAGATTGGCACCATGAATTTTATAAAAGAAAAGGATAAACAAATCAGGTTACTCACATGACTGGTTATTTTCTTGAGGACGAGACCCCTTGAGGAAAAAATGAGAAGTTGGACATATCCCCAGCATCTTGGTAATGGTGAAGTCATCTAGATCTAATAGTGGAGCTCAATGAGTAAGTTAAGGAATTAATTTTTTATTGCACCAACATTCTTGGTATCAAACTCAACATTTAAGGAACTCGGTAGTACTCCCAAAGTTGAGGAAATCAGACTACATGTTAGCTTCTTTACAATGGTAACGTTATTGAGTTTATTATCTGGTTATTGACGTGAAAGGAGACAAGGTCGATTGTTTAGCTTTGCCGACACTCTAACTTTCTATGGGAAGATATCATCGTGGGTGTTGTTTGAAGAAGGAGACACATGTGGTGGTCATCGAGCTAGACCTATTATAGTTGCCGAGTGTGTGACTAAAGAGAGACACCACATCCTATATTGGAGGGCATATTGGATGGAGGGTGTCCATTGAATGTTTGGGCCATACACATTTCATTATCAACAACATGTGTGATATCTTGTCTGTACACATACAAGAACAGGTAGTGCAAGAGCTGGTTGTTTACGAGACTATTATGGGAGGTATACAGCTGCACAAGAGAGAATAACCTAGAATCAAGGTCAAGGAATTTAGGAATGGTGGTGATGGGCTGGGAAGATTTACCACCATCATCGCGAAGCTATAACACTGCATGTGTGGATACATTTCGTAGCCAACGTAATCGCCAGTGGTTATTGATAAACACCATCACGGGGCATCAAACTTCAGGTGCATGTTTTGGGTCTGAGCTCGTCTAGATATTTACATGTATAGTGTAATATGACTATACTAAATTTTGAAAGTTTAATTAGTAATTGTGGCTGAGACTATTTTGTTGCTATAAGTTATCAATAAGTTACAATTCCATTGGATTACAATCTCTACAACATCTCTTTGTCTAGTTAAACTACATGATGAAATGCACACAACATTAGAGACATAGTGAATTTATGTTATGTGTATTCCTTTATCCACTACGAAATTGAGAAAGAAACAATGCATATATACTTTGCAACCAACTAGACTAGCTTCAGCCTCCTGAGATCAAAATTATTGCAGACAATTTTGTATTGACAGGGAGTTGGAATATTACAATTTATCAACAATATGAGCTGCAATTATTTCCCTTTCATGAATTCTCTTTTGGAAATCCTTAAAATATCCCCATACCTTATGGGAAAACTGACTGTTGAGCATCTTAACACAATTCTCCATTTTAACCATAACTGGTGTACCATCTAGCCAATTAATTAGACCAACACGAGGAAAGAAATTTTAAAAGTACAAAAATAGACCTACAAGCAATTGACTATTCTTGAATAATTTCCTTTTGTATTTCTTGATCTTCTCCATATTTAGAAAGAGTTGATCTCTCATCGCAACTTATATGTCATACTCTGCATCTTACTTCACCATCTTGTATGCATTGTGAATTGTAGTAGTAGGAATACTATTGATTCTTCTTGAGTAAAACATTTTGTATCCAATCACCATGGATGCAAACCAAATTATCTGGGATATCATTTATTTCCATCACACACATGTCCCATTTTGATTTGGTCAATTTTGTGATTACATCTTGTGGGATAGATCTTAGTTGTGGTATCTCTCCAATAGCACAAATTTTTTTTACTGCGTGAATGACCTCTTTAGTAATCTTGTAGGGTCAATCAAGCCACATAAATTTGTCGTGAACCCTTCTCAACACATATCTAATTTATTCTTCTTCAAAGTTAGAGGGAAAGTGAATTGTGTGCTCAAAAGCTTTATCTTTGATCACTTTGTGTTCATCTTTCAACACCAAATCTTTACACAAATCTTTGTATAGTGATCATGTGCGAGTTTCACCTAAGTCTTTGATCTTACAATGAATGTATGATCTGACATCCTCCATATGCAATACACCATAGGGCACATTGGTTAGGGCACCCATTGGATCATTCTTCGTCGATTTGTTTGGGTGTCTCTTAAATAATGGCCTAGGTTTCTTTGTGAACTCAACAATAATAGGAGCATCCATACTGAAAATAATAGATTTTGTCTTAGAGATCTCTAATAAATACCTTTTGAGTCACTGCAAAATAACATGTACAAACCCTTGCAAATTTCTTCACCAAGATTACTTAAAAAACCTTTTGTAGTCACTTCAGTTGTAGTCAATCCACTCAAACTTCACTCTTGTCTCTTTTGGTTGTAGCACTTGAATGTGTGGCTGCAAAATAAGACCTAAAATCACCTTTTTTCTTTCATCCCTTTTAAGCATTCAATGCATCACCGGTTGAAAAAAAATAACATATACCTTCACAGATCTTGTTAGCGGTCATCCAAATCTTAATGTAGTTCACCAAAACCTCATATCATACTTCAAAATAACCATATGCATCTAAATATGCAAATAGAACTTACCACATATGCATCTAGGGGGTCTTCAATGAATTCAACAATGCTTGTTCATGTAATACCCCTCAAACCTGAACATGTCCTTGATATGTGTGTTGGAAGTTAGGGAGTGTTATAGGGACTTGTATTCTTGTTTTGATAAGAGTATGATCCTTTTTGAGGTGCTTTCATAACCCATTCTATTCGAACTATAATCACTTCACATTCTAGTTTGGGAAATGTTAAATCTTTTTAGGTATGTTCCTTCATGTCTTCTTATATGTCCATGATATTTTAGGATCTTGATGTTATGGGGTCACCTGATAGATTTGTATGTTACTATGTGAGGTACTCCTTATTGATGATTAATATTACCTTAGATAAATTAGTTATAATGACTAAAGGGTTAATTGTGATACCCATCCTAACAATAGTACTTGTCATACTTGAGACTAGACAAGTTTGCGATAGTTTTTCATTTGTAGATTGTGTGTTTCCTCCTTACTAGACTTAGGTGATGAGATGTTAATAGATTATGTATTTCCTTTGAATAATATGTTCATGATCATTATCTTTTATGTTTACTTATACATGATCCTGGTTGTCTCTTTGGTTGATTATGAGATTCTACTTATTGAGTAATGATTTAGAGATATTACTTACATCTTTGATTATGCTTACATGTCGATTATGCATTATCATTGATGATGATTTACCTTCTTTTAGTGAATTCACATGGTCGTGATTATCTATGTACTAACAATACTAATGAATCATATTTTAGTATGAATCTTGTTTGATGTGCCTATAGGATGAGGGGAGGAAGTCATAGTCACTTCTACGAGAGATCTACACAATGTCGCACTCTCCCTTCTTGTCTGCTATTGTCTTTATATATATATATATATATATATATATATATATATATATATATATATATATATATATATATATATATATATATACAACCATCATGGTGATGAGGGGTTGCAAGTACCAGTCATCGACTCCACCTGGCTACACAAGTTTGAGTGTGCCTTTAAAATCCTTGAAAGTTGTTGATTATGGAGATAGTACCCAGGTCCTTGCATGAGCCTCCCTTTTTCCATTTTTTGATCCAGGAACATTGGGGTTCCTACTTTGTCAACCAGATATTGGGGTGAATAGCCAATATCCACCTCATCCAGTTGGCCATTTTTGTGGATAGTTCCTTGTGGTCACTTGCATTCTTTTGGTTGTATATATTTTTTAATCATTTCATTTATTTCTCCTCCTTGGGATGATTCTCAGATAATATTTTCTATATTATGTTTTAGGGTTTCATGTTTGGTCAAGAGTTTGGGTTGACTTGTTGTATTTATTGTGGTTGATCTTGTTTGACCTTTTGGTTTTCTCTATGTTCTTTATAGTTGAGTGTTGTATCTTATAGTAAGTATAAATATGTAATAACATTAATGTTGTGAGCTATTACTTCATAATTACACTTATTTTAGTGTTTGGTATTTGACACACACACACACACACACACATATGTATATGTATATATGTAAGTTATATTTGATTATATTTGCATGATTATGGATATTATTTATAGTGTATATTTTGGGACTAAGGTAAAGTATAATATTATTAATATTTAAATATTACTTAATGTGGGGTTTAATATTATTAATTACTAATTATTAATAATATGGATAGGTTACATATTACTTATATCTTCTATGCCACATATTATGATAATAATAAATATGTGTATTAATGGTTATAAAGTATCTATTATAGTTATATTTATGTACTATATAGTTGTGATTTTATAATTATATTGAGTTATTTAATTATGCCCTTTAGTTAAGAGATAGTTGGGGGTCGGTTGCCTTTGGGAAATATATTTATATGGTTTCTCTTTTGATTTTGAGGGGAGAGATTGGATGAAACCTTGAGGAGATCTTGGTTGTACTTTTCATGGAGATTTTGGATTAAAACTTATGATATGTGAGGGAGAGTTTGTGAGCACAATTCTTTAAGGATTCATAATTTTTCTTGCTTTTGCGGAAAGTGGTATATATGAGAGTTTCAAGGGTTGAGAGAGGGATTTTTTGTTGTATAATCAGTTCTTCTTCTTCCATGGAGATTTATGAAAGTGGAGAGGGTTTGAATGATGCATCTCAAGTTTGGATTTGTCTTCCTCTTTTTGTCTCCTTCCTCCTTCAGTTGAATCTTCATAGGAATTGAGGTATGGATTGAATTTATTGGTTGCATTATCTATCTGATAAAATATGGATCTATTTATATGTTCTCATGATTTAATATTTGTACTTTCCATTCCTAGAGTTATTTAAGATTTTTAAGCTCTTTTTTGTGAAAATTGCCATGGGTTTTCCTAGGTTTTTAGCAACCCCTTTTTGGAGACTTGTTATTTAAATAATCTAAATTGAGTCTAGGGTTTTTATTGGTTTCTTTTATGGAATGTAAATTCAGAGATCTCAAATGGGTATCTCTCATATTTCCTTTTTAGGGTCAAATTAATGCCCTATTATAGGCATTTTGTCAGACTATTCATGTCCATTCTTTGTTTTGATTTTTTTGTCCAATGTATTCGTATGGTACATGCTAGTATGATCATGTAAAAATATAAATTTGTTATCAGAGATGGGAATTTTTCTTATCTTTCATTCTCCACTGGTTTGATGGATTTTGGTTATGTTTTGTGAGTGTTAAAACCATTTTAATGGAGGTAGGTCTGAACATTAACTAGGGTTTTCTATTTTAGAACATAAGCCATAAATTTCATTCCCACTGTTGGATCTTCATATAAATTTTAGGGAAAGTATATATGGATGTTTTCTTGATTATCACTGAAGTGATTGACTTAATATCCTAGTTGTCACCTCTTGCGTGGACCTTGGTTTCTACCTCCTAGCTCGGGGGAGTGGGCCTTTTTGTTTCCACATGGTTGGGTGGTTACATTTATCAAGGTACTATTTGTGGTCTCATGGATGATCCTTGTACATGTCCCTTTCTAGATTATTTTCTCACGACTTTATATTCAAGTATATTATTTAATGTTGATATGTGTTGATGTATATGTATTCATGTAATTGTAAAGGAGTCATAAGTATATGGCATAATGATGTATTTTGATGTAATTACATTTCAAAGAAATGTAAAGGGAAAGGGTAGTTCTAGGAGGAAAGAAAGGGAAAAGTGAACATGTATTATTTTAGAACATTTAAGAGATGTTTTAATAATGGTATTTATTTAAAGTATCTCTTTATGTTGATGGCTAAAAGGAAAATGAACCTAGGAATAGTTATGCTATGATGTATCTAAGTGAATGATAGAAAGGAAAGAAAATATCATCTTTTAACATAATGTTCAAAGGAAGTATTATGAATGATAACTTGTGGAAATTAGACATGTAATCAATGGGTAGTTATGATGCGATGGATGAAGATACTAACTTGAATTTTATTAATCAATGACTAGTTTATGTTTACTTAATTCATTTAAAATGAGTGTAGATTAATATGACAATGCATACCCTAATGAATGTTTATCTCTACCCTAATGTTTAAATAAAACTAATTTATAAAGCATAGACTAGTAGAGGTTACAAATTCAATTATAGTTTTGAAGTAATGGCTTGAGTTGATAATTCAAATAATGATAGTTGATTGACTTACATTTAATTAAGATAAGAAAATTAAAATGATCATAGACTAATAAAGATCACAATTCAATGTATATCTTTATGGATGTAAATAGGTTGAGGGTGTTGCTTTAGTAGCGACGTTAGGGAACTTGTGAGGACTTAGGTTGGTTAGTAATATTGCATTTGAGTTTTATAAACAAGTTTTTATTTATGTATTAGAAATTATTCATATCTCATCGGTAAAAAAAAAATTACTTGCGTCTTTAGTAGTTAGATGGATTATTCTCTTGGGCTCCCCGGTGGGGTCTTACATCTGGTATTTGAGCCCTAGGTTGCCACACTGGGAAATCTGGGATTCGTAGTTGGCCTATACATAAAATTTAATGTCTTGTGTTGCTTGTTTTGATGTTTTCCTTATGTTAGTAAACTTGAATCCTATACATGAAAGGTATGTTTTCTTTATTCCTGCTATATTGTGTTACAAAATTACACCTTTTCTTCAAGAAATGATTTGTCTTATATAAATTACTTATGTTTTTGCATTATGGGATCCATGTGGTTCAAATAGATGTCTTTCTAAAATGGTAATGAATTCTTGATACTTGGGTGTTATCTTCTTACTTTTAAAATTAATCATATTCCAAGAAAATCTCAAAAGTATTAGGGGAAGTTGTTTTGTAGTTAATCCTATCTCCTGATCCTATCATGTTATCATAAATGCTTGCCAAAATGATTTCCAAGTTGATTTGAAATGTTGTATAATCTACTTTCCTATAAATGCTAGTTGACTTCATGATTTGTTATGTCTGACTATTTGTACTAGTTAATGTGAATTTACAAGTTAGAATTGAAGTGTTTTGTATTTCTAAAAGGAATCAAGACATGATTATAGTAGTACTCACTTTTATAGGATTGAAAGGATGATAGTGTTTCATGGTTAAAATATGTTTAGTAGGTTCATATAAGAGTTGAAATCTTGTATTTCTTCCTTAAGAACTGGGGAGCTTATGTAAATATAGTTTCTTTGAAAATGGTATAGCATGTTTGAAATTAGATAATTTCTTACATTCATAGATCTGGTAAGAGAAAGAAGCATCTCCCTCTCATATACCTTCTTGAAGTAAGAAATTTAAGATAAAAGAATAAATCTATTGTTGATAATCAAATGTGTCTCTCCCTTCCCTTTTTAAGGAATAAATTTTAAAAGACTAAATTTCATAGGTGAATCAATGTGTCATTAAAATGAATGTGCTTAATTAGAGGAAACCATTGGGTAAAGGACCTATGTCCCTAAGGTTTTTTAATAAATAGGATTGTAGTACACATTTTGTTGAAAGGAGAAGTGTTTTATTTGTATTGTAAGAATTTTGACTTATATGTGATCCATGTTATTTGTATAAGTTAAACTAATGTAAACCACCAATTATAAGGGAAGAGTATGATGCTATATAAATGAATTATTGTATAGGTATAAAAGAAAATAAAATAGACTACATTTCCTACAGAATCAAAGTAATATTTTCATTAAAAAGGATTTTTATTAAGTGTACTTTTTTGCTAGATGCCTAGTGAGGGGTTAGGATCCTAGAAGAGTATTATGGAAATAAATTCTTGTAGTAATTAGATACTAATAAATCTATGTTTGACATTTTGTGTGTGAATTGTGAGTATCAATTTATTTGTATGAAACTAATGATATTATGAATAGTATAAAGGTGCGATGAGTCATTATAAATAGAATAATTGTATGTTTATCAGAATAGATTTAAGTTAAATATTAGATTTTTCTTAAAAAGGAAATGTTAGAAGAATATTTATACTTATATAATGTTATATGAATCATATTGTTAGTGTGTATAAGGATAATGATATATGTGGTTACTCCTTAGTGTGCTCCTATTAAGGAAATTAAAGATAGATATAAAATATATGTACATAAGGCTAATTGGTTGAAACTGTTAGTGAAAATTTTTATTAAATAAAAAGGGTAGTTGTAGGACTCATGTGTTTCTCCCTCTCTTAATGAATCTATGACTATTTCTAAAAAATAGTAAATTTGAATGAACTCTTCATATTAATGTTTAGAATTAGGTATATTCATAAGAAAGTGTATGGCATATAAATTTTAGGGATTTGTATGTAGCAATGTAGCTAGTTAAAGCTTGAGATGAAACTCTAACTTAAAGATTCATTGTTAAATTTCTTAGATTCTCTCTATGATTATGGATATTATTTTTATAATAGAGTACTAACATTTGTTATAGTAGAATTATAAACGATGCCTTAGATTAGATTCCTTGAAGGTGTGTATTAAGTCTTGTATGTAAATTTTATGTTGGATATTTTCCTATTATATAGAATAGACCTTTAAGGGTAAGAAGTAACTTTGTTTCATAAAAGACATCTATGTTGTGTCTTCTGAAAGATTACTCATAAAACTATGTGTTGATGTAAATGGTAAGTTTTGAATATTTGTAATGTTTTAATTTTGAATTATTACAAAAGTAGATGTGAAATAGTAGTGTTTTATGTACTCTCATTGTGAAATAAATAACCCCCATATCAATTTTGTATTTCTCTTGTATAAAGAATAGATTTTGGGCCCTAGTTCGTAATTGCATGATATAGTTAGGAATCTTAAAATATGTCTTGTTATTGGAAGAACTCCTAACTCTTGAGGTTTAAATTTTGTCTAATATATCGATGTTAGACCAAAGTAGAAATATTTTCAATATTGTTACTACTTATAAATGATGAATAGTTTAGTACTTTCTGACTTCTAGGAGTAAGTCAAATCTTAGTGGGGGAGGATGTAATGCCCCTCCAACCCTAACATTTCCTTGATACGTGTTTTGGAAATTAGGGAGTGTTAAAGGGACTTGTATGCTTGTTTTGATAACAGTATGATCCTTCTTGAGGTGTTTTCATAACCCATTATATTCCAACTATAATAACTTCACATTCTAGTTTTGGAAATGATAAATATTTTTAGGTATGTTCCTTCATGTCTTCTTACATGTCCATGAAATTTTAGAACCTTGATGTTATGGGGTCATTTGATAGATCTATATGTTACTATGTGAGGTACCCCTTATCAATGATTATGATTACCTTAGATAAATTAGTTATAATGACTAAAGGGTTAGTTGTGATACCCACCCTGATGATATTACTTGTTATACTTGAGATTGGATAGGATTGTGATATTTTATCATTTTTGGATTGTGTGTTTCCTCCATACTAGACTTAGGTGATGTGACATTAATATATTATTCATTTCCTTTGAATAATATATGTTTATGATCATTATCTTTTATATTTACTTATACATGATCCCTATTGTCTCTTTGGTTGATTATGAGATTCTTCTTGCTAAGTAATCATTTAGAAATATTTCTTATATCTTTGATTGTGCTTACATGTCAATTCTCTATTATCACTAACAATGATTTACCTTCTTTTAGTGAATTTACATGTTCATAATTATCTACGTGCTAACAATACTAACAAATCATGTTTTAGTATGAATCTTGTTTGATGTACCTATACGATAAGGGGAGGAAATTGTATTCACTTCTATAGGAGATCTACACAATGTCACACTCCTCCTCCTTGTTTTCTAATTTATTTATATGTGTGTGTGTGTGTATATATGTTTTTTCTCATCTTAGTGATTGAGGTTTGCAGGTAGCAGACATCAACTCCACCTAGTTACATAGGTTTGAGTGTGCCTTTAAAATCCTCAAAAGTTGTTGATTACGAGGATAGTACCAAGGTACCTACATGAGCCTCCCTTTTCCATTATTTGATCCAAGAACATTGGGGTTCCTACTTTTTCAGTCAACTATTAGGGTGAATAACCTAGATCCACCTCATCCAGTTGGCCATTGTTGTGGATAGTTCCTTTTGGTCACTTGCATTCTTTTGGTTGTATAATTTGTTTGATCATTTCATTTTGATGCATTCAAGGATGGAGAAGCCTACAAGAGATCAGTCCAATCCTTTCATCTGACACAACACAATAGAAAAAATAGCCAATATAGAAAAGAAATGAAAGATCAACCTTTGATTATTATCATAAAATTAATTACAATAGATTTGCAACATGCAGTCTTACATGCCAAACATACATGTCTAATTATGATCAGAAATCCCTTAAAAAACTAGCCAAGCTACAACCAAATAATCTTATGATATCACCTATCCCTTAGGGATAAGTCCATAATCTTATATAGCCATTACAATCATCGATCGACCTAGAAAAGATCACATTTCCCAATAATAGAAAAAATGTAATACAACAAATAGGTCATGACCCAAATCATCTGAAACAACCTCCAAGAAAAAAAAAAAAGATGCAATCAAATAAGAAAGTTGGCCTCAAACATAAAATTAGTTGGCACAATCGCGCATGGAAATTCCAATTGGTATATTGGAAAATCGATCAGGAAACAAAGATTGATAGCAAAATGAAGAACTGGACAGTCTCGCAAAGAATCTACAATACCTCATGCGTAAAGAAACCAAATGGGGTGTGATAATATGATAAGGTCCAGAATGAATCCACAAACACACTGTAGAAACTTTAACCCAAAATAACAAGCACAACTCGACCACAAATAGAAACACAAGATTGATGAATAGGAAACCAAACATTTTTTTGGTTGATGCAAGATTTCTTAGATCCCAAGATGCTCCTGCATCAAACACCTAGGGATACTTGAAAAGTGAGCCTCTCACTTTGTTGGTGCCAAAGGAAAACAAATTGGTCAACCTCATCCCGAGAAATCCATGATTAATCTTCGACTGGTATGTCCTTCCATTTGACAAGATATTCCATATACTACTTACCTCTTGTACTCCGTCCAACTTTTCTATCCAAAATTTGTTATATCTTATCCACCAGCTTCTTAGGATAGTGTTGTCCAACATTTAACTCAATAATTCCTTCAGATTCATGATATTCATACAAATCTGCAACATTGAATACTAGTAATATATCCATGGAATCTGGTAATTCAACTTCACATGCGTTCCCTGAATCAAATCTCTTCAAGATCTTACAAGGACCAAATTTCTTCCTCTTCAACTTGTTATAAGTACCAACAGGAAATCTACCCTTCTACAAGTATACCATAACTTCACCTTCCACTTGAAATTCCTTATGTCTCCTCTTCATATAATCTATCCTCTTATAAACTTAATTAATTTTCTCCAAATGATGTCTCACTCCTTTATGCAATGATTTCATAGTCTCAACAAACTCTTCTCCTTCAGAACTCTTCCTAACATTATGAGTGATATCCCTTAGTTCTTTACTCCCTTAGGATTAAACCTTGTAACCACTTCAAATGGTGTCTTCCATGTTCTCTTGTTTACTGAATTATTATAAGAAAAATATGCTTGAGGTAAAACTAAATCCCAATTTTCAAGCTTACCTCCAACTAAATACCTCAACAAGCTCCTTGAATTCCTTTTCACAACCTCTATTTTCCCATCAGTTTGTGGATGAAAAGTATAACTGAACTTTAAATCATATTTCATCTTCTTCCAAAGTGTCCTCCAAAAATAACCAACAAACCTACTATCCCCGTCTAAAACAATTCTCTTAGGTAATCTATGTAATCTCACAATCTCCTTGAAAAATAAGTCAGCTACATGCACTGCATAAGTTGTCTTCCTACAAGGAATAAAATATTCCATCTTAGAAAATCTATCTACAACCACAAAGATAAAATCATAACCTCTCTTTGTCTTGGCAAACCAAGCACAAAATCCATACTAAGCTCCTCCCAATGTTTGACCAGTACTGTCAAAGGTGTATACAAACCCACATTCTAACTACTACCTTTTGCAACTTGACGTACCTTACAAATATGTACAAAATTACTCACATCATTTTGAACTTGTGGCCAAAAGTAATTCTCACTCACTAATGGTACTGTGTTATCAATGCCAAAATTTCCTTCTAAACCTCCACTATGTTTCTCCTTAATCAAGTTATCTCTCATAGAACTTCTAGGTATACATAATTGATTACCCCTGAATAACATTCCATCCTAAATGAAATAATCCATTCACTTATTTCTGTCTGCAACAGTGGGTTCTTTACAAGCTTTCCAAGGTTCATTGAAATCCAAATCTTCCTCATATAATACCTTCAACTCATCAAATCCCAATATTGCAATCTTCATTTTAGTCAACAAAGTCCTTCTCCTACTCAAAGCATTAACAAATTTATTTGACACACCACTCTTATGTTTCAACACAAATGTATAACTCTACATAAAATCAACCCATGTCGTATGTCTCTAATTCAACTTACCTTGGTTGCTTAAATACTTCAATGCTTGATGACCATTATACAGTACAACCCCCCAACATAATGTTAGTCCTAAGGGTCCCAGATTACTGATAGGAGGGTGAATTAGTAATCAAAGAAATCTGAAATTTTTTACTTCTTTAACTCAAAGATATCATTCACCAGTTTACCGATTCATAACAAAATGAAACTTAAACCAAATAAACAAAACCGCCATAAAGCATGCAACGCATAAGAAAAATATGTTTCCCGTGGGAACCTAAATGGGTGATAACCACGTGTGAGATGAGACTAACAAATTTTGTACTCTTATTATGTATGCCTTGTTATGAGCTTAACCCTATTAGGAATTTACAAAGACACTGTTAGGTTCCACCCAGTTATGGGATTTATCTCTATCCCTCTTAGGATCTTTACCCTATTAGGAGTATCCTTGTTAGAGGACTTCAAACACTAGCTAAAGTGTCACCTTGTTAAAGGATTTATACAATGAGGCCTGTTAGGATCTACTCGATTAAGGGATTTACATTGTTGTAATTGTTAAGAAATAACAAAGGGTTGATCTAGAAATCAACAACTTCTTTTCTTGATCAGATCCTTTGAAATGCATACATTATTTCCTCAGATAACTCTAGAATACCCTAGCTTGATTGCACCATCAAAATCATGATCTACATACACAAATCTTTAATTTTATGATATAGATATCACTTCTCAAGCCCTAAAAGTTCCATTGACCTAATAGCTCATCAAATACATTGAAAACACCTTTCCAATCTTCATACCTAGAGAGATCATGTGAAAACACACATCCCAATGTAACAAGCATCTTTACCAAGCAGGTCGGCCAGAGGATAGACCCTTATAATTTTTTTTACCAAGAACAATCAAACACGTTTTGACCAAGTCAGCCATCATCTTGATAAAACATATACCTCAATCAATGTAACACCAACTCATCACCACAAATGAATTGAAACACATAGACATGACAAATGGAATATAAATTATTCATTGCAACACAATTATCGATTGCCAATAGAAGATCTACCATCAGTAACACAAGAAAATTGTCACCGAACAATAAAACAACTTCTATACCTAAAAGATATGCTAAGCGTTCATCCAAATCAATTGCAGTCATAACCATGATCTCAGTAGAGAAAAAATATCATAATTACATGATCACACCACCCAACTCATCATAGATTTTATAATCTAATCAAATCACTCATTGTTAGTCATAGACTATTCTAGTAGTTTCCCTGTCATACATCAACCAATCATAACTCACTCAAATCATAATTTTAATAGTTGTAATCATACAATTAACATCTAGAGACATCCCCAAGTCTCCTTTAATAATCATGACCACTAGAATGACTTTTCATCCTTCTCACATACTTGGAAACACACTAAGAGCACTAGGTTAGTACTTGACATCAATGATAACACAATAACTGATAATCTCAATACCAAATTTGTAACATCTTCTCAACCATCATCACTGCACCAGTTATATAAATAATATATCATTTATGCCAACAATCTCCCTCTTTGGCATTGATGACAACACAACAATCAAAACATATGACTCAATTAGATAAAATGCTCTCCTTGTATTCTTACACGAATCAATATCTATGAATCTCTCTTTCTCTGAATCAACTATCTCATATATTTTTCATCACTTTTCTATACATGTTAGTACATCTCTCCCCTTTTCAAAACAATACCAAAGATGCCATACCTTATATCACTTCTTCTATATTCAAACTTCTCCCCCTAAGGAGTAGCTCCTTATTGCATCAATCCAACAAATTTTTTTAATACAAGACATTAGAATGATGCAACAACATCACTTTAATTCTTCTTAGGTAGGGGAATAACCCCCAACTTCCCTCTCAGATACTCAAACGTATCCTTTGGTATTGACTTAGTAAATATGTCTGCAACCTACTCCTTAGTTGGCACATACTCTAACTATACCTCCCTTTGTTGAAGCTTCTCTCTAAGAAAATGGTACTTAATTGAAATATGCTTGGTCTTAGAGTGCATCATAGGGTTCTTGGATATGTTTTTAGAACTATTATTATCACAATAGATAAGTATTGGTTCAGTTACATTTTCCTTAATACATTCCAACAACTGCCTCATCCAAGCAACTTGAGTGCAATTAATAGTAGGAACAACGTATTATGCCTCTACAGTAGACTAAGAAATACAGTTCTTCTTTTTAGTTGTCCATGACAAAAATCTCTTTCCAAGAAAGAAATCACATCCACTTGTGATCTTCCTATTATCCACATTACCTTTCCAATCTACACTTGAGAACACACTCAAAGTAAAATCTCCTTTGTGATCATACCAAAGACCATAATCTTCAGTCCCTTTTAATTATCTAAAGATTCTCTTCACAACCACCATATAGGATTCTCTTGGATTAGATTGAAATCTTGTAGCAATCCCAACTACAAGTGTTATATCAGGTGTACTATGAACAAAATAATGAAACTTATTGATCATAGATCTATCCAAAGTTCTGCTCACCTCTTTAGAATCTTCTTTCTTGGATAGTTTACAACCTGTCACTATTGGAGTTCCAACTAGTCTAGAATCTTCTAACCTAAAAGTCTTCAACACCTTCCTTACATACTTTGATTGACAGATGTAGATTCCATCACTCAATTGAGATACCTACAAGCCAACAAAGAATTCGATATCACTAAACGTCGACATCTCAAATTTTTTCCTCATCTCATCTACAAATGCAATGCTCATCTCATCATTTCCACCAAAAATGATGTCATCCACAAAAAAATCAACAATTGATAATTGGTCATCCTTCTTAGTCTTCAAGTAGGCATTACTATCCTCACTTGTCTTTATGAAACCAATATTGATCATATATGAGTGGAGTCTCTCATACCATGCTCTTGGTGTCTGCTTCAATCCATAAAGTTCCTTCTACAACTTGCACACAAATTCCTTATCTTCTAATAGTGAAACACCATTAGGTTGTTCTATGTAAACTTATTCTTCCAAAATACCATTCAATAATGTAGATTTAACATCCGTTTGAAAAGATTTAAAACCTTTATAGGCAACATATGCTATCAAAATCCTTACTCCCTTCAAGTCTATCCACTGGTGCAAAATTTTCTCCATAGTTTGGGCCTTCTTCTTGTGCATATCCCTTAACCAAAAGTCTTGCCTTATTTCTGACTACTTCACCATCTTCATTGAGTTTATTCTTGAAAATCCGCTTAGTTTCTATCACATTCTTATCAATGGGTCTAGGAAATAGTACCCAAGTATTGTTCTTCTTTATCTGATCCAATTATTCCTCCATGGCCTTAACCCATTCTTCATGCTTCAGTTCCTTTGGAGATTGGGATAATGATAAGGAATCCAAGTAATCAAAATATAGAGGCTAAAGTTCATTAATGGTTTTTGTATCAATACCCCTCTCATAGTCTGAAGAAAAATGACACTTAGATGGAGAAGATAGCCAACTTACCTCTTCACCACTCAACATTGAATTATTTGGAGCAACTTGTGATTTAGTTGGCTACATTTAAAATTCACAACCCCATTCATCCTCGACAATCCAATCAATTAGGTTAGAAGCTATTGATGTGATTAGATTTCTCAAAAAATTATATGGAATTATTCATTATACTATAATTTAGAAATGACTTAAAACTTTTAAGTTAATTGCTAAATACTATTTTGTGAAAGAAAAAATGAGAAAATGAGAAAGAGATGAAAGGGAAAAGAGTGGTTTAATTTATTTGTTCATTTAAGGAAAAATAAATAAAAATTTCTTAAACCCTCTCTTGTTAAAATAAGAAATCAAAGGAAGTTGGATTTGAGATTAGATAAAAAAATATTGCATCTTGGTGTGAAATAAATTCTTAATTGTATGGTTTTGGTATTTCTTGAGCTCAAAAGATTGAAGCAAATTTTCTTTTCTTACTTGGTTTTGAAAGGTCTTGTTTTATTCTTTTCCATGCCCACTCTAGTGGTGCATATGGTTTCAATTGTAGGCTTAAATTTGTATTTCCACTTAAATTTAAATTCTTATTTAATTTTTTTAAAAAAAAATTAGAGCAGAGACTATGACAAAAGTTTTATGGATTTTTGGAAAGATGGGAATGGTGTTGTTCATATTTGGAAACAAAAAGTATTCCTTATTTTTAATTTTTTTAAGTACGAAAGAAACGAGTTTCATCAATGGTGAAATTGGGAAATTCAATGATTTTTGCATTGAAAAATAATTAAAAATAAATATGTGAATGAATAAGGATGAGTTAGAGTAGGAGATAACTTGATTTATTGATATTTTTCCATTTAGAATATTTGAGTTTATGTTCAAAATTATTTGTTGTTGTTTTCATTGATTTCTATAACATTCTCAAATAGTGAATTGGTAAAGAGTGTATGAAAGAAGTGTCTCTTCATGTTGAGAATAAACCAAGTAGATAGCATTAATTAAGTAATAACTAAACTTCATTAGATTATCAAAATGAACTAGGATAATTTACAACATACCTCGAACACATGTGCATAAAGGACATGCCACACTCGATGAGTTGTTGGGTGTTATTGAGTAACCTTGCCTCTCCAACTATGATGCATACTTAATCCTAGTCTAATTATAGAGCTATGGTAATGACAATTCTTCCCATAGATTATAACTCTTGTCCTTTTTACCATTGGATTTTCTATTCAATGTGGAGCCTATTGGGAAATTGCAGGAAATAAAGTTATCTTAATGAAATTTCCTAATATTCCCCTAAATCTGGATTAATCTAAATTAATCTAAAACCCTACCTAAATCCTAACCTACGCCTATCACCTCACTTTCTAAACCTATCCTCTCACCTAATCAATCCGCTAACCTCACTTAGGAAGTGATTCCTAACCTCATTAGCCCTAATGTGTTGCTCACACATGTGTGAGAAACTCTTCCCAAGGAAGCCAACCACCTTACTTAAATGCTCTTACACCTTGGTCCCCTTCAATCTTCCCCAAATTTGCTCACATATGTGTGAGAAACCTTGAGCCATTCAACCATAAATGCCCATCTTATCTCACTTTGATCCTTCAAAATAGTCATCCTTCCTAATCCTATTTGGCTCCTATGTGGATGTCACATAGGTGCCACCTCATCCAAGCCCTAATACTTCCTCCAAAAATCTATAAATAGATGCCTCTCCATGAGAAATCCATCTATCATTTTTCATGCATTTTTATTATGCTAGTTTAGTTTTAGATTTCTATAGCATGTTAGCATTGTTAGCTTTCATTTCTTTTTTTTAATTCTTAAATAACATAGCATAGCCTAAATGGATAGTAAATCTCATTTTATATTAAGAATTTAATTTTCCTTTCAAGCTCAATCTAAATCATATCCATGCTTAAAGGTTAATGAATCTTGAATATCATTCATAGCTTAAATCTTCATTTCCATCCTTCACATCCCTTGGAATCTAAGGGCAAAAATAGTTCCTTGTACTAGGTTTTGTGCCATTTTTGGGATCTCCATGGCTTTTATTTGGCTTCAATCACCTTATAATTTCACTGGGGATACTCTCATTGTGTTTGGAGACCACATCGACATTCTCCTAAAAAGCAAAAATGAAACGGGGCTTGGTTGCTCCCATTTTGGTTCAATCAGAGGTGATGTGTGTGAAAGTCTTGTTATCTGATTTGCATGCTAGATTAGGACTAACATTTGATTGTCTACACATTCTCCTAATAGGTTAGGTTCACAACATCTACATTTTGGCACGCCCGGTGGGACACCCACCACACACATTTACTCATTTTCTACGGGTTTTCCATCATCCATTTGCAAAATTTTTGAAAACCTCGTACACGCCGATAAGAATCCTAGTACAAGTAAACTCTTCCTAATCCTTTTTACTCATATTAGGCACATGTGTAACTCATATTGTGCATGGTACTAACTCATATTGGCCTTCTTTTCATTCTAATCTTCTCTCTGACTGCATCTCTTTTTGGACCTATTTTCTTGTATTGGAACCCATGTATACTCATAAAAAAAATGGTATATTCTCGTACAAACACATTGTATTATGTGTTTACTTGTATTGTTCTATATATTTTCTCATACAAGTCTGCACACATAAGTCCCATGTCTTGTTTTCTTGTATTAGAAACAAAGAGCAAGTTTAGGGTTTCAAATCTAGATGTTTTTGTTTTTTGGTGATTATTATGGCTTTATATTGTCCTTGACCATCTTCCTTGAAAGTTTTAACATGTTTTTATAGGTTATTTCACAAAATAATGCTTGTCAAATACATCGACATATCAAACTACTAACATATTTTTGGTTGTACGATGCTTTCCAAAGAATCACTCAAAAAACTACTAAATCTCTCTTGTAGGTTGCCTAGGAGATACGAAAAAACCTTTGTGTCTTCATTATTAATATTTTTTAGGCATCTTCAATGAAATTTCACTTGTATTATTTTTCTAATTGGTAGGGGATTATGCTCTTGTCTCTTCGAGACAATAAAAAACCTAGACCCATTTACACTACACTTTAATTGGAACTTTGGAAATGAACAAGTGTGCTTGAAGTGTTTGGGAGAAAACAAAAATGGATAGGAGAGTATACTTTTTTACCCTTGAGGAAAAATTATAAATCTAGACTCCTCTCATTTCCAATCCATGCTTTCAATTTCATCCTTTAGTTGGGCCTGTCAGTGAGGTAAAAAGCTCCCAAGAATGAGCCACGTGAGAACGAGGTGTTAGCCCACCACTCCAACTCACGCTAATCAAATTTTGTTTTTGGGGTTAAAGCCTCAGAAGCCGGATAAAATTTGAGCTTATACTCAGTTCTCACCTAACACATTAGTAGGGCATCATGGTCTAAACCACATTTACGTGACTACTTGTACCAAGGTGCTTTGTGGGGTTTTATGCCTAAATTGTGCTTGCGTGGACATAGAGTATGTTCAAACATAGACTTGGTTCACCCCCAAAATATTGATAATCCAAGTGCAAGGAGGATAGTAACCTTTCCAAGCTACTTGCCATATAGTTCCTTCTTGAGCATTTAGAGTAAGATAGTACGACATCATGACTAGAGCCATTGTGTGCTTGGTGATGTTCGTATTCTAATTAGCTCTTGAAGTGTACCTAAGTTTGCGAGCAAATATTTTCACACTCAACCAAATCCTTAGGGAAGAAATTGTGCTTGATTGTTTGAAAACTCTTCCAAGAACATACACATTCCAAAAATATTGTCAATTTCATTGTCACCATTACTTGTATCCCGTAATGTTTCTTTGTCCCTTGCTGGATTGTTTTCAAGAGACATGATTGTTATCTTTTCATTTGAATACTTGAATTTGGGTCCTTTTCCATTGGAGAAAAATAAAACTAAATGCCTAAATTTATCCAAAAGATCCTTGAACCTCAACACTCTCCAAAATATTTATCCGCAAGCATTGGTCAACCAAACTCAAGAACTATCCTTTTTGAGATATGAACGATTCAACAAAGCACCACAAAGAAAAGCTACCAATCTCTCATGTTTATCAAGAAAATAAACTTACCAAACGCAAACTTAAGGACCATCAATCTACCCTAATTGCGATCAAGGAAGAGATCAAGTATGAAGAAAAAATTGATAGAGTAACCTAGAATGCAAAGGTCATGTAGTTTGGAGCTTATTTCCAAATTAACCATCATTTTTTTTACCCTTGAAAGAGAAGACTAGTTTGGCTTATCACATGCCACATCCTTTCTATGAGGCCCACCTTAGTCCCACATAGTGATCCTGATTTCTGGATCTTGCATTTCATTTTGATTATGCTATTGAGATACTTATACTCATTCGATTTACTGTTATGTTATGATGGACATGTTAGACTATATATTTTTGTTGATTCTATATATGGATCCATGATTAGTAGATTTGGATTTGATCATGTTAGACTTTATTATTATCTTCATGTTATGAGAACTTGATGATTATCTTAGGATGATGATAGATTATGTATGATCTTGATTTCATTTGAACTATGAATTGAATTATGTAGTTGAAATTGAACTGATTTGATAAATGTACCTTACATGACGATATGCAATTGAATTTTGATTAAATTGAAGATGTTATATCCTATATGTTTATTCGTATTGGTTTTCTTCCTTGAATGACTGATGCTGCATTGAGGTGTTGTAGGTGGAAGGACCATGGAAATATATTCGGGGAAATCACATTGAATGTATGTGCAATCAGTTAAGCCAAGGCCCCGTTTATGAAGAGACCCGAGGCCTCGTTGTAAAGTATTTTATTTTTAATAGTAATTTGGATGTATGTGTGTAGGAATGTTAAGTGTTGTGACAAATTAGACATACCTTGTGTGTAATGTTATTTTGTGACATGTCACTTGACACTAGTGTTTAATGTTATCAAGGTATGCCATGTGGTTGAGTGAGAGCACATTCTAGAAGCCTTTTGGGGGAAATCCTAAGCACACCTTCTTGTCATAGGACCCCATAATGAAGTCCCCATCTTCCATTTTCGTCCATACTCTTAATCATGAGTTTTAGAGGGTTAAAAGTGGCCTTAGAGAGTGGTTTTATGCATTTTTAGCTAACCCATTCCATGTACCTATGGGTTAGGGGTATTTTCAACATGGGAGAAGCCCAAGATTGACTTTTTGACCCCTCCAAAAGTGCATATTTAATCTTGAGCGAAAATTGCATCTTGTCATATGGCCCAACAAGTACTTTCATGACCATCTTCCTTGTTTGGAGAAGTCCTAGGTCACCCACCTCCAAGGACCACCTTTATGAGGAGAGGGGTGTGTAAGGTTTGGGGGTTTTTCAACCAATGAGAGGGCTTGCCTTTCCCTAGGATTTTGGGAGTTGGGTTAGAGGTCCTTTTAGTAGAATTTTGGAGAACATTGGGGTTGTTCACCCACTCTCTATCCTTAGAGATCACCAAAGTTAGAGGAGGAAGAAAGCTTGGAATTGGGAAAAGGTCTCAACTCACCTTCATTTGCATTTGGACTTGAGGTTGGAAATTTTCTCTCACTCTTGTTGTAGAGAATGTATGAGTTTATGTTTCTCCTTTGGCTCCCCATGGTTGGTCATGGAGGAAACTTTGCTCTTGATTCTTTGTTGTGTTTTAGCTCCCCATGGTTGGTCATGGTGAGAGAAAGCATCTTTGTGTTTTCTTTTGTCATTGGATTTGGGTTGTATGCTCTTGGTTCACTCACCCATGGGAGGGAAGAGAAACCAAGAGGGGGTGTGGGAAATGGAGGCAACTCCATGTGTAGAGTCTCCTCCATGTGTGGGGAAAGATGAAACTTGGGTTGAGTGTTTTCCCCAAGTAACCTTGCATTTTAACCCATGAGGCATTGGGGGTATAAGGAGGGAAAACTTGGCCATGTGAGCCTTGTTTTGATATTGTTTTTATTTGGGTCCATGTGTGGCCTTGTTTTCATGCAATGGTTGTCTCCATGGGTTGTCCACCCACACCCCACAAAAGGAGTTCTTGGAATTTCTTAGTTTCACCCTTGAGGGAATTTGGGTTTGCAATTTATGTTATCTTGTGAGTGTTTTGTGTTTGAGTGTGTGTATCCCATTCGGTGTGGTTTCCCCAAGCTCAGGGGTGGCCTCATGAGAGGCCTAGGATGGGAGGTGAGGATCCCATGGCCTTCTTTTTTTTTTGCCTTGTTTCTTGCAGATTTTTGAAAGTTCAATGTAGGTGCAAAGCTTGGAGGTTAAAGTGTGGTCCAAGATGTTGAAAAATAGCTCCCAAAGTTGAAGAGTGTGCATGTGTAATTTTTTAATCCTATTGTTGAAAGAAGAAGCCTAAATCTTGTATTTTATTGTTCTTTAAAAGTCCTCAAGAGGCCTCTATATGTAAATTTGAATGTGCAAATGTATTTGAGAAAGTTATGTTACTCTTGAAATGAAAATCTAAATGAAGTTCCTTTATAGTAGATACATGTGAAAACTAAACATAATATGTATTCATTAGATTGTATTAGAAAAAGTTAAAAAAATTCCTTTACTAAGCTTGCTGTTGCAAACCAGTATATAGAATTTAATATTTTGTATAAAAAAAAAGGTGCATATCTGCTTATATATATCAATATAAGGATGCAAAAATTGTGTTTCATTTCTTGACTTTAAAGAGGTTTGTTAACTTATGTAGAGAAATGTAGAGTAATTTTTTTTCTCTTGAATAATGGCATTTATATTGTTTTGGGAAGACTTTAGAAAATGGAAAAAGAGTTATCAATACATTATAGTTATTGTATTGAGATCATTGTATGTAAATGTTAATTGATTTACAAACAAAGAGTAAATTTCTATCCCTCTCTATCCTTACAAGTTTAAATTGATAGCTTGATATTGTATTTGGTTTTAGAAACAATCAATTTAGTTGTGTAAATTGATCAACTTAGAACATTAAATATATTACCATAGAAGACTATAAAGTTACAAATAGATTAATTGATAAATCAACTTTATCACCTTTAGTGTTCCTAGAACAAACAAGTTAAAAATAAACTATGTAGAAGTGAAGAGAAAACAAAATTTCACAAGCAAATTTAAAAGAATGGGCAAATGGAGACCTACAGGTCTCTGGAATTTGTATGGGAAAAAAAATCCCATACAAATCCTTGCCATAGTCAATACAATAATCATATAATTTATCCACATATTTTTCTAAACAAATAAAATATTAGTTATATTTACATTGCCCCACACTTTCTTTGCTCTCCCAAAAAGTGGTGCAGGAAATAAGGAGACCAGTCTAGGCATTTAATTTTTATGTTACTTTTTGTCCAAATCACCTTCCTACAAGGTATACTTGCTGACATAGCATTGAATAGCTTAGGTTTCATTGGCCTTTGCATTTTCCATCATGGTGTACTTTACTATTTTATTTAATATTCCTAAGTTCTCTTCCATGACAAGTCTTCAATCCCTTTGGCAGTGTGAGTTTTGGGCTAGATTTGATTGAATTTGGGGTGGGACCCAAATCCCCTTACTCCCCTCAACTCTTCCTCCTTGCAACTTGTGCTAGTTTTAGTAGTGGCTGTTTGTTTGAAGAGATATGTTGGGTGGGACCCAAACCCTTGTCCCCTTCATCATGCGCCAGTCCCTTGTTGACTTTTTCCTTTAGAACTTGCACTATTTTTGGGCATAAATTAATTCCCTTACTTTTTGAAACTTAGCATTGGGATTAGGTGGGCCCTCCAAACCTTGCCTCATTAAACTGCAAGCTTCTGTTTCCCCTTCATTTTCACACCCTTATCCTCATGGCACATGAGTCTAGGGGAGAGGAAAAGCATGGAGTGTAGCTTAGGGAATGATTAAGATAGTAGTTAGGGTGTTTAGATTAGGTGGCTACTTTATTGTATTTTGTCTATTTTTTTTTGTTACTAAAATTAGTTTTGTGTTTGTATTCAAATCACTATTAATAATTAATAGAAATTCTATTGATTAAAATTAATAATCTTTATTAAATTAATTGTTAATTATTTTAATATTAATTAATAATTCATATTTAATGTTAATTATTGTATAATATTTAATAATATTTATTAATTATTGTATAATAATTTATATTTAATATTATTTGATAATTGGGTTAATTAACATAATTATTATTTAGCAAATTGGAGGGAATAATGCATATCGATAATTCCCTTTTAAATTTTTATTCTGGCTCAGTGAAGTGATCAAACATTTAATGCCACCTGGCATGTGTAATAAACCCTTTTGGTTTAGTTAACTATATTGTACGTGTAGATGCCTTAAAACTCCTTTAAAAAATAAAAATTTGATGGTTGGGTTTTGGCCTGAATTTTTGGGCATTACACTTTGAAATCTCATGAAAACATCTCATCACCCTTGCATTCTTGCATCATAGATCACCCTTTAGTTGCACTTGTATCAGCCCCTTAGGATAGTCTCATTTAAATCAAAACCATCATCCTTAATCTAAAATTCCAAACAAAAAAAGGAGAAAATCCTAAATCCTAAAATCAATCCAGCTATCCAACCATCCACTTAGTGTCACATCCTTTGAGTTGCTTAATCCTTATCATAAATAAAAATCATCTTAGCTCCACCCTTCAACTAAAAAATGTCTAGGGCATCTCATACTTGTCTTTGTAGGCCTCATCATCTTGATCCATAGATTGGTTTGCACTGACAAGGATCCTGTCTTCCAAAGATCACAAGTCTATCTGAGGTTGACAACCCCACCCACTTTGATCCTACACTAGGAAGCATAAAACTCATTTTGAAACTTAATGCTCCTTAGACCTTTAGGAAAAATTGGCTATCTTAATCAACCACTATCCAAACATCCTCTACCATCATCTTAGGTCTTGTATCTATTCTTAGGTTTTCATAGTTTTGTCATATCCTGCATCCTTAAGTTTCTTTAGAAACACCTTGCATTCATCCACCACTACATCTTCATCTTGGGACCTACGTGTCATGCCTACCGAGACACGATCCAATAAGAGAAATAATATGGACCACAATCTTGCCACTAGCTCAACCAATCCTAACAATCCTAACAGCACAATGGTAACATACAATCCACAACCACCACAAGTTGAGAATGTGTGGGAAGATCCAACTGAGGTACCTACCATGTTTTCATGGAATCATTCATGAACCATCCTGAACATGCACAAATGGTTCGTGCAATCATAGCTCATAACCGTCTTTCCATTTTGGCAAACTACGCACATGAGGGTACTCCCATTTCACCACACCTCCAACCCTTCAATCCTTCAAATACCATACACATCCTCATTGATGCCTACTCCCATGTTTTCCAAAAAATCATTAACCCCAGCTTGTAATTATCCCAAGTTGCCTCACCTATCCCCCATCTCTTGCAATCTAGTTCCAAAAAACCTACAGTGCAAACAATGACACAATCCACTCTCGTATCCATCATGGGAGCACTAACCCCACCTGCAACATCTCAAGTTGCCACTCAGGCACAAAGCTCTGCACAAAAACAACCTCCACCTCCCACACAAACCTCCACACAAGCATTACCTCCACCTTTCATGAGCCAAGCCTCCACATCAACATCATCCTATAGGGGGAAATGTAAGTGCCTCCCTCCACTGCTCAACAAGTCTTTACTCAAGCATCAGTTCCACCCATTTCTTAGCAAAACTTTGCACAATCTTCTCTTCCACCCTTCATTACCAACACACAAGCCCAACAACCTTCTTTCACAATAGGAATGCCATTCATGGGACCCCAAAATCCACATCACAAAATCCCACCACCACTCCCACATTTCCAATTGTCTCCACATCTCAACCCGTTGTAAGGGTTGGAGCTTCTTGGAATTATAATCAAGTATAAATGAATTCCCTAGGGATATGACCTTCAGTCCAGTTCACAACACATCCCCTAATGCCTCCTCTATCTACATCTCTTCCCACATTCACTAACTATCTCTCCATGCTAGTCGTTGTCTCTCAAATCATACCACCACCACAACAAAAAAGTCCCTCTCATCTCACTAGCTATCTCGCACAACCACCTCCTACCACCAGTATCCAAGAAACCATTTCAAAACTCATTAATATAGGTATGCACCCTACTTACATCGGAAAAGCACATGACCAATCCCATTAGCAATCCAAACCATCCATATTCACCTGCACCATCATACCCCTTCCCAATGGGAGTACCCACTCCAACACCTATCAATTCAAAATGGGAAGAAATGAAGAATTCTCTTAAGGATCTCAAAGAAGGAACATAAAGAAACACTTTCAAATTTGAAGAGGTTTTTCCCTATCCTTTCGAAAGATCTATCACAGTAGTCCCCTTACCCAAGAATTTTGAACTCTCAAATTTGATAAGTATCGGGGGAAGGGAGATCTAGTCAGCAACATCAAATAATTTTACATGGCTTTCCAACAGGTTGCATACAGTGATAATTTCCTCATGCGCCTCTTCCCCAAGAGATTGGGAGGAACTACCATCAAGTGGTTCTATAAAATACCCTATGGGAAAATCACAATATATGTGTAACTTTGTGAGAAGTTCATCGCGCAATATGCCCAAAATGTTGAGAACGAGATATCCCTCTTAGACCTATGAAATTTGAAATAAAGGGAGGTGAGAGCCTTGTTGATTACTTGCAAAAATGGAAAAACCTCACCATGAGGTTGTCATATCAATCGCCAGAGAAACATCTCACCAAAATATTCATTGATAACCTACATCCAAAGTTATCCCACTTCATGAGAATGAATTTCATACAAAACTACCAAGACATCAAAGGAAAAGGGATGGATATTGAAAGAGGCCTCTTGGAAGATGACACCATTAGGCACTACAAGGAAAGCTCGCAAGATAAGCCCAACAATGATCGGCCTCGTTATTAGAATAAGAACAAAAACATTGTCATAGATGGAGCCGCCGATACCAAACATGTCCAAATTGTTGTGGTTGGCCCTACACCCCTACTCTTTCATATTAGAAAAAAACACCAAACCACCAACAACCTATGCATAACTTTCAAAAACAAGCAAACCAAGAAAATGCTATATCAGTTACCTCGACATAAAACAAGCCTCAAGTCCAAAATAATAAAAAACACACTTTCACCCCTCTTGGTGAACCATTGGACGTGATTTTCCATCGAATGGCTAATGCTAACCTGATTGTCTACCCTCAAACTCAGTCATTCGATGATATCACATTGAAGCCATCTTGGTACAAAGAAAATGAGTATTGTGACTATCACTATGTCAAAGGACATGCACCCATAAAGTGAATGAAGATCAAGCACTACATCCAAGATCTCATTGACAAGAAGGAGAGCCAAGTGGATGCACCTACCCAACCTTCACCCAATGCTAATTTGAAAATCTATCAAAATGTGTTTCCTCAACACAACTATGGAAAGAACACAACCAACACTAATCCACCATCGCTAAACCAAGGCAAAGGAAAACATGGTCACCATGCTAATAAAAAAGACTAATGTTTTCCATATCAATTATGACAAGTTTGTTGGTTGCATCTCTCAGGTTGAGCCCACTATAAATTCCATCCATGTCAAAGGTGTTGATAGCCAATGTGCATTAACCACACGTAGAGGTAGGATATCTTTTTTTGGTGTCAATCCAATGCCTGCACCTAATGCATAATACAACCTCTTGGAACACCTTGGGAATACACCTACCCAAATATCCATCCTTGACCTTCTTCACACCTCATCCATCCTTTAAGAGATCCTTAACAAATCCCTCCAAGAGGCACATGTCCCCATATACACTAATGCCATCCAATTTGAGAACCTTGTGGGACACTTATCCACATCTTGCACTCTTTCCTTCAAGCCTTCCAACATGCTATCTGTCAAGGCTGATCATGATCTCCCCCTCCACATCACCATCATGGTCAATGACTTTTCCATCAAGTGGGTTATGATAGATAATTGTTCGGCCCTTAATTTGTGCATACTAAAGTTCATCCAGCAAGTGAGGTATACAAAGATTGACATTTTATATGAAGTTATCACTATAAAAGCCTATGATAACTTGGAGCATACCTTGGAAGGTACTATTTTGTTGCCCATCAAGCTAGGCCCAACAATTCAAGAGACCATTTTCCATGTTGTTGATCTATAACTCCCATACAACATACTCCTTGGACAACCATGGATTCATTCCATTAAAGTTGTCCCATCCACATACCATTAGTGCATCAAATTCTTGCATCAAGGCACTGAAATCACAATCCATTTTGATTCCCAACAGTTTACATACTACAATGCATTGGAAGCCTCCTTGCCATACTACACCCACTATCTTGGAATCGACATTGGCACTTCTATTTCCATCTCATTCCAATCCCATTGCGATCTAGAGACAATCCTAGCCACCACCCTCTCCTTCATCAAGATCAACAACATGGGCTTTGGTGAGTACAACTTAAATGATGATTTTGTAGTAGGGGCCCTTCCACTCGATACACATACTCAAGGGTGCCCATGCCACCAAAGAAAACCCCCTCAGGTAGACCTTGAAGTCAAGCAATTGGGCCCATCCACATTCATCTCGCATGGCATCCTGAATAATCAAGAGATGGACCCTGGTATCAACAAGTGGTTATACAAAGATCTCCCACCTCCTAAAATTGAGCTCCTCGGATATTTCAAGGATAAGTGCCCTACATCACACAAATGGTCCACAGATAAATGGAACTATCAAGGTGGCAGTCTAGGACCAAAAGAAGGTGGTGACAAGGATCCACTATAATCCTCACAAAATCCAAAACATCAAGGCCTTGGCTTTAATAGCCCTCACTTGCATATAAAAGGACTCAATAGCACAATTGGGGGCACTAATTAGACCGATGTTACCCTCTTGAACATCTAGGAGAAACTTGTGGAAATCAAAGACATCCCTGAAGAGGAAGAAAAGAAATCCTATGATGATATATTTGATGACAAAACCTTCATGGGAAATGCTATCCTTTGCCGACTTTCCATAAACCTCATTGAACTTCCCCTCATCCATCTTGAACTCATAGACTAGGACCAATCAAGAGTAACACACATTGATGAGCTCCAAAGTGAAGAAGTGTTCTTGGGATTCATTGGAGAAGAATATTAATAAAAATATTAGGGGAATGGATCGGCATGTGTCTACAAGCTCAAACCAAACAAATACTTTAGGAAAGAGGAAGTCTTCAGCCATAAAAGTAAAAATAAAAAAGAAAGAAAGAATGAGTCCTTTTGTGAAAACCCCTCTACACTAGTACATTTTGCACCATTTTTTGACGCACTATTGGTGGAAGTTTCTACCCAACTCGGTCAAATGGTTGACCCATGGGTTCTTCGCTATTATTGGCATCAAAATATTGACCCATTATTGAACCCATCGAATGATTGACTCCTCTATTGGTAAAAAATGAGGGCAACCTAGGCCGAAGATAACATTGGTAAGTGTTTGTGTATTGGTCGATCTTTCGACCAATATGGGTCAAAAACTTTGGTCATTCCGACCAGGATGCCAAACTTGTGATGGTCATATTTCAACCAAATTTGGTTGAAATATTTGTTGGCTCTGACCAGGATGCCATACCCATGATGCCACATTTTGACACAGAATGGTTGATTTTAGGCCAGACTTTCGATGCAGCTTGGTCGACATTTTGATGCAACACAGAGTGTTTAAAAAAAATTGAAGATAAATATCTAGACTAATCACCAATGGTATCCTGATCGGTGATTAGTCTAGATATTTATCTTCAGGTGTCCACACTCATTATGCTACTTGTTGCCAGCAGGTCCCTGCTCGTTCTATTTTCTAGACTGCTTTGGGCTCTAGCAATCCATCTACTCTGCTCTGCATGAAACTGTGGGTTTTTTCATTTTGTTTGAACTATTTGAGAGATAGGCTTTGACTGGTGTTCCATGAATTGGTAGAGATTCCTCTTAGATGCCCACAACTCTTCAAATCTATTGGTGTGAAGCTCCCAAAGGGTATTCTCCTCTATGGGCCTCCTGGTTCTAGGAAAACCTTAATTGCTAGGGCAGTGGCAAATGAAACTAGTGCCTTCTTTTTTTGTATCAATGGACCTGAGATCATGTCAAAGTTGGCAGGAGCAAGTGAAAGAAATCTCTGAAAAGCTTTTGAGGAGGCTGAGAAGAATGCCCTGTCCATTATATTTATTGATGAAATTGATTCTATAGCTCCCAAGAGGGAAAAAACCCACGGTGAAGTTGAGAGGAGAATTGTTCCTCAACTTCTTACGCTTATGGATGGACTTAAATCACGCTCCCATGTTATTTTTATGGGAGAAACTAACCAACCAAAAGGTATTGATCCAGTACTTAGAAGGTTTGGAAGGTTCGATAGGGAGATTGATATTGGGGTTCCAGATGAAGTGGGTAGGTTGGAAGTACTTCACATCCATACAAAGAATATGAAGCTCTCTGATGATGTATGCATATTGGGGCCTTATTTTTTGTACTTCTATATCTAATGTTAATTTTGAAAGCATTTATTAATCTTTATGTTTCTTGATGGAGTATCTATTTATCTTTAGTTTTCTTGTTATAGGTTGATCTTGAAAAGATTGCTAAGGATACCCATGGATATGTTGGAGAAGATCTTTCTGCTTTGTGTACTGAGGCTACACTTTAGTGCATTAGGGAAAAGATGGATGTTATAGACTTAGAAGATGAGACAATAGATGCTGAGATTGTAAACTCCATGACCATTAGTAATGAGCACTTCCAGATTACTTTGGGCTCTAGTAATCCATCTGCTAAAGCCATTGCTAACAAATGTTAGGCCAATTTCATTAGTGTGAAGGGCCCCGAATTGTTAACAATGTGGTTTGGAGAGAGCGAGGCCAATGTGAGGGAAATTTTTGATAAAGCTAGAGGATCAACTCCTTGCGTCCTATCTTTTGATGAGCTTGATTCTATTGCTACACAGGTGTGTTGATTTTTTATGAGTGAAGTTCAAGTTGAGGATGATGAATATATTTGAGTAGAAATTTTGTTTGAACTATTTGAGATAGGCTCTCTAACTAGTGATGCATAACTGGTTTGCATGTTTACAGTGTGGAAGTAGTGTTGGGGATGCTAGTGGTGCCACAGACAGAGTCCTTGACCAGTTATTGATGGAGATGGATGGTATGATAGCCAAGAAAATAGTTTTCATTATTGGTGCTACAAACAAACCTGATATATATTACATACAACTTTTAAAATCATAAATATACAAATCTATAAAATATACATATATAACATAAAAGGAAGCGTTGATGCATACTGACAAATAAAATAAGGAAAGCTTCTGCTCTCTTGATTTGTAAAATTTTCTCTACCTCTGCTTTTTCTTGTGTTGCCACCCTCATTCTTGTAGCTAATATAAAAGAATGAAATGAATGATGGTGAAATTGAGAGAAATTTTGGGTAAATAAACTAAACAGATATAGAACAAAAATATGAACAAATTTGAGGATAATGAGTTGGGTTTTCTTAAATAAATGAATACCATCAACCCATTTACAAAATGCAAAAGTATATGCTAGCAATCTCCAAAAATATCATGGTAAAAAGGACATTTAGTATTGGATGTAAAAGTCTTGCCTGCATTTATTTCATTCATTGCTTTCTTGACATGCACATCAGCCTCTATATCCACAATAAGTGTTTGAACTATCTCATATCCGTAGTTTGACATAGCCTATAAGCATAGAAATGAACGATTGAATCATACTGCATTCAAATTTCATCTTGTTTGATATTTAAGAGATATTTTACAGTAATCAATTGACAATACACATCAATAAATAAATGAAACTGATATGAATATATCAACCTTTTCAAGTTCTTCAACAACTTTAGTAACCTCATTCTTTTGCTCAAAGATATTGTCCAGATTCATCTTTGGAACACTGGAATGAATAACTATAAATCATACATGGAAATAAGGTAGTTTATAAGAGCAGAGATATTATATGATAATACAAATCACATTAATCTAAAAGACTACTACACCATTTCAAAGATCATATGAATCAAATTAATTTGAATCCTCACAAGGCAAACATAACATTCAGGCATCCAAAAATAATGGATGCAAATTCATAAACTAATTTTCTAAAATCAGCATTTCATCATATAAGAGGAACTGCCAATATTGATATATTATCTCACAAATAGATGCAAATTCACAAATTAATTTTCTAGATTCAACATTTCATCATATAAGAAGAACTGTCACAGACCTTTTGTGAGGGTATCAAGCATGCTGCTTGACTCCAAATATTTCCTGAAAGCTTCCTTCTTGGATTCATTTGCCTTCCATATAAGGATGACAAGCATTATTGTAGACACACAAAAATGGACAAGTGCTTTTAAATTGCAAAAATCAATGAAATGGTTCAAAATCATCAAAATGCAATAATTCAATTAAAAAGGGATCAAAATCATTAAAAATGGACATAATTAAATAAAGTTGGACAAAATCAATAAAAGCAAAGGAAAAATCAAATAATGATGTTAAATAATTAAATGAAATCTTAAAGGGGTGAAAAACACTACTTAATTGATTTTAATCAATTAATTGTATAGTTGTTTAAAGCAAAAAATCAAAATAAACCTATTACCCATACATGGCTAAATTTAATTAATTAATTGAATTTAATAAATTCCTAATTTCTTTCAACAAAGTTGAGCAACCAATGAAAATTGAGGATAAAAAGACACAAATCACTCAAACATTTAAAGTGTCCAAAGCTTTGAGACCATTTAAAGGATTTTCCCCTCATTTGTCCCCCCATTTATGAACAAAGAAAAGTATTTGACCCAACCTAAGGTAAATCATGATTACTTCACTCCACCCCCTACCCTTGGGAAATTACTATAAATATAGAGCATTTTGAGAGCAATAATCATCTTAGAACTTCATTTGCAAAGCATTGTTACTATAGGCAATTGAGTGCATTCTAAGAGCAATTAAGAGCATTTAGAGAAATTATCATTGAAGTTTGTCAATTTGAGCTAGATTAAGCATTGAATGAGCATAGTAAAAGCATAGTAGAAGCATAATTTCTCATTTTAGAGGTATCACTAGTGAGGATTTGAGCTGAGAGCTTCACTTACCACTTCTTTCTAGAGAACCATGATATGTTATAGATTATAGTTTCGATTCTAATTAGATTTGCATTGTATTTAGTTTCAATTGTTGCTATTAGATCTTAATTTCATGAAGGTGATATTTATCATCACACAAATGGCGCCCACCATGGGGCTCTAAGCCTCATTTTATCATTTTTCATCATTAATTGCATGCTTGTATTTTCTATTTTCCATGAATATCTTGTAGGAAATTGGTGAAGTCACGCTTACAGAAGATCTATTCATGCTTGTAGTTATTTTACTGCTGCCTACAATCTCTATATCAATGCCTGTTATCTAGAGTTTCATGCCTGGCACGTCACTTTGATCCAGAATTAATTCCTACTTAGTCACTTGCTTATCATAAGCTCATGCCTGCGAAAGCAACGTATTCAGCCTTTGGATCTTAAAGTCACACTTGTGACTCAGGGAGTATCGCTTTTATAACTTTTTCTATCGCCTGAGCTAAAGCTTTTCTTTGTACTTTTGAATAACAATCATGCATTGAATCTTTCTTTTTCTGCTTAGGATTATTAAAGTGTTGCTTTGCAATAATCATTTTCTACAATTTTAAGTTCTGTTTACGCTTAGGAATAAACTGTACATGCTTGTGTAATTTTTAGTATCGCCTGTGACACTGCAGAGTGTCGCTTGCTATCAGTAATATTATGCCTGCCAATAGTTTGTTCCCACTTATTAGCTGGACAATGTCGCTTGCTACCTATTGTCTGTATTCACTATTTAATTGATTAAATCATTCATCTAACATTCTGTTTGTGTGATTTAACAATAAATGAGCAACCATAGAAAGGTGCAGAAGCCTGAAAGCAAATTCAACCAAGAAGGGAAGGCACTAGCAAGCAAGATCAAGAAAGAAAACATAGCACACATCAAAGCCATCCTTGAGACTACACAAGACGAAGATAACCAGGTATTCCAGCATTATCTTAAAATTGTTGAAACATACAAATCAAAGTTTGTCTCTCTAAATTGGATTTTTAGTCCTTAGATCAAGTTTTCTTTGAAAATTTGCAAATAAGCTCTATAAAATTCATACATAAGTATTGCTTCTTCAATTTTCACTTTTGGTTTCCCCTCATAGTGTTTGTTAGTGTTGACTAACTTGTTGGTGGACAAGCACATTTGGAGGAGGCTATTGCTAAGGTGAGTGAAAAAAAAATGACAAAAACCTTTCAAAAATGCCCCTAGCTTAGGCTAGCTACAAAGGAAAGGTATTTCTCTATTCAAGCTTGCACTTGATTAAATTGCGGCATTCTTTTGACATAAGCTTGAGATAAAATAAGAAATGAATTACACACTTCAATTTTAAGAATCTCCTTGTCAAGAGATTGGGAAAGAACAAACGTGTGTTTAAGTGTGTGGAACAAAGAAAGACAATAGGGATATGCTCTTCACTCTTTGAGTGAAACAAACTCCCAAACTTGTCGACCTAAGTTCATTTCTTTTTTTTCATATACATGCTAGAGCAATAGTGGGCTCACCTCCCAAGTTTGCCTTAACGAGGCTGGTGAGAGGGACAACCCAGAGTGGGATACACTCGCTTTTTCTACAGGGATCCAACCCACTATAAAATGAAATGCATACATCCTTAATGGGGTGTGTGACAAATGAATCTTGAATTATTCAAATTTCCTCTAGTAATCCTCATGGATTGCGCAAAATTGTACCTTGGTGCATGTGGGAAACCACTTAACATACTTGGGGGATGAAAATTTAAGATCTATTTGAACGGAATCCACAATAAATCCTGAATAAAATAGCAAGGCCACCTTTTAGAGCCATGTTTACAAGCCAAAATTGACTTTAGGTAGGCTATTTGGAAATCTTTCTTGTATTATACTTGTTAAAAACATTGGAGAATATACACACTAGAGTATTTTTAGGGACATGATGACAAAGTGATGTGTGTGTTGCAATTGTTTTTTATTTTCAAACAAAGAAATTTCAAAAAGACTGATCTTAAATGTTTAATAAATTCAAAATCTTACAACCTGGTCAGAGAAGTGCCACCTGTGCCCAAAATAATCCCACCTATCAGAGGCTCAATCACACTTGTGACTTTTGTAAAAAAGCATAGACATAGTAAAGTCACGCTCAGTAAATTTTTAAACATGCCTAGTAAAACTGGATAATCACCTATTAATAGGAAAATGTCACCTGCACCCCTGCAGAGTGTCACCTAACAAAATACTAGTACATGCGTATGATAAATTCAGTCATGCCTATGATCAGTGTAGTGATGCCCAAAAATTTAAAAAGGCAAACAAAGAGTACTTGCAGGAGGGGTAGGAAAATTTTAATCATATATTTGAGTACCCTTTTTCATGCTCTTACTTCTCCAACTTTCAATTTGGTCAAAAATCCTATTCTATACCATTTTTGCAAATTTTACAAGGATTAGACCCCGGGAAATACTAATTATTATTTTCCAAGGTTCATGCCTGCTTTTACTAGATCCTATTACATCAAACAAACCTTGCAAGAAGATGGGACCTATTTGCATCAAGAATTCCCTTATCTAGGAGATGAGTCTACCACTCCAAGAGTAGCCCAAAAATCACCCGAATAAGAAAGGGAGGAAAACATGATGTACTATGGTAGTTTGGGTGGTAAGGACAATAGTGGCATTGACCCCAATAACCAAGGTGATGCCAATAATGGGGGCATTGACATAAATAACCAAGGCAACACCAATAGTGGAGGGGCAGATCAAAATGCTCAAGGGATTGACAACACTCATAATAGAACTAACACCGAAGCAATGACAGAAGATGCCACAGATGAAAAGGTTAGTGAGGCTATCCAATGTCCCTATTTCTGAAAGCTCATGGAGAAGGCAATGGATAGGGATAGATAAAAGTACTTTATGGACTTAGTACAGAAAGGCCTCAAGCTTCCCCGTGACTACGATGTTAACCAACTCAAACCACCGAAAGTTGAAGAGAGTACCTTAGACATCATGAACAAGCAATTCAAGATTTTTCAAATGTAATTGGACACCATTAAGCAAAGTGGGGATCCCAAGCCTTTCTCCATAGAAGCATTTTGTCCATTCCCGTTTGATAAAAGCTTGGTTATGGTGCCATTCCCAATCAATGTAGTGTTTCCCAAGTATGAAAAGTATGAAGGAATGTCAGATCCCTAGGATCACTTACATGAGTTTGGTGCATTGAGCTTAGAGTTCATGCATGATACAACCTATTTAATGAGACTATTCCCATGAAGCTTAGGAGGCATGGCTATGGAGTGGTTTTCTAAACTACCCTCCAGCATTAAGACCTTCGAAGAGCTAGCTTCAAAATTTGTGGCCCATTACTCATATAACATCAAACATGAGGTCACAATGATAACATTATGTAACACTAAACAAAAGGATGGAGAAGCCTTCCTCACTTTTCTACAAAGATGGAGGACAGTTTTTGCAAGATATCCTAGGAGCGTGCTTGAAAAAGAGAAGATGGATATCTTCATAAATAGCTTAAGCAATGAGATGAACTATCGACTATGAATGCAATGTCCCAAAACCTTCCAGGATCTGATTGAAAATAGAGTGACAATAGAGGAAGTGTTGGTCAAAAGCGGAGAACTAAAATTGTATAAAGATAATAAGAATAACTCCAACAACAATAACTCCAACAATGGCAATAATCAGAAGAATAATTGGTTCAATAGTAATAGTCAGTATAAGAACAACAATAAGGGAAGTGTTAATGATAGTGTGGTGGATTCTAGCAACTTGAAGGTAGTCCCATTTTCTCTTACAAGGACACCTAATCAGGTGAATAATGCCAATCAAACCTCCAATGCACCTTCCAATAACAACAATGCAAAAAATGGCAATCAAGGAAATAATTCAAGGAATAATAAGTTTGATAAATATTTGGTGCCAACTCCTCAAAGAAACTTCACACCCTTGGGTGAACCCCTTGAAAAGGCATTAAAGACTCTCATGGCTAATAATATCATTACCTTACCCAACATTCAGCCTTATGAGCCAAACAACAAGCCTAGTTGGTGGAGTGCCAATAGCCATTATGAGTATCACAAAATTTGAGGGCACACAACAAATGAATTCTTGAAACTAAAGAATATAGTGCAAGATTTAATTGATGGTGGCATGATCACCATTGATGGACCTCAAGGCCATGAGGACCATACAACATTCAAACAACCCTTCTACAAACATGACAAAGGGGAGTCATCGAATGGCAAGAAACAAAGTGCCAATAACATTAACTATGATAACATTGTGAATGCTATAATAATCAAGGAACAGCCCCAAAAAGAGACATCAAATGTTATTACAAGAGGGCAGACTTCAAGAATGACCTTAAAAGGAGCTTCTCCTAAAGTTATTAGCACTCCGCATTCCAACATTGTGATCAAGAAACCTTCTACAACAACGAAACCTTATAGCTTGGTTGATCAATTGCAAAGAACTCCAACACAAATCTCTATCTTGGAGCTATTGAAGTTATCCCCTAACCATAAGGAAATTTTAGAAAAGGCTCTAGTAGAGACAAATGTTCCTACTAACTTAGAAGAGGAGAAGTTCCAAAACATGGTAGGTCATCTTCTAGCACCTCATTGCCTCTAATTTTCCAACCAAGATGACATGTCTATAACCCATCCTCAAAATCTACCATTGCATATAGAGGTCTTAATAGAAAGGCATAGAGTCAAAAGAGCCCTCATTGATGGAGGAGCCAGCCTTAATATTTACACATTAAGTCTTGTTAAATCCTTAGGGTTGTCCAAGTCTTGCATTGATTCTACAAAAAAAATCACCATCAAGGCTTATGATGAAGTTGAAAGGGCCTATAAAGCCATGATTGTATTGCCCATTCAAGTGGGACCTGTCAAGAAGGACACCAATTTCCAAGTATTGGACATGAAGTTAACTTATAATATTTTGTTGGGGAGACCATGGATCCATGAGATGCAAGCAGTCCCATCCACGTACCACCAATGCATCAAATTTCTGTACATGGGTGATGAAATCACCGTTGGAGGGGACTCAAACCCATTCCAATATTGCAATGCACTCAAACCCCTTCATGAGCTATTTATTCCACATAATCAAGAAGGAATCATTCAAAGAGCCACCATTGAATATACCAAAATGGATGATCCTATAATAACATTAAATGCTACTCAAAACCTTCCTCAAGCTAGCTCAATGACATCAAATAAGGGAAAGGAAAAGATGAGCTACGGGGGTCCAATTCCTAATGAGGGTTTAGATCAAGCACCAAAATTAGAGATAGTACCCTACAAACCTACTAGAGAAGAAAAAGATGAAGCCAAAAAGAAAAATTACAAGAAAATGGATGAGATGATGGAGGCATTTGATAAACAATGCAAAATTAGTTCAAAAGGAGTAGGGGAAAACTCTGTTTCCCTATTTGACATGCCCACATCTCCAAGGACACATGGCAAACCATCAAAAGAACACTTGCCTCATAAGTACAACTCTTACTTTGTAAGAGAAAGTGACAAAGCAACATTCGACAAAGAGGAGAATGAAGTCCTTCAATGGCTTTACCATGATGAAGAAGATACCTCAAACACTCCCATGGAGAGAATCCAACATGTTAAAATACAAATCGAGCAATATGGAAAAGGGTATGAACTAATGTAGAAAATGGGATACAAGGGAAGAGGACCCTTAGGCCAAAGGAATAGGGGCTTACTAGAACCATTGAACCTACTTGGAGGGTAAAACAAGAAAGATCCAGAGTAGGTTACCAATACAAAGGTGAAAGCTCTAGACCAATGCAATATTTCTATCCTCAAGTAAATGCCTTAGAATCCGATGGAGATAGTGATGACTCCTAGGATTATGAGTGGGACACCTTATCTGATGAATCATGTCAAGATAAAGAAGTAGTCACAATACATGCATATGCAAAGATCCCAAGGCAAGAAACTCAAGTCAATGAAGAGCCTAATATACAAGGTCTTAACATAGGACAAGAACATACAAATCTGCCATGGATAGATAAATTTTGGATGCCTTCAGAGGAAGGAGATTCAAATGTTAGTTTTAATCTACTCATGGATTTTCCCATGTTGTTTCCCATAGAAGTCGATGAGGACTCAAGTGAAGGGGATTTTGACCTTTCTTCCATGGACCATCTTGAGGAAGCGCATGTCATAGACCTAAATGATACAATGTATGAACCCTCAAAAGAAGTCATGTCCATAACCCAAATTGATGAAAACTTTCCCAATGAAACCTTATCCTTAATAATCCCCATCTTATTGATTGGGATCAAACTGAGCCAAGTGACCTACTTTACTTCTTGAATGACCAAGCAGCAAACCAATACCTTAATGTGGTTGAGCCCTCTTTCGCCAAGGAATTATAACCAAAAATGATAGAAGAAGTGGGGGTTCAATCTCTTAGTCAAAAGCAAAAAATGAAAAAAAATAAGAAAAAGAAAAGTTCTAGTGCTGAAAACCATTATGTGGCAGCATTAGAACGAAAAAACATAAAGATAAAAGATGCTTCCTTTGGTGAAAACCCAATTGTGGCATCAAAGGAAGAGAGATTGGATACTCTACTAGATCATGAGGAAGAAAGGTCACCTATACTCATAGAGCTGACAGAAAAGGTTAACATTGGTACGGAAGTAGATCCAAAATTTATACACCTCACAGCATCACTCACACCTTTAGAAAGAGAGGACTTCATCAAAATTTTTCAAGAGCAACAAGTAAACTTTGCATGGTCATATACCAACATGCCCAGGTTAGATCCTAACTTTATAATGCATCATCTGAATGTTAGACCAGGGGTTAAGCCTGTTAAGCAAAAGTTGAGGAAGATGCACCCACACATAGCTCTTTTAGTCAAGGCGGAGCTAGAAAAATTATTGAAAGTAGGGTTCATAAGGGCAATAGCTTATGTTGAGTGGATATCTAACATTGTACCAATCACAAAACATGACAAATCCATTCGAGTATGCTTGAATTTTTGAGATCTAAATATTGCTTGTCCTAAGGATGATTTCCCACTTCCAAGCATTGATGCAATAGTTGAATTGATAGTAGGTCATTCCATGTACTCTCTAATGGATGTTTTCAATGGGTATAACCAGATCAAAATTGCACTCAAGGACCAGGAGAAGACTACCTTTACTTGCCCTTGGGGCACTTTTTGTTGGAATGTCATGCCCTTCAGCCTTAAAAATGCTAGAGCCACATATCAAAGGGCCATGACAACTATCTTCCACGACATGATGCATACATTCTTAGAAGATTATGTGGATGATATATTGGCAAAATCCCACAAAAGAGAAGAACACCTCCAAATTTTGACAAAGATATTCATTAGGTTGGAGCAATTCAAAGTCAGATTAAACCCAAAGAAGTGTGCCTTTTGTGTCCAATCCGACAATTTATTAGGCTATATAGTTTCCGCCAAAGGAGTTGAAGTGGACTCGGAGAAAGTACAAGCCATAATGGATATGGAGATACCAAAGAATATCAGCCAAATGAGATCCTTACAAGGCAAAATACAATCCATAAGAAGGTTTATTTCACAATTGGCAGAAAAATTTCATTCTCTCACCAGGTTGCTACATAAGGATGCTATATTTCTATGGGATGTTGAATGTGATCAAGCTTTCACATTGTTGAAGACATACTTGATAAATCCACCTATTCTCATGCCACCAATCAAGGGAAAAGAATTTGTTTTATACATATTTGCTACCAAAAGATCCCTAGGAGTGCTTTTGGCGCAAGAGGATGAACAAGGAAAGGAAAGAGCTATCTACTATTTGAGTAGGACATTGATCAAATATGAACTTAACTACACATTCATGGAAAGGGCTTTCCTAGTAGTTGTGTTTGCATCTCAAAATTTGAGACACTATATGTTGATGCATAAGGTCAAGTTAATTGCCAAAATTGATCCTCTCAAATATTTGTTAAGTAAAACTGCCTTAACGAGTAGGATAGCTAAGTGGGTTATGATATTGAGTGAATTCGACATTGAGTATGTCAATAGAAAGGAAATAAATGGACAAGTGATAGCATATCACTTAGCTGAAAACCCCATGACTTCTATACAAACTATCCAAGTGGAATTTTTGGATTTCACCATTGTAAACATAGAGGCAAAAACATGGAAGCTATACTTTGATGGTTCCTATACTCAAGGAGGTTTTGGGGCTGGCATACTATTGGTCACTCCTCAAGGTTACACCATTCCTAAGTCCTAAAAGCTCTTGTTTCAATGCACAAATAATATAATGGAATATGAGGCACTAATCATAGGCATCAAAATGGCCTTAGAGTGGAACATCATAGAGCTACAAATTTATGGAGATTCTCAACTCATCATCAATCAAGTCAACAATGAATATAACACTAAGGATGAAAAATTGATGCCATATAAGACCATGATTGATGGATGGAAGAAGTAATTTTCCTTGATCACTTTTGAGAAGATTCCTAGAGATAAAAATAGAGCAACTGACGTCATGGCCACTTGGCTTCCTTGTTACAAAAACTGGATCAAAATGAGAAGTACAAGTTCTTGGTGGAAGAGTTGGTGAAACTGGCATTCGACCTTCTCGAAACCCAAATTGTTTCCCTATTACATAGACATGAATCCCCTTGGTACAGACCAATATATGCATATCTCAAAGACCAAGTGCTACCCTTAGACCAAACTTGAGCCCAAAAATGAAACTTTATACGCCAATCAGCCCGTTACATAATCCTCTTAGAAACATTATATCGTAAAGGTCTTGACGGGATGTTCCTTAGGTGTCTAGAAGAAGAAGAGTCTAGATTGGCTTTGCATGAAGTTCATGAAGGCATTTATAGGTCACACACAAGCGGGTTAAATCTAGCTAAGAAAATCCTTCGCTTAGGGTATTTCTGGAAGACATTAGAAAAAGATGCTTGCCACTTTGTTCGGATATGCAGCAAGTGTCAATATCATGGTGACATGATACATGCACCAGCGTAGGAATTACACCCATTTGTTACACCTTGGCCTTTCTATCAGTGGGGGTTTGATCTAATTGGTGTCATATACCCACCTTCTTCAAATGGGCACAAATATATCATAACATCAACAAAATATTTCACTAAGTGGGTCAAAGCGGTTCCTTTGATCACAGCCACGGGTAAGTAGATTTCCATGTTTATCTTGAACCACATCATTTGCTGATATGGTATTCCTCACGCCATCATAATAGATAATGGAAAACAATTTAAAAATAAGGACATGGATGAACTTTGTGCTACATTTCATATCACTCACCACTCCTCATCAATTTATTACCCTTAGGGAAATGGCCTAGTGGAAGCCACGAACAAGAATATCTTGAAAATCTTGAAGAGGTCGGTCAATAAATTGGGAAGGGATTGGCATGTACAAATTAATCCAGCATTATGGGCCTATAGAATGAGCATTCAGACACCTATGTGAGCCACGCCATTTTCCTTAGTCTATGGTGTTGAATAAGTTCTACCATTAGAGGTTGAAATCCCGTCTCTGTGAGTTTCATTACAAGGCTTGATCATAGATGAGGACTATAGAGTCGCTAGACTTCAACAATTGGAGTTACTTGAAGAACACCAAACACAAGCTTATGAGCACCTGAAAGTGTACCAAAATAGAATCTTGAGGAACTATAATAAACATATCAAATAGAGAGTCTTTCAGGTAGGAGACTTAGTGTTGAGAGAGAACCCAAAGAATTAGGTTGAAAGAGAGAAGAAAGGAAAATGGGAGGCTAATTGGCTTGGCCCATTCATCATAGTGTCTTCATTTGGCACAGGAACCTATAAGTTATCAGATTGTGAAGGAGAGGAACTCCAAGAACCCATCAACAACATTCATCTCAAAAGGTTCTACACATGAGGGAGATGAAAGAGTATAAAGAGTATCAGATGAGGAGCATCATATTTATTGCACATAGCAAAAGAGATCTTGACAAATACAAAAAAAAAATGAAAAAAAAAAGAGAAAAAAGTGCCTTGGTGAAAACCTAGCAATAGGTGCCTTGGTAGAAAAAAAAAAGAAAAAGATTCAGAAGGTGAAAACTTGGTAAACAAGTACCTTTTGTTCCCTTAAGTTGTCTTGCCTAATCACATATGCCCATCTTGCATTTCCAACATCCCATTTGTACAATCGTCATTGCATCCATCATTTGTACATAGTGATAATAAAGTTAGTCAATCACATTGTTGCATTACTTATCAGCCCTAAGTTTGTTGACCGATCACATTTATCACTTGGGGGCAGAAGAGGATTGAAAATTTGGTACCAAAGGGATTCAATAAGTGCTACAATCAGTCACATCAAAGAGAGATTTATCAGAGTTTCAGAAGAGGGGAAAGTTATTGAACCTTTGATGGACATCATCGATCAAACCCTAAGTATTCGATCCTACAACATGATCCTTGAGCCTACAATGACTTTATAAATCAGGATTAAAAATTGACAAAAACACCTTAAAGATCAGAATGCTTGGAAATACTTTTTGAAAATCAAGAAACATTGCAAAAACACTCAAAATTTTCTTTTTCATAAATCTTTAGGAGATTGACTTTTTATCATATCTTTTGAACTATTCGATGATGTTTCAACTAGATTAGTCATGATAAAGATGTGATATTTTATGGCCTTTGAGTGATTGTTTGGAGGAAGATTCATCAACTTATGATAGTTTGTCTAATGACATGGTCATCAAAGAACCATTGAGGACTATCTCATAAGAGGATGGATTGACCTTTTCTTGTTTACGCAAATGGATCCCTTGGCTATTTAGATCTTCTATATCTTAATACCAAAAATCCACTTGCAACATTGAATCCATTGACACTGGTATTTAGACTCCCATAGTTTGGTCATCCAACTAGTGAGGGTTGTACTTGGTTCAAAAAAGAGGTTACCAAAAAGTGATAAAAAGTAGTATTCATATCATCATGATGTGGTCAATGATGATTGTACTAGCTTTCCGATCCCAAACTGCTCAATGTTGAAAATTTATCCTCATGGCATTTATTTGCTAAAAGATGGTGACACTTAGGTTGCATTGCATAATCATGTTACATTACTTGCATTATCATGTTACATTAATGGCATTATCATGTTAGATTAAATGTATTTGTTTGTGGTTAATTTTCAAGGGAAAAATGGGGTACATCAATAATCTTGGTTAGTCAAAACACTAAAGAAATATGGGATTTCATCAAACATCTTACTCTTGATCAATAGAAAAACTACAAAGAAAATGAGATTATCTATTGCATTCATGCATAGCATTAATCATTACTCATTAACCATATACCAGAAAAAGAGACAAAAAAACATCCATACATCATTTGCATACATGTAGTTAAGGATAGAATTGCATACATTGAAAAATTCAAAAACAAAAGGGACATTTCCACATACATTTTCCATAAATCACTTTGCATTCATACATTGAGAAAAGAGAAAACCACACCATAAATCCATACATCATTGCATCATTTATCTATATCATAAAATAAGATAATTGCATCCATAGCATAAATCAAAGGAAATGCATAAACACATCATATAGCTGCATAAAAGATAAATCTCATAAAAAAATCATCAAGGAGAACTAAGGAGTATATCATCATATATCATCAAAAAAGTGTTCATTGATGATCCATCAACTCAGTATATCAAGAGACAATGTCATACAATAGAGGTACATCAAATGGTCTGATCAATCAAAAACATGACATGTGATACAAGTACATCAATCATGGGTGAATCTATCATCAAAGCAATCATGATCTTCTAGCACTAGATCCATCTGGACCTCTACCATCCTATGGAGGAGGAGCCTGGGAAGTACTCACTTTTTTCTATCTTTGCACTACAACCAACATAAATTGCTGATCCTGCATAGGCACCTGCAGTGCTAAAACTTGAGCCTGTTGTGCTGCATCATCATCCTGCTGAGCCAAGGCTACTCTCTGCAACTAAACCAAAGGATCCAATCCACCAAGAATCTACCTTGCCACATCAACATGAGCCTGTCTCTACTATCTCTGATGTCTATGGACTCTCTGCTGTCTATCTGCTCTAGGCTATCTATCAAGTGCATCATCCTAATCTCTAGCATGGTCTCTATCCCTCACATGACCATGTCTCACCCATCCTCTATTAGAAATAATAGGAGGATCTCTCTGCCCTCCTTGTCTCCTCCATCTACCCCCACCACCTCCACCAACACCTCCATCACCCTGACTTAGGATAGGCTCTACTGGATCCATGAGCCAAATAAACCTATTACGAGCCCACCAATCAGAAAACTCATGAGACATACTTCCATCAGCTACACCAGACAACATTTCCCATCTGTAATAGGCCATACCCATAATTTGATCTAAGGCAAACTCAAAATCAATCAGAGGACCCCACATCGATCTCTCTGCCTATACTCGAGCATACAATATTGTACCTTGTGGCATATCCCGTGTCTGCCCATACTATCTAGAAACTCTATCGAAGCAGAAGCACTCAATAGTGGTAGTAGTGCGACTGATCATCCAACGAGGGGAAAACATATATGGAAACTCATCATCATCCTCCCTCCATAACTCACAACCTCTGTATGGTCTCCATAAAACTTGATCTAGATCATCAATATGTCATCACCAAAAGTCCAGACGAACCAAATGATGTTGTATAACCATCCTTGTGTATAGAAAAGCATAAGGATAACCCCAAGGCCGAACCCTGTTAGAAATGGGCCTAGTAATGGGAAGATGCTCCCATATCCACAACTAAAGAACCACTGCATTAGCTGACAATGATGCACTCGCTCGATAAACTACCTCATGTAAATCATGATATAACTGGGCAAGGACGCATGAACCCCAATCAAAGAATTGATGAGCAAGAAAATCCTCCAATATCCTAACCCATCCAACAAAAAAACCATGACCTCACCGATTGGGAAGAAGTAAACCACCAATCAATGCACCCAGTACTGCTGGCAAGGTAGGAAAAGAAGCAAATTGAGGCCAAGTGATCGTATCACCATCATCAATAGAATTATCGCCGAACACTCATCGACAAATAGTAGAATCATAAACAAAATCATAGTACACTATCTCTCCCCTGCATGGGATCCGTAGTAATTGATACATGTCCTTAGGTGTGATTGTCATCTCTCCATATGGAAAATGAAATGTGTTGTGGTCAGAGTGCCATCGCTCTGCCACTACAGTAAGTAAACCATGGTTTAGATGGAACCATGGTAGATCAAGGAGAAAACTCAAACCACACAACTCAATAACGTGAAACTTAGCATTTGTAAGAGTTTGGCCCAAATCAATGACTCAAGAAGCTACTATCTAAATGTATAAGGTAGGGAAGTTTTCCTATTGGAAATGCAAAGGAATCATATCAGTATATCATATCAAGGAATTATCTCAAGTCAATCAAGTCTTTCAAAGTATCAAGCAATCACACCAAGTACCTGTTGCCCTAATTTTCCTTCCATTCAGATTTGGCCTTGGTTTTATGTCAAACCTTCATCTCCTCAGTCCTGTGAGAAGCTCCAAAAAATTTCATGGCTTTATCTATCCCCCCCAGTCTCTGCAACTGTTTCTAGGTCCCTGGCTAGTTGAAAAGTCCTTAAAATATTCATAAAACTAGCCGTTGTGTTAAAAGGCCCTAAGCCCTGTTATATTTCTTTGCTACTTTATCAGCCACTTAAATCCCCAAAATGCATGTGTGAAATTGGATCCTTCAGTCATCAAATATCTAGTTCCTGGTAGTCAAAGCTCTAACATTTAGCGACCCCGTGAACAGTTACCTTTTGAGTTGGCAGTCTCTGCTTATTGGTTAAGGCCAAGATTCCACATCTGATGGTTGTCACATGATCTCATGGCCTCAAAATATTCCATGAGATCTTGCGATGACTGTTGATCTTCCTATCTATAGAGTTCATCTGTTAGTGGGTCCGGCCACGTTCTTTGAGTTGTACACCTATGATTGGTCAAAGACTTGTGATTCGATGCCATGTCAGCCTAGGCCCTTTGGCAGTCAAAAGATCTGACATCTACAGAGGATCAACGACTGCATATGTTCATAAGGAGCTTTTCTGACACATGCAATCATGCGACGACCATTGATCTTACTTTATCTCTGGGCTCTGTCAGGTGGGTCCTCAATTTTTGACGTGCTCGTTCGTTATTGGTTGGTCAGATGATAGCTGGGCTCTATTGGTAGGACCGTGTCAGAGTATCTACGGGGATGTCAGTAGACTAAAGATCTACAATTATCACTTGATCACAAGGGATCTTCCAAGCCCTTGTGATCTTGTGACAACCGTCCAATGCTCTTTTTACAGGTCGTGGGTCCAAGTCTATTAGACGTGCTGATTTGCTTGCATTTCATTGGTTGCTGACTTCCAGGTGGTAGTTGACTTATCAGAGGGGGAAGTTTAGGCTATTTTTTGAGTGCATCACAACTGTTCATCTATCAGAAGGGGTTTCTCATTGACGGTGATGTTTTAATTTGCCGCTATCCATTATATTTCAAAAATTCAAATGATTTCTACTGGTTTTGCTAGGGTTTTGTGTTCTTTCGGCCATGCACAACGCCAGGTAGCTCAAGAATTTAATTCTCATACATTTGTGGGTGGGGAAGTTGATGGAGATGACTATTGGCCAGTGTTGCAAGGTACTGTGCCTCATTTTCATGCTAGGAGACACTAGAAAGAGTTGGTGCCACCTTTTGAATGATACTATTACCTAGGGAAATATGATCATATTTGAAGCCTTCATGGCTTAGTGGAGTTGCAGATGGGTAGATGAGTCAAGGTTGATGTGTCTGCAGGTGATCTCAGTACAGGATGGATGCACATAAGGAAGATTTGATCTAATTTTTTGTGTTATTAGAGATTTTGATGATGGGTCATTAGTACAGCTAGGGTTTGATTATTGTATTATAAAACCATGTAACCCTAGTTAGGTTTTTTTGACTCCTGCTTGTGTGCAATTGAGTTGGTATATATTGTAATTTTAGAGCTTTTGTAAAAGAGAGAGTTGACATTTTTTAAAGAAGAAAGTCTCTTTCTTGGAAATCTATCCGTGGCATTTCTTCTTGCCCTCTAGTTTTCTACATTCTGTAATCTCCCATTGATTATTCAAACATTGAAGAGGTATTTTGTGACAATCCTTCATGTCCCTATGCTTCCTTGTCTGAATCATCTCTTAATGAATTGAAGTCTATGCATGTTTTCAATGACAACTTAGGGTTTCTGATCCCTCTTACTTTCTATAATTATGTGTGTTATTGTGTTTGATTTGATTTAGATGTTTTTGTGGGTATACTTCAGCTCCCTAACAGTCTTGTCTCAATCCTACACTGAGTTACAGAAGTGAATGTCTACTTGCAGGTCATAAGTTGTGTCTTATGTTCAGGCCCTCCTATGAAACACTTATGCAAGCCTATTCAGTAAGTTGTGACCTACTATACCTAAGCCTTTCATTGGTTATATCCCTCTATGCTGCAATTCATACCCCAATTTCAGTGTATCACCTAGTAGGTAGTTTGCTTTCAGTCATTTCCCTTTCAAGTACTCCTTTTATCCCTTTTCCCCTCAAGTTTTACTTTTCATGTCTAGAAGCAAATTAAGGTGATTATCCAAGAGGAAGTAGCCTAGAACCTAGAGGTCTCATCTCAATTAGCATAGGTCCCACAACCTGGAGATGATTCCCATGTTATACTAAGTTATCAAGACCAAGAGAGCTTGAAACAAAGGTGCAAACTTAGTGTATAATAATTTTGGCAACCCTGGTGGGACAAAAGATCAGATTGAAGTCCAAAGGTGCTCCTGTTGGTCCATCTACAAAAGGATTAAATAAATTCAATACATAAGGACTATCAATATAGACTCAAGCTCAAGGATACCCCACCTTGGTGCCAGTGTATAACAATTCTGGCATGCCCGGTGGGACTACAAAATAAATCATTGTTTGAAGATTATGTTATCTCTGATATATAGATTGCATAATACAAACTTTTAGAAGTTGTTCTATCAAGTATATCTGGTGACTCCACTAATTTCAAAGATCTAGGCCAACCTTGTTTAAGGTTTATGAGAAAGATTGAGACTAGGAGCTCAAAGCCCACTAAATTTTTAGAGTTTCCCTCAAAAGGAAGTCATAAAGGTAGGTCAACTCAAAGAAAATCCCCTACAAGGAGAGTTCAATCAACACCACTGGATACCTTTTCCCTTTCATTCCAGAAGAAGAGGCAGATCTCTAACTAGAGATCTAGAGGAGGATTCATACCCAGCAACAAATACAACTAACATAGTTGTTAATCTTCAGATCCCAACTCCTACAATGGCTAGATAGTTTGAATTTGCACCATTCAACCAAGGGAGTCCATTAGCCTTTTCTCAACATCATGATATGCCCTTGGTGGCACTAAAGAGTATACCTAATTTCATAGGTGAAGGGCAAACTTCTACTTTTGAGCACATAAGAGATGTGACCACCATCTGTAGCATACATAATATAACTCAAGAAGATGTGGCCACAAAATTATTAGTAGCCTCTATAAAAGGTAAGGCTCTTGAATGGTTTAGAACTCTAACTATTGGCTCTATTACTTCATGGGATGAGTTAGGGGATGCATTAAGTAAGCATTTTGAGGATAAATCAAATATCTTGTCTCTAGTAGAGCAGTTGACAACCATAAAAAGAGACCCTCAAGAGTAAATGACAGATTACAATAGTAGGTTCCTCAAAACATGGAATAGAATTCTAGTTTCTATGAGACCATCAGCTGACCATGCTTTTCTATATTACTTGCAAAGCTTGAATGGTCAAATTTCTGTCATGATCCAGTCTATGGTGGTACCTCTTTACCCCAAGCTTTTGACATAGCTGTCAGGGCTGAAAATTATCTAATCCAAGCAGGCATGATTGCTAGAAGGACATCAATGCCCATCTTCCCTAGCCTTCAACCCATTGCACCTACACAAGTACCCCCATTTACTCCTATTCCCACCATATTAGCACCTCAAGCTTCATCCAGTGGTCAGGAGCTAACAGCTAGTTTCTCTCAAGAGCTACAAGAGATGAAGAATAGCCAATAGAGCAGTCAGCAAGAGATGAAAAATTTGTTGCAGACCTTGACTAAGGAGGTCACAAATATAAAGAAATGAGGTCAAGGAATCAGACCACCATTTCAGCCACAAGGCCAAGGTCCTAATCAGCAATATCAAAATCAAGGATAGCGTTATCAACAAAATAGGCCACCATACCAAGGAGGGTATCAAGGAAAAAGACAAAGTTTTAATCAAAGACCATTCCAACCATATAACCCTACACCCCTCAATTCTACAAACCCAGTGAGGGATATGGTTCCTAGTCAAAACAATGTGGCTATGGATAATGAATGGTGTTTTCCTTGTAATCAGCCTCATAATCAGGCTACATGTTCAAATGGATGGATGAACCAGGCTCTAATGGTTCAAAATGCCTCACAAGCTCAATCAAAGGTTTCATCTAATGGATCAGTCCCTCAACAAGAATCAAAAGAGAATGAGATTGCTCTTTTCAATTGGGAGCAACCAGACTTCAATAGAGTCAATGATGAAGTTGCTTTTGTTGCTTATACAAGAGCAAAAAGGAGAGCTCAAGACATGGAAAGAGTAGATTCCAATGCCAAAGCCACTACATCTATAGAGCCGCTACAACAAGATAATCCCATCACACCTAAGGAGACTCCTACCATTACAAGCAAAGAAGGCCATACTCTCAAGGAGATGGAGCCTGTCATGCCAAAGACACAACAAAGAGTACACAATATAGCACATTATAACATTGTAGACAACATGAAGAAGGTGAATGTCACCATGTCTATGTGGGACTCTTTGGCTATTCCAAGACAACCTAAGATTTTAAAGAAGGCCATGATTGAGGCAACAACTCCTCAACCTACAAAAGAAGCTGCAAAGCCAGTGTTAGTTAACACTGATCAAGAAAAGGAGGCTCCAAGTAGCAACTCCAGGGCCAATACCATGCAAGGTAGGAATTAAAAGCCACCTCCCTTTTATGTATCTTTAATCATTAGAAAATCTCTAGTACATAATTGTATGGTAGATAGTGGAGCTACTAGCACTGTAATGCCCAAGAAAGTAGCTAACCAATTAGGACTAAAATATGAACCCTTCCAAAAGAAGGTTACCCAACTTGATGGATCCTCAGTCAATACTATAGGTGTGACCAAGGATACCATTCTGATCCTTCATGCTAGTCCTAATTTCTCTATCCTCGATATACATATTATATATCTCCTTGCATTATTTGCTATATGTCTTTCAAGGGAGTTTACAGCCAAGATAGGAGGCTACTTATCTTCTGAGTGGTCTCACATGTTATTTCATACAAGGTATGGGACCAAGGTCACCATTAAATTAGAACCATTAGCAACACACCATATAGAACCATATGTGTCCAATACCATCAATGTAAGTGGCCCCATATTTGATGATAGTGACTTCCAAACTATTAGTGAAGCAAGCACAAAGATAGAAAGTATCCCTAATATTTTTCTAGATGAAAGAGCTTCAGAGGCCCAAGAAAATCTTGTTTGGGATTTTGGTTTGGGAAGTTATTTGATACAAGAAAGTGGATCCATAGAACCAAGCCTTTTCAAAGAAGACACTGATTCAAAGGATCAGAGCAATTAGTTTTGGGAATTGTTTTTTGATGGGGCTAGAAGTAGACATGGTTCTAGTGGTGGTGCTATGCTAGTGTCACCAAAAGGAGAAAGGTACTATACTACCTTTAGATTCAGTTTCTCCTGCACTAGCAATACTACAAAGTATGAAAATCTAGTCAATGGACTATAATGGTCTAGAAAAAGAGGGCTTAAGGCCTTACAAGTTTATGGTGACAGTGAGTTAGTTGTCAGCCAAGTTAGAGGGATAAGTGAAACCAAGAATGAAACCTTGAGAGCATACAAGCATAGATTTTGGGATGCAATTGAAGATTTTTGTGCTTTCAACATTGTTGCTATCCCTAGGAAGCTAAACCAAATGCAGATAGGTTAGCTACTGTTGGATCTTGGTATGACATTCCAAATAGCATTTCAAAAGAGGTAGATCAATAGCATATCAAAGTGATTGTCAAACCCTCTATTCCTGATAATAATGTCAATTGGCAAGTGTTTGACAATGATGAACAAATTTTGCAATTCTTGTTTGAAGAAGATGTCTTTTCAGAACACAATCAAGATAGGCTATCACAAAACTATGGTGATCAAGTGATACAATTGAAGTCTAATAAGATGACTAGAGGTCTTGTTACCTTAGAGACTATCTTCAACAAGGATGATGAAATTAAGAAGAACAAAGCTAGTTTGGTAGTTCAACAAGAACATTGTGTTGAATTAGAGTTGAAACTAGGTAAGAGCTTACAATTTGGGAAAGTGAACACTGAATTGGAGAAGCAAGCTTATACCCAATTATTCAAAGAATTCAGTGATGTGTTTGCATGGAAATATGAAGACCTCAAAGGTTTTGACCCTGCCCTTTCTCATCACACTATTGAATTAGAACCCAATTCCAAGCCAGTGAGGCAGAAGCAAAGGCCTGTTAGTCCCAAGCTTGAGCCACTTATGCATAAAGAAGTGCTCAAGTTAATAGAAAGTGGTATCATCTACCCTATTAAGCATACTAGTTGGGTTTCCAACCTTGTTCCTGTTAGGAAGAAGAATGGGGAGCTGAGGTTATGTGTTGACTTCAGGGATCTTAACAGGGCCTCTCTAAAAGACCCATCCATTACCCTCTATGGAACAAATCTTACAATGTGTCTCTAGGTCCAAGAGATTTTTATTATTGGATGGCTATTCAAGATATAATCAGATCATAGTGAATGAAGAGGATCAATACAAGACTGCATTTACAACCAAGTGGGGAACCATGGCTTATCAAAAGATTCCCTTTGGTTTGTCAAATGCAGGTGCTACATTTCAAAAGGCAATGGATATGGCCTTTAAGAGCCTCATGTACAAGTTTGTGCTGGTCTACTTGGATGACATAACTATCTATTCAAAACATGCAGAAGACGATATCAAACATTTGAGGAAGATCTTTGAAAGATGTAGAGAATTTGGGATATCTCTTAATCCCAAGAAATGTGTGTTTGCAGTCCATGAAGGAAAATTGTTGGGATATGTAGTATCCAAAGAAGGGATCACAGTAGATCCCAAGAGAATTGCATCCATCCTAGAGCTACCATTACCACATCATAAGAAAAGTGTAATGATCCCTTTTTCTCTATTCTAAAATAGTGAGAATATTATTCCACTATCCTTCACTTACTATGTCAATTAGATGTTTATTAAGAAAGTAATGGATGATAACCATGAAATCTTATCTATCTTGTAATGTTTTTCTTCTCAATATCTCCCACTTACTATATCCGATAGAATATAAGTATGTGATTTGATTTATTTATAAAAATTGTATTATACACAATGTCTAATTATGATGCTTACTGTAATGTAGTAAGAATGAACACCGTCTTTTGCTATTTTTGATATAACAATATTATTATGCAAATTATGATGGCTATGCGTATAGGTAATCCTTGCGGTCTCTCAAATTAATGATAATGTATAATCTCTACGATCTCTTAGTAAGAGACTCAATTACATACAATGCTGAAGATGTTGCGGCTGATATATTCTTCAACAATAACCGATGATGCTATGATGACTGTTGTCTCTTTATTTTGCGTGACCAAGTCTTTCTTCTATAACTGAATATTTTGTGTGACGTTAACCGTTGCTTGGGATATAAATTAGATTTATTTCAAAATCTTTTATTATCGATTATATGTACATTGCATTCACACTTGTTTGAGTAATTAAATATCTATTGCAAATATATATATGTGGATGAAAGAGTTATATTCGACCCCAAAATATGAGTGTAGACAAAGCTTGTATATGTTGTTGCTCTGATATTCAATCTGTAGTTGTGAACTTCATGTGATGATAATTGTTAAGGAGTGGTGGGTGTTATTGTTCTTGTTATTATCAGATGTAGAGGTGGGTGTTATTGCTCTTCTTATTTATGAACGTAGGTACTCAAATTGGGACAATTCCTTTACCTCTTACATTGTATTTGCTGACTTATATACATCCCTTGTTGTTTGGCATTCTTTTAGTGTTGATTGGATGATTCTCTCTTCTTCTATCCATTGCCTTTTAGGAAATACTAATGTGTTATATATACCCAACGCTGATTGGTTATTCCCCTATCTGATACGAATCAATGGTTGCTCATTCTGGTTCCTATCCGAAGGCTTGATTCCCTTGTATTAGTCTCCCCCTTTTCTTGACTTGAAGACTCGACGTATATACCCGTGCGGGGAGAGGTCATGACTCTTGCACGGAGAGACCAGCGTCTGAATGGTAGTCATCGCTTAATCACAAGTCGATTAATATTATGAATAATAGTTTGATTCATTATACATATTGATTTATATCGATCAATAGATTGTCTAATATGGTATTATTAATGACTTATATTAATTGATAATATTATATCGATTAGTTGTTATTGATTAATAGTATTATAAATATTAATTGATAATATTATATTATACATTAATATTATATCAATCAATAGATTAATATTATATTAAATTATATTAATATGGATTAATATCATTTATTCATTAAATAAAGAATTAATTATTATTTATATTGTTAATTATATATAATTATGATCTATATTAACAATATCATTATCTCAATAATATATTATTATATATTATATTAATATTTTAATAATATATTATTAATAGTAGATTTACTATTATTAGTTTACTTATTAACATTTGAGTTATTATTATTTTCTTTAACTCATTAATTTATTTTATATTATAATATTTTAATCATATAATTGTTATATATTATAATATTTAATGTTTTACTTTTATGATCGTTATTTATTATTACTAGGTTCTATCCAAGAAGGGGTCATGACAAAAAGTCTCCAATCTTTCATAGGAAAGATTAACTTTGTTAGGAGGTTCTTGCCTAACATGCAGATTTACTCAAGCCTTTGACAGCCCTGTTAAAGAAGAGTTCAAATTTTAGTTGGACCAAAGAAGGGAGAGTCAATTTCCAAGCTATCAAAGAGGCCTTAACAGAAGCCCCTACTCTCCTAAACCCAAATTTTAGTAAGGATTTTATCCTTTATGCTTATGGAGGTCATGATTCTATATCTACAATGTTGACTCAAGAAAATTCAGATGGATTGGAGCAACCCATTGCTTTCTTTAGCAAAGGTTTAGAAGAGTATGAACAGAGATACTCTTTTGTAGAGAAACATGTACTTGTTGTGGTGAAGAGCCTTAAAAAGTTTAGATATTTGTTGACTCATAGAAAGGTACACTTGAAAGTTACTCATCCAAGTGTCAAAGAATTTTTTCTTTCCAAGGACCTAAATGAGAAAAGAGCTGGTTGGATCACCAAGGTGATGGAATATGACATAGATATTCAAACTACCAAGCTGGTTAGAGGAAGAGGTCTTTGTGAACATTTGGTAGGGGATGAAAGTTCAAAGAAATCAGAGCAAATGGATGCATCTCTGGTGGTGCATTCTACAGAAGAACAAGCCAAGGCAATAAGCTGGTTGCCTAATATGATCAATTATTTGAAGATAGGACAATATCCTACAGGCCTAGATTTAGCAAAAATAAGGTATTATAGGTTACAATCTGTTCCTTTTGTGTTGATAAATGAAATTCTTTTCAGAAAGGATCACAGTGGTGTCCTTTTAAAATGCATAGATTCAGAAAAGGTAGCAGATGTCCTATTTGAATTTCATGATGGACCTTTTGGAGGTCATTTCTCTCCTAGGACTACTGCTTTTAAAATCATGAGGGCTGGATACTATTGGCCATCTATCTTTAAGGATAGTCATGAGTATGTGAGAAAATGCATCAAGTGTGCCATGTTTGCAAGAAAAGAAAGACTTGCTGCTCTTCCCCTCCAACCAATCAGAATAGAGAAACCTTTCATCAAATGGGGTATATACTTCATTGGCTTGATCAATCCTCCATCTAGTGCAAGCCATAAATGGATAATCACTGCAACTGATTATTTCACCAGATGGATAGAAGCAATTACATTAAAAGAGGCCAATGAGAGTGTTGTCTTAAGTTTTTATGATGATATAATTCATAGATTTGGCACTCCTAATTCCATCATTTTAGATAATGCATTAGCATTCATAGGCCTCAAAGCCTTAGAGTGGGTAGTCAAGAATGGCATCTATTTGAATACCAATTCCAATTACTACCCCCAAGGTAATGCTTTGGCAGAATCAACAAACAAGAATTTTATCAGGATAATCAAAAAGACTGCAAGATAATCAGAGAGATTGGCATACTAAATTGAGGTCTGCCTTATGGCTAGATAGAATTACACCAAAGAAGATCATTGGGAATTCTCCTTATGTGTGAGTGTATGGTAGAGAGGCTAAGTTGTCCATTTCAACTGAATTACCGGCTTTGGACTTGGCCACTCAATATGTCCTATTTGAAGAAGGAGATCCTTTGCAGATCAGATATGCTTAGTTGATGGAGTTAGAAGAACTCAAAGACAAATCCATGCAAGATATGAAGTTCCATTAGATTCAAACAAAAAACTTTGATAAAAGAGCCAGGATCAAAAATTTCAAAGTTGGGGATGTAGTCCTCAAGTGGGATGAGTTTAGATCCAAGCTTGGTAGACATACCAAATTTGACTCCTTTTGGGGTGGACCATTTGTTATAATAGAGTGCAAGGGATCTAATGCTTTCCAGCTATCAAATCTTGAAGGAGATGCCTTGCCAATCTCAGTAAATGGATTCCACTTGAAGCCCTGCTTTGAGGTTAATCCCTCTCTATAAATTCTTGTAAATATGTTTTTCTGCTTTCTTTCCCTATCTTCTAGGTTAGTTTCCTGCTTTCCAAGAAGTGCCTATGCACAAGTTCTATCTCCCTGTGAGAATTTTGATTTTGATGACCCCATGCCCAATGGATTGTTTTAAGGCCACTAGTTTTCCATGTCTAGTAGGCTGACATCTAGCAAAAATCACCAAAATGTTGCCCTAATTTTCCATCCATTCAGATTTGGCCTTGGTTTTATGTCAGACCTTCATCTCCTCAATCCTGTGAGAAGCTCTAAAAAATTTCATGGCTTTATTTATCCCCCCTGGTCTCTGCAACTGTTTCTAGGTCCCTGGCTAGGTGAAAAGTCCTTAAAATATTCATAAAACTAGCTATTGTGTTAAAAGGCCCTAAGCCTTGTTATATTTCTTTGTTACTTTATCGACCACTTAAATCCCCAAAATGCATGTGCGTAATTGGATCCTTTAGTCACCAAATATTCGGTTCCTGGTGGTCAAAGCTCTAACATTTAGCGACCCCGCAAACAGTTACCTTTTGAGTTGGCGGTCTCTGCTTAGCGGCTAAGGCCAAGATTCTACATCTGATGGTTGTCACATGATCTCATGGCCTCAGAAGATTCCATGAGATCTTGTGATGATCGTCGATCTTCCTGTCTATAGAGTTCATCTTTTAGTGGGTCCGGCCACGTTGTCCGAGCTGTACACCTATGATTGGTCAAAGACTTGTGATTCGACGCGATGTCAGCCCAGGCCCTTTCGGCAGTCAGAGGCTTTGACATCTGCAGAGGATCGATGATTGGTGTATGTCTACAATGAGCTTTTCTAACACATGCGATCATGTGATGGCCATTGATCTTACTTTATCTCAGGGCTTTGTCAGGTGGGTCCTCGATTTCTGACGTGCTCATTTGTTATTGGTCAGTCAGACGATAGCTAGGTTCTATTGGTAGGACCGTGTCAGAGTATCTGTAGGGATGTTAGTAGACTAAAGATTTATGGTTGTTGCTTGATCACAAGGGATCTTCCAAGCCCTTGCGATCTTGCGAAAACCGTCTGATGCTCTTTTGGTAGGTCGTGGGTCCAAGTCTATTAGACATGCTGATTTGCTCACGTTTCATTGGTTGCTGACTTCCAGGTCGCAGTTGACTTGTCAGAGGGGGAATTTTAGGCTATTTTTCAAGTGCATCATAGCCGTTCATCTACCAGGAGGGGTTTCTCATTGACGACAATGTTTTAATTTGCTGCTATTTGTTATATTTCAAAAATTCAAATGATTTCTACTAGTTTTGCTAGGGTTTTGTGTTCTTTTGGCCATGCATGTTGTCAGGTAGCTCATAAATTTAATTCTTAGGACATTTATGGGTGGGGAAGTTGATGGAGATGACTATTGGCCAACATTGTAGGGTACTATGTCATGTTTTCATGCTAGGAGACGCTAGAAAGAGTTGGTGCCACCTTTTGAACAGTATTGTTACCCAGGGAAATATGATCAGATTTGAAGCCTTCATGGCTTAGTGGAGTTGCAGGTGGGTAGATGAGTCAAGGTTGATGTGTCTATAGGTGATCTCAGTACCGAATTGAAGCACACAAGGAAGATTTTATTTGATTGCCAGTGTATAACAGTACCATTTGTTCATTTCTCTCTGTCCTAAGAATGAAGCAGGAGTATCAAATCATATCGGTTTTCACAATGATTGATTTAGCTCATCAATATCCTATCCTAATTGGATTGAAAAATCACATTCATTGGTAACACTATCCTGATATCCTAATCCATTCATTTTTTTAAAAGCAACAGACTGAATCTACTCATTCGACTCAAGCATCGAAAGTCATCAAATTTTTCATCAGACATAATCAAGTACAAGTGAAAAAAGTACATATTTTTTTTTTCAAAAGTCTGTAGGTGTGATTTTTATTAGCCCAGGCAACATTTCTCCTAAGCGATAGAAAAAAGTTGTCAAGTGACATTATTTCAGTGTTAGGTGATAGTTCTTCTGCTACGCGACATTGAATTAGGCTAGGTGACAGCAAAAATTGGCCTAGGCGATAGTGAATTTGGTAGGGTTTCCAAAGCGATAATATTAATGAAAAGTGGCATTTTGACCTAGTTGTACGCGGGAGTATCCTATTCCTAGGTGAGGTTAAAAGTTTGTCAGGCAGCATTAAACTACACGAAAGCATAAAAGGAATGTGTGGATGTGACAGTTAAAGGGTCTAAGTGACAATAACAAGTTCCTAAGCATGATTTCATAGATTCAAAGCAATGATGAAACAAGAAATTGCAATAAATGCTAATAACTAAGCAATAAATGTAAAATAGAGGTTAAAAATAACTTATTGGAGGTCCATACTCAGGTGGCCTTGCATATCTCTGACACCTCTTGAATTGATGCTCTCAAATAGGGACAACCATCTCGCAATTCACCGCAGGATCAGAGCAAAATCACCAAAGAGAAAAGCAAAAATGAATAGTAAAACAAGTTTTTTCAACCTATTTGAGCTATTTTGACCTAATTTTGGAGGTAAAAATTGGCTTAGACTTATATATTGCCATATCAAACTAGCCGGGGCATCCTTGAACGTATCATATATCATCAAATTGTCAGAAATGAAAACATATTCAATGAATCAAACATCAACAACATTTTCACATCAAGAAATTAATATGTTTTAATTTCTGAGGGGGCATCAGGGTATCAAATTGAAATTGAAATCAAACATCATGAAATCAGTGGGGCATCACAATTTTTTTTTGTATCATCATCAGAGGAAGCAATCATATTGTATTAGGAGCAACAATTAATTAGTATCAGAGGCATATCAGGGAATCAACAATTAGGACTCAAAAGAATCTTTGAATCAATGTTCTTTGCACATCAATTTAAAGAGGGGCATTTGTAGACACACAAAAATGGACAAGTGCTTTTAAATTGCAAAAATCAATGAAATGGCTCAAAATCATCAAAATGCATTAATTCAATTAAAAAGGGATCAAAATCATTAAAAATGGACATAATTAAATAAAGTTGGACAAAATCAATAAAAGCAAAGGAAAAATCAAATAATGATGTTAAATAATTAAATGAAAGCTTAAAGGGGTGAAAAATACTACATAATTGATTTTAATCAATTTATTGTATAGTTGTTTAAAGCAAAAAATCAAAATGAACCTATTACCCATACATGGCTAAATTTAATTAATTAATTGAATTTAATAAATTCCTAATTTCTTTCAACAAAGTTGAGCAACCAATGAAAATTGAGGACAAAAAGACACAAATCACTCAAACATTTAAAGTGTCCAAAGCTTTGAGACCATTTAAAGGACTGTCCCCTCATTTGTCCCCCCATTTATGAACAAAGAAAAGTATTTGACCCAACCTAAGGTAAATCATGATTACTTCACTCCACCCCCTACCCTTGGGAAATTACTATAAATATAGAGCATTTTGAGAGCAATAATCATCTTAGAACTTCATTTGCAAAGCATTGTTACTATAGGCAATTGAGTGCATTCTAAGAGCAATTAAGAGCATTTAGAGCAATTATCATTGAAGTTTGTCAATTTGAGCTAGATTAAGCATTGAATGAGCATAGTAGAAGCATAGTAGAAGCATAATTTCTTATTTTAGAGGTTTCACTAGTGAGGATTTGAGCTGAGAGCTTCACTTACCACTTCTTTCTAGAGAACCGTGAGATGTTATAGATTATCGTTTCAATTCTAATTAGATTTGCATTGTATTTAGTTTCAATTGTTGCTATTAGATCTTAATTTCATGAAGGTGATATTCATCATCACACAAATATCATAGAGCCTAAATGTTCAGTTCTTGTCATTGAATTCATGCTTACAATCATCTACAATTGCAACACTAAAACAATTGATTTTTAAGCACATAAGGACTGTTTGCTTAAGTAAATCCTAAGGGGAGAACAAGTAAATTTATTCACGTGGGTGTATTAGGCTATTAGCTATAGAATATCTATGCTACTTATAGATCCAATTGATATCTGATTTAACACTTCACCTACTCAAAAATACAAACCAATGAAATAATCCACATTAGGCCAAGAGAGGTTGACGCATTTAATACGAGAATACTTTTACAAAATGAAGCCGAATCATGCCAGACAATGACAATGAGAAGTTGACTATTGGCCCTTCTAGTTTTTTATTTGATAGTTGCCTAACAATGACACATTCAAAATGTACTTATGAGAAAAGACCTAGAATGAATGAAATTGATTAAATAATGAAGGTGTGTTAGTTTGAGCTTCACTTGATTTCGAGAATAATTTAATATTCTCTACTTAACAAGGCAAACCACATGAAGGTGGAAGCTCATCTGCCCTCAACCTGCCTCCCCCTAACATCAATCTAAATTCCCCATTAACATCTAATTACACACTTCATTCATCCATTTATGAACTATAACTTTCAATCAATACAATCACATAACATTCATTAATATGATATAACATTCATTAATACGCAACACTAATCAAGATTTTATTAAAACATAACAATATTCATTAACATGACATATAATTCAATATTAATACACAACATTCATAGATAATTACTTAAAACAACGTTCTTTCACTATCCAACAAAGTTAATCAAACAAGTTTTTTCAAAGAGCATATTTAAGAAATCATTTCTTTTTTAGGTTTTTCTTAGATTTCTTATTTAGGTAAAGGCTGACAGGAGCATCAATATTATCTTCATCCTCTTGTGGTTGTAATCTCAAATTATGATGCTTCCTCATGTCTCGAGGAGGATGACTCTGCTGCACTAAAGGGGGGTCTGCTGCAATAACAAGTAAATGGGTTAAATTCGCATACTTTTTTTAACTATTACATGTATTTCATTAACCAGTAGAACATAACATGCATTTTTCTTTACTTGAAAATGACACATCATCATGTACAATAACATTTTGATCTTCTGCCACCTCAACATGCTCAACATGCTCTAAAATATTCAAAAAATGGTTACACGACCAATTGCAATTAAAGATGTTAAATTCTATTAATAATTACGTAATTTATTTCCAATAGAAAATTAATACCTCCAACACTTTGATGCACATCATGGCCTTCGTCATGCCCAGGTTTTGTGGTAGGATTTGAAGGCTATAGTGAAATGTCATGCACATTGTTATCATGAAATAGTCAATTTATGTTCAAAATTAACTATTCAATTTGATTTACTTTTCATTTGACCAATTTACCTGTGTCTCATCTGGTGCAGTAAATTATTTGTTATGGCTTTGGGATTCTTGGCGTAGGTGTATAGCCATTATTGCATAGCCTTCCTTCAAGGCTATTCTCTTGTCTTCATTCGTGGGCTCTACATTGAATTTTGTGCCCTGTATTTTTTGTTTAATATCGTCACTTTTACATGTATGATTTGATTAAATAGAATTGTTTGCAACCTTATATATAAAAATTTGATATGAAATTCCAATGCTGCTACTTACAAGTCAAGAGTGAAGTTTCATATAGCCACCAGAGCCAAGTTTGTGTTGGCCAACCTTTGTTAATCTCGCTTGTGTGGCTTTTGATGTGTCTTGTAGTCTATGCAAATTTTGAAACATGTTAGATTATATATTTACAAAGATCACTAATTATTGCATGATTACATTCTACTTAATACTATCATGACATACCTTCTTTTGTTGTCTTTTGGTTGAATTCCACTACCCTTTAGCCTTTTCTCTTTTGCATCTTCCATTATTTCATTCCACTCCATCGGTGGAATCATAGGAGGATGCTCGTACTTTGGGTTATCCTTTAGATCCCTTCTATATTGGTCCCTCACAGTCTTTATATGTTTGGCTTCTCTTGTAAGAATCTTGCCTCTGTCAAAACTTTTAATTCCAAAGAGGTCCTCTAAAGATTTAATGAGCTAATTTTTTAAGTCAGCATCCTGATCATTCCACCTTTTTTGAAAAAACAAAATTGTTAGATATCATAACTTTAATATAGTACAATAAATGGAAGATAAGAAAAATATTGTACCAATATTATGAAGCTATGTACCTTTTACGTATGGTGGGCCCAAATAGCTTCAATGTCATTTCAAAAAGATGATCTAAAAAACATCATTTCCTATAAAAATAGCATGGGATTATCAGTCCAAAATGAGTTATGTATAAGTAAACTACAATTACACTGTAAATAATAACAATTTTAGAGCACCTAGAAGATTTGGTACTTTTAACAGAACCATATTGTTATTTTTCATCAACAATGTCCCTGCAAATGAACCAGTACTAGTTGATCTAGGAAATAGTTGATCTTCACTAGCACTAGTCTGATCTATTCTTGTACTAGGTGTAGGTGTATCTATTAGTACACAAAATAGGTCCATACAGTGTATAAAATTCACACAAGAAAAATAATTAGTTCATGATTAGCACATAACAAAATATAGAAAAATAAGGTTTTACCAGTTGTAGATGGTATAGAGGAAGATGTCTGCAAGCACCTTGTTGCAGACAATGCAGCCATCGAATGCGGAATGTTAACCAAAGGAGGTGTTTTCACTTCATCATGAGCTATAGAATACATTATTAGCAAAGACATTTGCAATGGATAAAGATTAAATGGGGTACTAGAAGCATCCCAAACATAAGTTGAGTCAATAATGCATACAAAGGTTAAATCAATGGTTAAAGGTTTAAGGATTATTTACATGAAGGTTGTGTGGCGCTACAACCCTCACCATGTTGACGATGTTTCACACGTGTCAAAAATTTTTTTTAAGAAGAACACATCATATTTTAGATCATGATCCATAAGATAGTATAAAATATAAATGTCTATTGAACTTTCATTATTGCTTAAGATTAATTACTGCTTACATCAATAGAATTGACTCTACATGTCAATTCTTCTTCGAGTTCCTTTGACTCCTCAGTTTCATTTTTTTCCATTAGTAGGTTAAGAATTTCATTACCATATTTTGTTTTTATTTGAGTAGCCATGAATACATGGTTAGATTTAGATTCTACATCATCTCTAAATGTCACATCAACTTCAGATTGAAATAGAGTTGCTGCCTCTTTTGCTTTTCTCTATCAATAAGTATCAAGTTGTGACATCAATATTAGTAAAATTCTATCAAAATAAATCCAAAGCTATAAAGAAAAGAACATAATAATATGACATTTGTTTCTATAGAATTTATAGAATTACACTAATTAAGGTTTACCTTTACTGAAGAAAGTGTACTGTGAGGAACATCCCCACCTGTATCTTGAGATCGAATATCCATGTCACCTTGTGACAAAGATTAGTAATTCTTAGCAATCAGAAGTGATTGGAGTCAATATTAATTGGAGGTTAGTGGTTTAAATGTTATACTTACCAGTCCCATGATAGGGAATTTTTTTGTATCTACACGATTCAAATTGTAATCTATTAGAAGCTCTTCCCTTGCATTTATTGATTTTATCACACATACAAATACATGATTTCCCTCGCGTGCCTCAAATATACAATTCGATGGATTATTAGTTGACACAAGTCGAGAAATATTTATAAAACCTAAAATATTCCCTATTGCTTTTGGCCTTACATCAATATACATAGCGAGGCTTTTAGTTTGATCATTTTCTTTGCATTGTATATAATTTGCTGACAATGCATACCTATGCATACTTTTTTTATATTGCACAATCCACATCCAATTTTTGTAATTGTAACAAGGTCCTACATACTCCATCAATTCAACAACTTGATTATAACTGACCTTTATGCCATCCATGGAAAATAAGCCCAAACCATGTAATTAAGATGGAGCTATGCGATATATCATTTTGTTAACAAAAAAATAAGTATTAACTGGAGGCAGTTCCTTGGGTACCCATTCTTTCTAAAGATGTGTGTACCTTAAGGGAACTTTCATGTCACCTTTAGTCTCATTATCATAAGAACATGAACCCCCATCAACAAGGAAAAATTGCATTCGTTTATCAAATTTTCTTCTAATCTTTTGACCTCTAGTTGATCTCCCTATTTTAGACCTACTAGATGTCTCACTTTTGTCTTCTATTCCTGCATTTTCCTCACTTGAGGAAGATAGATTAGAAAAATACCTATTTGGTGATACCTGAAATCCATTAAATGAGAGTCATAGTAGGATCTATATATTTTTTTGACTAAAGAGAAGGAAACCAAATAATAAATTATACCTATCGATCCATGTCAAAGGCGTTAAATTTCTTGCATATGTAAATCATTTATCTTAAGTTAGCTGAAAATTAAATGATATGTAAGCTACAAATTACATAGAAGAAAAAATTTACATGATGCAAAATATACTCCATGACTATAGAGTTCAACACATAATAACTTAATTGAAATTTCTATGAATAAATCAATACCTCATATGTGGCATTTATCATACCTTGACATACATTTCATTGATCATGTTATTAATCATCCTCCTCATCCATGTCATCATCATGACTCATCATCATCATCATCATCATCATCACGACTACTATCATCATCATCATGACCATCATCTTCATGACCATCATCAGGATCACCAAAATCATCATCATTTTCTTCTTCTTCTTCTTCTTATTCATTGTGTAACAGTCATCCGTGATCATCATTTACTTCATCTTCTGATTCTTCAGTATCTTCTTCTTCCATCACATTATATTGTACCAGCCTTCCTCTTGGATCATGTCTAACAATAAATGACCAACCTGATTTATGTGGAATGACGAAGTAAAACACTTGCTCACATTGGCTTGGAAGAACATAGGGCTTATCTCCAATTGGCTCAAATGACCTTGCATTAATCATTGTAAATCCACTATCATGTTCAATAACAATCCTATCAGGATCATTTTGATTCAGTCGTAGCCTGTACCATTTGATGACAAATAAAACTAATTTGAATGAATTAAAGTTGCACTCAAGTATATCATCCAAAATTCTATAGTATCGATTTTCAGATTATTGAGGATGTATGTCATTTCTAGATGAAATATTAGTGACCTCAAAGACTGCACTTATCCCAGAATCACAAGTTTTCTTTGTGTCGTCTAACTTTTTTATGCAAAATTTACGGCCATGGTAGTACATAGATTTGTGGTGTTTGATCTACAATTATTCAAACATGTCAAGATTATTTGCATCGATCTGTGAGTTGATACTAAAATTATGGGTCATGGTTAGTAAACTTATACATACCTTTCTACCTCTTAAACCATATGCTAGATCAAGTACCATTGGTGTAACATTGAGATATCCATTACGATGAGCTTCTTTAACCAATGATGCAACACCATCCCATGTTAATGAGTGACCATTTTCTTGAGATTGTTGAATCCATACCATCATCCAATCAAAATTGTTTGCAATATACAAATGTAGTGCATCCCACTCATGACCAACTGTAAAGAAAACAAATAAACCACTTAGAAACAACTTATATTTAAGATCTATATGAATAAATAAACTACAATAACATCTTATAATTAGCTTTCACTTTCCTCAATCTACCTTTCCCCATCAAGTACTCCTCTTCAAATTTTTTAATAGAGTTGGGATCCTAAATGTGATCTACATGGATATTTGTTGCAAACTTGGGAAGAAATTCACTAATATATACCATGGTCTAGTATACCATATATCCCTCCACCATAGAACCCTCAAGACGTGCTCTTTATCAAACCAAGCCCTTCATAAATTTTAAGTGCCTTTCAACCATCCACATTGGCCTAGTTTGTACAGGTCCACACAATTCAATCTCCTCAACTAGATGTATGAGGTAGTGTTCTTGAGCATTGAAAAAAGTTGGAGGTAGACACTTTTGCATTTCACACATAAGCTAGGGAATTTTTCTGTTCGAATATTTTATATCTTTTTTATTAATTTCTTTAGATGATAACCACCTGAAAGAGATTCAACTCACAAGAACATATAAACAATATTTTAGATAAAAATATACAATAAATTACATAAAAAGTAAAGCAAGTCATAAATATAATAACACTTCTAACCTCATGAATTCTTTAAGATCGTATATAACTTGTTTAACATTGTTGTTAAACTGGTTTGGGAGGGATAGAGGTAGGATGTACTGCAATGATGAAAAAATGATCTTTTCAATATATTGTAAAATAATACAATAAAAAGTACATGAAATTTTATAAATATATTGTAAATAGAGAACATGACTTACCTTGACGAAGGTATGCCAATCATTTGTTTTCAACCCTGGCCCAAAATCACCTTTCTTTGATACAAGATTGCTTATATTTGCAGCAAATCTTGTTGGAATTTTTTTTTTATGACTTCTTTTAATGCATCACTTTGCTACTCAGTTAATAACCAAGGAAGGGAACTCATGTTTATGCGGTCTCCATTGCTATTTGATTCAATGAAAGTTTTCAGTGCATGATTGGATTCATGAATGTCATTAAAAACTTTGGCCATTTTTTCTTTGTCACGCCTTCCATTTAATATTTTCCATAGTGTCTCTGTTACATTCTTTCCAATATGCATAGGATCAAACAAATGCATGATTGGGAGATCCTTGTAGTATGACAACCTACTAAATTGACTAGGATAACTTTTTATTCCTCTAAGAAGTTGGTCATTGATGCCTTGATGACCTTCATGAGCATCAATAACATCATTAATAAATAAAAGACAATATCAAAATCTAAATTTTAAACAAAAATCATCAGATGGAATGACATTACCTCAGCGATTTAGTCTTGTATTCCAACTTCCATAGATGAGGTGTCATTCTTTGTGGCCTTGATGTCGTCTCTTCTTTCCCATTAAAAAGATGTTTTTCGACAATTTGATACTTATGATTATTGTGGAGAACGTGCCTAAACTCATCGAACACCTGCTTTCCTAAACTTCTTGAATGACGAAATTTCATCTTCGAACCACAAATTGGACATGCGAATTTACCCTTTGTCTGAAGACCTAAAATATATCGTACAATTGGATCATGTACAATTGGATCATGTGCAACTTAAACATATAACAATAATGTGTAAGCACTATAACATACCAAAAATACGTGACCTTAACAAGAATATATAACATACCGCAAAAATGAGTTAGCCCAGGGGCATCATGTATTGTCTATACAAGCATTGCATGAAATTGAAATTTTTTGTCCTATTGGTCTAGAGATGTCATACATAGTGATCCCATTCCATAAAATTAACAAATCGTAAATAAGGGGCTCAATATACACATTCATATCTTTAACTTAGGTACTTACCTAGTTGAATGAACAAAAAAATTACATAATTATTATGACCATCTTGATGCGGTGTTTATAAATTAATTTACATGACTATTAAATGAAAAAATACTTGGTACAATCATTGACAATATTATGTGCTCCCTCTTTATGGACATCCAAGGAGGAATGTTATTGTTAATAACAAAAATAGGCCACACTGAGTAAGTAGATCTCATATCTCCAAATGGATTGACACTGTCCGCTGCCACTAAAATCTTGAGATTATGAGGCTCTTCTTTAAAGTGTGGCCATGTTGTTTCCATGTCTTTAAATGCAAAACCATCTACAGGCATTCGCATAATGTCATCTTGACTTCTATTGCATGCATGGTAATCCATAAATTGTGCCAAGCTAGTGCACCTGAATAATCATTGAAGACGTGGAATAAGGGGAATGTACCGAAGACTCTTGTGAGACTTCTTTTTTGTTATTTGATCTGACTAATATCTACTAGTATGACAAATAGGGCATTTTATTGCAAATTCATGTTGTTTATGATATAGAATGTGATCATTAGGACATGCATGTATTCTCTGATACTGCATTCCAATTTGATTCATAATGGTAGATAATTCTCGGTACAAACAAGGCAAAATGTTTGATGGTGGTAAGAAAAACTCACCTATCAACATATGAGAACAAATATGAGTTGTTAATATAATGAATCGTAATGGTATGTAACATTAAAGATGACAAAAATGGCATACCTTAGCATACGTGACATTGCTACATTAGATAAACCATTCATAACCTTGAAGTTCACCAACAACACTATAGTGGAGAGAAGAGTTACTTGGGAGCCTTGGTATAGGGGCTCATATGCCTTGTCAATTATAGCTATATCAAGACCATCTTCATCATCATTATCAGATGTGCTAGTACCATCATCATGATCATCTTGATTAGCTATGCCAATACCATCTTCTTCAATCATGTCCTCTAGCACATTATCAGCTATGCCAATACCATCATCTTCAATTGTTTCTCTGCTACAGGATCATCTTCTTCCATGGGAGCATTATCATTAGCTTGGATATTCACACCTCCATGTTCCTCCAGTTGGAAATCCACATTCACCAATAGACAAAAATTGTGCCCCCCTTCAATGTGACCATATTTCCTACAATGACTCTGAGCTATTTTGATTAGAATTCTTTGATTCTTTAAGCCCTTACACTTTTTGCAAAGATAATAACATTTTTCAACATCTTTTCTTTGGAACTAAGACCACAATCTAGCAAGTGTCTCATTATTTTGTTCTGGGTTCATATTGCCAAGTGTGGACTTTCTTTACAGGCTATAAATATACAAAATGTAAACATATAAACATTAGTAGTATCTTGTATATAATAAAATAAAATAAAATATTATAAGATTATACAAGATTTACAAATACACACACAAATCATGCTCACTAGACATGAAATATTGAAAGGGATAAGTATTTTGGGAGTTATTATTTTGGGAGTTACACAAATCTCCTCACTAGACTACTGAATTAGAGATTATAGAGAATATATTCTGGAGTTGTACAATCACATTGTCTAGTCTGTAAAGACACTACTACATTTGAGGCCAAATTTTGAAAGAAGTTTCCGACAGGTAACTTTTTCTTACGAATTTGGTGTTTTTTTTTGTAATAGGCCCCGATGATGTCGATATTTTGATGGGTGTTTAATTAACCATTAGAACTCTGACAGATTTGGGGGTATACATTAAAAAAAAAAGTGAAACAACCTCATCATTTTTATTTCGATTGGAGAGCGGGAGAAAAGGAGTGAAAGCTGAGCGCGGGAGAAGGTATGTGATTTCTTCATATTTTGAGCCTCTGGCATCATATTCGAATGCATTTCATATTATTGTTGAGGGAGTTGCTCTCTGAAATGACCACATTCTACTGGTGTCATGCCCTAGCCAGTGCTTTATCTCTATTATTTGATGTTATTGGTGCTTGTGCTCAAGGATATCGATTCATTGTATTCAAATGTTTGGATTCACATTTGTTGATATTACTAGCATATGTGTTTAATGATGCCATTGTATATTGTTGTCATTGAAATGATCACATTCTACTGGTTTCATGCCCTAGCCCGTGCTTTAACTCCATTATTTGATGTTATTAGTGCTTGTGCTCAAGGATATCCATTTTTTTGAAATGTTGACTATGGTTATCAAATGGACAGCCCATGAGCTTCTAGCTAGGCACCATTTGTATTGATAGCTTAGGGAATCAAATGTATTGTATCCTTGATAGTTGAGACTTTGTTAAAAGGAAATAGGACAAAGAATGATTTTTATTTAGTTTCTCTATTTTGATCCCTAAGTGGCTTACAACCCTAGAGAAGTATATGCAGATTTACGGATCCAGTTGCAAGATACATAACAACCGATAATTCACAAGAAATCCATGCATCCAATTTGATTAGCAATTAATACAAAAAACTAGGGTCCTCCAATGGCCCAATCATCTGGACCTGACTATCCCCTCAACCAGTGACCCTTCAAAACTAGGTTATCATGCAATCAGTGAATGATCCTTCATTCTCCTGGTCTTCCTTGCATCCAAACATATTGGAAATACACAATACAATGATAAAAAGTCTTTCAAAATCCCCCTTCCCCCGAGGAACACTATCAACCATCCCTTCCACATAGCATTTCACTATTTTATGAGTGGATTGTGCAGGAACAATTAACATTAAACAAGGAGCAAACTCCTCAACACATCTTGGAAACCATTGAATTCAATAATAAATGAAACCTAACACCAACACTATTCCTTTCATAGTTGTAGGATACATAGCCATTGATAATTCACAAGAAATCCATGCATCAAATTTTTATAAGGATATCCTACTAATCAATAAGAATTTTCTTGATATGACCAATGATTATGCATTTTGATGGCAGTGTGCTAGTTCAAAAGGATAATATAAATCTGAAACAATTTTTTCTGATTTTCTCAAACTATAAATGTGGTTAAAGGGAAAATATTATGTGGAAAACCCACAAACCAAGCTAGCAAATGATTTTACATCAAATTATTCCTATATTCATTCAAGTATTTCTATGCTTCAGCTACCTGAACTTTGAGCTTCATCTAGAGGAATGTGTAGCTTTAAGATAGAGTTACTTCTTGGGCCTTACAATAGGGTGGAATATGATCAAGATTTGTTTAGGCTATATCTTTCTTAGTCCCATTGTTAGGTTCTTACGGTTCATGGTTTGAATCTATTATGGTTGTGTAAGGGATTTGTAGATGCTTTTTCTAACATAATTATTGGACACCATGATTGGAACAACTAGTTGTTGGCTATTGTACACATGAATCATAACTGTCAATGGTTCTTTGTGTTCAAGAATTCATCGATCAATCTTTGAGATTTATTGTCCCAAATTTAAAAGAGTGATAAAAGATATAGTGAGTGCTATCTTTTCCAAGTGTTTTGTGGGTGCCATTATCTTCTAGGAGTAATTTTTGGAACCAAATTATGTTCTTTGCCTCTAGTAAATATTGCAGACACAATCATCTTCTTGGTGAAGGGTTACTTCCATCCCCATGAGGCACTATTGCATGGTTTCCATTCCCTTTTAGTATAATGCACCTAATTTAATAAAAGTGTGCACTATTTTGGGATCCATAATTTATGGCCCCTACACTGTGGTTGTTAGCCTAAGACAGACCTACCTTTGCATATAATAAGAGGCCAACATGAAACAAACATCCAGAAGTTAGGGGGTTGTTCCCTGTCCATAATTTATTATTTAAGTGCTAAGTGATGATGGGTATATCGTGTAATTCATACCTAGTGTGTCTCTTTCTTTCTCTCCACATTTCACATTAGGAGTATATACTATAAAATACCAATGAAATCAACTATTGGTCAAATCTAATCAAAATTGCAGTATAAAGATTAAAATAGATCTTGAAGAAATATGGGAACCATTTTTGATAGATATTGTACAAACAAAGAGAATACTCCCAAGAGGAAATGCTTCAATGTGGAACAATTGAAGGATAATATTTTACTTTTATATGTACATCTACAATGTTTTTGATATATTTCTGAGATAACAAAACCATAGAAAGAATAGCATATAGAAGAAAGTAAAGAATAATGATCATATTTTGAGATATTGTGGAAACTTAAAGGAAATAATTCTTGGTGGGGTTATCATGCAATCAGTGAGTGATCCTTCATTCCCCCCTCTTCCAGTGACCCTTCAAAATCAGGTTATCATGCAATCAGTGAGTGATCATTCATTCTCCTGGTCTGCCCTGCATCCAAACATATTGAAAATACACAATACAATGATAAAAAGCCTTTCACAATCCCCCTTCCCTCAAGAAACACTATCAACATCCAGACCTTGACTGTCCCCTCAACTAGTGAGCCTTCAAAACTGGGTTATCATGCAATCAATGAGTGATCCTTCATTCTCCTGGTCTGCCTTGCATCCAAAAATATTGGAAATACACAATAAAATGATAACAAGTCTTTTACAATCCCCCTTCCCTCAATGAATTACTATCAACATCCGGACCTTGACTATCCCCTCAACTAGTGACCCTTCAAAATTGGGTTATCATGCAGTTAGTGAGTGATCCTTCATTCTCCTGGTCTACCCTACATCCAAACATATTGGAAATATACAATACAATGATAACAAGTCTTTCAAACTCCCCCTTCCCTCAAGAAACACTATCAACAAGTGACCCTTCTTCTTATCAACCATATCCAATGTTTCATTGAAGTCACGACCAAAAATGAAGGTCACCTTACCCATACCATTCATGGATTCTGAAATGTTGTTCCAAACTCCTGAAAACTTTTCTATTGCTTCTTGTTGCTTCTTTAAATACTTCTTCTACCACAATGTCCTCCTGCCCCATCTTCTTGATCTTCCTGGCTAAAGTGGATGAATCCACACACAATAACCCAAAATGAAGGGTTTTGTATCCCTTAATTAATCTCAATCACTGGTAACGCATGGATAGTCAAACCAGTAGTCTCTAAAGCATTCAATAAGTGAATATGAATGTTTTAAAACTTTCCTCTCAACTTCCCCAACCACTCCTAATTAGTTAGAGGGATATTTCTAGAATCTCCACTATTCCTATCCTTACCAACAATTCTTAAACATAATTTATCTGATATGATAATAACATGCTAAACTAAACCAATGTCATGCTCTTCATGTGGTACAAGGAAGATTTGGCTATCAAATCTTCCTTCGTGCAAGTTGAGCGCGAGAGAAGGTATGTGATTTCTTCATCTTTGATTGGTATCTTTGACAAGCAATGTCTTTCGAGCCTCTGGCATCATATTCGACCACAAATTTCAAATGCATTGCATTTTATTTGATCATGAATGCTTACTAAAATGATCGCATTTTATTGGTGTCGTGCCCTAGCCCATGCTTTATCTCCATTATTTGATGTTATTGGTGCTTGTGCTCAAGGATATCAATTCACTATTTTCAAATGTTTGGATTCACGTTTGTTGATATTACAATCCACCATATCAGATAAAGTATGTTTAAGAAGTTTTAGTGTCTAAACACTCAACTAAGCCCTCTAACTGACTAGGAGTGGTTAGGGAAGTTGAGAGGAAAATTTTCAAACATTCATATTCACTTATTGAATGCTTTGGAGACTACTGGTTTGACTGTCCATGCGTTAATGTTTAGAAGAGATCAATGAAGTATTTAAAGACATTCTTACATGTTTGGAGAGGTTTAAGAGGCACTTATCATGACTGTACCCTCACAAACAGTGACATAGACTAGTTTTACTAAGTTTCCTTTCTCTATTTTGAGGTTTCCTTTCTCCGCCGCAGGGGTACAGTCAGAGGGTTCATTGACAAAATGAACCTTTGAATGGTTACTATGAATATGAATGATTTGATACATCATATTTCTCATTTTACTTGAAGTTTGGAATAGCTTGTGCAAGGGTGAAAGTAGTTTTGATCATTTTGGTCGTGATTGTTCCTCTACACAATCAGAAAATGTAACTGTCTAATGATTATATGTAATGTTGAATGGATTAAATACTTTATTCTTGGTAGAAGTGAATGGAAGGAATAGTGTTGGTGTTAGGTTTCATTTATTGTTGAATTCAATGGTTTTCAAGATGTGTTGAGGAGTTTGCTCCTTGTTTAATGTTAATTGTTCTTGAACAATCCACTCATACAATAGTGGAATGCTATGTGATTGACAATTTCATACAACTGGTCCTTTGGCATGTATTAAATACAATCCGGTCACTTATTGAATGCTTTGGAGACTAATGGTTTGATTTTCCATGTGTTACCAGTGTCTGAGATTCATTAAAGGACACAAAACCTTTCATTTTGGAGTTATTGTGTGTGGATTCAAATGTAGGTTTGATTTGGTTAATGTTTAGAAGAGATCAATAAAGTATTTAAAGACAATCTTACATGTTTGGAGAGGTTTGAGAGGCACTTATCATGACTGTACCCTCACAAATAGTGACATAGACTGGTTTTACTAAGTTTCCTTTCTCTATTTTGAGGTTTCCTTTTTCTGCCGCAGGGGTACAGTCAGAGGGTTCATTGACAAAATGATCCTTTGAATGGTTACTATGAATATGAATGATTTGATATAGCATATTTCTCATTTTACTTGAAGTTTGGAATAGCTTGTACTTGAAGTTTGGAATAGCTTGTGCTTGTGCTGGAATTCTTGGTAGAAGTGAATGGAAGGAATAGTGTTGGTGTTAGGTTTCATTTATTATTGAATTCAATGGTTTCCAAGATGTGTTGAGGAGTTTGCTCCTTGTTTAATGTTAACTGTTCTTGCACAATCCACTCATACAACAGTGAAATGCTATGTGATTGACAATTTCATACAATTGGTCCTTTGGAGTGTATTAAACAAAATAGATTTTTTAGCATATTATTATAATTCTATTTCTTTGTTGTAAACATGCCATTGGTTCAGTTTTGTAAAAAAAAATTCGTGCACATTTTTTTTTTCTATTTTTTCCATTTGATAACCATAGTCAACATTTCAAAATAGTGAATAACATCAAATAATGGAGACAAAGCATGGGCTAGGGCACAACACCAATAGATTAAAACTGAACCAATGACATGTTTACAACAAAGAAATAGAATGATAATAATATGCTAAAAATTCTATTCTGTTTAATACACGCCAAAGGACCAGTTGTATGAAATTGTCAATCACATAGCATTTCACTATTGTATGAGTGGATTGTGCAGGAACAATTAACATTAAACATAGCTATTGTTCTCTTTACTTTCTCAAATCTCTGCAAGTCAAGAACATTAGAGTTGTATAAAATATTGTTAGTATCCTTTTTCCATGGGTCCTAGGTCTTTGGGTCCATGGAAAGGAAATAGATTAGAAAATACACTTCAAAATAAAGGAAAAACTTAGCAAATTCAGTCTAACTTGTTGTAGATGAAGGAACAGTCATGCTAATAGTTCCTCTAAGTCTTCCAAAACATTTATTGAACTCCCCTAAAGTCCTATTGGATCCCCAAATTGCTTAATCCAATCAACTTACATTAGGATCATGAGAAAATTCAAAGGATTAAAAACATTACTTGGAACAGTCAAATCATTATGCTTTCAAATCAATTACCTATCAACATATCCATTGTGAGGGAGAGAAGCCAAACACATAAAGAACATGCACATAAACATGGCAACTGAAAAACTTAAATGAAATACACCAAGAACTACCAAATGATGAATGCTCAATTGTTGTAATGGCAAAGCATCAGAACCATCCATTTCTAGAACTTGATTTTATAGTCTAAATGATTTTTCTATAGTCGTAATGATTTTTCTAGAACTTGATTTTGTAGTCTTAATGATTTTTCTATAGTCCTAATGATTTTTCTATAGTACTCTTAATGATTTTTCTAGAACTTGATTTTCTAGTCTTAATGATTTTTCTATAGTCCTAATGATTTTTCTATACTCTTAATGATTTTTCTTTTGTCCTAATGTTTGTTGCTCTTGATAAATTAGGCCTTGAATTTGAATTTTTGTTCACTATTTTATTTCAGCTTGATATTTCATTCATTTTTCATATACACAGAGACTACACATGCTGATAAAAAAATGAGCAATTTGATTAAGGTTAACTATTCATGATTGTAAATAGTCAATATTTCTGATGGTACTCCTTGATGTATTTCATTTTAAAATAATTATGTTTCTATGGCTATGATAAATGTCCCTTTGTGTTGAGAAAATTAGAGTTGAAAAAATGGTTGCAAATAAATCATCCTTCTTCCACCAACATTCTAGTCAATGTACAAGTAACAAGTCATTCCATTCAAGAAAGACCATGTCTAACAATATCAACACAGAAAAAATAAGGAGTATGTAGAATTTAGTGATTGTATCTTCCATTTGGGCCACTTCATATGCATAGGTGATGCACATGCATATTTTCCTGAGCGCTATTGGGAGCTTACCTAGCAACACATGTACTATTGTGAAAATCACCACAAATCTATTTGCTGCTGGGTCTACCATATACCTTCTATGATAAACTCTAATATGCATAGGTGATGAACATTCAGATTTGCCTAAGCAATACTTTGAGTAGTCCTCCTACACATGTACTATTGTGAAAATCATCACAAGTCCATTTGTTGGAGGGCTACTCAAAGTACACATGTTTGGAGGTTTGAAGGAAACAAGAGAATTTGAAGAGTCACAAGTCTTAAGATTGTACTTAATATAGCCAAGCTTCATTCAATGGTACATTCAAACATGAAACAAACCATTCTTAAACCAGATTAAACTAGTAAACCAAAGGACATACTAATTATAAGTAAACTAGTAAACCAAAGGACATGCTTTTACTACTAAGTCTCTATTTTTTGGGCATACTGATTATAAGTACTTGACATATATCACAAATGTTGCTAATTAAGGTTGGTGGGATGATTACACCTATCCTGAAAAAAGACTGTCAAATCATTACGCTTTCAAATCAATTACCTATCGACGCATCCCTTGAGAGGGAGAGAAGCCAAACACAAAGAACATGCACATAAACACAAAAATTGAAAAACTTAAATGGAATACACCAAGAAGTACCAAATGATGAATGCTCAATTGTTGTAATGGAAAAGCAATATCAGAACCATCCATTTATGGAACTTGATTTTTCTATAGTCCTAACGATTTTTCTTATTTCTTGTCTGTGCTTGGTGACAGGATTTTGAACATTGTTGACATACTTAGATGGAATACACAATACCAAATGATGAATACTCAATTGTTGTAATGGCAAAGCATCAGAACCGTCCATTTCTAAAATTTGATTTTGTATAGTCTTAATTATTTTTGTATAGTCCTAATGATTTTGAAAATTGTTGACAAAGAGTGTTTCTTTTTTTTATTATAGTATAAATGATTTTTCTATAGTCGTAATGATTTTTCTTATTTCTTGTCTTTTGTCCCTTTTTTATTTCCTATGTCTATGCTTTGTGATAGGATTTTGTCACCTTCTTTTGATGGTATATTTCATTCAGTCTATGTGGAATACTATTTTGTTCACTATTTTATTTCAGCTTCATATTTCTTTCATTTTTCATATGCACAGAGACTACACATGCTGATAAAAAAATGAGCTATTTGATTTAGGTTTAGTTTTCATTATTGTAAATGGTTAATATTTTAGATGGTACTCCTTGGTGTGTTTCATATAAAAATAATAAATGTAGTAATGATGGTGTGGTGCATTATTGATATATAGGCTCGATGACTCTTGTCAATGTGCCAAACTATCGATGTGGTGGTGGGCAGTGTGTTGAAGACTTCACAGATACTGAACAACCTTGGACGACAATTTTGGTGCTACCCAAATAGAAAAAAGGTTTCCGATGTGTATATATTTAATATTTCTAATGTGAATACTATTCATTATAATATAAGAACTAATGTAGACTGGGCATCACAGGGAAATAATGGCTACAGATACTTTAGTTGGGTCGATGACAACTCATCTGCATCTATCTGCCCATCTCCACTTATCCGCGATGAAGGATTTGAGTGCAAAACATGTTAGGCTAGGGCAAATTCTGAAGTTATATTTTTACGATGCCTTCTCTGTATTGTAATCACATATCTTTGTTGCGACCATATGCAGAGATGAACTCAGGAATTAGTTAGTTTAGTATTTTCATATTGTAACTAATATTTTAATATGGATATGATGTAACTTCTCTTTGCCTCAAGTGCGCGTATATATGGTTTACATCTTTTTTTAGAATAATTCTTCATGTTTATGACTCAGGTGAGCCCCAATTTGCTATCAATCACATGATTTAATGTATAGTGTTTTCTTGGTTGTTCCATTTGTTCCTTGACCTTGACTATGGATTGATTATCATTTTCAAGCTTGAGCGTGGCTTTGTACCACGCACCGTCCATAGATTTGTATGCAACACTGATTTATGAACGTAAATAATGCATTGAACGTAATCTACAAATGTTGCATGTATGAAGTCTTGCTAAAGTTTGAGTGTCCTCCCTTTATTCCAGTGAGGGATTGGAATGAGTTCATTTTGGATGCAAAGGAGAAAGGGAATAATCAAAGAGGAATTACACTAGCAAATGGGAGAAGGTATAAACATTTTAATAGATTTTTATTATTAAATAATGAAATTTGCATATACTAGTATTCTAAGCATCCTCATTACATGATTTAAGGTCTTAGTCCATGAAAAAATTAAATTAGACTTACTATCCAAAATACATAAAAAACATGCACATAAACATGACAACTAAGAAACATAAATGTAGATTTCACAATAGCTGAGAAACATAATTGTAGGCACCATAGTCACAATCTTTTAGAGACAATGTAATTGAGTTGTGTACCCAAGCGGTGTAGAGAAACTTTTGCACCCCTGATTCCAAGTTGAATACATTTGTTGGAGGACCTTGTATTCATGAGCAACAGATGTAGTTGACTTGGAATTAGAGGTGCAGGAGTTGCTCTCCACCGTCTGGGTATACAACTCAATTACATTATCTCTAAAAGATTGTGACTATGGTGCAAGCGGTGTAGAGAAACTTCTGCACCCCTGATTCCAAGTTGAATACATTTGTTGGAGGACCTTGTATTCATGACCAATAGATGTAGTCGACTTGGAATTAGAGGTGCAGGAGTTGCTCTCCACCGTCTGGGTATACAACTCAATTACATTGTCTCCAAAAAATTGTGACCACGATGCCTACAATTATGTTTCTCAGCTGTTATGTCCCAGGACCCCTTATGACCCTTTAAAATCCCTAAGAATACATCTTAGAGGTCTTAAAATGTCATAAAGGGTCATAAGAGGCTCCTAGGAGGGGCCAGATGAGCTTCCACCTTCACGTGGTTGGCCCTGTTAAGTACAAAATGTTTAACTATTCTCAAAATAAAGAGAAGCTCAATAATTTAAGGTCTCAGTCCATCGAGATGCTAAAAAAATGACAGGAATCAACGATGGAGAGTTTTAGATTCTGAGAAGACGTATATGGAGTGGAGGCCAGATTGAGTACCAGTGTAGAGTGTTAATAATTATAGCCTTTTGGCCAAGATCAAATTGATCAAATAAATACCCTTGTGTGATTTATAATAATAAGGAGATTATTATTTCATTTATATATATGTGTTGGTTGAATTAGTTAAGGGCCCAAGGTTGGCCTCTTGGCTTTAACATTAAATATATTTAATAAGACCAGGTCAGCCCTCTTGAAGATAATTCAATTCATATATATATGGTGTTGGATTCTAGGGAGAGAAGCACCAAAAAGATAACGTGCTTCCCTCCCCCAAAACCTTGATTCTCTGCCTTAAGCAAACTTATATCAACATATATTGGTGTGAAAGATAAGCAGCTTCAGCTAATAGATAAGAACAAGTCTGAGCATGAATAAAGATCAGATTATGATCTGATCCATACAACCAACAATTATTGGCAATGTTAACTACAAGTTGATTAGGGCTGGAAGCCTCTGTTAGGACTGGACTCTTCCTCAATACACTAACACTAAGGTACTAATCAGGTTCTCCTCAGCACCTTTGTTAGTATAGTTTGGAGGCATATAGACTGGAGTATACTTGGTTGATATCCGGGCATCTTCTATCCCTTCTTGTTTACTTTATTCTATGTTTAGTTGTGTTAGATCTCTATAGTTTGTTCATTTCAGAGTAGAATCTGAAATATATCAACAAGAGATGATGATTCAGTAACCTACATCTAGAAAACCTTCACAATTATTCCTTCTTTGGCCTCCACTTTTTCTTCTTCTCAAAAATGGTTATCTAGAAACTTTGGAGCCTACCAATTCTTGCCGTACACAACCTGTGTGTGTTGATGACAATGAGGATGTGCATAATAGTAATACAAGTAAACATCTTAAATTGATTGGTGTAGTAATACAAATTTAATTGCAATTGGTGTTTTGATTAATGTAACAATTTGTATTGCAACTATAGAGAGTGTAGAGGCCGTTGTTAATGAGCAGGTTGAGGTTGAGGTTGAGGCCAGACAAACTGACCTCGATGTTGATGATGTGACTAGATCAAGTAAAGAGCTATACGATTGTGAATGTTGTCAATGCCTTTATTACCAAGGAATCACTGCTTGCCATTAATGAACATTAATGAACACTTACACCATGAAGAAGACAAATGATTAAACAGAAAGAGAGGACCAACTGAACTATCTTGTGGTCAGTCTATATCACATTGAGAAACAACGTCAAGACTTGAGAATCAAAACAATCAAAAGTTTCTTCAAGACCATGAATGATCAACAACATTCCATCAGAAAACAAAACACTAATCTATGTTATCATTAAGCCATAAAATATGTCTTGAAAGTTTAGAAGCATCACAAAAACTTTCAAGAAACTTAGTACTATCCAAAATATGTCTTTAAAGTTTATTTCTAATGATTATGATGATGTTGATGTTGATGTCTATAATTTATTTCACTTACTGATGCTTGCCTAGATTGAATTTTGAATTGCCGGGTTGGAGAATGCTTTCAAAGTTTAGGGTCTGTTCCACATGATACTCTTAGTTATAACTCAAATGCAACTCAACATATTTTTGATGCTGGGAAACCCACTGCAGAAACTCATCCGCAGGTGAAATTTAATGTTGTGAATGTTGGCATTGTTAATGTTATTACTTTTCCTCACGTTTCATATTTGTGAAAATGTTTCTTGGCACTATCTTCTTTTTCAATTCCTATATTTGCAGCTTTTTAGATCATTAACTTAAGCATTACATGTCTTTGTTCAAAGTTTATTCTAACACTATATTATATCTTATTCTTATTACAATGTTCTTTGTTGTGGGGTAGGAGGTCAATCTTCATTGTCTTCATTGTGGGGGATAGTGAATATTTCTCTGACAAATAGTAAGTCTTCTTTAGTATCTTATAATAACATGCTAAACTGATAAAGGTGTTATGGGCATTTAATCTGCAATTACTAATAGATTAAGAATATTATTCCTATGCTTAATGTTCCATTTAAATGTATTTAACACAAAAAACAAATTTACAAAACTGAACCAATGACATGTTTACAACAAAGATGTGTTGAGGAGTTTGCTCCTTGTTTAATGTTAACTATTCCTGCACAATCCACTCATACAACAGTGAAATGCTATGTGGAAGGGATGGTTGATAATGTCCCTTGAGGGAAGGGGGATTGTGAAAGACTTTTTATCATTGTATTATGTATTTCCAATATGTTTGGATGCAGGGCAGACCAGTAGAATGAAGGATCATTCACTGATTGCATGATAACCCAGTTTTGAAGGGTCACTGGTTGAGGGGACAGTCAAGGTCCGGATGATTGGGCCATTGGAGGACCCTATTTCTTTCTATTAATTTATATTCAAATTGGATGCATAGATTTCGTGTGAATTATTGGATGCTATGTATCCTGCAACTGCATTTGTAAATCTGCATATACTTCTCTAGGGTTGTAAGCCACTTAGAGATCAAAATAGAGAAACTAAATTAGAATCATTCTTTGTCCTATTTTCTTTTAACAAAGTCTCAACTATCAATGATACAATACATTTGATGCCCTAAGCTATCAATACAAATGACACCTAGCTAGAAACTCACGGGCTGTCCATTTGATAACCACAATCAACATTTCAAAAAAATGGATATCCTTGAGCACAAGCACCAATAACATCAAATAATGGAGTTAAAGCATAGGCTAGGGCATGACACCAGTAGAATGTGGTCATTTCAGTGACATCAATATACAATGGCATCATTAAACATATATGCCAGTAATATCAACAAATGTGAATCCAAACATTTGAAAACTAATGACATGTTTACAACAAAGGTCTAATAGAACTCCCAACAATTCTTAAACATACTTTATCTGATATGATGAATTCTTAAACAATTAAGGTTGGACTAGACATAGTTATCACACATTTTTTTTGTGTGGTACAAGGAAAATTTGGCTAGGTCAAATCTTCCTTCGTGCTAGTAGTCTATAGAATTAGACCTTTATTAACAATTGATCATATCAGATAACTAGTATGTTTAAGAATTGTTGGGACTGGTCCTTTGGCATGTATTAAATAGAATATATAGAATTTTTAGCATATTATTATCATTCTATTTCTTTGTTGTAAACATGCCATTGGTTCAGTTTTGTAACTTCACTGTTGTATGAGTGGATTGTGCATGAATAGTTAACATTAAACAAGGAGAAAACTCCTCAACAAATCTTGGAAACTCCATTCACTTCTACCAAGAATAAATCATTTAATCTATTCAACATTACATATAATCATTAGACAGTTACATTTTCTGACTATGTAGAGGAACAGTCACGACCAAAATGACCAAAACTACTTTCACCCTTGCACAAGCTATTCCAAACTTCAAGTAAAATGAGAAATATGCTATATCAAATCATTCATATTCATAGTAACCATTCAAAAGATCATTTTGTCAATGAACCCTCTAACTGTACCCCTACGACAAACAAAGGAAACCTCAAAATAGAGAAAGGAAACTTAGTAAAACCAGTCTATGCCGCTGTTTGTGAGGGTACAGTCATTATAAGTGCCTCTCAAACCTCTCCAAACATGTAAGATTGTCTTTAAATACTTTATTGATCTCTTCTAAACATTAACCAAATCAAACCTACATTTGAATCCACACACAATAACCCCAAAATGAAGGGTTTTGTATACTTTAATGAATCTCAGTCATTGGTAACGCATGTATAGTCAAACTAGTAGTCTCCAAAGCATTTAATAAGTGACTAGATTGTATTTAATACATGCCAAAGGACCAGTTGTATGAAATTGTCAATCACATAGCATTTCACTATTGTATGAGTGGATTGTGCAGGAACATTTAACATTAAACAAGGAGAAAACTCCTCAACACATCTTGGAAACCATTGAATTCAATAATAAATGAAACCTAACACCAACACTATTCCTTCCATTCACTTCTACCAAGAATAAAGCATTTAATCCATTCAACATTACATATAATCATTAGACAGTTACATTTCCTGACTGTGTACTAGAGGAACAGTCATGACCAAAATGATCCAAACATTTGAAAATAGTGAATCGATATCCTTGAGCACAAGCACCAATAACATCAAATAATGGAGATAAAGCATGGGCTAGGGTATGACACCAGTAGAATGTGGTCATTTTAGAGAGCATTCATGATCAAATAAAATCCAATGCATTTGAAATTTATAGTCAAATATGATGCCAGAGGCTCGAAAGATGAAGAAATCACATACGAAGAACATGCCATTGGTTCAGTTTTGTAAATTTGTTTTTTGTGTAATTAGTAATTGGCAGATTAAATGTAGATAACACCTTTATTAGTTTAATTAGCATGTTATTATCATATCAGATAAATTATGTTTAAGAATTGTTGGGACTGGTTCTTTTGCGTGTATTAAACATAATAGAATTTTTAGCATATTATTATCAATCTATTTCTTTGTTCTAAACATGCCATTGGTTCAGTTTTGTAGATTTGTTTTTTGTGTTAAATGCATTTTTCGTGAGGAGGGTTCTTGTTATGAGGAGATTGATGAAGATTGTGCACCTCAAAAACCAATTCATAAGGTACTAATCCATGTTTCCTATTCACTTATATTTTTGGTTTGGTAAATCTCCTTATAAGTTTCATGTCCTTTCTTTTGATTACTATGGATGAGATATATATCTTACATTTAACATTCAACTTCATTACATTTTAGAACATGTAGTGTGTTTTTTGAGGATTTTACCAAACCAACTTTTAACATAAACCAAAAACACCAAACTGATATCTTGCCCTTGCAATGTGACAAAATATTTGCATTTGACCAATAACTGCAAGAAATTGAATGATAAATCCACATACCTGTATCTTTGTAAAATACCCAGAACATCAAAAAGATGGCTAAGTGGCGACTGCCATGATTTTTATCTACTGAATATGGGAAAAAAAAACACCAAGAAGAATCGAATAGAAAACATGATTGGTCATTTCAGAGAGCATTTATGATCAAATAAAATGCAATGCCTTCTCTCGCTCTCGATTAGCTTTCACCTGCTCGTTTTCTCCCACTCCTTTTCTCTACAATCAAAATAAAAATGATTTGGCCGTTTCAAAATAGTGAATTGATATCCTTGAGCACAAGCACCAATAACATCAACTATTTTGATTTGTGGGTACCCTAATGTTGGCAAGAGTTCTTTTATTAATAAGATTACTCTGCAAGCTTGAAGAAGTGATATATTTTGGCAAATGAAGAGTGGATAGATGATGATGTTCCTAAGATCATGGATGGACACAATGTTGCAGATAGAATGGGAAGACATCTTTCTAGCCTAGCCCTGGATCCTTCTACAATTGGGGTAGGATCCAAACCCAGGCTAAAAAGATGTCTTCCTTTTTGTTGTGGAATATAGGCTCTGCTGCTGCAACAATGACATACTATGATGCACATATCACAACAGCTGGGAAACATAAATGTAGGCATCATGGTCACAATTTTTTGGAGACACAACATAATTGAGTACTATTCCCAGATGATGCAAAGAAACCACTACTTTGCATCATCTCGAAAAACCACTCAATTATGTTGTGTCTCCAAAAAATTGTGACCATGATGCCTACATTCATGTTTCTTAGTTGTTGTGTCCCAGGACCCCTTATGACCCTTTACGATCCCTAAGAATACATCTTAGAGGTCTTAAAATGTTGTAAAGGGTCATAAGAGGCTCCTAGGAGGGGCTAGGTGAGCTTCCAGCTTCATGTGGTTGGCCCTATTAAGTAGAGAATGTTAAACTATTCTCAAAACAAAGAGAAGCTCAATAATTTAAGGTCTCAGTCCATGGAGATGCTGAAAAAACAACGAGAATCAATGATGGAGAGTTTTTAGATTATGAGAAGATGTATATGGAGTGGAGGCTAGATTGAGTACCAGTGCAGAGATGATGATTTAGTAACCTACATCTATAAAACCTTCACAATTATCCCTTCTTTGGCCTCCACTCATTCCTCTTCTCAAAAATGGTTATCTAGAAACTTTGGATAGTGTTTTCTCATCCATGCACGAAATGTGCTAGTGATCGTATAAAATTACTTTAAGCCTCTAGTATTGATGAGATGTACAAGTGTAAAATGTTTTTGCAAGATTGTGATCAATTTGTGCAGTGTACATAAATGCAAGGTGATGATTATTCTTGATGATCAACATGTAGCTAGGACTAAAGATAACACAGCTCAAGAGACCATCATAGGTTGTCTCTTTCTTCGGTCTATATTATTGACATAATGTTTTACCTTTCATTAGCTCATCAAATTTGGGGATTTGAAAGAATTTAATAGAATATTTTCATGACAACATATATTATTTAAGTTGACATTGCACGAATTTATCTACTTCATGCACTTGTCTACTATGAAGACAGTGATAAAGAAGCATCTCCTCCCATGGCCATGCTTCTTTATCTCCGTCCTCATAGTCTACAAGTGCGTGAAGTAGATAAATTCATGCAATGTCAACTTAAATAATATACGTTGTCATGAAAATATTCTATTAAATTCTTTCAAATCCTCAGATTTGATGAGCTAATGAAAGGTAAAACATTCTGTCAATAATATAGACCAAAGAAAGAGACAACCTATGATGGTCTCTTGAGCTTTGTTAACTTTAATGTGCCTAACTGTCAGTTTTTTGACAATTTATAATTACTTTTGATGGAAGCACTATGTATTCAACAGACAAAATGTCAAAAAAAAAAAATTTATGACATTTCGTGTGACAGTAATGCTATATGTTCGATAGGGAAACCTGTCGGAGAATACTACACAATTGTTGCTCTTCCGATAGTTCAAGTGTCGTAAATAGAAAATTCGATAGAAATTTCAACAGAATATTCAATAATGAGGCCATATCACCGATAGGTACATCTGTCAGAATTTGATGCAAACTATTGCTATTCCAACAGGTCTAATGTCAGAAAGAATATGTTTTCGATAGTTTAGTTCCGATAGAGATTGTATATTTCTGATAGGTCTTGTTATCAAAATTTTGATGGATGAACCGCAAGAAATGCCATAACAAAGTTGTTGTCATGTGCAAGTTTTTGATGTGACATGGTGTCGATAAATTGACAGATATGTCTTCTATCACAATCTTCTACGCAAAAATGGCGACAGACTCAGGTGTCAAAATTTTGACAAATGAGCATTGCAAATTTGACAAATGGCCATTGGAATTTGACCTCAAATATACAATATATTTTTGCAAAAGAAACTTGCAATTGAAGATAATAACAGATCAAAATTTGGCATTGTAGTGGATGTGACTCTATACCTAGTACAAATTATTTCCTCTAAAGCTTCCAGATGGCCTTTCTCTAGGAGCTACATTAAGGCATTCAATTGAGGATTAATGTATTAATGCCCATCTATATCTAGGTTTGCATCACACATGCTTAAGGCAAAAGTTCCTAATAGAACTGAAGAGAGTAATTAATATGGAAATTGAATCAAATGTAAACAACATATGGCATTAATTTTCAAAGACAGTGACAATTTAAAAGTATTGGAAAAATATAGTGTACAACCAATGATAGTGTGCCATGGGAAGTCACAATAAGTATGAACCCATAGAGGATTTTCATTGTTTCCTAAAAGAAGATCTTTTTCAGAGTGAGATTTAGCTATATAGAGGTGAAGCCATGACATACAAAAGGTAAGAGAGCCTCAAAGTTTCTGACATATAATGCTATCATGTCAAAAGGACAATGATGTGTAGTTTTTAGAACAATGGAACAACCATCTCTCTTAAAAGGAACAACCATCATGTTATAGAGTTATTGAATATGGCCATTATCATGAGATCATAGGGAAAAACACATCTATCTACTATTAATAAACAATTTCTTCTTTAGAGGCAATTTTGAATTCTATGCTCATGTGAAAAGGAAATGTCACTCAGTTTGAAGTCCTAATAGAATAAATACAATAAGAAGAAATTGACACATCATGCCTTATATCAGAACCAAACACAATAAGAAGATGGAACAACCATAAGGTACAAGCATGTGCAAGTCATTGTAATCATTGGAGATATGTTAAAGGTTAAGTGCGATAGTAGAGCATGACCATGATACAATTAATGAAAGTGCCATAAAACACCATGATATTTATAATCAATCATAGAGAAAATAAATAGTGACACAAATGATTTGTATTTTAGTGCCACCAAATACTTTCCAAATAGTCATCAATGTATTAAAGCATTCCAAAGTATAGGATAGCAAGGTGCTTCAATACATAGCTGCAGTGATCAAAATAGTATTTTACAATATCATGAAGTAAACAAATGCAATGTTTCAAAATAAGGCAAACTAAAACAACAAATGACAAGCATTTCCATTAAACACAACATAAAAGGCATCTTTGACACTGAGCCCTCAAAGAACAGGTTTGATGTTTACATGTTTTGAAAGTTAACAAGGTTTATATTTTCATCATGAATACATGAAAACAAGCACAAAGGATCACAATAAGTAATATCTAATATAAAGAAACACAATGACTATCAACATCAAAGCGGTGGTGTAGGAACTCAAACATCATCTAAAGATAATTTGTCATGTTCTCTTTCCTTTGCACTTTTACAGGATATTGAACGTGAAAGAAAAAGAAATGAGAACCCCAAGGTAATGGATGAGGATGATAGTGACAAGGTAGCTAAAATAAAGGCTGCTCATTTTGAGGAGTCGATGAAATATGCCTGAAGAAGTGTCAGTGATGCTGATATTCAGAAATATCAAGCCTTTTCACAAACACTACACAGCAATCTCGAGGCTTTGGTTTTGAATTTTGATTTCCAGATAGACCTGATGGTGCTTCTATTGGTGCTTCGAATGTATTTTCTACAGAAAATAATAAAGATGAAGATGACTTATACAGGTTGCACATCCACATCCACATTTGATATAAAATTTATTATTATAAAGTCTTTTTATGGAAATCTATTTTACATTAGTCTATATTATTTTGAAGCCTTGTTATAGAAATCTGTTTTCTATTAATCCTTAGAATTAGTTAGAAAATCTTCTTCGTTCTTTCTAAATTCATGAATGATTCTATTTTTCTGAAGTAAATAGCATATGTAATAGATAAACATGAAATCATCAACAAATATCTACCTCTAAATACAACTCCAAATGAATGAATAAAAGAAGAAAATGATAATGTTGATTGGGTATCCAGTAAATTAAACAGTTTAATCATGCAAACAAATGTGGATGTGGATGTGCAACCTTATGCTTTTACTACTAAGTCTTTGTTTGTCAGACATACTAATTATAAGTACTTGAGGTATCAGGTTATTGATACGTCCTTGGTATTTTCATGCATTTAATCTTATAAAATCATCAATTTTTAAGCATTAAGCATAGTAATAGGTCAATCTTCATTTAATTGCAAAAATGAAACACCAATGAAGAAAATAATGAGTAGAAAATAATAGATATTATTAACATAGGTTGAAGCCAATCTCATCCTTCGATTATAAGAAGGATTTCCAAGCTCCTATTTGAAAACAATAGATATTATTGAAATAAGCGGAAGCCAATCTCATCCTTTCTCTTGTGATCTTATATCAAAGGATTTCAAAGCTCCTATTTGAGAATAATAGACATTATAGACACATAAGTTGAAGCTAGTTCTTCCTTGCTCTTGTGAGCCTATATCAAGGATTTCTAAGCTACTTTATTCAAATTGGATAGTATTATCACTTGATATTCATACCTTCTCTATAAAAAGAAGTGTATTGCTAGATGCCTAGTGACAAAATTCACCCTCTCCTGGTTTTAGATTGAGGCCAAGAAGCACTAGGCTTTCAGCGGGATAAGGTTTAGTATCCATATGGCATTCAAAAACCATACTCTACTTAAATCCATTTTTCTCATCGTTCAATGTTACCAAATACATATGTGTACTCTTCACATAGTGACAGTAAAAAAAATTTAAAAGGAAATAACATAGAGTGACAAGCCACATGCTTGATGGAGGAGGGAGCCAAGAGTTTTTCTCCCTTTATTGTAACCAAATAAATAAACATCATTGTAACACGGAGGAGCGAAAATCTCAAAGAGCATTCATGACTTTTCCTTATTTTCAATGCTCAATCAAGTTGTTAGTATTTAAATATGTCAACAAATTGGCATAATAGAAAACCCTAAAGAAGAATAATACAAAATAGAGAATGTAGAAATCCTTCAAGTTGAGAAATGTGCAAATATTGTAGAGAAACCCTTGACGATAACATTATATAATGGAACCCTCATCGAGCCATGAAAAGAATAGGTAAAAGACATAAAAATGTGATATATTTTCTTATGTTCTCCTTCAGAAGAATAGAGCCTAGGGAAAATCATGATGCATACCTAGCAACGATCACATTTGTAGACAAACCCTGGGATGAAGCCGATGACGCTCAACTAGATGAAGCAACAAGCCCAGATTTGTAAAAAAGAGTTTCAAAGATCTTCGAATTCACATTTTGCGTGCTGCAATTCCCTTGAAAAAATTCACTATGGTAATAATGAATGAGAAATGAAACCTTTTTTTTTAAAGTTATGCCCGCGTTTGTCAAAATTTCCAAGGTCATTTCCACAGTGGATCCACTCAAGTACATGCTATCGAAGACAACACTTATAGGCTGAATGGAAAAATGGGTCATGTTGCTAAGTGAATTAGACATCCAATATGTAGATAGAAAAACAATAAAGGGGAAAGTCATTATAGATCAGCAAGCTGAAGAATCCCTAGTAGATGCGTATCCTTTGGTAATGGAGTTTCCAGATGAACATCTATGTATGGTCAAAGAAAAACTAACATGGAAGCTATATTTTTATGGCTCCTACACATCACATGGATCAGGGGCATGAATCCTCTTTGTTTCTCCTCAAGGTGATTATATCCCCAAATAATTCAAATTGGGATTCCCTTGCACCAATAATATTTTAGGATATGAGGCACTCATCTCAGGCCTCAAAAAAATAATTCAATGGAACATCACAAAATTGCAAGTGTTCAGAGATTCACAAATGATCATCAAACAAGTCCTGGATAAATTTCAAACTAAGGATGACAAGCTTCTACCTTATAAAGAATTGGTGGAAAAAATGAAAAGAGTAGTTCCTAAGTATACAATTCACAAAAATACCTAGGCTACAATACAAGGTTGCCGATGCAATGGAAACCATCAGGTCCTTACTATAAATTCCTTGAGATTCAATGCAATATGAATTCTTAGTCGAGTAGCTACATACACCCACTTATGAGAATGCCAATTTTGAAATGGTATGTGTCTTGGTTGGTCTTGTGTGTGCTAAAATGTGAGTAAGTAAACACACTTCAATGCATCATTACTTGATTTACTTTGAACAAATTGAAAGCATATAAAGCCATCAAAGAGAAATAAAATCAATCCATTGCCTCCTAGTAGATTCATGTTTGGGATGCTCTCAGATTCATTACATTCTAGTGACATGAAAACAAATCTAAATGAAGGATTTAACATGCATGTAGAATGAGATGAAGATTTATCCAATTACCAATTGAAGTTCATCCAATAAATCAAAATTGAGTGTTCCTATGTGATTTGATATGCAATGATAATGAAGATACTAATCTATAATGAAACTATGATTAATCCATATTAAGCTTAAAATGAGATGTTCCTATCAAATGTATGCAATAAACTCAAAATATCAACTTCAATGCAAGAATAATTTAAATGCTTAGAAATGAAAATGAAAGCACTACTTTAGCAAAAACTAGGATGATTGTGATGAGAATGAAGCTCACTTATATAGATTTGAACCAGAAATGAATGACTAGGATTGATTGAGAATGAGAGGTGAAGATTGATTCAAAGATTCAGTCTCAACAGAAACTTCACAAATCAACTAAAGAGCTCAGTAGATGAATTTTGGATATTTCAAAAGATTGTTGAGTTAATTGGATTGATTCTTTAGTTAACTATCTTGTTCCCATTTTATAAGATCAAGTTGATCAAAGATTTCCAAAACTATCTTTTGATGACATAAATATGCACTTTAAGATTTTAAATAATAATTTTAATGCATTTGTGTCAAAAAGGTGGTGAAATAATCAATTTAAATCCCTTTTCATAATTTGTTGACAATTGTCTTATTCATTTAATCAATATTTAGAATATTCATTAAATAAATAGTTAGAGACTTGATTCAATTTATTTACTTAATTGATCCTTGAACCATTAATTAAATAAATAGTAAGAATTTGATATAATTGCCAATGATGTTTGAGATTAGGAATTAATTAATTATTGTTGATTTAGTGCAGAAATATATTGATCAAGTCAATTTGATGAATTTAGAGAGCCTTGGGTTAGGACTTTAATATAATTGATCGAAATGAAGAATAATTCAAGATTAGGGGCCTATGGTTTTGGGAGACCATTTTTGAGTGATTACATTTGCCCCTCTTTGAATGATATGCGATCAGCACATCGATTCAAAGAATAGATAGTGATGAGACTGATGATGACAACTAACCAACTTGATGTGAGGTGATGAAGTCGATTATTGTCAGAAATATTCTTAAACCATTGGTTTGGTTTGAATGATTGATTAGTTTGTTGTGAAGTGATGAAATCGATTATCATTAGGATATTAATAATACCATTGACTTGATTTAGTGTGATGAAGCCAATTGGATTTGACTGAAGACAAGACCAGTTTGGTATGAAGCGATAAAATTGATCTCCCCTTTAAGATTTGGTGAGGAGAAATCTCAACTTGATGTGGTGCGGTGAAGTTGAGATGCCCCTGGTATTTCATTCTGATTGGTTTGATTACTTGATCAATTATTTGTTGATGTTATGATCGTGCCCCCTTGGGAGAGAACTCAAAAGATGACAAGGTGCCCCAGTGTGATTAGGTCGAGGGAACATTCTACATTGAATACTTTGGTTGACTCAGGTTGACCAAAAGTTGGGTATGGGTTAACCAATGATCGGAAGGAGGAAAGAAGTGAATTGGAAGAATAGAAGATTGATTAGAGAAGCGGTCAACTAGTATTAGGGTTTGGAAGTCAAACAATGATTTTGACTATGTTGAGGATGTTGGATTTTGATTTCAACCCTAAAAATGAGATAAGAGCTGGTCAATTAGGTAAGGGTGCAAATTTCAAGCCAATCAGAGCAAGTTGAAAAATGGGTCAAAAAGCTATATAAAGGCCAAATATGTCATTTTCCATTCAGTTTGACTTCTTTGAGTTTTGAAAAACCCTCTTGAGTGAATATGGAAAATGCAATCCCCGTGGCAACCCATCGATTTGAGTGACAACAAGTGCACAACCGGCCTAGACACTACGGTCCAGCAGTGAGTCATCAAAATCCAAGCTTTATTTTAATCGATTTTGTACTTTATTGTCTATTTTCTGCATTTTAATTTTTCGTGCTATTGGTGAGTCATACGAGCTAGTGAGAAAACTCATATGAGTAAACTCTTACTAGTTTTGGCTCGTACTTAGGCTGTCCTTGACTCATTCTAGGGCTACCCTTGACTCGTATGAGGGTGTATCAATTTTCCCTTTTGCTCGTGTATATACTTTATGTCGGGTTGTATTGGAGGGTTTTCTCATACTGGGACAACCCTTTACTCGTAAGAGAAAATTTGTTTTCCCTTGTTTACTCATACAAATAATAGTGAGAAAATTTAGATGTTAAGATGCCAAATTTTGAACTTGATAATTTTTTGCAGTAGAATCTAGGAGATGTACTTGTATTTGTGATTATGTTTCGATGTCAAAATATTGATGTTTTCTTGGTTTATCCATGTAGGAGGTTCTTCCTGATATACAGTTCAGGATCACATATCCATTGACATTGAGGTTGTTAGCATAGTTGTCAGAGGATGAGAATAATATCTTATTTGAGTGTAGATTTGGTTGGCTCAGAGGGATTTTGGATATCCATGCGAACCATGGATTACTAACTGCCTTGGTGGAGCGATTCCACAATGAGCACAATACATTTCACTTACCTATAGGTGAGATTAATATAATCTTGGAGGATGTTTATCGCATCCTTCACATTCCATTTAGTGGTCCATTGGTATAGTATGAGACATTGCGGATGCTTGGGGTACTATCTATTCGTAGGATTTTCCAGGATGATGACATCCTAGAGAGATGGGTAGGTTGGGACACCATGATGTCCAGGTATAGTCAGGTATCACCTTTGGCATGCATAATGGTAGGGTACATAGGTTGTTTTCTTATGCCTGATAGGGGTCAACAAGGATTCTAGAGTGGTTGGGGAACCACATTAGAGAGTTTACTAGGCAGACCAGTAAAGATGGGATGGGGTCATGCATACTAGCACACATATATCATGAGCTCCATGAAATAGTGTATAGGGGAGTGAGGACACTAATCGTAGGGGTTTTTATTCTTTAGATCTGGGCTTGGGATCACTTGCCCATATGTCATCCTATGTGTAATGTGTCGAGAATAGTAGGACAACCATTTGTATACAGTTATATAGGTTATGAGGTTCATCCCCACTTGGGGAAGACTGCCTATTGGAGGTGACAAATAGATGATATGATAGTTGTCACATGGCGACCCTATCTAGGGATAGATCCATGGAGTGATTGGAGATCTCAACATAGAGATATGTTTGTGACATGACCACTGATAGGTAGCACTGATGTTGTGCTGGAGCATTTCATTGTATTCTAGGTATTATGTCAGTATGGTCGCTGATAGGTGATATCGAGAGAGTACACAACATATGCCCAATTTGCAAATGAGACCAAATTGGGATGGGGGCCGAGATTGGTACCAATGACCACCTTATAGGATTTGGCATTGGTTCAAAAAGGTAGATGGGATTATTTAGAGGGAGTAGTAGACATCAGGGTGGCACTAGAGTATAGGGAGCAATTTCTTAGACATCCCTTTCCATAGTTTATAGACCCAGGAGCCCCAGCCCCTCACATTGATGATGAGGGAGATGTACCACCACTGCCACCACCATGATAGGGACACAAGGATACAGGTCATAGACTAGCAGGTGGAGATGCAGGAGCAGGGTCTAGCAGAGCTAGAGGAAAGCAGCAGCGGAGGGAGCCACCCGAGGGAGGAGGTGATCGATAGGTGAGGTAGAGAGTAGTAGATGACCTAGGAGGTGAGGAGGGGATACCACCATAGAGGACACCTCAAGATGTGATTCAAGCCTTATGGGAGCATGTGCAATTTTTACAGATGGAGGTTGTTGTGGCTTAGACTAGATTATTAGACTGGGATAGGCAAATCACAGAGCTCATAGCACAACAAGATTAGAGGATTACAACACTTACACCTGAGAGAGACCATCATCAACATATAGTGACTCACCATGCAAGTCATGCATCATATTATGTAGTAGCTTATTCCATAGTTGTACCAGCTACACAACATGTTTTTTCAGTCTCACAGTTCATAGCTAGATTAGAGGGCACATAGATGCCCCATGCCATGAGGTGATACCACCTCCGCCACCTCCACCAGTGCCTAAAGTTGAGGATGGAGTAGAGAGTTAGTTGTAGGATCATACCATTTTTGTACCTCTATAGTATATGATGACTTGCTCTGATCATTTTTTTATCCTTGTTTTTAGCACAATGATTTTTGAGATATATATATAGAGATATATGATTCGATGTCATTGTACCTGTGTTGTAGTTTTTCATGCGATGTTTTTATTTCTTTTTAATGCTTAATGAATGTAGTATATATGGATGTGCAAATGAGTAATGCAATTTTGATTTCAATGGATAAATGAGATGAATATGCAATAGTTATTTAATTGTTTTTGATATGCAAATGAATGTATCATGATATAATGAATGTGTGTTTTATTTATTAGGAATGATGGTTGTATGAATATACAAGTGGATATGTGTTGTGAAATGTTTATGTAATGCATAGGTACTTGATCATATCTTGACTGGTGTAGTTGACCGCTTAAGAAGAAGATGGTTAGCCGAATAAGAGACTTCATATCCCATGGAAATAGAATTATTTTTACCAAAGTAGTGTTGTAAACCTACCATGAAATGCATCCTAGAACTTTGTCACTGGTCTATATTGAAAATTTTCATCATAGAGTGTTTTATGGGTCATCGTAGCTGATACAATTCTCATTGGTATAACCATGAGAATATGAATATGGCTTTAAGCGGAGAAATATGGGAAACTGACATAAGCATCAGGACATAAAAGCCAAGATGACCTGACCATCATTTCTAGTTAATGTTGCAAGGAACCATAACCATCAAGGAAAAAAATTCTAGGATGACCTGAATGGTTCTTGCGTAAACAAACAGAATAATAAAAAAGGAGATAGTTCCAAACTCACCTTAGTATTCAGATAAAGAAGGTCGAGGTATGTGTGGTGTTCCAATAGAGATGGAGGCACTTATCACAGACACCCAATTTACCAAATACTTTAGGATCATTGAAACCACACCAACAAGTAGTTTACAAGAAAATGTGATTATGCCCCAGCCCTATATGACTCTAGTCATTAATTTAGACATTGTTGAGTGACATATGAAAGGGATAATCTCTAAATCGAAGAATAATAGATAACATACCAATAAAATTCACAAGTTATATTGCACTTTTAGTTTGGTAGACCTCATGAAGTTACAATAGAAAATGTGATCATGCACCACTCAGAGGGTATTCGTTTGTTTGTTTATGCAATTTTTAGTGTCATCTGATAGCTGGTGAGATGGTGGAGTGTTAAGAAACACTGTTGGTCGTCCAAGTTTGCAATTTTGTTTGAGTAGTTGATGAGATGGGTGTTAAGAAACACCAGTGTTTGTCAGTAGATAACCTATCAATGGTTGTTTGAAAACTAACTCAATGTTGGCTATGATTGTCACATAAGATGTTGTCCCCTAGTGTTGCTCAAATGTCCTAGATTCCAATCCATGGTAGTACAATAGGGCACAATAGATTTGTCAAGAAAGTAAATGAATGTCATGCACATATTTGAGTTGAAAAAGGATGTCAAGACATGTGTTGATAGAAGGAGTGCATAATTAAAAAGAGGTGCCTATTTGCCATATTTTCACCATCTTGGATGGATTTTTCTTTTTTTGCTACCAAGGCGTCTGTTTACTAGGTTTTCACCAAGGCACTTCTTTTTTTGTTTTTCCAAATTTTTGTAGTTTTCTCTTTTTTTTTTGATGCATCAAAGCACCTGTTTACTAGGTTTTCACCATGATGATCATTTTTTTAAGGACCTTTTTATGATTTTTAGTATTTCTTCAGGATTTTTTCTGATTTTTTTGTATTTCTTCAAGACTTTTTCTGTATGTACATGCTACTAGATGTAGAGAATGCTTAGGTGTAGAACTTCTTGAGGTGAAGCATGTTGATAGGCTCACAGAGATGTTCCCCTTCTAGTGTAGAGAGTTAATATGCATTGGAACCAAATGCTGCAGTAATAATGTAAGGCCCCAACCAGTTAGGCTCGAATTTCCCTTTTTGTTCTCTGTGTGACTGGTTATGAGGATTTTCTCTCAACACTAAGTCCCCCACCTGAAATTCTTGTGGCTTGACCTTTTTATTATAACCTCTTGACATTCTCTTCTGATAGGATTTGAGATGATCAAATGCCACTTGCCGATGTTCATCCAACAATTCTAACTCTTGCATTCTATAAATTTTTTAATCCTCATCAGGTATGAGTCAATGCAATGATACTCTCAAAGATAGAAGTTCCACTTCTATAGGTAGGAATGCTTTTGTACCATAGACTAGAGTGAATGGTGTGGCTCTAGTAGGTGTTTTGATACTAGTACAATAAGCCCATAGTGCTGGATTGAGCTACAGGTGCCAATCTCTTCTCGACCTGCTGTTAGTACGATGCAAGATTTTGAGCAGATTTTTGTTGGAGGCTTCGACCTGGCCATTTCTTTGAGGGTAATAGATTGAAGAACAGTGTTGAGTAATCTTAAATTTTGTGCAAAGGTATGATATATCACTGTTCTTGAACTATCCTCCATTATCAGTAGTGATAGAAGATGGGATACCATAGTGATATATGATGTAATTCAAAATGAACAGAGCCACCTATTTGCCTATTGTTGTAGTGAGTGGGACTGCTTCAACCCACTTGGTGAAATATTCTATGGTTGTTATGATGAACTTATGTCCATTGGAGGAAGATGAATAGATTTGTCCAATGAGATCAAATGCCCATTATTGGAAAGGCAAGTGTGTAACAAAATGAATGAGTTACTTTGTTGGGGAGTGAATGAGATTCCCATGTATTTGGAGCTTTTTACAAGTCTTTGCATATCTGATGGCCTCTTTTTCCATGTTTGGCCAATAGAACCCAGCTCTCAAGAGTTTATGAGCCATGGTCAAACCATTAGAATGAGATCCACATATACCAACGTGGACATCGACTAACGCATGTCTAGACTCCTCTTTTTCTAAACACCTAAGTAATGTTCTGTCCAAACCTCTCCTATATAGCTCATTTGTAATGATGACATACTGTGAGGAATTTTGGATAAGGTGTCTACATTCATTTTTAGTAAGGCTATTAGGGATGACTTGGTCATGGAGATAGGAATAGATATGGCTATAGCGGGAAGAGGTTGGGCTAATAATGGTACACATCATCTAGGATTCTAGGGAATTATAGGTGGGGTGATGAATTTCTTCCACCAAGAACACATAGAAAAAGTCATCTTCTTGCTAAGGTAATGAGCCCAACATAGAAAAAGCATCAACAGCTTTGTTATCTAGTCTTGGAACTTGTTGAAATGTGACAAAAGTGAAATACTTTTTGAAATCATCCACCATGCTCTTATAGGGTATGAGCTTGTCATCCCGTGTTTGATAGATGTCATTCACCTGATTTACCACAAGCTGAGAGTCACCATAAACATGTAATTCAAAAATGTTCCACTCCAAGGCCAGCTTCAATCCATTTACTAAGGCCTCATACTCAGCGATATTATTGGTACAGGGAAAACAAAGCCTGTATATTTTAGGGATAGAGTAAATTTTTGGAGTGATGAATAGAAAACTTGTACCTGCACCTTGTTGAGTGAAAGATCCATCAAAGAACATTTTCCAGGAATGGTGAGTAATGTGCATGATGGATCCATCTAGAAATTCCACATTAATGGGTTCCTCTCCCTGCAATGGTGAATCATCCAACTGATCTGTGATCGCTTGTCCCTTTATGGCTTTCTTTTAAACATACTCAATATCAAACTTGCTCAGTATCATGACCCATTTAGCCAACCTACCAGTCAAGGTTGCTTTACTATGCAAAAATTTGAGGGGATCTATTTTTTCTATGAGTTGTACTAGATGCGATAACATGTAATGCCTGAGATTTTGAGATGCAAATACCATAGCCAAACAAGATTTCTCAATCATAGAATAGTTCATCTCATAAGAGACCAAAGTGTGACTAATATAGTAGATGGAACACTCCTTTTTGTGTTCATCTTGCTGAGCTAGAAGTTCCCCGAGTGGTGTATCAGTAGCTGAAATATAAAGAAAGAGGGGCTTACCCTAGATTGGAGACATTACTTGACTGGTGGATTTTCCAAATATTGTTTAATTTTCTTGAAGTGTTGAGCACAAGCTTCATCCCATTGATATGGTACACCCTTGCGATGTGGCTTAGTAAATGGTTGTGCTTTATCTGCTAGCTAGGATATAAACCATCTAATAGATTGAATCCATCCCTGCAAGGTCCTCATTTGGCTAATATTTTTAGGTGGTGGCATTTCTATAATAGCTTGTACCTTAGCCAGATCCACCTTGATTCCTTTGGCTGAAATAATATATCCCAGGAGTTTACCATAAGTCACTTAGAATGCATACTTTTTAGGTTTTAAGTGCAACTTGAATTGTTCCATCCTATCTAAAATTTGTCCCAAGTCCTATAGATGTGTAGATCTCTATTTAGTTTTGACAATAGTATCATCGACATAATCTTCCATGTTCTTGTGAATCATATGATGGAAAATGGTGGTTACTGGTCATTGATAGGTTGCACCAGCATTCTTTAAACTGAACGGCATGATGATCCAACAAAATGTTCCCCATGAACATGTGAAAGATGTATTTTCGTGGTCTTTTGGAGAAATTTTGATCTTATTGTATCTAGAAAAATCATCCATTAAGGAATACATCTCATACCCAACTATCATATCTACAATCATGTCTATGTTTGGCAGTGGGAAATCATCTTTTGGACAAGCTTGGTTGAGATCTCTGAAATCAGTGCACACTCTGATGGATTTATTTGATTTAGTGATTGGTAGAATATTTGAAATCCATTTGGCATAGGCTATTGCTTTGATGAATCCAGCTTTAAGCAATTTCTCTAATTCAACTTTTACCAAGAGAGCCACATGTGGATGCATCTTGCACAATTTTTTCTTGACTGGTTTGACTCTTGGTGCAATGAAAAGATGATGCATTATTAGATCTAGATCCAACCCTGGCATATCAGAATAAGTCCATGCAAAATTAATCTTTTTATCCTTTAAGAACTGAGTGAATGTTGCAAGCTCTTCAGCTATCAATGACTGTGCTAGATGGATTATATGTGAAGTTTCTATGGTTGCAATGTTGATTTCTTGCATTGGCTCTATAAGTACTGATGGTCATTCCTAGAAGTGACTAGGCAAGATATCAAGTGCCCCATCATCTGGCACCTCAAGGAGGTTTTCACCATTAGATACGTCTTTTATTACTATTTTGTGTTCTAAGACCGCCACAATGTGGTTTTCACCCTCAAAAATTTTGTTTCTTTTGATTTTGTGACCGAGGTACTTGATATCTACTTCAATCATATTCACTTGAGATTCACTGGTGGAAGAAGTTACAGGTTCAAGAGCATTAAGATGGAAAGCCAAGGAAAATTCATCAAAGAAGGTGGGGAGGTCAATTGGGTCATGTTGTCGTGTGTAATCTTAAGCAATTCAAAGATTGATATTTGAGTGGTAGTCTTTTTCAGGTGCTCAACAATGTTGTAGTCAGCAACATGAGGTGGAACCAACTATTTAGAATTCAAAGACTTAGGGACAATTATTATTGGTTGTTTTCTTGATGAAGAGGGTTTTGATGATTGATCTATGATGTTGGAAGTTTTGGTTCCTCCCAAAGTGACTTTGGCCTATGCACGAGTCACTGCATTGGTGACTTCAAACTCTTTTGTTCACTTAGGTAAAATGATGACATTACAATGTTCAAGAGAAGATGCTTCAAGCATATTGATAACATTACCATCACTAGTGCCATATGTGTGATTAATCTGAGTACCTTCTTTTGTCTTAGAGTTTTCCCCCTTTTATATTTTGGTAAAGGGTCTTTAAATGCTTTGTGATTAGTATTGGTAGTATGATTATCTACTATGATCACTTCATTGTTAATGAAATCTTGAATCTCATGCTTAAGTCTCATGCAGCCTTCAGTTGTGTGCCCTCTACCCCTATGATAGTCACAATAATTGTTGTCGTTCCACCACTTAGGTTTTACTTCCGGCTCATAGGGATTGGAATTGTCTAGCAAAGTAATGAGTTGATTTGAAAGAAGAGTCTTAACTGTTGACCCATATGATTCCCCAAGAGGTGTGAATGTGCGATTGGTCTTAGCCCATGGTTTTTCCTTGAGGAGTGTACTTGTACTTTTAGATGGGGCTTTTGTGGTGTTCTCATCCTTTCCTTGATCAAATCCTATTTTATCATTTTCAATTATTTTCTATGGGCTAACCATTTTATCCTAAGTCTTTATTTATTTACAAGGAATTATCTCCCCTTTTAATAAATAAAAAGCCCCCACCTTTCCTCTTATCCTAAGTTGCACAAATAAAGCATTATTCTTATTTTATAAAAAGAAGAAAAAGTACTTTTTGTCTTATATGGACACAAAAGTCAACTCTTATTTTCTCATTGGAAGATATTTGTGCACATGGATTGCTCCTCTTTTATGCTCCACCCTTGATTAAATCTTTTGTCTCTTAATCTCCATCATCCGTTGATTTTCATTTCCTATAAAAGAAGAGCTCTCTTCTTCATTTTCCATAAGCATATTTTATACTAATGTTATGCTGCAGGTTTTCTAGGTCACTTTGGAGCTTTTGAAGATTTGGAGCATTCTTAGCTTTTTCATTTACATAGTTGCATTATCATGGCATTCATAGCTTCATATTTAGCTTAGTTTTCTTTATGCTTTAGATTGATTAATCTAGTTTAATTAGGAGGCTTTGTAATCCTTTCATTTCATTTCATAGCTTATCTTGCATCTTCATTTCTAGTATAGCATTGCATTGCATTTCATATTGGTTCTTGAGGATATTGGCACTCTTGCCCTTGTCTTCATTGAATCTCCCATTGTGTGGTTGAGTAGCAAGGTCATAAGCTTTATAGCTCTAGCTGAGAGCAATCTTAAAATCCTTGCAACTCCATTCATAGGGAGCTCTAGGTCGCTTTCTAAGGTTTCCCTTTCATGGATTCCCTTGGATGAAATGACTTAGAGAAGTGCACTATTTAGTGTGTACATTTTTGGCACCCACTGTGGGGCTTTGAGCCTCATTCTCTTCATTTTTATGAAGTTTTGTATATTTTCAGCATCACTTTTTCATCAATTTTGCACAAACAGGAGAAACGCCACTTATGAGAAATCTGATGACACCTGTGCACATTCTATTCATGCCTGTGCACATTCTATTCATGCCTGTGAACATTCTTTTCATGCCTGTGCACATTTTGTTCACGCCTGCACCCATTTTGTTCATGCCTATGCACATTCTATTCATGCCTGTGCACATTTTGTTCACGCCTGTGAACATTTTGTTCATGCGTGTGCACATTTTGTTCACACCTGTGCACATTTTGTTCACGCCTGTGCACATTTTTTTCATGCCTGTGAACATTTTGATCACGCCTATGCACATTTTTATCACGCCTATGAACAATCTGATTACGCCTATGAGTATTTTGATCACATCTGCGAGCTTTTAAATGACGCGTATTAGCTGTTAAATGCTGCCTAGTATTTTTTGTTTAATTTTGCTATTAGATTATTTATTTCCATATTTGCTAGTTTGCTTGTTGTTTTCAATTTTCCTACTTTTGGATTTCTGATTTGCAATTGTAAAATAGAGGCTTATTTGAAGATTTTACTTGCTTTTATTGTGCTAACTCTTTGTGGGGTTAACAAGTTGTGCTTGTAGGTGCTCTCATTGCTTGAAATATTTTCTTAAAAGAATGCATGTCAAAGCTCCAAATGCACAAGGTCTACTAATGGTTTTTGTAGGGCTGCCCAAAGCATGAAAACCAATCAAGTGCTTATTTAATTGCTTTCATTTTGAGTGCGGCATATAATAGTTGCTTCATTTCTTAGGCACTTAATATATTGTTGTAGGAATCTTTGGGTGGTAGGAGAAGTATGCTCTTCACCCTTGTGGTGAACCAGAAAATCTTGACCCATCTTTAGATTTTGAAAGCAAGAGGGTAATTGAATCCTTTGCTTGGTGTGTTTGGGAGAAAACTTTGAGATAGGGTAGTATGCTCTTCACCCTTGTGGTGAAACAAAAACCTTGAACCTCATAAGTTGATCCACTCTTTGTTTAGCTTTTTTAGAATCCTTTAGTGGGCCTACTCTTGCGCAATCAAGAGGAATGACCCAAGTGGGGACAAGCCTTTTTCCGGCTATTCCAACCTACTATAAACTCAAGGCTATCAAGGACAAAACCTTGGTAGACGTAGCACTTGTCTTCACTTGATGTAAGTAGCTTGTGGGATTGCGACCATGAGGAAAATGCCAAGTAAGAATGCTTAAGGTACTCTTGTGGCCACGAGGTCCTAGTCCTTTTTGAGAAGCAAGAGGGTTGTTACGAAGGAAAGCCCTTACTAAGAACCATAGATAGAGGCCACCCCTTTTTTCCGCTTAGCTTCTTGGTGCAAGGATTGATCCAAGTGGAATAACCTGGATCACCCCAAGATTACTCACCATCTATGTTCCTTTGGTTGTGTCATTGGCACTTCCACGACAAAACCAATATCTATTGTGGGCAACCACTTTGTGTGAGGCAATGGGACATCAAGTGTGGGCCAAGTTGTTAAGTATTGAGCCATTGTCTTTTTAGGCTAGAAAGTGCTTGAAGTGTTCTTGCTGTGATATACCCATGTAAACGTTCTTGCATATTCAACATCACGGTAGTATTCATAGGATTTTATTGCTTTGATATCACAATTGCTTGTCTTGGCAAGGTTGCTTTTGCCCTTGTTTAAAGTGTTTGAAGACATGTTTTGATCCCTTACTATCTGCAAACCTATCAATTTACTGCTGTTACTATGATTGAAATAAAAAAAACAACCTTTACACTGAAATTTTGATAAAATTGCCCTTAAAATTGGTATTTTTGTTGTCTGCCTGGTTTATGCAATTTTTAGTCTTTCCTTGGTTGACTAGATTTTAGTAGGTTTCATACTCTGTAGCTGAAAGCCTATTTGTACCTTAAGTTTTTGGCTCTAGACATCTTGAGTTAGTAATCTTTGATTTCACCAAAGATTTTGCTTGTCATTGGTAAGTTAGGAATCATCCTTGTTGACAAGATTCACTTTAGATTCTTTGATTGCACACTTGGAGAGTTTGAGTACTCTTTTGTCCAAATCCATTTTCAGGCAATTTCAATATATTTTTGTTAGATCATCCTCCTAATCCATATGTGCTAGGATACTGAAATCCTTTTATTATGCACCATTGTGGCAGTGTTGATTTATACCTTTTGTCAGCTTTCTATTTCACCATTTCTCTTTTGGACAATTGAATATTTTCACTATCCTAGTTTGACAATTAATGATTCATAAGGTTATCTTCTCATTAAGGTCCTTTTTTTCATGTTGGTTACAACAAGATACCAAGTGGACCAAGGAAAATGACCTCAAGTAGTTTTTGAACAATTACCTTTAGTACAAACTCACCAAAAGTGAAAGGGGAAGGAACCCATCTTTGATCAATCTCCCAAGAGTACTTCAGAAGTTTGGTTTGAGCCTAGGAGCAGCCTTAGTCAGCTGAGTACCTCTTTAGCACCTTATCAATCAAGTATGGACATGAGTTACACTTTGACTAAAAAGGATGAAGAAGCAAAGGATCAAACTCTTGATGACATTTTCCAAGGACATAGAGATAACATATTATTTGGGGAATCTTCTCATGATAATCAATTAGAGTCACCCACTATCAGCACCAAGTATCTAGATGCTCATCAATGAGCTGAAAAACATTATAGATGAGCTCAGCAAGATGCGTGATCACAACATGAAGACCAAAACAACCAATCTTATGACACTCATTTGAATGCAGCTAACTTGTTCAATCATTCAAGACCCAATTCTCCACTCTGAACCACCTCATGGTATACAAGTGAGAGGCTAAAAAGAATTGAGTGAGAAAAAAAAGCCTTCTTGAAGGAACAAGCTTCAAAAGAGGAAAAATTTAGGCTCCTAGAGGAGGAAGAATGAGCCTTGTTGGATATAGAGAGAAGAGCCACAGAAGAAGAACAAGATAGGCTTCTAGCCCAACAACTTAATGCACAATTCAACAATAGGGGTACCAACAGTGGAAACTACTCTCCACCATCTACTCCCCTGGGCACCCATGAGGCAGAAGGTATTCAAGGTTACCCTCAAGATATCCTAGTCCTAGAGGAAGGAATTTAGAACATGCTCACTCTAGGAGATAGACACCTTCTAGGAACTCAAGACAACCCTCCCAATGAGCTCATCATGGCTCTCAACATGGAGGAAGTAGCATAAGTTTCAATGATCAAGATTTTATGAGAATGCAACAAGAGCCACTATTTCAACAATATGTGGAAAAGTACCTTGATCAAAAAAAGGATAGGTTCCTAGAAAGCTTGATTAACAAAGGTGCGAGGGTCCCTTATAATTTTGATGTGGATAGGAGAATCAAGAAACAGAGCCCCTCACAAGAAGAATAAATTAAGAAAATCAAAAAAATGATGGAGAAAATGATGGCTCCCAAGAGTTCCTTCAACCTTGACTCTATTTGTCCTAATCCTTTTGATAGACTTATGTCCATTGGAGGAAGATGAATAGATCTATCCAATGAGATCAAATGCCCATTATTGGAAAGGCCAGTTTGTAACAATAGGAATGAGTTCCTTTGTTGGGGTGTGAATGAGATTCCCATTTATTTGGTACTTTTTACAAGTCTTTGCATATCTGATGGCCTCTTTTTCCATGTTTGGCCAATAGAACCTAGCTCTCAAGAGTTTATGAGCCATGGTCAAACCATTAGAATGAGATCCACATATACCATTGTGGACATCTGCTAATGCACATCTAGACTCCTCTTTTTCTAAACACCTAAGTAATGTTTCATCCAAACCTCTCCTATATAGATCATTTGCAATGATGACATATTGTGAGGAATTTTAGATAAGGTGTCTGCATTCATTTTTAGTAAGGCTATCAGGGATGACTTGGTCATGGAGATAGGAATAGATATGGCTATAGTGGGAAGAGGTTGGGCTAATAATGGTACACATCATCTAGGATTCTAGGAATCATAGGTGGGGTGATGAATTTCTTCCACCAAGAACTCATAAAAAAAGTCATCTTCTTGCTAAGGTAATGAGCCCAACGTAGCAAAAGCATCAGCAACTTTGTTATCTATTCTTGGAACTTGTTGAAATGTGACAAAAGTGAAATACTTTTTGAAATCATCCACCATGCTCTTATAGGGTATGAGCTTGTCATCCCATGTTTGATAGATGTCATTCACCTAATTTACCACAAGCTAAGAGTCACCATAAACATGTAATTCAAAAATGTTCCACTCCAAGGCTAGCTTCAATCCATTTACTAAGGCCTCATACTCAGCGATATTATTGGTACAGGGAAAACAAAGCCTGTATATTTTAGGGATAGAGTAAATTTTTGGAGTGATGAATAGAAAACCTGTACCTACACCTTGTTGAGTGAAAGATCCATCAAAGAACATTTTCCAGGAATGGTGAGTAATGTGCATGATGGATCCATCTAGAAATTCCACATTAATGGGTTGTTCTCCCTGCAATGGTGAATCATCCAACTGATCTATGATCACTTGTCCCTTTATGGCTTTCTTTTCAACATACTCAATATCAAACTCGCTTAGTATCATGACCCATTTAGCCAACCTACCAGTCAAGGTTGCTTTACTATGCAAAAATTTGAGGGGATCTATTTTTGCTATGAGTTGTACTAGATGTGATAACATGTAATGCCTGAGATTTTGAGATGCAAATACCACAGCCAAACAAGATTTCTCAATCATAGAATAGGTCATCTCATAAGAGACCAAAGTGTGACTAATATAGTAGATGGAACACTCCTTTTTGTGTTCATCTTGTTGAGCCAAAAGTTCCCCGAGTGGTGTATTAGTAGCTGAAATATATAGGAGGGGCTTGCCCTGGATTGGAGACATTATTTGACTGGTGGATTTTCCAAATATTGTTTAATCTACTTGAAGTGTTGCGCATAGGCTTCATCCCATTGATATGGTACACCCTTGTGATGTGGCTTAGTAAACGGTTGTGCTTTATCTGCTAGCTGGGATATAAACCGTCTAATAGATTGAATCCATCCCTGCAAGGTCCTCATTTGGCTAATATTTTTAGGTGGTGGAATTTCTATAATATCTTGTACCTTAGCCAAATCCACCTCAATTCCTTTGGCTGAAACAATATATCCCTGGAGTTGACCAGAAGTCACTCAGAATGCACACTTTTTAGGGTTCAAGTGCAACTTGAATTGTTCCATGCTATCTAGAATTTGTCCCAAGTCCTGTAGATGTGCAGATCTCTATTTAGTTTTGACAATAGTATCATTGACATAATCTTCCATGTTCTTGTGAATCATATGATGGAAAATGGTGGTTACTGGCCATTGATAGGTTGCACCAGTGTTCTTCAAACTGAATGACATGATGTTACAACAAAATGTTCCCCATGAACATTGGAAAGATGTATTTTCGTGGTCTTTTGGAGAAATTTTGATCTTATTGTATCTAGAAAAATCATCCATTAAGGAATACATCTCATACCGAGCTATCATATCTACAATCATGTGTATGTTTGGCAGTGGGAAATCATCTTTTGGACAAGCTCGGTTGAGATCTTTGAAATCAGTGCACACTCTGATGGATTTATTTGATTTAGTGACTGGTATAATATTTGAAATCCATTCGGCATAGGCTATTGCTCTGATGAATCCAACTTTAAGCAATTTCTCTAATTCAACTTTTACCAAGAGAGCCACATGTGGATGCATCTTGCACAATTTTTTCTTGACTGGTTTGACTCCTGGGGAAATGGACAGATGATGCATTATTAGATCTGGATCCAACCCTAGCATATCAGAATAAGTCCATGCAAAATTAATCTTTTTATCCTTGAAGAACTGAGTGAATTTTGCAAGTTCTTCAGCTATCAATGACTGTGCCAAATGGATTATATGTGGAGTTTCTATAGTTGTAATGTTGATTTCTTGCGTTGGTTCTATAAGTACTGATGGTAGTTCCTGGAAGTGACTAGGTAAGATATCAAGTGCCCCATCTTCTGGTGCCTCAAGGTGGTTTTCACCATTAGATACATCTTTTATTTTTACTATTTTGTGTTCTAAGACTGCCACAATGTGGTTTTCGCCCTCAGAACTTTTGTTTCTTTTGATTTTGTGACTAAGGTACTTGATATCTGCTTTAATCATATTCACCTGAGATTCACTAGTGGTAGAAGTTACAGGTTCAAGAGCATTAAGATGGCAAGCCAAGGAAAAGTCATCAAAGAAGGTGGGGAGGTCAATCAGGTCATGTTGTTGTGTGTAATCTATAAGATTAGGATGCATGAGGGATAGATCATTAACTGGCTCAAGGGTGTTCACAGTATGTTCATCATAGCTTGTAATTGGCAAGTCAAGGTCTATGACATAATCTTCAAATAGAGTATTCAAAGTGAAAGGAGTGTTGTCGTTGTTAGTGGAATCCATGCTAACTATACAAGAATCTAATTTGTCTGATCTAACCCTAGGATGTGGACCTCTCTCGCACCTTGTTCTATTATCTATGGAACCCTCTTATTGAAGCCATGTTCTAACTAGAATCATTTCAATCCTAGATCTTCCTGGGAGTACCCTATTGTTTTTTCCTCCTGTTCTTCTATCAGCGAAAGATTCTATTGAAAAACTATTGCTTTCCTCATATGAATCTTGAATTGTGAGGTCTGAAAACCACCTGGTGATCTCTGCCATAGGATCTGGAGGTTGGATTGTTAAATCAAAGAATTCTTGGATCATCTGTAGTATGGGGTGTGAGGTATCACCTTCTTGTGGGGGATTCTAATTTGTTGTACCTCTTGTGTTTAAGCTTCCATTTAGATTCCATGTTGTTGTTATGGGATGAGGCTTGATGTATCTGTGATGTGTAGCAGTAGCCGTATTGATTTGTTGATTTGGAATGGGTAATCTAAGTGCTATGGGAATAATCTCTACTAAAGGATGAGAGAGATCTTCCTCAACCATGTGCTTAGGAGAACTTAAAATTTCCCCTCTTTCCATGTTTGGAATAGTGGCATATGTATGTATCACATCAATTTCAATGTCCACTATTTCATCAGAGAGTATGTCCCATTCATACTCGTGTGATTTGGTCTGGCTATCCATAGATTGAGCTAGATGTCATGCAATGGTTATAGGAGGTTTTGCATCCTCCTCTTGAGTGTGGACTCCTTGAGATGACTCTTCATCTAGTAGTTCATATAGGTCATTAGGATCCATGAAATGAGGGAGATCCAACACACGGGAGATAGTGACTAACTACCCCCAATTAGGATGCCTTTCAGAGGTTTCATGATTGGTTCCTCCCTAGATAATATCTTCTGTTGGGTGACTGAATTCTTTCAAGTCTCTCCACCATTGTGGGAGTTGTGGTTCATCTTGGTAAATAGGATCTTTTGTTCCTATGTGTAGCAGTCTCTCAAAGGGAAAGGCATCAGTGTCAAGTTCATCATCACCATTAGAATCAAAGATAGGACAATCCCTATCAATGACTGGTTGAAATCTAGCTTCTCTGAAACCAACACCAATCTTATCCTTAGGGTTGAAAAATTCTATATGAAGTGGTTTGACTAACTCTTTATTGTTTAGTCCTAGGGGTCCCTTCCCCTTGTAACCCATTTGTTTAGCTAGATCATATCCTCTGGTGTATTTTTCTTAGGATATTTCACAATGTTTGGATTCAATATCATCAGGTTCTCTGTAGAGCCATGCCAAGATAGCCTTTTCCTCATTCATGTCTTCCAAAGGGATATAAGCTTGTACAAAAGCACCATCATAAATAACTTGTGGTTGTGTATTTGTAGGTCTATTATCTTCTAAAGGTCTGCCATATGATCTAGGAGAGATTGGTAAAGATGTCATAGACAAGATGGGTTCAATCTGATACCCCCCATTCCTATATCTCAGATTATCAACTTCTTTTCCATGTCTATCATCATAAATTTTCCAGATTAGGAAGTGGATGCTTCGCTATTGTGAGGGATGAGTGTATTAGTTGCCTGTTTTAGAGTATTGCAGACCTAGTTGGTGTCGGCAGGCACAATGACTTCCATACCATTGAAGGGAACTTTATACATTGATGGAAAGTCGATGGGACAACTTGCATTTCATGGATCCAAGGGTGGCCTAGAAATATGTTGCAAGCTAGCAGAAGATCAAGAACCTGACAGATAACATCCCTTTCCACTGGACCCATTCTGATAGGCAAGCACATGAGACCTTTATAAGATCTCTCCTATTCATCATAGGATTTTATTATGATCTTCTTTTTAGGATCAATAGAAGACTCAGATAAGCCTAACTATTCAATGAGTTTGTAGGTACAAATATTTAATCATGTGCCTCCATCTATCAACACACATTTGACTCTATTCTTTCATATCATGACTTCAATGTGCAAATGATGGTTGTGCGGGTGACTCAACAAATTATCATCCTCCTTTAAAAATGATAGATATTGGGGTGAGGTCAAATGTCCTACCATAGAATAGAATCAGTCTAAATCTAAGTCCCTAGGGACATTGGCATTTGATAGGGCTTGATCCAAGGTCTCTTTATGAGTAGGGGAGATCTTAAGCATTTCAAAGATTGATATTTGAGTGGTAGTCTTTTTCAAGTGCTCAACAATGTTGTAGTCAACAACATGAGGTGGAACCAACTATTTACAATTCAAAGACTTAGGGATAGTTATTACTAGTTGTTTTCCTGATAAAGAGGGTTTTGATGATTGATCTATGATGTTGGAAGTTTTGGTTCCTCCAAAAGTGACTTTGGCCTATGCACGAGTCACTGCATTGGTGACTTCAAACTCTTTTGTTCACTTAGGTACAATGATGACATTACAACATTCAAGAGAAGATGCTTCAAGCATATTGATAACATTACCATCACTGGTGCCATATGTGTGATTAATCTGAACACCTTCTTTTGTCTTAGAGCTTTCCCCCTTTTATATTTTGGTAAAGGGTCTTTAAATGCTTTGTGATTAGTATTGGTAGTATGATTATCTACTATGATCACTTCATTGTCAATGAAATCTTGAATCTCATGCTTAAGTTTCATGCAGCCTTCAGTTGTGTGCCCTTTACCCCTATGATAGTCACAATAATTATTGTCGTTCCACCACTTAGGTTTTACTTCTGGCTCATAGGGCTTGGAATTGTCTAGCAGAGTAATGAGTTGATTTGCAAGAAGAGTCTTGAGTGTCAACCCATATGATTCCCCAAGAGGTGTGAATGTGCGATTAGGCTTAGCCCATGGTTTGTCCTTGAGGAGTGTACTTCTACTCTTAGATGAGGCTTTTGTGGTGTTCTCATCCTTTCCTTGATCAAATCCTATTTTATCATTTTCAATTATTTTCTATGGGCTAACCATTTTATCCTAAGTCTTTATTTATTTAAAAGGAATTCTCTCCCCTTTTAATAAATAAAAAGCCCCCACCTTTCCTCTTATCCTAAGTTGCACAAATAAAGCATTATTCTTATTTTATAAAAAGAAGAAAAAATACTTTTTGTCTTATATGGACACAAAAGTCAACTCTTATTTTCTCATTGGAGGATATTTGTGCACATGGATTGCTCCTCTTTTATGCTCCACCCTTGATTAAATCTTTTGCCTCTTAATCTCCATCATCCGTTGATTTTCATTTCCTATAAAAGAAGAGCTCTCTTCATTTTCCATAAGCATCTTCTATACTAATTTTATGTTGTAGGTTTTCTAGGCCACTTTGGAGCTTTTGAAGATTTGGAGCATTCTTAGCTTTTTCATTTACATAGTTGCAGTATCATGGAATTCATAGCTTCATATTTAGCTTAGTTTCCTTTATGCTTTAGATTAATTCATCTAGTTTAATTAGGAGGCTTTGTAATACTTTTTCATTTCATTTCATAGCGTAGCTTGCATCTTCATTTCTAGTATAGCATTGCATTGCATTTCATATTGGTTCTTGAAGATATTGGCACTCTTGCCCTTGTCTTCCTTGAATCTCCCATTGTGTGGTTGACTAGCAAGGTCATAAGATTTATAGCTCTAGCTGAGAGCAATCTTAAAATCCTTGCAACTCCATTCATAGGGAGCTCTAAGTCACTTTCTAAGGTTTCCCATTCATGGATTCCATTGGATGTAATGACTTAGAGAAATGCACTATTTAGTGTGTACATTTTTGGTGCCCACCATGGGGCTTTGAGCCTCATTCTCTTCATTTTTATGAAGTTTTGTATATTTTCAGCATCACTTTTTCATCAATTTTGCGCAAATAGGAGAAACGCCACTTATGAGAAATCTAACGACACCTATGCACATTCTGTTCATGCCTGTGCACATTCTGTTCATGCCTATGAACATTCTTTTCATGCCTGTGCACATTATGTTCATGCCTGCACACATTTTGTTCACGCCTATGCACATTCTATTCACACCTGTGCACATTTTGTTCATGCCTGTGAACATTTTGTTCATGCCTGTGCACATTTTGTTCACACCTGTGCACATTCTGTTGATGCCTGTGCACATTTTGTTCACACCTATGCACATTTTGTTCATGCCTGTGAACATTTTGATCACACCTATGCACATTTTGATCATGCCTATGAACAATCTGATTATGCCTATGAGTATTTTGATCACACCTGCGAGCTTTTAAATGACACATATTAGATGGTAAATGCCACCTGGTATTTTTTGTTTAATTTTTCTATCAGATTATTTATTTCCATATTTTCTAGTTTGCTTGTTGTTTTTAGTTTTCCTACTTTCAAATTTTTGATTTGCTATTGTAAAATAGAGGCTTATTTGCAGATTTTACTTGCTTTTATTGTGCTAACTCTTTGTGGGGTTAACAAGTTGTGCTTGTAGGTGCTCTCATTGCTTAAAATATTTTCTTGAAAGAATGCATGTCAAAGCTCCAAATGCACAAGGGCTACTAATCATTTTTGTAGGACTACCCAAAGCATAAAAACCAATCAAGTGGTTATTTAATTGCTTTCATTTTGAGTGTGGCATATACTAGTTGCTTCATTTCTTAGGCACTTAATATCTTGTTGAAGGATTCTTTGGGTGGTAGGAGAAGTATGCTCTTCACCCTTGTGGTGAACCAGAAAATCTTGACCCATCTTTAGATTTTGAAAGCAAGAGGGTAATTGAATCATTTGCTTGGTGTGTTTGGGAGAAAACTTTGAGATAGGGGAGTATGCTCTTCACCCTTGTGGTGAAACAAAAACCTTGAACCTCATAAGTTGATCCACTCTTTGTTTATCTTTTTAAGAATCCTTTAGTAGGCCTTCTCTTGTGCAATCAAGAGGAATAACCCAAGTGGGGACAAGCCATTTGTCGACTATTCTGACCCACTATAAACTCAAGGCTATCAAAGAAAAAACCTTGGTAGACGTAGCACTTGTCTTCACTTGATGTGAGTAGCTTGTGGGATTGCGACCATGAGGAAAATGTCAAGTAAGAATGCTTAAGGTACTCTTGTGGCCGCAAGGTCCCTGTCCTTTTTGAGGAGCAAGAGGGGTGTTACGAATGAAAGCCCTTACTAAGAACCATAGATAGAGGCCACCCCTTTTTTCCACTTAGCTTCTTGGTGAAAGGATTGATCCATGTGGAATAACCTGGATCACCCCAAGATTACTCACCATCTATGTTCCTTTGGTTGTGTCATTGGCACTTCCATGACAAAGCCAATATCTATTGTGGGCAACCACTTTGTGTGAGTCAATGGGACATCAAGTGTGGGCCAAGTTGTTAAGTATTGAGCCATTGTCTTTTTAGGCTAGAAAGTGCTTGAAGTGTTCTTACTGTGATATACCTGTGTAAAGGTTCTTGCATATTCAACATCACGGTAGTATTCATAGGATTTTATTGCTTTGATATCACAATTGCTTGTCTTGGCAAGGTTGCTTTTGCCCTTGTTTCAAGTGTTTGAAGACATGTTTTGATCCCTTACTATTTGCAAACCTATCAATTTACTGCTGTCACTAGGATTGAAATTGAAAAAACCAACCTTTACACTGAAATTTTGATAAAATTGCCCTTAAATTTGGTATTTTTGCTGTCTGCGTGGTTTATGCAATTTTCAATCTTTCCTTAGTTGACTAGATTTTAGTAGGTTTCATAATCTGCAACTGAAAGCCTGTTTGTACCTTAAGTTTTTGGCTCTAGACATCTTGAGTTAGTAATCTTTGATTTCACCAAAGATTTTTCTTGTCATTGGTAAGTTAGGAATCATCCTTGTTGACAAGATTCACTTTAGATTCTTTGATTGCACACTTGGAGAGTTTGAGTACTCTTTTGTCCAAATCCATTTTCATGCAATTTCAATATATTTTGGTTAGATCATCCTCCTGATCCATATGTGCTAGGATATTGAAATCCTTTTATTATGCACCATTGTGGCAATGTTTATTTATACCTTTTGTCAGCTTTCTATTTCACCATTTCTCTTTTGGACAATTGAATATTTTCACTATCCTAGTTTGACAATTAACGATTCATAAGGTTATCTTCTCATTAAGGGTCTTTTCTTTCATGTTGGTTACAACAAGATACCAAGTGGACCAAGGAAAATGACCTCAAGTAGTTTTTGAACAATTACCTCTAGTACAAACTCACCAAAAGTGAAAGGGGAAGGAACCTGTCTTTGATCAATCTCCCAAGAGTACTTCAGAAGTTTGGTTTGAGCCTAGGAGCAGCCTTAGTCAGCTAAGGACCTCTTTAGTACCTTCTCAATCAAGTATGGATGTGAGTTGCACCTTGACCAAAAAGGATAAAGAAGCAATGGATCAGACTCTTGATGACATTTTCCAAAGACATAGAGATAACATATTATTTGGGGAATCTTCTCATGATAATCAACCAGAGTCACCCACTATCAGCACCGGGTATCTAGATGCTCATCAACGAGCTGAAAAACATTATAGGCAAGCTCAGCAAGATGCAGGCTCACAACATGAAGACCAAAACAACCAATCTTATGATGCTCATGTGAATGTAGCTAACTTGTTCAATCATTCATGACCCAATTCTCCACTCCGAACCACCTCATGGTATACAAGTGAGAGGCTAAAAAGAATTGAGTGAGAAAAAAAAGCCTTCTTGAAGGAACAAGCTTCAAAAGAGGAAAAATTAGGCTTCTAGAGGAGGAACAATGAACCTTGTTGGATATAGAGAGATGAGCCATAGAAGAAGAACAAGATAGGCTTCTAGCCCAATAACTTAATGCACAATTGAACAATAGGGGTACCAACAGTGGAAATAACTCTCCACCATCTACTCCCTGGGGCACGCCACGAGGCAGAAGGTATTCAAGGTCACCCTCAAGATCTCCTAGTCCTAGAGGAAGGACTTTACAACATGCTCACTATAGGAGACAGACGCCTTCTAGGAACTCAAGACAACCCTCCCAACGAGATCATCATGGCTCTCAACATGGAGGAAGTAGTACAAGTTTCGATGATCAAGATTTTATGAGAATGCAACAAGAACCACTATTCCAATAATATGTGGAAAAGTACCTTGATCAAAATAAGGATAGGTTCCTAGAAAGCTTGATTAACAAAGGTGTGAGGGTCCCTTATAATTTTGATGTGGATAGGAGAATCAAGAAACAGAGCCCCTCACAAGAAGAATAAATTAAGAAAATCAAGAAAATGATGGAGAAAATGATGGCTCCCAAGAGTTCCTTCAACCTTGACTCTATTTGTCCTAATCCTTTTGATAGGAGTGTCAGCATGAAGGATTTTCCTAGAAAAATTGAATTTCCCCAATATGACAAGTATGACGGTAATGGTGACCAACATGATCATGTGTGTCAATTCTACACCATGAGTTTTGAATTCCACCATGAAGATTCCTATTTGATGAGATTATTTGCAAGGAGTCTAAAAGGTCAAGCTATGGAGTGGTTTACCAACATAAGCCCTCCCGTCAAAACTTTTAAAGAACTAGTGCATAGATTTGTGCAGCATTTTGCCTACAACTTGTCAAGATCAGTCACCATGCTCGATTTGTGCAATTTAAAGAAAAAGAAAGGGGGATCCTTTGTTACATTCTTACAAAGGTGGAGATGATTGTGCTCCTGGTATTCTAGGACAATTCTTGAACATGAATGAATTGATATCATTATGAGCAATTTAGTGCCTAAGATGTGGTATGAGGTTCGAAAGATGGTCTTTGATTCATTCGACACCATGGTCAAAACCGTGTGCAGAATAGAGGATGTCTTAAAAGAGAAAGGTATTTTGACTAAAGAAAATAATAACAACAATAGTCAAAATAATAACTCTCATAAGGACAAAAGAAAGAACTCACACTGGAATAAAAATAAACAAGTAATCAATGATGGAGTTGTTGACTCTTCCCAATCAAAGGATCAAGGATTCCTCCATTTGTCCAGTGTGCTTCAAGCTATGAAGCTTAACACATCCTCTAACCAACAAGAGCATAAACAAAGTTATCAGGACAAACCTAAGAAGGAAAAGCGACAGTTCTCTAAGCTCGGGGATTCTTATGAGGATGTTTTTAAAATGCTTATTACTAACAATCTTGCACAACCACAAGATCCAACAAAATTCTGCATACCTGACATTAAGCCATATTGGTGGAATGAAAAAGCTTACTGCATATTTCATAATGGCATTGGACATGACATAGAACACTGTTGGAAACTTAAACATCTTATTTAGGATCTTATTGAAAATGGAAAACTTGAGATTGATGGATTGAAAACTAATCCAGATCACAAAGCATTTAAGGAACCTTTCCCTAAATATGATAAGGGGGAAACCTCTAAACCCAAAGATGGAAAAGCCGCAATCAACTACACCTATACATCTGCAGAGAATGTTATCAATAGGCTTGAAGTTGTGGATGAGAATGTCAATATGATGGGAAGCAGAGATCCTTATGGTCATGATGTTGATTCTCCTCCTATATTTGATGAAGAACTTGTGATAGTGCTTAGAGGTGCTCACTCTCGAAGGTCATCCCAAGCTCTTAATGTTATCACCAAAAGCCAAGGTCAAGGTCCTATGATCATTAGAGGTCCTAATTCCAACCAGTCTAACAAACCCAAGCAAGTGACATCCAAGAGTGTCACCACCAAGTCAGTGGTCAATCCTGAAATGAGCTACAATCTTGTTGACTAGTTACAAAGAACACCAGCTCAAATTTCAATTTTTGAACTCCTAGAATTGTCTCCAAGACATAAGTGTATCCTTGAGGATGCTTTGCATACAGCCAATGTTCCTAACAACATAGATGTAGACCAATTTTAGAACATGGTAAATCACCTTACTAGCCCACATTACCTAACATTTTTAGAAGAAGATGATAAAGATTTGAGCCATCCACATAATCTTGCCCTTCACATTGAGGTCATGATCCATAAAACCCATGTCAAGCATGTGTTGATAGATGGGGGTGCTAGGCTCAATATCTATCCCTTGAGCTTATTGAAAATGTTGGGTTACTCTGAGCAAGTGATTGATACTAGAAGAAAGATTACAATAAAATCTTATGATGAGGCAGAGAGAATTTTTAAGGGGTTATCCATCCTTCCTGTCATAATTGGTCCTATTGAAAAGGATATTTTGTTCCAAATTGTTGATGCTGGTCCTTTAGCCTATAATATTCTGCTTGGTAGACTATGGATCCATGACATGCAAGAAGTGTTGTCCACCTACCACCAATGTGTCAAATTCCCTTACAACGGAGTAGAATTCTGCATACCAGGTGATAGTACCTTGTTTGTTAATGCAATTTCATCAGGGACTCATGTTCCTCTTAATAGGGAAGCAGAAAATTTTGATGCAAATCTAGAGCAGTGCAAGAACAAGTTTAAGGCCATGGACCTTGGTATGGGGGGTTATCAAATGGACTCCTTCACAAAATTTCCAGTATCACCTAGGTCCTATGGTAAACCCTCACAAGAGATGTGTCCCTCATCTTTAGCAATGACTCTGTTTGATACATTTGTAGAGTCCTTAGTACCTATACAAGATGAAAAGGAAGAGGTAGTTGTTAGAGATTGGATCTACAAGGAGGAAAAATACCAACATAATGAAAATTTCTCCCCATCTCCTAAGGCTTATGGGAGAGGATACACTTTGGTCAAAAATATGGGCTACCCAAGTCATGGTCCCCTCAGCCATAGACTAGATGCTAAGGCTGAACCACTCAATCATGCTCTCTTCGGCCGCAGATCTAAGACAATAGTTGGCCTAGGTTTTGAAGGTCAGAACAAGAAAGCTATTCCTATCCTAGCTACGATAGATAGTGATGAAGAATCAAGTTACATACCCAATTTACAAAATCAACAAGACATGTGTGAAGATTGGGTCCCTTCCACCAATCTCCTTTGGGGAGATTCAGATTCAATAGTTTCAGACCTAGGACAAGAAAAGTCCACTATTGAAAATCATGTTCAAGAGCATCAGTATACAAATGGCATTCAAGAGAGTGTTACCCTTGGTGACATCAAAGCCTCTACTTCAAGGCCTAAAAAACATGCTTGGTGTAAACATCCCAGTCGGGATTCGGATACAGACTCACATGAGTATGAATGGGATTCTCTTTCTGATTTCTCTACAGTTGACATGGACATTGATGTTGTCCATACATATAGTTCCCAACTTGAGGTAGCTAATGAGTCTAGTGTAGGATTAGATGATTCAAACCCATGAGCTGCTTTAGTGGATGATGCTTCGCTTGGTAGGATAAATCCTAATTTGGGTACCTTAGAGGGATACTTGACAAATCCTAACTTTGCAATCACCAAAGATGATGCCATTCACATACACAGTATTGAACCAGTCATTGACTTACCCATTGCCAATCCTCACTTAATTGATTGGTCTCAGCGCTATCAAGAGCCACAGCTCCTAACCTTTCAAAATGACTATGAGATAGCATACTACCTAAATGCCCTTGATCCCATAGCCTCTTCCACCAGTGAACCAACTACGAGCATGACAAAACCAAATATCAAGTACCTCAGTCAAAAAATAAAAATAAAAGAAACAAAAAATAGGAGTTCTGATGGCAAAAACCACTATGTGGCGGTGTCAGAACCAAAAAAAGTAAAAATAAAAGATGTATCCAAAGGTGAAAACCTCCCTGAGGTGCCTAAGCATGGGGTACTTGATCATCTTCCTAGTTATTTTCAAGATAGGTCATCAGTGCTTATTGAGCCCACACAGCCAGTTAATCTAAATACAAAAGAGGCTCCACAAATAGTTCATTTGGCTCAATCATTCTCAACACAAGAGTGAGAAGCCTACACCAAATTCCTACAAAGAAAGAAAATCAATTTTTCTTGGAACTACTCGGACATGCCAGGGTTGGACACTAGTCTCATTATACATCATTTGCCCATAGCTCTAGGAATAAAACCAGTGAAATAGAAATTGAGGAAAATGCATCCCCACATAGCTCTTCTTGTCAAAGCTGAATTAGAAAAACTCCTTAGTGCAGGATTTATAAGAGCCATTCATTATGCCGAATGGATATCCAATATTGTGCCAGTCTCAAAACATGACAAGTCCATTCATGTCTGCACAGATTTTAGAGATCTCAATAAAGCTTTCCCAAAGGATGATTTTCCACTCCCAAACATAGACATGATAGTGGACATGACTGCGGGATATGAGATCTACTCTTTGATGGATGGATTTGTTGGTTATAATCAAATCAAGATAGCTCCTAAGGATCAGGAAAAGACAACATTCACTTGTGCATAGGGAACCTATTGTTGGAACATCATGCCTTTTGGTTTAAAGAATGTCAGAGCTACATACCAAAGAGCTATGACAACAATCTTTCATGACATGATGCATAAGAATATAGAAGATTATGTGGATGATACCTTGGCTAAATCTAAAAAAAGAGATAAACATTTAGAAGATTTAGAGGTCATTCTAGATCGAATGGAACAGTTCTAGCTAAGATTAAATTCGAAGAAATGTGCATTTGGTGTTACCTCAGGAAAATTGTTAAGCTTCATTATTTCAGCAAAAGGAATTGAGGTAGAACCTGAAAAGGTACAGGAAATCATGGATATGTCACCTCCCAAAAACATCAGTCAAATCTGGAGTCTCCAAGGACGCCTTCAATCTATCAGGAGGTTTATTTACCAACTAGCGAATAGAGCTCAACCCTTTAACAAGAACCTACATAAGGGAGTCCAATGTGTATAGAATGAAGAATGTCAAAAGAGTATGGACCAAATCAAGGAGTAATTGGCCAATCCTCCCATCTTAATGCCTCCTATCCCAGGAAAACCACTTATTTTATATATTTTAGCAACTGAATCTTCCCTGGGAGAATTGTTGGCTCAAATTGATGAAAATGGGAAGGAGAGAGCCATATATTACATTAGTCATACTCTTGTCTCTTATGAGGTCAACTACACTAGTATTGAAAAGGCTTGTCTTGCAGTAGTATTTTCTGCCCATAAATTAAGACACTACATGCTTTCACATACAGTGCATCTCATAGCTAAAATTGATCCTCTCAAGTACTTACTTGGTAAGGCTGCTCTCACAGGAAGACTTACTAAATCGATGATGATTCTTTTGGAATTTGACATAGAGTATGTTGAGCATAAATCCATAAAAGGACAAGCTATCGCAGACCAACTAGCTAATTTTCCAATTCCACACAATATGCCTATTCAAGTTAAGTTTCCAGATGAGCACATACTGTACATAACTGATAGGACATGGAAGATGTTCTTTGATGGGTCTTTCATGCAAAATGGCTCTGGAGCTGGAGTGTTGTTTATCTCTCCTCATGGGTACGTAATTCCAAAGTCTTACAAACTATTGTTCCCATGCACAAATAACATATCCAAATATGAAGCCTTAACAAATGGACTAAAGATGGCTATAGAATGGGGAATTATAGAGCTTCACATTTATGGGGATTCACAATTGATCATCAACCAAGTCAATGGAAAATACCAAACAAAGGATGAGAAACTGATACCCTATAAGAAGATGGTTGATTCATTGCACTAATATTTCACCTTTATTACATTTCAACAAATCCCTAGAGCAGAGAATAAAGTAGCTGACGCTATGGCTACATTGGCTTCACTTCTTCAGCTAGAACAACATGAGTCTAGATTTGAATTCTTGGTGGAAGAGCTACATTACTCAATCTATGACTCCCAAGAAAGCCAAGTCATTTGTACCCTTATTGGTCATGAGTCATCCCACTATGGTGCCATTTACTCATATCTCTATGATGGCATTATACCTGATACCTTTAACCACTCTGAAAGAAGAAACCTTGTCCATAATGCCTGTCGCCATACCCTTATCTCTAGTGATTTATATAGGAGGGGTTTAGATGGGACACTTCTTAGGTGCTTGGAAAAGGAGGAATTTGACCAAGCATTAGCTAATATTCATGAGGGCATTTGTGGAGGACATTCTAATGGTCTTGCCATGGCCCGAAAGTTGCTTAGGGTAGTATACTATTGGCCTACAATCTAGAAAAATGCAGTAGCTTTTGCCAAACCATGCGAAAAGTGTTAGAAACATAGAAACCTGATTCATGCTCCAGGTAGGGAGCTTATTCCTTCTATTTCTCATTGGTCAATTCAGCACTGGACCTTTGACCTTGTTGGGTAGTTTCAACCCAACTCATCAGGTGGACACAAATTCATTATCACTGCTACTGACTACTTTACCAAATGGGTAGAAGTTGTTCCACTTTCTGTTGCCTCAGGCAAGATAGTTTCTTTGTTTATTTTGAACCATATCATCTGTCGGTATGGAGTGCCTTCTGAAATAATCACTAACAATGGAGGTCAATTTAAAAATAAGGACCTTAAACATCTTTGCAAGAAATTCAAGATAAAACAACATTGGTCCTCCATTTACTTCTCGCAAGGAAATGGACAAGCAGAGGCTTCAAATAAGACCATTCTCAAGATTTTCCATAGAACAGTTCACAAGAATGGTCGAGATTGGCACCTACAGATAAATCCAGCCTTGTGGGCCTACAGAATGAGTATTCATAGTCCAACAGGGGCTACTCCTTTTTCCCTCACTTATGGTGCTGAAGCAGTGTTACCTTTAGAGGTGGAGATTCCTTCTCTTAGAGTTTCCCTTAAAGGTTTAGTGATAGATGAAGACTACCATGCCATGAGGTTACAAGAACTAGAACTTCTAGATGAAAATTTTAAAACATCTTTTGATCACATGAGAGTGTACCAAAAGTGCATGTCCAAAGCATTCAACAAGAAGGTTCACCCTAGAGAGTTTCAAGTGGGGGATCTTGTCCTACGAGAAAACCCTAAGAACCAACAAAATAGAGAGCAAAAGGGAAAGTTTGAACCTAATTGGCTTGGACCATACATTATTACTACTGCTTTTGGGATAGGTGCTTACTTACTATTTGATGAAAAGGGAGAGCAGCTCCCTGACCCTATTAATGTTTTTCCCCTCAAGAAGTTCTATCCATGATGCCTATTCTGTCTGGGGGCATCCTTTGTACATATTTATATTGATCCTAAATTTTTTTTGAAAAAATCCATATATGATGTTGAGAAAAAATCCTAAAAAGCATATAAAGTCCTAAAAAAATACAAAAAAATTAAAAAATGCAAAAATATTCAAAAAAAATTTTAAAAAATAGAAAAAGTGCCTTGGTGAAAACTTGGAAACAAGTGCCTTGGTAGCAAAAATACAAAAAAATAAAAAAAATAAAAAAAGTCAAAAAATATCCGAGTGGTGAAAACCTGGAAACAGGTGCTACTTGAGGCCTTTGCACCCTCATTTCTTAGCATATGTCCTCGACACTTCACCTTTCTCCATCATGCCTTGACCTTGTTGCCTTGGTTTGGAATTGGTCTTTGTCTTTGTCTAGGGGGCATAACTATGTTAGCTTTGGTCTCTAGGATGTGTTAGTCTTTAGGACATCACCCCAATGATGTTTTTCAACACCAACCCCACCTGTGTTTTTCAACACTACCTTAGCGTCAAGTGTTTCTCAACACTTATCAAATATCCTACCTGCAATCTAGCATGATATGGTATTTCTCACTCACAGATGTGATACTCAAAGTTTGACTCTATGACCTACACACACGCACTTAAACACTTGACTCGTTGAGACTTGTTTGACTTTATTTCTTTGTGTGCTATCTATGATGATTTCTTTGATGAGTGTTCTCTCCCTAAGAAGTTTTTGATGATGCATAGCTAGAAGACGGAGGGCATGAGGACATGTTTTATTTCTTTTTCTGCTTGTGGGTATATTTTGTTGGTCCTAACTGTCATTAGCATTTATGCTTGTTCCACTTGACAATAGGATCTACAAGGTATTATCCTTGACTGTTTGTGCAAGTGCATACTTGTAGCCATCTTGACTTTCCTTGTGTCTCGATGCGAGTATAATCTTGCCATATCAAACTTAGGTAACCTCACTGCACTAGTCATCATGACCTACATGTCTTTGATGCCTAGGTGGGATTCCCACATTTCATCTGATATAGATCATATTCATATACCCATAGTCATACTAGTGAGTATTGTATGATCTTGCGATGCTACCAATAAAGCTCGATGATGAATATTAGATTCTAAAAGTGTTGTAACCTTGCAAGTAAACCACTTTTCATAGTAGCTTGCATTTTTAGGTTCATGATAGATTCATCTTGCATCTTGCATATGGAGAGAGCTCTCCTTTCATTTTTTGTGGACTTGTTGGTCAGTTGCACTCACCTTTCACTTCTTCCTTATCATGTCTTTCACTTCTTGTCTTTCATATCACATCATTTTCTATTCATTTCGGGATCAAAATCAAAATTCGAGTTCATCTTGATAGTCAAAATCATATTTCAAAACTTTCACCCTCTTCTGCGTAGTTGGCTGACCATTTGAGGCCTGATCCTTCGATCTTTGCTGGGGCATCTTTATTTCTTCACCCCCATCTCTTTCAAACTCCTATTCTATCATTCATTTTCACTCACTTCATCTTTTTGAGGTTTAACTTCATTTTTATCCTATATCTTTCTCAGTCAAACCTAGTCAAACTAGGGCGTATCTTCACTACTTGATGGTTATCCTATCATGTTTCACCTTTGATTATGATTCCTAGTGACTTGATCAAGTTTATCAATTTTTTGTTTCTCCTCTACCTAATTTTGATTTTGATTTCGAGGGGGCAATACCTATCAGCTTCAAATCTTTGATTCAGCTCTATCATTTAGCTCAGCTTGAGATTTTTATTTTGAGACTTGATTATCACTCAATAGAAATAGTGTTGGTCTACCAACACTATTTTTATTCCAAACTATTTGAAATAGTTTAGGTGGAAGAACAGCTTGGTCTACCACCCCATCATTCACCATGTTCTTATTTTTATTCCAATATTTGTTCTTGTCTTTGGAATTTGAATTGAACTTATTTTCTTTGCAAAGAGTAATTTCTCCCTTTTTTACAAGTACATCTTCTATCTTAAGTGCATTTTTCATGAGTTTGTCAAAAGTGTCAGGATCTTGAAGTTGAATGGGGAATTTTAACTCTGGGATAAGCACACTAATAAATATGTCAATTTTCTCAGTCTCTAAAATGAGACATGGATAATGTGAAAAGATACTTCTCCATCATTGGAGGAATGTTAGGAAAGATTCTCCCATTTGTTGTTTGGTATTGCAAAGATCAGTCATTGTGATAGGATGTTGGATATTATATGAGTAATGTTGAAGGAATTTTTCAACCAATTTATTGAAAGTTTTGATGCATGTGGGAAACTTTGAAAACCACTCTATTGCTTGTCCTCCCAAGCTCCGAGGAAATAGGTTCATTAGATATGTCATTTCATGCACAAATTCCATGCATTGTGCACAGAATCCTTAGACATGGTCTTGAGGAACAAAATTCCCAACATACTTGTCAAATTTCAAAATTTCTACCCCTCGCAGGAATGGGGGTAAGTACAAGTTTTTGTCAAAAGGGAATGGGTAGATTGAGTCAATAGAGTATTTAGATGTGGGTTTCTCTTGACTCGTCTTCATTGTTTGTAATTCAAGTTGTAGGGCTTGCGATTGCTTGGTGAGAAGTGTTAGAGGCATTTCCTCTTCTTTTGCAATGACATCTTCTGCCCTATATTGGGGAGGCAATTGGGCCCCTTGCTTTGCTAATTCAAGGAAGTATTGTTCCTTTTCCTTGGCCATGATAAAATTCATTATTTTAAGGAACTCCTTGTCTGACTTACACCAAGAAATACTTACTTCGTTGGGTTCTGATTCACTAGAAGAATCTTTATGATCGACATTGTGAGCACTAGCATTATGGTTATCAAAATGGTAGTCATCATGTTGTTTTCCTCATCTAGATGTGTTGTGATCTGAAGGTTTTGCTTGATGATATTCAAACTATTCAGAGCTTTTGGGTTTATCTCCAAAAATTAGATTGATTTCAAATGTGAAAGGGATCTCTCCTGAGAGTTGTCGAGAAGAGTTCCTAGTCTAAACTAGCATACCTTGGTTATCAAAAAAATGTAGGTAAGTGAGATCAATCAAGTTTTTAACCAAGTCCTAGGCAAGATGAAGGTAAGATAATGTCTATTTTTGAGAAGTGATTGCAAGTGACTTAGATGCAAGCCAAGGTTAAGAAACCTATGTATCTTTGCACACACAACTCAAGAGAGGATAATCTGAAAATATAATGATGAAATTTGATTTAGGACAGGTTTTGTGACAAGATATGATAGCATTTTGTGTAACCAAGAATGATAAGGAAGCTATGTAGCAAAACCCAAGGTATAATTCGTAAATTTGTGACAAAGTATTGGACTAGTTTTGCAAAATAACTCTTTGATTTTAAAGGACAACAGTGTATGTAACTCACAATGTGTGATTATGGAAGTTTTAGATTTGTAAGGCTTTGAATCTTTGGAACAAAATGCAGTCTATGTTTTTTTTTTAAAATTTTTTTGGATTTATCAATAGCATGCAAGGTATGAAATGATATGAAACTTAAGAGCTATATGCAATCTGATTTTTGGAGAGCTGATAACTATGAGTCTAAATAGAATGCAACTAAGGTTTGTACGATCTGATTTTAAATGAAGAGTGACAACAAACTTAAAGAACGTGCAGGGAATACAAACTAAGGCTTAATGAAATCTGATTTCTAAGAATGCAATTATTTTTGGTTGATTTTGGGTATGTGAAAGCATTTGAGAGAACCTTAGAAAATGCAAACTAAAAGGACAACCCCAAGAGGATGAGTATTCAGATCTTGATTTTGAAAAAAAAGAGAACAAAAGATCAAAGATAATCAAAAGATAAAATCAAATCTTCCCAAAACATAGGGAGATTTTGATTCAAAGACAAATGATAAAGTAAAAAAGACTGAAAACAAGACCATCCAAAATCAAGATCTTTGACTCACCCACAAAAAGGAAACCTCTAAGATTGACATATTTTTTAGATTTTTTACATAAAAAATTCAAGGGATCTAAATGAACACTAAGGACTATGCAAGATGCTATGATGGAGGTTTGTAAATGAAGACTAGAATGTAGGCTAATATGTAAAATGAATGCTCATGAAAGATCCATTGTGTACTCTATTATGCTAGTTTAGATGTTTTAAGAACTCTTGACACTTGAAACAGCTATAGAAAGTTGGTGCAAAGGTATCTGAATGTTTGTAGGACATTTTGTGACCAAACTTGTAGGAGTGTTTTGCAAGGTGTGTATGAGTATTGTCTTCTTATAAGATTCTTTAAATGTTTTGATCACTCACATAAGACACATCATGCAGCAATTCCATTATGTATGTAGACCAAACATGCTACAACCTAGGTTGAAAGATAGTATCCACTGAATTCCCACTTGAACATAGTTCAGCCCCGCCTACTCATAGCGAACAACCTAGAAGATTGGAGGCATAGGCTCCTCCTTAATAGTGCACTCACTTCTTGGGCACACCAAGCTTCGAATTCCAAGGGTGATTACCTCCCAAGGAACTGTTGTCTCTACTATGAGCCGTGAAATTATGGGATTTCTTCACGAGCATGGGTGACCCCTTGAGCCAGTGGATAGAAGGTTTTTGGCCATTATAACAAAGTATTTAGTCTGGGACATCCAATTCAATGAGTGCATGATAAACTCCTTTCAGAGGTCTCCCAACCTTGAGAACCAAGGTTTCACGCACCATGTGGGTACTGGAGGAGAGCTATCATGTAGCCAATGCCGTCGATTGCATTATTAATCACAACCGCACATTTATATAGTGATTAGGATGGAGACTTGGCTTTGGCCTGTTATCGCTTAAGGTCATCCCTTAGGTTGTTCAAGTGAACACCATGGTCCAAGGCAAGCCTCTCTAGAAGAACTATATCAATTTCTCTTCACCCAAGATCCGCGAAGGTGAGGGGAGAGGATACATCTATACATCCCTTTGGGATTTATACATGATAAGACACATCAAGTAGAAAAAAGAAAAGAAGCAGATTCATTTCCCCAAGTCCTTATGTAAGCATCTATCAAGTAAGTCTGGGTTTTTGATTGTCTTAAAAAGACAAGAGCATAGTCCCCTATTACTAACAAGATACTCCTAATGAACCTATATTTAAGATGCCTAATAAAAACTTCTAAATTAGACACAATGTTTTAGCTTTTGCTTCAAGGCAACCTGCATCAATTTGTCACTAGTCTTAATTGCTTTTCTCTTTGTCATGCGTCATGCAAGAAAAAGGTTTTGATTAATGTCTCTGCTCAAGTGTCCTACAAATTGATTAGTTCTATCAGAAACTCAGAAAATCAAAATGGCAGCTTATTCAATCCCAAAATTATCAGATAACTAAGAAATTTGAGAAAAAATCTTAATTCTGTTTCAAGATAGTGAGTCAGACTCATACAAGTATCCTTGTATTCTGGTACAAGTCAGGATCCTAACTTGTACTGGTTTGTATGAGTGCTTATATGAGTGATGAGACCAGTTTTTAACCAGAATAATGGAAAATTGTGCAATATGTTGGAGATTTCTCATACGAGACTATACTGGCTTCAATACAAGAAACACAAGTATTAGATACAAGTCAAGGTACATGCTCATACTATCTTGTGAGAATTCTTGTATGAGAAAATAGGGTTAGAGTATGGAATTGAGACTCGAAATATGTGAAATATTAAACTTGATCAAGTGGAGACAGAGAATGAAAATCTCGGCCCCACTGTGGGTGCCAAAATGTGAGTAAGTAAACACACTTCAATGCATCATTACTTGATTTACTTTGAACAAATTGAAAGCATATAAAGACATCAAAGGGAAATCAAATCAATCCATTGCCTCCTAGTAGATTCGTGTTTGGGATGCTCTCAGATTCATTGCATTCCAGTGACATGAAAACAAATCTAAATGAAGGATTTAACATGCATGTAGAATGAGATGCAAATTTATCCAATTACCAATTAATGTTCATCCAATTAATCAAAATTGAGTGTTCCTATGTGATTTGATATGCAATGATAATGAAGATACTAATCTATAATGAAACTATGATTAATCCATATTAAGCTTAAAATGAGATGTTCCTATCAAATGTATGCAATAAACTCAAAATATCAACTTCAATGCAAGAATAATTCAAATTCTTAGAAATGAAAATGACAGCACTACTTTAGCAAAAAACTAGGATGATTGTGATGAGAGTGAAGCTCACTTATATAGATTTGAACTAGAAATGAACAACTAGGATTGCTTGAGAATGAGAGGTGAAGATTGATTCAAAGATTCAATCTCAACAGAAACTTCACAAATCAACTAAAGAGCTCAGTAGATGAATTCTAGATATTTCAAAAGATTATTGAGTTAACTGGATTGATTCTTTAGTTAACTATCTTGTTCCCATTTTATAAGATCAAGTTGATCAAAGATTTCCAAAACTATCTTTTGATGACATAAATATGCACTTTAAGATTTTAAATAATAAGTTTAATGCATTTTTGTCAAAAAGGTGGTGAAATAATCAATTTAAATCCTTTTTCATAATTTGTTGACAATTATCTTATTCATTTAATCAATATTTAGAATATTCATTAAATAAATAGTTGGAGACTTGATTCAATTTATTTACTTAATTGATCCTTGAACCATTAATTAAATAAATAGTAAGCATTTGATATAATTGTCAATGATGTTTGAGATTAGGAATTAATTAATTATTGTTGATTTAGTGCAGAAATATATCGATCAAGTCAATTTGATGAATTTAGAGAGCCTTGGGTTAGGACTTTAAGATAATTGATCTAAATGAAGAATAATTAAAGATCAGGGGCCTATGGTTTTGGGTGACCATTTTTGAGTGATTATAGGTCCTCAATCCTCATAGTACCATGACATCCATGTTTATCTAAAAAATGGCATCATATCCCCTCACCTCACAAACACCCAAAACCAGAACCTTATTCACAGAGCTTCCCGCTACACTCTTGTAGCCAATACCCTATATCATTGTGGATATCACAACATCCTCTCTTGGTTTCTAGATTCATAATGAGGTTGTTCTAGATTTACATAAGGTTCATGCTGGAATTTGCAATGTCCACATGAGTGGCGTGGTCCTAGAAAAATAGTTGCTTAGAGTTGGGTACTATTGGCCAACAATGGAGCATGATGCATGTGAGTTCATATAGAAATGCCTACCATGTTAGCAACATGCTAATTTGATGCATACTCTAGCACAAGATTTGCATCCCATAGCACCACCATGGCCCTTTTCATGTTGGGGCTTCGATCTTGTTGGTTTGATCACTCCCCTTTCCTCAAATGGACACAAGTATATCATAACTGCCACTGAATACTTTACAAAATGGGTTGAAGAACTTCCACTCATTTTAACTATGGGAATTTAGATATCTAACTCCATCCTCTACCATATCATATGTTTCTTTGACATCCCTTCCACCATTTTCAAAGATCATGGCACACCCTTTGAAAATCAACATGTGGATGATCTATGTGCTAGATTTCGCATACATCCCCACTTCTCTAGCTCATATTTCCCTCAAGGAAATGGCAAAGATGAAGAAACCAATACAACCATCCTCAAAAAGGTTGTCAATGATTCTGGTTGTAACTAGCACTTCCAAATCAATCCTGCCCTTTGAGCCTACCACACTTCATTCTGCACTCCCACATGCACCACATTAGACTCTCTAGTATATGGTTCTAAAGTTGTCTTACTAATTAAGGTTGAGCTACCTTCATTGTGTGTGTCCATGAAGAACTATACCACTGATGAAGATGATCCCATGGCACGCCTCACCCAACTAGACCTGTTAGATGAGAAGAGGTAGTGAGCTTATGATCACCTAGTTGCTTACCAGAATCGGCTTAAGAGAAGATACAAAAAAAAGTTCCACCCAAGATAGTTCCAAGTGGGTGACATGGTCCTTAAAGAGATTCAAAAAGTACAAGAAAAATGAGAAAAGTAAGGCAAGTTTGAATCTACCTGGTTGGGTCCTTACGTTGTCACATCATGCTTTGGCTCAGGAGCCTATAATTTATCTATACCACAAGGGGAGCCCCTGAATGATCCCATCAATATCATCCATCTGAAATAATTCTATGCTTGAAGTGTCCCGTATGATCCTAAAAAAATCCCTAAAAAAAATCCAGAACAATACAAAAAACTTAAAAAAATGAAAAAGTAAAGAGAAATAATCATCCAATGGTGAAAATTTGGCAATCAAGTGCCTTGGGAAAGTATGTTGACCTGAAAACCTAGAAATAGGTGCCATACATAATGGACCGGGTCATTCTCTATCAAACTCCCATCCCCTCACATCCCCTTCAACCTCTCATGGCCACTCCCTCCTCATCCCCTACCACCAACCCATTTTCCCATGGTGCTCTATTATTATCCAGTATGTGCAACCAAGAAATGAGTTACTATCCTGCATCCTAAGCTTCCTATGTATATTACTTGTATAACGCAATCCTCCTTCCCACGTCCTAAGATTTGTATATATCTCTGTCACCTATTGACCTATCTCAATCCTTGAGATTTTGTACATATCCACTGTATATATTAACCATGCCTTTGTACCATATCATCATGTCCCATTGTACATATCCTCATTCGTCCTATAGAAACCATGATCAATTAAATTGTCTTGCCTAGCCTTGTACTTCAACAAGTTCCTCAGCCCACATCCTTGATCCAATGATTGTCCCAAATTCATCTTTTTCTACTCACCATAGTTCTTCAGCATGAAGCACATCAAGCGGGTCCTTGAGGATGCATCCTTCCTCATGTCTAACCTAATCCCCCATCAATCAATCACCCTCTCATTGGAAAAGGATGTATTTTAGATTTATCACTTTAATTTTCAGATTTAATCTTTGGTTCTCGTTCATCTTTGTAGCTTCTTGTTGTTCCTCTCCTCAAGGTCACCATGATCCTTTATATCATGGTGCACTGTGAATGAGGGAAATTTGGGGAAAAGTCTATTTTTATCATTTTTTTCTGCATGCGAGTTAGTCAAATATGACCCTTGCACGTCCCACATGTGATCTTTTGGGTTACATGGTGCACTTGGGAAATATCATTTGTTTGTGGGTTCTCCAACATCATTTTCATCATGCCTCCTCCTGGATTCATGTGTGATGTTGGAGAAACCCTTGTGTGTCTTTTTGGTGTTAGTCCTCTACAACCTTGGTGACAAGGCCTTGAGTTCCTAACTAACCTTGACCAGTCTCTCATTGTTGCTATATCAAACTCGGTTGTGCTCTCCACATTAACACATTGAAATCCCCAAGTCTCGTTAGTTGCATGTAGATTCATATTGCATTATGCATCTTTTCTCATGGACCGACTTCTCTCTATCCCCTTTCCCCTCTCCTTCTCCCTCATTTCCCATCCCACTTGGGCCTTTTTCAAGAAATTTTCACAAACTTTTTTCTTTGCGTTATTTTCTCGAGGGGGCACAACCTCTTACCGTCATTGCTTCCCCACAACATTTGACCTCATTTGAGGCATCTTATTTTATTTTCTTTGATGCAATGCCACTTGCAACACCGCATTAAAGAGGGGAAAAATGTAGACACCTAAAAATCATTCATATTAATTAAATTTATTTAATTAATAATCCCTATAATATCATAATTAATCTTAATTAATTAATCATGATTATTATATTTCTCTACCTGTTTATTATTTAATTAAGTTGGGTTCACTACCTAAAGTATTTTAATTTAATTTAAATACCCCCCTCCCTAATGTATTAAATCTATTTTAATGCATGTCCCTCCATAAATTCTCTTTTTGAGTAAATCAATATTTATTCAAATCCCTCCATTTCCTAATATTCCCCTAAATCTAGATTAAACTAAATTAATCTAAAACCCTACCTAAACCTGGCCTACACCTATCACCTCACTTGCTAAACCTATCCTCTCACCTAATCACTCCCTAACCTCACTTAGGAAGTGATTCTTAACCTCATTAGCCCTAATGGGTTGCTCACACATGTGTGAGCAACTCTTCCCAAGGAAGCCAACCACCTTCCGTAAATGCTCTTGCACCTTGGTCCCCTTCACTCTTCCCCAAAGTTTCTCACACATGTGTGAGAAACCTTGAGCCATTCAACCATGAATGCCCATCTTATCTCATTTTGACCATTCAAAATAGCATCCTTCCTAAGCCTATGTGGATGCCACATAGGTGCCACCTCATCCAAACCCTAATCCTTCCTCCAAAAATCTATAAATAGAGGCCTCTCCATGAGCAATCCATCTCTCATTTCCATGCATTGTTATTATGCTAGTTTAGTTCTAGATTTCTATAGCATGTTAGCATTGTTAGCTTTCCTTTCTTGTTTTTAATTCTTAGATCACAAAACATAGCCTAAATGGATAATGAATCTTAGTTTCTATTAAGCATTGCATTTTCCTTTCAATCTCAATCTAAATCATATCCATGCTTAAAGGTTAATGAATCTTGCATATCATTCATAGCTTAAATCTTCATTTCCATCCTTTGCATCCCTTGGAATCCTAGGGGCAAAACTAATTCCTCATACTAGGTTTTGTGCTATTTTGGGGATCTACATGGCTTGTATTTGGCTTCAATCACCTTAGAATTACATTGGGGATACACTCATTGTGTTTGGAGGACACATCCACATTCTCCTAAAAATAACAAATCAAACGGGGCTTGGGTGATCCTATTTTGGCTCAATCAGACGTGATGTGTGTGAAAGCCTTGTTATCTGATTTGCATGCTAGATTAGGACTAACATTTTCTTGTCTATGTGTGCTCCCGACAGGTTAGGTTCACAAAATCTACACTTATATATCACATAGTTGGGTGGCACTAAACTAATATAGTTGGGGGTTAACAAAAATATTCGGGTGGTACATGATTGTATGTAATATGAAAATAAATTTGTTTCTTTAAATCATTATTTCATTTATAATAATGTTGTAAAATGTATAACTCAAGACTTTGGAGTCCTTATTTGTAATTTTATCATTTACATTAGAAAATTTTCTTGGATGGATTTGTAATCCACCCACATAAGTGATGATGGCTCTATCAATTAACTTTTATTAAATTTTGATATTGGTGTTGAATACCTTTTGTCATTCTTGATATGATAGTAAAATGAGTTTAGATAATCTTTGATATGGGGATAAATATGAACTTACTATGTTAGTAAATAATTAATTTTGATATAAATGGGATATTATATAAATTCTTTCCTTGACTTTTATGTTTTTTCATGTGAGCTCATGATTAGGTGTGTTATCCTATCATGTTGGCTTTTCCTTGTGATGGGAGAGTGATTGCGATATGTTTTGAGCATTTTGCTTCCTTTCTTATGTCATTGGATTAATTTTAGAGTCTCATCTTTACCTCCCTATTCTTGGGAAGTGTCTCTTCTACTTGAGAAGTGTCTTAGTTGGAAGGTGAAATCTTTTGTTGAGATCTTATGTGGGTGAGTTGTTGTTCCAATCATTTGATTGCTTGCATCTCCTAGTTGACTAGCATCCTATGTAGGTTTTCCCTTGTGTTTGGATGTCCTTGATTGGGATTTATTCTTTCTTTTGAATTGGTAAAAGTGGCATGAATTTAGGAAAGTTGGTGATGACTCCAACTAGTTAAGGTATGGCATCCCCTAGTTGTCCCACCTCTTTCTTAGGTTTCCTATGGCATTTTGAGTAGTTTTTTGTGTGTTTAGGGAGTAGATTCAAGGTAAATGTTAAATTTTTTCCTCATCCTACCTTGTGCTATGTTTGTGAGAGAACATTTTGATTATAAGTTAGGAATTAGCTAATGTCATGGAAAATCTCCACCCTCTCCTAAGGTCATTGTGGTAACTTGATCACATAGTTGAACATCTTCCACTTGTCTTGGCCATTCTTAGAAAAGTGGTGTTGATGTCTTGTGTTGTGCATGATGTGGAATGTCACGACAACATCTTTGTCCTATCTTGTGGAGTCATTCTTGTATTGTTATTTAGAATAGAAAAAAATGTTTGCTTGGATAATATCCTAGTTGTGAGGCTTGGAACATTACAATAGGTAATAGTAATTTGTCAACTTCTAAGTCTAAATGTCAAGTTCAACCTTACCTTGAGTTCATAACTGACATCCCCTAATTTTCTTCCAATTTATTGATCACTTTTATTTTTGAGTTTACTCATGCATTTATTATAAGAAGTTATGTAACAATTATATATTCAAGTTTGGTTAAACTCCTACAATTTCTAATATAGGATAAACTTGTTTTCAAAGATTTCCTTGAAATGTTGTCCTTCGTTTTAATTTTCTCAAATATCACCATAAACATTTTTTAGATCCACCTTTGCATGAACTTTTAACATATGGACCTCTATTGTGGAGCAAATCATTTTCCCAAACCATGTATGCAAATAGTTTTTGCAACCTTTAATAAGGATTTTGAGTTGCAAAGAGCCCAAATTTGTTACAACTCTACAACTTCATATATTTATAAGTTAACTGTTACTAACGACATTTATAGTTTGGTAAACACATTTATAAATTTTCCTAACATAAAATTTTTAAAAATTACAAACTAGAACTAAACTTGTTATATTATAACCAAAAAAAAAAACTACACAAGTTTTTAAATTATACTAACTTGAAATTTTTTTCCAAATTAGATCTTTTAAATATTTGATTAATCAAGAGATCAAACAAAATCATCATATCAAAAGGGATAGTTGTATTACAAAAATTTTCCAATTGAAATAACAAAAGACATATTTTTACAAGTAACATTAGAAAGTCCAATTTTATCACTACCACTTTCACTTTCTAGAAGAAACTTTTCCTTTCCTCTTTAAATGGTAAAGACAAAACCAAAACACCTCTCATTTTCACTCTATTAATGAAAATAGCAATGGTTTTTTAATTCCTTATTTAAGGGTTCTATATGACCTTTTCTCTTGATTTTTATTTTTTATTTGTAATATACAAGGAAGGTTGTGAAGTATAATGTTTTTGAAAAATTAAAGTAACTTTCTTATATAAGATTTAAAATATAACTATTTGAGAAGAGGTTTTTTTCTTTCATTGACAATTGTTATTCAATCTCATTTTCCAATGAATACAATCTCCATGTCAAGATCCTTTTCTTCTTCCATTCCTACATCAAAAGGAAAAGTATCAAATGTTCATACTCAATCAAATTCTTATTGTTCATTTAATAACTAGTTCAAGCATCAACTTCATTGTGATAAAGGCATTGGAAAAGACCAAGACAAGCTTGGGAAGAGAGTGTAGTTTTTGCACTTTTTGAAAAGTGAAAGTAGAAAAACATTTCATTTTAGAGTGTGATACCTTCAAGGATAGTAGGGACAGTTATTGTACTTGTTGTAGGCAATATACTATTGCAATCACTTGTGCACAATTAGTGAAATGTTTTGCACCAATCATAAATAACTATTTTTTTGTAATTTGAATATTTTTATAGTTTAGATATTTATTTATTAATTTTATATATTATACAAATTACTTATCTCAAATATGATTGGTTGAATTAGTTTGGTGTTATAGGACCCCTTTATGTGGAGGCTTTCTCCATATTGCATTTTTTTCAGCATTTTTCATGGATATGCTATTATTGCAAGATTTTAGAAATTTATTTTCAATTTCTAAAGAATAATAACTATACCACTATAGGAAAAAATTTCAAATTAGATTCTTGTTCTATTTGTAAAGTTGATAATTATATTACACTCACTTGGAAATGTAAAATTACTCTTCAAGCTAAAATGATTAGTAGTTGCAAATTACTTAAGGATAGGCAAGATAAAATATTTACATATATAAGTACTATGCCCATGATGAAAGATCAAAATCTTATTACCATAATGAGCATTTCTCTTCCTTTCACTTGTTTATTTTTCATATGTCTATTCTAGAATTTTTATTCCTCACTAGCAAACATATGTTTTCATTAAATATTTTTCACATTCATATTAATGTTTGTTTTCCTTTGTTGAAAATAATCTCCTTTGGGAAAATGATTTGATTCAGGGGCATAGTACTTATATATGTACAAATATTTTATCTTGGCTATCCAAAATAATTCATAGCTACTAATCATTTTAGCTTGAGGAGTAATTTTCTATTTCTAAGTGACTGTAATATAGTTATTCATTTTATCCCATGGGTGTCATCTATTTTGAGGTATTCTGTTAAACTATTCACATGCCTTACCTATGATTCAACTTTTTGTTGGGAATAGTCCCAAGAGATAACTGAGAGGGGTGGGGGGGTGAATCAATTATCTACAAGATTCAATTCTTTATCCAATTAAGTATACTTAAACATAAAACATAAACACAATGAAAGAACACATGAACACAACACCAATATTTTGGTTACGGGGAAACCCAAATAGGTAAAAACCCCAGTGGGACTTGATACCCACTAATATTTTGTAAAAGTGTATAATGATCCTTGTTAGAAGATCCTTAACCCTGTTAAGAGTTTCTTTACAATATATTAAGTACAGTAGACTTGGTCAAGGGTCAGACCTTGTTAGGAGTCTTTTACACTTTTCCCTATTAGGGGAGAGGATGCACTGTCTGAGAGCACACTGCTCAAAGGAGTGAAGGCTACAACCTTATGTTTAACAGATACACACTATATCTGGATCTTGGTGAACTGCGCTTTGACCTGCTATCTGGATCAGTTCCAATGTATAGCACAAATACTTTACTTGGTCACAGAGACCTTCTTCTGATGACTCAACACATTGCACACTCTGCTCTGCTCTGCTTAATCAACCATGAACCACACTCAAGAAATCACAAATGACTGCCTATAAATATCTTTCCTCCAAATCATATAATCAAGTCAGCTTGTTAGAACCACCTTGAAATCATATTAGAGAAACCATAACAAACTCCAATAAACATTTTGTCAGCTCTACTATGCACGCAATACAATCTGGGACCTGTCCAATAAGATAACTGTAGATGCATGCAACACACTATCGGCTCTACCAAAACAATTGGATATTTCTTTGAAAGTTGAATTAACTCATGCACTCTTAACTAAACATCAATAACTCTTCTCTAAGCTTAAATCAAAGGGTGTATACCCTAAAGATAGGTGTAACTCAAGAACTAATAAAATATGTTAGCTCTTCTGAATAAACATAGGAAACTGTTCCTAGCGAATAGCGATTGCATAACTTCACTTCTACTCATCAACAGACTATGCGTCCATAACTAAAATATCACTAACATGTCTTCAACATATATCCAAGTGTACAAGGCTCCATGATAACTGTATGGACAACCATACACATAACACTACTTACACAAGCTGTTATATAACTATCTGTACTAACAGTTAACCCCTGCACCCATGATATCATGTTGATATCATGTCCATGCTTCATATACTAAAAGATTACTACATAAGACTTTTACACATGCTACTTTCCATATGTTGTCATCAATGACAAACATACAGTCAATACTGGCCTGTTGGAAAATCTCCAACAATCTCCCCCTTTGACATTGATGGCAACATGTGGAATGAAAAACCACCACCAACCCAAATGAACAATTCATTTATAACATTCTCCATTTCCTCATCAAAACTCCCCCAAAGATGAATCCTCCATCTGCTGTAATATTTTCTAATATTCTCATTTCCTCAACTGAACTGTTGTCAAAACTGAATACTACTCCTCCTTAGTATATTACTCCTTTTTACTTCTATTTTTCATGACTCTGTATATTACTCCCCCTTTGACATCAATGGAAAAGGGCGCCATTCATTTTAAGCACCGGTACTACTCTTGAGGTAGAGTAGTCAACCTTCCATAAGTCCCTGAGGATTGATGCCTTTCCTTCTTACTTCTAAGAAAAATCATGGAAGGGAATTACTCCCAAATTCTCCCTAAGATACTCAAAAGTATCCTTAGGTAAGGGCTTTGTGAATATATCTGCCAACTGATCTTTAGTACTCACATAGTCCAACTTGACATCTTTCTCTGCCACTTTCTCTCTTAGGAAGTGATACTTGATCTCAATGTGCTTTGTCTTTGCATGCATCACAGGGTTCTTTGACATATTGATAGTGCTAGTGTTATCAAAGTGAATAACAATAGGATAATCAATCTGAATTCCAAAATCTTTTATCATTTGCTTGATCCAAACAATTGTAGAGCAATTCAAGGTTGCTGCAACATACTCTGCTTCTATTGTTGACTAAGAAATACAATTTTGTTTCTTGCTTATCCATGTGACAAGTCTATCACAAAGAAACACTGCTCCACCTGATGTACTCTTTCTGTCATCAACACATCCTGCCCAATCTGCATCAATGTACACATGAAGCTCAACATTTTCTGAGTTAGGATACCATAGACAATAATCTATAGTGCCCTGCAAGTATCTGAATATTCTTTTTACTACCATGAGGTGACTTTGTTTAGGTTTTGCTGTAAATCTTCCAACTATGCCAATTGCATTAGAAATATCAGGTCTAGTCTGAGTAAGATATATGAGTTTACCAATCATAGGCTTGTACAAAGTTATATTTACTGTTGGTGAGTCATCTTCTTTTGTAAGCTTGCATCCATTGATCATAGGGGTTTCTACTGGCTTGCAATCATCCATCTTGAATTTCTTTAGTATCTCTTTCACATACTTGGACTAATTTATGAAAATACCTTTCTTTGTCTACTGCACATTTAATCCCAAAAAGTATTTGATAGGACCAATCATACTCATTTCAAACTCATTCTGCATTTCTTTGGAAAATTCAACACTGAGTTTGTCATTACCTCCAAAGATAATATCATCAACAAATATAGCTATAAGTAGTAGACCTTTAGATGTCTCTCTAATGAATAGATTACAATTTGTTGCTCCTTTCTTGAATTCAATCTTTGTTAAGTATCCATCTAATCTCTCATACCATGCTCTAGGGGCTTGCTTAAGTCCATAGAGGGCCTTCTTCAATCTGCATACCATATTAGGTCTATCTGATAAGGTGAATCCTTTTGGCTTCTCAATGTATACTTATTCTTTCAAATCTCCATTTAGGAATGCTGACTTGACATCCATCTGATAAACTTTGAAGTTTTTGACTGTAGCATAGACTAGAAACAACTTAATAGCTTATAATCTACTCACAGGTGAAAATGTGTTTGAATAATCAATGCCTTCTCTTTGCAAATATCCCTTACATACTAATCTTTCTTTATTTATTACTACTGTACCATCTTCATTCATCTTGTTTCTGAATATCCACTTTGTTCCAATCACATTCTTGTCACTAGGTCTTGGGACCAGTTCCCAAGTGTCATTCTTAATAATCTAATCAAGTTCTTTCATAGCATCATGCCAATCTGAATCATTACATGCATCTTCAACACTTAAAGGTTCAATCTAAGATAGTAAACATACCGCTTCACTGCTAACTGAGTTCTTTTCTTGTGATCTTGTTAAGACTTTGTCACTCTGATCTCCAATGATGTCTGTCTTGGAATGATTTCTTGATGTAAACTTTGGAATTTTAGGTGATGACGATTCATCAGCCTTAGGAGTATTTCTTCACTTGTCTCAAGGTCATTGAATAACACATCAATATTGTCAAACATTTCCTCAATGACTGTCTCACTAGTGGAGGGTCTAGGTTCTTCTTCAATCATGGGTGAGTAATCATGATATCTTTCTTGAACCATAAACTTTTCATCAATCTTTACATGAGCACTTTCAATGATCTTTTTCAATCTTAAATTGAAACATCTATAAGCTTTACTTTTAGTAGAGTAACCAAGAAAAATACCTTAATCACTTCTTGCATCAAAATTGCCTACTGCTTCATCCCTCTTGATGTGCCACTTGCTTCCAAAGATTCTGAAGTATTTTACTATGGGAACATTACCAAACCATAGCTCATATGGTGTTTTGTCAGCGCCTGGTCTCAATTGAATTCTATTGATGGTATAGACTGTTGTATTGACCGTATCTCTCCAATAGGTGTGTGCAACTTTTCCTTCTATCATAATGGTGTGCACTGTATCAAGAATGATCCTATTCCTTATCTCTACTATTCCATTTTGTTGAGGGGTTCTAGGTGCACTCAACTATCTCTTTATGCCATATTCTTTGTAGTACTCATAGAATCTGTCATAGGTGAATTCTCCTCCTCTATCCAATCTCAAACATTTTATCTTTAGTCCAGATTCATTCTCAACCTCAGCTTTGAATATTTTGAATTTCTCAAATGGTTATGACTTGTCTCTCAATAACGCAACCCAAATCATCCTAGTATAATCATCAACAAACAAAATGAAATATCTTTCACCATAGTATGATCTTGTTTGAGTTGGACCACATAGGTCTGTATGAATCAGATCCAACTTGTTCTCTGTTGAATTCTGCTTGCTCCTAAATGAATTTCTCACATGCTTCCCCATCACACATTCTCTACATATAGTATCAATTGGCTTTGCTATGCTAGGTAGATCTCTTACTGCCTTAACACTGGTTATCTTTACTATGTTATCAAAATTGATATGACATAGTCTTTTATGCCACAACCAACTATCATCAACTTTAGCAATAAAACAACTTGCTTCTAACTTGAGTTGAAAAACATTACCTCTTGTATTTGAGCTTGATGCAATCATAACACCATCTTTGTTGGTGAACCCACAATAGTGGGTTACATGTTTTTGCCTGAACAGACACTGGACTATAGATTTTGAAAAAAACTTTGAGATTCAGATGCATATTGTCGTTAAACCGTTTGAAATTGGAAGATGAAGTAAATTAGAGTCTTTTAATATTTTTTGTCTAGATTCTAAATATATTTTTTATTTTTATTTTTGAATTTATTTGAATGATTTTTTATTTCTCCCACAAAAACTATTATGTTGCTAAAAACGTCATTTTTAAAGTGTTACATTGTTTTCATAGAGCATAACTTTTTTCTAAAATAGATATCAATGTGATTCTTTTGAATTTAGTTTTAAAACATCCATACAAAGGGCATGCAATTGGTTTGATGATATTATCATGATTATTGCATATTTTATTAATTTTTTAAGTTGACTAAACTATAATTTTGACATACCTTGACTACATAGCTTATAACTTGTCATGTATTTGTCCAATTTCATTTTTATTTTTTTGATAGAAAGAGAACTTCAATACCTAGGGCATAGATATTTTTTAGAATTTTTTTTCTCTCATTCACTATTTTTCCATAAGCGTTAAACATGGAGGTAGACATACGGTAAAATACCTTTGTTTAGTAAAACTTTATTATACAAAGTCATAATATACTTGATATATATTAAAATTATAATCATTGGAAAGAATTTTCTCAGTAGACCTTACTACATATATAGGTTTGTCAAATGTATTCATTTGATCTACCAAAAGATAAAGTCGAAGTGATTTTTTGTTAGCATTTTAATAGGTGCGAAGGAGACTCCATTGTAGGTATAAATGAGGAGTATGGATGTTATATAAATGTTTTTTTTATCTAAGAGGATTTGAGCTAACCATTTATAATTAATTCCTTCAAATGGAACCTCTCAAAGCTTAAATAATCATATTTTATTGAAAATATGTTATTTTAGCAAAAAATAGAATGTCTAAAAAAGTGTAACCCACTATTGTGGGGTCACCCTGTTGTTAATGATGCATTTGTCATCTTTGAACTCCAACTGATATCCTTTTCCAAGTAACTGTCCAACATTGAGAAGGTTATGTTTCAAACCATCAACATAAAGAACATCATCAGTACTATTCTTTCCATCCAAGGTGATGGCTCCTTTACCAACTATTGGTTTAGGAGTGTTGTCTCCAAATCTGACCATACCGCCATTGTATTTGTCCAAATGAACAAACCTATCTTTATCACCTGTCATGTGATGTGAACAACCACCGTCTATAATCCAGTTTGTCCTTATGTCAGCTTCTAAAATCAATGCTAGCTCTTGATTCTCTTTCTTATCTTCATGAACTATCTTATTATTCATTTTGTCTATAATAGCAATGAATCCAATTTCTTCTTCATCGAATTCTTCATCTGAAACTTCATCTCCAGCATAGTAGCATTCCTTAGAATACTTAGGCTTGTAATCCTTTTTGAACTTTCTAGCTATAGTAGGACACTTAGATGCAAAGTGACCGATCTTATTACATGAAAAGCACTTAAATGGTAATTGACCTGGGTAAGTGCACAAAGATGGGGGACCAAAAAGGGGGTATAAGTTGCCACTTTTTTTTCTGAAATCAGCAAACTCTGAACTTCAACAAGAAATTGAAGATAGTTAGACTCAAAATTTTGAGATGTGACAAAAACAAGAGTTGTAATACTCTGAATTTAGTTCCTAAACTACTAACTTATTTTGAAAATGGTGCAGGTTAAGGGCCTCAAAAAGGGGGAGCACAAAAAGTGGTCCTATTTTTTGTCCAAAAACATAACATAGCATCTGGTGTGCTCCCCCTAAAATGTTAACTTTTTTTTTGAATTTTTTTAATCGCTCCGGTGAGAAGTTAGCTAACACAACATAAGTTTATCCTAGATTTTTTTGGTAATTTTTTTATGAATGTATAATTTTTTATGAATTTACGAAGTGCACACATCCTGAAAATATGAAATTTCTGTGTGCTCCCCCTAGAAATCATTTAAAACTAATCAAAAATTAAATTTTCTTTTTTTAAAAGTGTGTAGAATGGAGTCTAATTTCTAGAAATGTAACTTATTGCAAAATTTGATGAATGAGCCAAAATCTATGCCCAAAATACTGCATGTTGGTTTTTTACAAAAAATAGACATACACACAAAAGAAATTAAAGTTGAAAAACTTAACATAATCAGAATTCAAAATAAATTATATGCTTAGATAGCTAACAGAGAGATCTACAATATCACGTTGTCTGATTTTTACGTTCTTGAGCCACAAGTAAACCTGACGAGGAGCACACAAAAAAAGATGTCATTTTTTTGTATCTCTGCTGAAAAACATGTCTTGGGCCTATTTCAATCGTCCAAGCCTTTGGGTTGGATCTCCAAGGAAAATCAAGCTATAGGATTGGTAAATTCAAATCCTTTACAAAGCGTGCATGCCCTAAAGCACGCACAGCCCTATAGGGCGTGCGCCCTATGTAAAAAATCATAATATTACATAGGGTGCACGCCCTATAGGGCGTGTGCCCTATGTAAAAATTCATAATATTACAAAGGGCGCACGCCCTATAGGGCGTCCACCCTATGTAAAAAATCATAATTTATATAGTGAGAGAGAGAGGGGGGGGTAATTTATACAAAGAGAGGGGGAGGGTAATTTATACAAATATAACATTTAAGTATAAGTTTGATAATTTTAATTTCTTATGCTTTAAGTTATATTTGTATAAATTATAAAATATAATGCTTTCAAGACATTTGAGATAGGTTCCAGCTTCATAGGAGTTAACATGCAGATTCTAGATTTGAAAAATTTCAGACTTAGCCAAATTTTAAGCTTCGGCAGGGTTACCTCCCACAATCCATCATGGATTTCTAAGGTCAAACTAAAGCTGGCAAAAGGATTCCCAAAGGGTTTTAACTCGTTTGATCACAAATCATTTGGTTTTGACCCCATCTCTACGACAGACTTAGCTTAGCTCTCACCCAAATCTCTCTCTCTCTCTCTCTCTCTCTCTCTCTCTCTCTCACACACACACACACACACACACACACACATCACCCTCTCTCTCTCTCTCCCCCTTATATAATCTCTATCTTTCATTACCCTCTCTCTCTCTCTCTC